>JAUMJL010000757.1:0-638359 GCA_033558185.1 Dromococcyx pavoninus | reverse complement strand
CGTTGAGGGTGCTGGGACGTGGAAGCGGGGGCGTGAGGCCGCGCATGCGCACAGACGGCCTTTGGGTGCTGCGGGACGACGCTGTGGAGCGGGAGCCGAGCAGGGGTGCGCATGCGCAGAACCTCCTCCACGTGGGTGCGCCGGGCGGGGCCCGAGAGGGGGTGTGGCTTCGCGCAGGTGGACGCATGCGCACAAGGTCCTGTTGGGTAACTGCAACCCTCTGCGTTCAGGTTATAGTGGAAAAACTCATCAACGGAGGAGTTATCAGGTGCACCTTCGGGAGAATTTAAGCCCTTTTAGTATCACATGTTCTCAGCTAAAACATTGTCTACAGAGAAGTCAGGCTGATTTCCACCCATATAAAGTTTTAAGCCGTAAACATAACTATAAAATGAAAACCATCAGTCTTATGTAAAATCAATTATGTTTTTATTCAGCTCTTCAGAAAGTTTTAAGATTAACTACATGTATTCATTAAGCCTTTTCCTTAAAGGCTGTCCAAGTAATACTGTCCATTTGAAAATAAGTAAGCTATCTAGGTAAAAAGAAAACCACAAATAACAAACCCTGTGGTATAATCTTTGGAATAAAACATCTTCTAATGCATGTTAGAGCTTGAATATTTATATCTCAACTCCTTAAGTATCTCAAAGTCAACATTTCTGAAGAAATGGCACTCAGAACTTCAGTGAGTTATATCTTATTGAGGTTTAGCCTGGCTGGAATGGTAGGTACGTGGTAGGTTTCAACACAATAAAATACACATACTGAACAGATCACATCATAACCTGCTATTTCGGGTTTCAAGCCACATGGTAAACACTGGCATTCATGTCATGGATTCAAAACATATCCTGCTTTGGCAAAATGCCCTTTTTGGGTCTGCAAACTATGTTAACCTAAAAGATCAACATATTCTGCCAATATTTTTTGGAATGCTACAATTATGGAAATAACACAACTGTGGAAATACATAACACAGCCACAGCCCATGTTTTTAGAAACACCTAAACAGCTGCAGCATGTAGGGAAATTAGGGCTGTACATGTATACACACATACAGGGTAGTCACACTGACACTGTGCATCCACGTACAGATGGTCTTATTGGAATGACATTACATTTATACAACGTGCTTTGGATTACTGACATTGCCTACCCACAAGACAGAGATGTGGAAAAGCATACACACCACTGAAAAAGCAACACTAAGTAACTAAAGAAAATTCTTTAAGTGAATATTTTAATCCATTGGTTCATTTTTTTCTTAGAAAAGTGCTGTAAAAAGACCGATTCTAAACCCTGTCCTTATGTTTAAGAAACTCATCAGGACTTGGTGGGAGGCAGTGTATTTCTTTTTACTGCAGAGAGAGAGAGATCTTCTCCAGAAACAGCCCTATACAGACACATGGTTCTTCAGATGATGGCCTGAAGCTATAACGAAGACAAATGCCTATTTTTGTACTCTTATTTCCCATTCAGTGATTTATTCGAGACAAATAAGACATCACCTGACTGTGCAGGGAGAGGTCATGGTTTCTCCTTCTACTGTCTCTAAGAATATATCATATGGATTTTTGACAAGTCAGTTCTCTAACCAACCAAGCCTTTAAGAAGCTTAACAAACTCTGGAGGCAAGCCAGATTGAGAATTTAAACTTGGGGAAAAAATTGCTTGTTCTGAGGGATTTAAGCCATACACTGTTATTAACAGAAATCATAATTTTATTTTGGTAATTCTTCCTAAGTTTCCTAAGAGGCACTTCTGTGGATACTGCACTACCATTAAAAGATGCAAAAGTATTATACATTCATAACTGTTACTCTGTTGTACTTTTAGATTGGCAAAAGATTGAGATAAATAAAAGCAAAGTTTCACTGAATTAAAAACTTCCAATCAATTCAAAGTAGATTTCTGTTAGGAACAACTCCACTGCACAAGCCATTAGGAAACTAAAGCTCTTATCACATGAGATACTACTGGCAACTGACTTGTTTTTCTTGTATAAAACCATCTGCAATTACTTTATCTATTGTCTAAGTTTCTCAAGGCCTTTACGATTTTAATTTCAACACGTTTACAATAAATATTTTTATTCCCAACAGGAAAGGAGCTGTAGGAATTGAATGACTGTCAGTGGCAAAACTACAACTCCAAAATCCTACCTTCTGTGACTATTTCAAGGACCACATCCCTCACATCTGTGCTACATTATGTAAACTTTCCAGAAGTAAATGGTACAAAATGCTTATTTGTAAAGGCTGCTGTGCAGCGAGGAGGTGCTTATCAGATGACACCACCTGGCCCTGTAAGAATCTTCCAAAGGTAAAAAAATACTGCATTTCAAACTTCCAAACAACTTTCCCACAGAAGGACTGGAAAATATTTTTAAATTGAATCCCTGATCAGCTTGTTGATTTTTTAATTTTCAGACTTGTCAAAAAATATGCCTGAGGCTTGGGATCTCAATTTAATCCTATTCAAATGAAATGGAACATGCCACTGAAGATCTCTTTGGGAAAGAGACAAACCCACACTACCAGTCTCAGTGTGAAATTTGCACTCTGTAAAATGGGTAATGAAAAAAGAAAAATCACCCTTATTAATAGGTAGTGTAGATAATTGCATAGTAGATGTTGTATATGTAACAACTGAGATATGCTCAAGCAATTACATGTCCTTAAACCCCAACAGTTTGGGCTTTTTTAAGGGCATATATTAAAAAAAAACCAGCCAAAACCCCAACACCAACAATATAAGATATGTGTTAGTTCTCAAATGGTGCTGTCAAATCTGTTATTGATTCCTTCTTCCTCTCCAAAATTCAGCTTGCAGCCACATTTGTAACCATGTCCTGGTTGGCTGGTTCCATGTGCAATTTGGTGAATCCACCACACAACCTGTAGCCAGGCTGAGACTAAGGAAATCTTTCCTGCTTGCACTTCCAGTACTTGTACCTTTTTTAAAATCCTGCCACCTATTCCTGCTCAGAGCAGTTCTCGTGGTAATGAAGAGGTTTTCATGTCATCACTGGCATGTCATCTCTGCTAGTGATTTACTCATCTTTCTAATTATACAGCTATAAAGTCTTAGGGCTTTAATTCTCCTGAACCAAAGCATTAATTTATTCCCTTCTCTCACTCTCTGACCCACTTGTCTGCCTGAGGTAATTGTCCTCTCTGATGGACAACCCAAGCAAGCAAATACCTGCCTCTCAGCCCCTGCGGTGCACAGGTCATTGTATGAACTGAAACACACATCCTCCAGCAGTCTGAGCCTTTTCACCAAGCAGTGTGCCAAATAATTGTTCATTGAAGGGGTGATGGACAGCTGGAGCACTAAGCATTATATTTAGCTCTAGGAGTACGGCTCTCTCAAATGTATAGAAAATGCTTTGATTTTAATTTACAAATTACTCTGATGCAGATCAAGAAGTGTTTATCAGTACCCTATGAGTATTAAAACAGCAACTACTGCTTATGATCAGTCTTTGAATTGCAAGCCTGAAAAGCTTACATTAATGACTGTCATTCTTCAGGCATCTACCATGGCAACTTATACCTGTATGATCCTGGCATCCCTTTCAGAGGAAAGGTTATCCTCAGGAAAAGCTTACAGGCTTTGAAATAGCAGAGCATCCATTCAGAGTGTTTAGACAGTTCAGATGTTCACAGCACTCTCTTCAGATGTATAAAATAAGTCCATTACCTAAAGAGCACTGAAACCCCAAGCAATGTAGCTCCTGGAAACCAACATATTTAATGATGCATAGCATTAGCAGTGTAGGCGAATGCTGTAAGTTTCTGAATCCTTCTAATCCATCAAAAAATAAGCAAGAAGCAGATTTAGGGAATAAAAGGCTCCTATGGGAGTTGTACATCTTCAGGGATTACATTCCTTAGCCTACAGAAACCAATCCCCTCTGTAAGTGGAGGGGACCAGCAGGAGGAACAGAACTGGTACACTTGTTTGGTGAACACTTGTAAAGATTAATAAGAACTTTACAAATGTATTAAAGAACAAAAATACCAGTGAAGTCTAACCAAAGTAATTTAGCCCTTTACTACAGATTCAACACCTAAGTTAAATTTAAAAATTTGAAGAATTTAAACTACATTAAAACTTGAAAAGAGAATACTACTGCAAGTATAAAGGGATACCCTTATTCCATGCAAGATGTAAGAAAGCAAGTATGGGTTAAAAAAAAACCAGAAACAGACATCTGATGAATAAATCCCAAAATCTCAGTAAAAGTGGAGAGTAACTGAAAAGATTTACATGTGTGCTCAACACTGTAAAAGAAAGCTTTGGAGTTTTCACACTGGTAGAACATAAGTCCCAGAAACAAATCTAACAGGCGTTTTAACCAAAGCCGCTATGAAAGACATTTGAGTTTTAAAAGCTAAAACATACCTAAGTATTATTCATCGTATGATGCAAACATCTAAAATGCAGAATTTGGCTCGGCAGGTCGGACAAGGCACTTGGCTCGACAGCCAGGTCTCCGGGTGCTGCTCATCCTGTCGGCTGGCAAACCATTTGCCCATGCAGGTGAGGCACCACATGGGACGACAGTAGCACTGCTGGCATTCCCCCTCGTTTGGCTCCTGGCAGTTCTTGATGAGCTTGATGTTAGCAAGTGTCTGCATACACCCTATGCACGGCTCCAGCTCCTAAAGGAGGAGACAACCATCAAAATTATCAACTGCGCAGAATGGGTTCTGTTATTACGCTTCAAAGGCTTTTATAAAATTATCTGCACGCAAGCATAGCAGGGACCTGAGCTGGGCAGAGCCTCAAGGCACAACTGTCCCAACAGAAGATACCAGATGGTTTCAATTTCCAGAGCTGAGTTTTATTAGAACAGCCTCTAATTAATGAAAATAAAGTATCTCTGTAAACAGAAACCCCAGAACCGCTGCATGAGATTGATTAAACAAAAATGACTGGAAATAAACATCTTTTCTCTCTGAATAGTGAGCTCCACCTGTTTGCAGAGCACAGCAGCCAGAGCAAGGTAAGCGAGCAGCCACCTTTATCAGTCAGACATATTGTTTTTCAAAAAACATAACCAAGATAAAGGAAAATACATAAAGCAAACAGTTCTCACCACTTGCTACAGCAAATGGCTGTTCCCATTATCCATCTTTTTAATTGAGAGACATAAATAGCAGAGGATGCCAGGGCTCTGTCAAACACAGTGGGCACTCATCTTGAAGGACCAGAAGTTTATTCTTGGATAATATAGCAATTGATATTTTCCCACCATTAATTATGCCACATGAGCTTGCCATTGCATATATTGTTGTAACAAAAAGCATCTCCGCTTTGTGGTCTCTGGTTCCCACCTGGAGCATCTCTTCCCTTGTCAGCTCAAGTGTCTGCTCAACCACACGGTGTGGATCCAGATGAAGAGCAGTCATCTTTGCCTCTTTTCACCTCAATCATTTACCCCAAGCAGGTTCACCACAGACAAACCTTGTGTCAGCATGGGGATGAGGACGCTGTATCAGCGTTAACTTGTGAGATTAGGGTTTATCTTAGTTTTTAGGCAGGAAAAACTCTAGCATAGAAAGGTTAACCAAAGTTTTCAACTTATTCATGGTTCTTCAGAATAGAGAAATATCCCATGTTGTATTTTTCATGTCCACCTCATAATTTCTGATGTTATTTATCACTCAATGTCAACCCAAAATTCAGCAGCTCAGCTGACACTTGAATGTATCACAAATTAAAAGCCCTGCAAGGAAGCAACCCTCTCAAGTGAACAGTATCTTTATTTTGAACCATCTCTTTTCACTATATGCTGGCACTGCAATCAGAACACACAGTCACATTGTGGGCTGCAATATCTGATCCAGTTTTATTTTAGCTGTTTCATGTAAATGTTGGGAGTGTCCTGCGCAGGGACAGGAGTTGGACTCGATGGTCCTTTTGGGTCCCTTCCAACTCAGGTTATTCTATGATTCTATGATTCTAAACATACAGTGAAGACTGTAGCACCTGCATGACACTACCAGTGATAGCAAGCACTTAGTCCATGGGCTGGAACACGACATAGACTTACAGCCAGGTCACCAGAACTACTTTAATTAGTTACCTCTGGTACACTGAACAGTGCTGTAGTCACAATTCCAACTACAGCACAAATATAATAATCACCAAGTCTCCCTGAATACTACTGGAGGTAGGACTCCATGGCATTATTTACAACTAAAACAAGCCCCAATTAAAGCCCTTAATTTATTTCAGCAGAAGATCCAGTGAAACCTGACTCTCTAGAAAAAAAGCTGTAATGGAACAAACTGCCTAAAAACCCCATAACAACGGGTGTGTTTCTAACTCCCCATAGAATTTCTGGACATGTAACCTCATCATTTACAAATGTTTTCAAGTAAAATTCTTATGGAAACGATTACAGGGAACTTTCTTCCACTCTTCTATTTCTCATGTCTCAAAAATGTCATGTTCACAGTACAGTTCATCTCCTCCTAGAAGGAACAGAAGCAGCAGACAGAACTATTTATTACATGTTTACTGAAATAGAAGGTGAGCCCCATCCTGATGGAGTGAGCAGCACTTTGGTTCGGGCATCACCAAGACGGAGACCTGACTGGAGCCAGACCTTGAGAAAATGTGCAGGGCCATATCTTCTCAGGAACTAAGGAATCTGGGCCATGTCTTATCAGGAGCGACCGGTGCCAGCCTGAGCTGGAACTCTCTTGTAACCTGTGACAGGACTGGAGGGAATGGCAGGAAGATGTGCCAGGGCAGGGGGAGATTGGATCTTGGGAAGAGGTTCTTCCCCCAGCGGGTGGTGGAGCACTGGAACAGCTCCCCAGGGAAGCAGTCCCAGCACCCACTCTGCCAGCATTCCAGAAGCATTTGGACACTGCCCTCAGCCCCACGGGGTGAGTGTTGGGAGTGTCCTGGGGAGGGACAGGAGCTGGACTCAATGGTCCTTGTGAGTCCTTTCCAGCTCAGGTCATTCTATGATTGTAATCATTTAATTCTCATTTAATAATTGTTTAATAAAACCTTTTGGTTAACCCCACAACAATGACTTCTCTTCATAATTCACCTGTGACACTTGTATGCAAAGCTATCAATTACAGAGCAATCACAGGCTCATCTGTATTGAAAAGCACAATTATTACAGTCTCACATGGATAAAAAGTCTCACCTGAGTGCTTGGTACAGAATATGTCTGGTTAATTTCCACCAGAGATGTAAAAGTTTCTAGAAATAAATCACTAAGGCTTTGATGGATCACAACATTGGCTGCATTGCTGATGGGAGCACGGAGCTTTTCTCGGAGCTCGCCATATTCTGTGGAGTTCAACCTGAAGAAGAAAAGATGGAACAAAATGTTACCTTGACTATCTATTCAAATACTTTGATAGCACATGGCTGAGGTTAACAGCAGAAAAGTGAATCCATAGAAAAGCTATTTAAGTTGGTGCATTCTAGTCAGAATAAATACACAGTGAGCAGTTTGTTTTCCTTTGCTGTTTAGTTGCTGTTGGTTTTGATACAAGTTAGGAAAACAGAAGATGCTGTCCTCCTTCATAACTGTGTTGGTTTGCTGACAGGATATGCCAGAGATCAGCTAAAACATCACACAAAAGTAATGGAAGGCTTTTGAAGTAATTGGCATGAAAAAAAGCAATGCAAAAATCATGCATTAACTTTAAAGTACTGCACTCCTAATTTCTGTCCACCTTTTTAATGCCTATTTACTTATATCTAAATTCTAGTTTATAAACCCCTGAAGACAGATGCAAGTGGCATGCAGCACGTGGCGATATAGGACATGTAAGTATCAGAAGAATGTCAATCAGGAGCAGCTTCTGTGATTTCATGATACAATTTTAGATAAAACCCAGTTGCTGAACGTGACTTACACTTTGGTTTTAACAAGCTGGGCTCCACACTAGGTTGCTTCTGCTAAAGTCTCTCCAAGTGACCTAAATTGGCACATGAGACCTTGTGCAGATCACGCAAGTGACCAATGACCGTTGTCACCTCTTTGTAATGTAACAATTCTGAACTATGGATTCAGAACTCCCCAGCTCAACATTTCCAGAAGCCCTGGAAACATCACCCTGACATTCCTCATTCTTCTGACCCCTCGCTGAGTTTCCAGAGCCCGGTACAATGAAACACTTTGCTTAGCTTTAGCTCCTGGTTGTTTTAGCTATTGTAGGATAATCTTTGTTAACAGATACTGTCTGTGCCAATAACAGACACCTCTGTATCCAAAAAAAAAAAAAAAGGAAATGTGGCCTGCCTACACAAAAGCATTTTTCTTCCAGAATCATCTCAGCATATCTAATTCTGATACTGGATATATTTAGATTGGATATTGGGAAGAGGTTCTTCCCCCAGCGGGTGGTGGAGCACTGGAACAGCTCCCCAGGGAAGCAGTCCCAGCACCCACCGTGCCAGCATTCCAGAAGCATTTGGACACTGCCCTCAGTCCCACGGGGTGAGTGTTGGGAGTGTCCTGGGGAGGGACAGAGGTTGGACTCGATGGTCCTTGTGGGTCCCTTCCAACTGAGGTCATTCTATGATCCTATACTTTTAATAGGAGAATTTCGTCCTGTAGCACTTTTCTCAAATCTTGTATGACTGCATTCTAGCAGAGATTTGCTATTTCTGACACACCTTATTAGAACTTTTAAACACTCCTCTCACTGCTGTTCTGTTCAGCCACAAATAAAGTTTTGGGGGTTGGATTTTTTTCCCCTAAAAGGAATTGCCAAAGAAGCCATGATTTTCTCAGCTGGGGATGTTTTATCACTCTGGCACTGAAGCACTTTCAGAAAAAAAATCATTAATTGTTTAATACTTATTTGGTCACCACTCTCACAAGTCTATAAAAGTCTCCTCTTTTCGTAGGATTCTGTAGGATTTGCTTACAGGAAAGAATAGGAGGGGCTCTTTATCTGGGAGTGTAGTGACAGGAAGAGGGGTAAGGATTGTAAAGTGAAAGAGGGGAGATTTAGATTAGATATTAGCAAGAAATTGTTTCTTCTGAGGGTGATGAGACACTGGCACAGGTTGCGCAGAGAAATCATGAATGCCCCATCCCTGGAGGTATTCAAGGCCATGGCTGGGGGGTTGGAACTGGGTGATCTTTAAGGTCTTTTCCAGCCAAATCATTCTATGATCCTATGATTTTCACACTCAACTAACCTCTCATTCTGATTGCTGTTCATCTGGATATCTATGCCTTCCTCATGCTTGCCAGGACCCTTCTTCTGGCCTTCAAGTCTGGTGATCTGCCTACTTAGTAAATAAATGCTGCTGATGTACAAATTTACAGGAGACACACCAATGTTTTTTCAAATACATAGTTCTAGCAGCACTAGCGTGGCTTTGTGTACTCCTTTTAATGACACAATGACCACAAACACTTTAGCACCATTCCAATCAGGGTTACAGGTTTCTGCTGGACTTGTACTTTTGCCAAGCTATGAGAACACATAAACCAGAAATGGACCAAAATCACTTCCTTGCTTTAAGGACAGTTAACCTGCAGTAGCTCAAGGAGAACTCTTCTGAGCAGCAACAAAACTGGAAGCCCTGAGCACGAGGAGAAAGAAAAAGTCACGGGTGAACAACAACCTGTTATAGACAAATAACTTGTCCTTCCCCCAAAACCTGGAAGACCAGTCTCCCTTTCATTCCTGATCACCTTTCGCTTAGGTTCTTCCCAATTACTTCTTTCTGCATCCATCACTATCCTCTTCCTGAGTGAATCAAACAGAGTAGTCTCTCTCTTTAACCATTCTGCATTCAATACTGCACGTGGATGAATCTTTCTAAACAACCTTTCTTCTGTGTGGCAGAACTGCACACTCAGCATCCCTGAACACCAGACATGGAGCAAAAAAGAAGGGATGGGACCCAAGGAGTCTTCAGATCTGCCAAAAAAGCACTCTGTTAGCACTATCAAATAGCACATATATAACACAAGAGGGTAGTAGTTTTACCGGATATCAAATGCCTTCACGTAGGGGTTATTACTGGCCACACGGATGGTGAGGAACTGGACAGGCATATTTGAGTCTGGGGTGAGTTCATGCTGTCTGGAGTCTGTCACCGTCAAATGAATGTCCTGCTGCTGGGCAACGTGTAAACAGTAGGTGGTCACTTTAATGACCCACGTGTCCGTAACAATCACCCTTGCTCCTGGGGCTCCTGTAGCAAATTTGTCGATTCTCCTAAATTCCGTATTGATGGAAGAAGCTACTGCCCTCCAGCCTGACTGCGGGAGAGCGTAGACAGCGAGTGTTCGGGCTAAAGGATGGTTACTCCAACCTTTCCGTGACCAGTAATATGCCAGGGCACCGGTAACTGCTGGGAAGAGAACAGCGAAGAAGAAGAAAGTTTTCCATCCTTTTGAAGCCAGGTAGAAAAAACAAAGGTGTTTTTCAGGTGCAGCAAAGCACATACCAAGGTAATAACCTGCAATGAAAAACACTTATTTTCAGAAAGCAATAAAGTACATGCACAAACACATACCCTTGACTCTCATTGTTATCTAATCAGTGAGCACATCTCCTCGAGAGCTACTGTACTGCTGGATGATAATTTCATAGAATCATACAATGGTTTGGGTTGGAAGGAACCTTAAAGCCTGTCCAGTTCCAGAATTCCTGGCCATGGGCAGGGACACCTCCCACTGGATCAGGGTGCTCAAAGCCCCATCCAACCTGGCCTTGAACACCTCCAGGGAGGTGGTAGCCACGAGTTCTCTGGACAACCTGGGCCAGGGCCTCACCACCTTCACAGTAAAAAATTTCTTCATAATATCTAATCTAAATCTCCATTCTTTCAGCTTAAACCCATTACCTCTCATCCTATCCCTCTATTCCCTGATAAAGAGTACCTCCCTAATTTTCCTTTAACCTCCTTTAAGTACTGGAAGGCTGCTATAAGGTCTCCCCAGAGCCTTCTCTTCTCTAGACTCAATAACCCCAGCTCTCTCAGTCTGTCCTCGTAAGGGAGGTGCCCCAGCACTCTGATTATCTTCATGGCCCTCCTCTGGACTTTTGCTAAAAGATCCATGTCCTTCTTTTGTTTGGGGCTCCAGAGTTGAACACAGCACTCCAGGTGGGCTCTCAAAAGAGCAGAGCAGAAGGGGAAAATCACCTTCCCTGACCTGCAGGCCACGCTTCTTCTGATGCAGCCCAAGACATGGTTGGCCTTCTGTGCTGTGAGCGCACATTGTCAGCTCATGCTGAGCTTCTCATCCACCAGCAGCCTCAAGTCCTTCTGTTTAGGGCTGCTCCAAATCCATTTGCTGCCCAGCATTTGTACTTGGGATTGCTCCAGCCCAGGTGCAGAATCTTGCACTTGACCTTGTTGAACCTCATGATGTTTGCACAGACCCACCTCTCAAGCCTGTCCAGGTCCCTCTGGATGGCACCCCTTCCCTCCAGAGTGTCAACGGCGCTACACAGCTTGATGTCATTGACAAAGGTGCTGAGGGAGCCCTTAATCCCACTGTCAAGCCTCTTGTCCTAAGCAATCTAAGGTATTCTTACCTGTCACTGATTTTTACCAGAATTATGTAGCTAAATGAAGCTGATTTGAATTCACAGGTCAAATAAAATCACCTGTAAGATGACACTGACTTTTGGGCCCCTCAGTACAAGGACTTTGAGGTGCTGGAGCATGTCCAGAGTAGGCCAATGAGACTGGTGAAGGGGCTGGAGAACAAGGGTTATGAGGAGCGGCTGAAGGAACCAAAGGAGGCTGAGGGGAGACCTCATCACTGTCTACAACTGCCTGAAAGGAGGCTGTGCTGAGGTGGGTGTTGGTCTCTTCTCCCAACTGACAGGATTGAGAGCAAATGGCCACAACTTGCACCAAGGGAGGTTTAATTTGGGTAGCAGGAAAAATTTCTTTACTGAAAGAGTGGTGAAGCACTTGAACAGCTGCCCACGGAGGTGGTTAAGTCCCAATCCCTGGAGGTGTTTAAAACATGAGCAGATGAAGCGCTCAGGGATCTGGTTTAGTAATGGACAAGGACGCTTGGACTCGATGATCTCAAAGGTCTTTTCCAACCGTTCTATGATTCCACACGGCTGAAGGAAGCTGATTTGAATTCGCTGGTTAAATAAAACGCTGTTCCTTTGTGACTGCACCTGCTCGGATAAACCCACCTGGTTACAAAGCTCAGGGTGTGCGTTACAAAGAAGCCCGAGCGACGCTAAAACACCGCATTTCCAAGAGGCGAAGTTTAACTCGATTCCAACGGGAGGCGTCCCTGGAACTGGATGGGCTGTAAGGACCCTCCCGTCCCGAACCATTCCATGATTCCACGCCCCCCACCTTCCCGCAGCGCCCAGGAAGGCCTCGCTCCCGCCCGCCCGGGGCTCCCGTTGGCCTCATGCCGGACCCCGCTCACCGAGGGGCAGCAGGGAGTGCGCCAGCAGCGCGCTGGTGCCGCGCCGCAGGTGGAACTGCACGAAGGCCGCGTCCTCGCTGCCCAGCCAGGGGCCCAGCAGGCTCGGCAGCGTCAGCCCCGCCGAGCGCGCCTCGTCGGGCGGGAACACCAGGCACACGGCGAACACCGCGTACGCCAGCGTGAAGGTGACGGCCGGGCTCTCCATGCTGGCGGCGGCCCGGATGGACGCGCGGGCGCTGCCGGTGCCGCGGGGGCGGGACCCAACGGCGGCTCGGGGCGGGCACAGCCTGCACAGCCCGGCCCCTGCATCCCAGACTGCCCCATCACAGCCCCTGCATCCCAGCAGCTCGATCCCAGCCTCACCATCCCAGCCCCTATATCCCAGGTTTCCCCTATCCCAGCGTCTCTAGTGCCTCCATCCCAGCCCCTGCATCCCAGGCTCCCCCATCCCAGCCGCTCCAGTGCCTGCATCCCAGCCCCTCGATCCCAGCTTCTCTATCTCAACCTCTCCATTCCAGCCTCCCCATCCTAATGCCTGCATTCCAGCCCCTGCATCCCAGCCTCTCCCTCTCAGCCTCCCCATCCCAGCCCCTGCATCCCAGCCTCTCCCTCTCAGCCTCCCCATCCCAGCCCCTGTATCCCAGCCGTTCCCTCTCAGCCTCCCCATCCCAGCCCCTGTATCCCAGCCGCTCCATCCCTGCCACTCCATCCTAGTCCCTGCATCATCCCAGCCACTTCAGTGGAAGGCAAGCTCCGGCATGGAGCTCCTCCATCCGTGTCCTTCTGGAGATGGCTCTGCAGTCTGGGCCTTCAGCACTTTGTCCCAGCCCTCCTACTTCGCTCCTGCTGCAGCAAAAGGGTTTGGGGTATTGAGAAATTGCTTTTCTAAAATTTCACACCAAAGGATGTGGATCTGTTAGAGCAAGTCCAGAGGAGGCCACAAAGACTATCAGAGGGCTGGAGCACCTCTGCTATGAGAACAGCCTGACAGAGTTGGAGTTGTTCAGCCTGGAGAAGAGAAGGCTCTGGGGAGACCTTAGAGCAGCCTCTCAGTACTGAAAGGGGCTCCAGGAAAGCTGGGGAGGGGCTCCTGATCAGTGCAGGGATAGGTCAAGGGGTTATGATTTTCACCTGAAAGAGGGGAGATTTAGATTAGATATTAGGAAGAAAGGTTTTCTTGTGAGGGTGGGGAGGCCCTGGCACAGGTTACCCAGGGAAGCTGTGGCTGCCCCATCCCTGGATGTACAGCATAACTGTACATAACTATAAAACTGTAAAAAATTTCAGTTTGCTTTTAAATGATCTTAATCTTATACTTAGGACAATAAATAGGAAAAATCAATGCAGAATTAAGAAACTGTGAAGAGCAAGAGGGTATGAAAGCTGTTGCACAATGTATCTGCTGAATCTCTTGACTCAAGGCTTTGGATTTCAGTTTTTGGCAGTGGATTCCAACAAGTTTTTTGCTTTGTTTATTTTTATTGCTAAGTAAGGTGATCCTTTATCAGGATGATTCAAAATCGTGATTCTTCTATGGGCTGTTCTGATTTTGACCTTGCCAGCAGATGGACTAAATAAGACTGGATGCTCACCTACTCATTTGCTGCTCAAATCCTTCTTTATTGAATCATAGAAAGGTTTGGGTTGGAAGAGGCCTTAAAGATCATCCACTTCCAACCCCCCTGCCATGGGCAGTGACACCTCCCACCAGCCCAGGCTGATCAAGGCTCCATCCAACCTGGCCTCCACAACTTCCCTTGGCAACCTGTGCCAGGGTCTCACCATCCTCATTGTGAAGAATTTCTTCCTAATGTCCAATCTAAATCTTCCCTCTTCCAATTTAAAGCTGTTTCCCCTTGTTCTATCACTACTTGCCCTTGTAAAAAGTCCCTCCCCAGCTTTCCTGGAGCCCCTTCGGGTACTGGAAGGTCGCTATGAGGTCCCCCCAGAGCCTTCTCTTCTCCAGGCTGAACAACCCCAACTCTCTTAGCCTGTCGTCATAGCAGAGGTGCTCCAGCCCTCGGATCATCTTCGTGGCTTCCTCTGGACCCGCTCCAACAATTCCATATCATTCTTATGTTGGGGATTCCAGAACTGGACACAATCCTGACCAGAGTGGAGCACAGGGGTAGAATCCTCTCCCTCACCCTGCTTTCCACGCTGCTTTTGATGCAGCCCAGCACACAGTTGGCCTTCTGATCTGTGAGAGCACGTTGTGGGCTCATGTCGAGCTTCTCATCCCCCAGCACCCTAAGTCCTTCTCCTCAGAACTGCTCCCAATCTCATCATCCCCCATCATTTACTGAAGTCACAGATTGCCCCGACCCAGGTCCAGGACCTTGCACTCGGCCTTACTGAACGCCATGAGGGTCACACAGGCCCATCTCCCTAGCTTGTCCAGGTCCCAGAACAGTCAACACGGAGTTTTCCCCCGCAAGCGGGACTTGGCTGCCGCCCGCCCTCGGGCTGAGCCGCCCGGCGGCCGCCATAGCGGACCAGCGGGACTTGGCTACCGCCCGCCCTCGGGCCGAGCCGCCCGGCGGCCGCCATAGCGGACCCGCCCCGCCGGGCTCAGCGGCCGCGCGCCGCGGCTGGCCCCGCCTCCCCGCGGGGCGCTGTTCTGATTGGCGGAGGAGGCAACGCGGCTCCTCATGGCGGGACGGCGCCCCTGCCACAGGATTTCAAGAAATCCTGTGGCGGGGGCGTCGTGCGGTGGCGGAGCCTCTGCCTCTCGGGGCTCCAGCATGTCCTCCCACGACAGCTCTGCGGGCTCGCTCCAGGGCGCCGTCAGCAGGTGAGGGTCTTTTGCGGGCTCTTGGGAGGGGCAGTCACGATCGCCTGGGAGCTGCGGGCCCAGGCGCTGGGCTGTGGGAGGACGGCGGGGCCTCTCTGTGAGCTCGGCGGGTGGGTGGCTCTCGGTAACACTGCCCCCCTTCATCCCCGTCTGTGGGGCTCGAGGAGGGGGGCTCACGGTAACCTCCCCCCTCTGTGGGGCTCGAGGGATGGTGCGGGGCCGGGGGGGGTGCGGTAGTCTCGGGGACTCCCTCTGGGGGGGTGGTGTGGGGGTGCGAAGTGAATACGCGCAGGCTCAGGGGGTGGGCACAGGATCGGGACCCCATTTTATGAGTTTGGGATGATGTTGGGCGGAGGCTACACAGGATCGGGCCTCCCCCTTTATGAACTCGGGGTGGTGAGGGGGCAGGACAGGCTCAGGGATCCCATCTGAGCTTAAGTTTGATGTGGGGCTGGAGGGGGGTACTGCAGGCTCAAGGATCCACTCTGTGAGCGTGGGGGGAGTAGGACAGGCTTGGGAGTGGTGTGGGGCTGGAGAGGGCACAGAAATGGGACCACCTCTGTGACCTTGCGGTGATGTGGGCTGGTGGGGAGGGCTCTCGAGGACCCCTCCTTCTGTGCGCGTGGGGTGATGGGGGAGCTGGTGGGGGGGGGCTCTCGAGTGCGGGTGGAGCTCAAGGGCTTCCCCGTGGATTCGGGCATAAGGTGGGGCTCAGGAGGCTCTTGGGAGCATTTCTATGCGTTTTCGGGGGACTTTTTGTCTGGCGGGGGCTCTGCCAGCGTAAGCGGCCGGGGGGTGTTGAGGGCACCAGGTGGGTGATGTGGGTGTATTGTGGCCAGGAATGTTGTGGTGCTGGGTCGGGGTTTTTTTTGTTAGTTTTAGTTTTGCGTGGTGGCGGTTTCTTTTCGTGCTGAAAGCACGGGGAGATGCACCGACGGCGCTGCCCGTCCCCGGCCTTGCTGCTTCTCTCATCTCCTGGCCCCCCAAGGCTGGTGTTCTGGCTGCAACTGCTGTGAATTCCTCTTCCTAAAACGGCTGCTGGGAGCCGAGAGTCTCCTGCATTCAGGGGAGGCCGTGGCTGTGGAGGAGTCACTAAACAAAAAGAATGGTTATTTGTTCTGAATTGCGTTTGTACTAAAAAAAACATAGAGCAGTCGGCTCTGTCAGTTTGTATGCAAAACTGTACAACACATACTCTTACTCTCCCTTCTCAGCTGCTGGAGGAGTCTAGAAGGATAATTAAGCAGAAAAATTCCATCTTTATCCTGGATGTTCAGTGGCTTTTTTTTAGGTATTTGAGATCAAATTGGTATTTTGGATGTTGTGCCCCAGTGGTCATTAAACAACAGGTGGTTGTTGTTAAGACCTCAATTTACAAATGATAAGTATCTGAGGTTTAATTACCTGATGACATTGAATTTATGGTCATTCTCAGATACAGAATGACAGACCACTGCTTGTGCCTGGATAGATATTCCAAAATGTGGAGCAGTTTCATTTTTGTGAACTTTGATTGGCCTTAGTGGGAGATCTGCCGCCCTTCACAACACTTGCTTGTGTGCATTGGGCAATAACCACTTTAAACAAAAGGATGTCTATAAAGCCTCCCTTTCACTTTATCACAGCTGCTAATTAATGAACTTGTGAAATAGAATTTAGATCAAATCTTGGTTGCAAATATTTTAAATGCTGAGTTACTTTTAATCCTAGAAAGGAATCGAATTTTTAGATTTAATATCTAAAGTGCTGGGCAAATGCGGTTTATGTGGTATCAGTTTATTGGGTTTTTAATGGTCTGAAACTGGTTTAGCAATGGTGCACAAGGAGCTCCATGACAAACCTGAGAGTCTCCAAACAAACCTCCCTTACTTATGGAGCTTTTTCAGAAGGTGTTCCCAGCTTTTTTTGTCCTAGGCTTCCTTTCAGAAGTAATTACAGTAAATGACTATAGTCTGTAAAGATCTACTTTATCTGTTGTCTCAATTGTAGTTTGGAATGAAGGAAAGCAGTGATGTGAACGTCAAGTTCTACAAGTTAGTGTAAAAATACTTTTGTATAAAATAACTTGGGTTAATGTATGAAAATGGTGAAGAATCAAGAAGGAATAAAGAAATATCTAATACAGGCGTGCTTTGCTTCTGTAGCCATTGTTTGCATTCCATTGCTGATTAAAAGTGCTGTTGTCAGAGTTTCACACAAAGCAGCTGAGTTCAGTGGAGAGTATAGAATGTGTGCAGAGACCTAAATACAGAAATTTGTGTGCATAAGGGCAATGAGATTGAAGAATTGACTTAAAATTTTCAGTGGCAGTGTTCTTGTTACCTCTTTATGATAATGAAGACAATCATTTGGAGTCTTCTGCTGATTTTCTGGAATTAGTCTTGACTGTATGATGGAGAAATAAACTAAGGATTAACTGTTAGGTCAAATCAAGCATTTGAGATACTTTGCAATGGCTATCCATTGCAGAAAGTCAACATCTCCTTGATGATGCTGATTATCTTAAATAGGTGGTACAGGATAATCCATCAGGTCTTACAGAACAAGTTGCTTTGTTAGCCATTTGACAGATAAATAACCGCTTCTCAGATGTCATCTTTCATGGACAGTGTCACTCCTAGATCTTGCCTAATGTGCCTTCTGTGCTCTGCTTCTTTTGGGGTTTTTGTCACTTTCTACTTTAAAAAAACCAGTAGTAACGTCATCACTATTAATGTTGCACCTTTAGGAACAGCAGAGGGTCCAACAGAAATAAAAGGTAGAGTTCAAGTATGAATAATATGCTGTCTTGCCTGGGTTGCTAGAAATGTGTGTTTTCTCCATTTCTAATTTGTTTTCAACTTTTATCTTTGATGTGATGCAAGCTGTAGTTTCAAATCCTTCACATTTGAAATACTAGTAACATCAGCTTATATAATCTACTAAAACTTGTGCATGTCTAATGTAATAATGTAATTAAAAAGGTATTTCTTAAATATCAATTTTCTTCAGATTTGCGTAGCAGTGATGTCTATGCTGCAAAGGGTTCTTAAGTACTATGTCTCTTACAAAAGTAGCATGTGCTCAGAGTGGGGGGAAAAAATAACTTTATTCAGAACTCTGATCCTAAGCACATCCTAACTAACCAAATTTATTTTTTGCTCTTTACTGATGTACTGTGTAGTAATGTGAATAAAATGGAGAAATGATTGGCATCAGCCCCTTGTAAAAGCTGTAATTTTGCTTAGCTAGATGCCCTATTACAAGAGATGTGACTATCACTACTGGCTTTAAGAGGCTGGGATGAAGAAACTTGAGAATGACAGAGCTCCCTTTAAAGGATGGGCATCTTAATTAGTAAGGTTGTTAACTGCTAAAAGGGTGATATCAACAGTTAACTTCCTAGAACTGCACCAAAGGCAGGGGCTGTACACTGCTGTGTTTAGATGCTGTCAGAGATTTCCAGGCTATCACTTTTCATATGAAGTTTTTCCAGTACTTTTAAAACTTCTGAAGCAGTTAATCTTTCCTAGCCAGTGACAGGCTTCCAGCTTCTTTGATTATCTTGAAAGTGCATCTGGCTGACCACACCCTCTCATTCATGCTGTGATGTTGTATGTGTTGAAGTTCTAGAATGAGTCTGCAGATTTTAAAGGCAGAAAATGGAGAAAACGGAGGAAACATCAATGATGATCTAACATCAGAAGACTGCAGCTTTTTCTTCCCACTACCGGAACCTACAGGGAGACCTTCAATTCTACGCCTGTCTCAGAAGGAAAACTTGCCACCAAGAACTGTGGCGAAAGCTATGAAGGTAGACTCTTCTTTTTTTTATTTATTATATTCTTTCACCTTCTATGATTTCTGCTATTGAATGCATGTGCTATTTGGAGCTTGAAAATATTATGTTTATGTTCTTCCTTTTTCCTCCCTCCTTGCCCCTGTTTTAAAGGTGACCTTCCAGACGCCTCTCAGAGATCCTCAGACTCGAAAAATCTTAAGCCCTCTTATGATGAGAAACCTTGAGACTTCGATGCTTGATTGCAGTGAAAACTTGGTGGATGATCTTTCATCTGCACCTGTAAATATTGAGTAAGTAATGTATTAACTGCTACTAGTAGTGGGACACACTCAGGCTATGTTTTTTTCCCTGCTATAAACCTGTATAGCTAAAGTGTAATTTTGCATTTTATAACAAGATGTAAAATGCACAAAAGGACTAAAGTTTTTGCTGACTTTGCATGAATTGTTTCTAAAGATAAAACTTTGTTAAAAGTAATGGCAGTTACCTTGGTTGTAAAGTTAAACACCAAACTATAATGCCACAGTAACTGATTTCATAGATATGACTTGGGATATGGGTAAATAGTTTAAGGGAAAAGAGATACATTGGGCAGAGAGTACAAAACGGTTTCCCACAGTAAGGTTTTCATGTGAGATTACAACTGTTCTGAAGCTAATCCTTAAGGCAAAGTCTAACATTTCTTCTCTTATTATGTGAAGTACAGCTCTTCCTTGAGAAAAAAATAAAAAGATACATCTTCTGAAGGGTTAGCTTGAACTGACATTTTGAGTCAATGAGTATTAAGAATAAAGGAAATGTAGCAACACTAAGTAAATATAACATCAAACCCAAGTACAAACAAGTTTGTGTGCCTTTATAGCCTTAGCAGCCTGGGTTTCAAAGTGGTTTGTGATTGGTAGCTTGCTAGAGAGGAGCATGAAGTCTGCAGTGTTTCTCTTTGGGGTTTTGCAACTCTCCTTTACTAGAAATGTTGTTATAATGGTGTAATAATACCTTATAGGAGTGTTATTTAATAGGCCTCAGTGGATATTTTTAACTGACCTTTTTTTACCACCTTTTTCAACCTGTATAAACATTGGACATCTGTAATTCCCAGTGGCAACAAGTCTCATATCTTAGTTTTGTCTTCTCCAAGGAAATACATTGTTTTGCTTGTTTTTAACTATCTGATAATTTGACCCCTATTTCTCTCTTTGGGAAGAGAAGGAAGAAGGATTGGAACACTTTAATGTACTTTAAGGTATAGATTTGCTTTGTGAACTCGTATACTCTAGTTTAGACAAGTACTTTTGAGTGAACCACCACAACTAAGTCATTTAATTGCATTAATGCCCCAAACTTATTGCTCACATGAGTAAATGAAGATTTAGTACGTATCTGGTTCAAGTGAGTTAAAAGGGTTAGAACAGAATTGGTTTTAGTTAGGGCATAATTATGTGTCAAGATGCTGCTTTTACTGTGTGTGTCCTTTCTACTTTGCAAATGGAAGGATCTATTTGTAGCAAATGAGCAAAAGGACTGGGTGTTGCTGAAGAGTGTTGCTTTTGTCTAGGCTTAAGGAATTCAGCTTTCATGCAGGTGCCTTGCTTTTGACTGGCATTTATTAGGTTAAACACTGAGGGAGAATGGGAGGGGCCTGAGCAGTTGTACGAGCCTGGGGCTGAGCTGTTGCGGGGAAGAGGCACTCAGACCGGGTGAGAAGGGCTTCCTGAACTCTTATCTCCCGCCTTTGCTTTCGGGGTTTATCAAAGTGGTGTTTTTAGTGAGTGGATTTTAATCGTGTTCTGTTCTACAGCAGATATGGATGGCATAGAGAAATAATAACTTTATGAAGGGACAAAACAATGGGAGGAAATCCTGTTTCAGGAAGTAATGGCTTAACTCTCTGCAGTCTGAGGCTAAACCTCAGAGGTTGAG
The DNA here is from genome assembly GCA_033558185.1 of Dromococcyx pavoninus. Lineage (NCBI taxonomy): Eukaryota > Metazoa > Chordata > Aves > Cuculiformes > Neomorphidae > Dromococcyx > Dromococcyx pavoninus. The sequence continues at coordinate 617,443 of JAUMJL010000757.1, read as the reverse complement.
GAAGGTTTGGGGAAATAAAGCAGAGAGCATTAGTGGGTACAGAGAGTATTTAATCTGTTTCTTCTGCTCGAGAATCTTATCTTTCTCTTACTGGAGAGGTCTGTTTGCGTGTACCACTTTGTGCTTCAGATCTGCTGTTGTACAGAGTTCAGAGCTCCTGAAGTCCAAGTTCTGTTTTGGTGAAATGTCGTGCATACTTGCAGGGGGAAAATATCTTCCAGAATGACCAAAGTAATGGATTGAATGGGAAAATGTGAATCATGACTGAGTTTGGTCCTAGGCTTGTGAGTCTGTCATGACTCACAGATGAATCTACATGGAGATGTATTATGAGTTGTGCATGTGTTTAAGGTGTTTATTATTAACTCCTCCTAAGCAATTTGTATTCCACTCTCTAGTGAAATGGAAATGTCCATATGCTGTGGTATGCCAGCGATGACTGGCGTAAGGTGTGTAGAACAGAGCTTAAGAGTAACAACTAGTTTCAAGGATTGGTCTGCCTATATTTCATGTGTACCAGAACTCATAACTTCTGACTGCTTAGATAGCAACTGAATTCTTGCTGTTGTGGTGTTCCTTTGCTCTCAGCTGCCTTAGGTCAGGCAAAAATCAAATTACTGCTAACGTACAAAGCTGTTTGTGCCATTATCTTTCTAAAGATGACTTCAAATGATGTCTGAAAATAACTATCATGTGATCTGTTTTTTTAAAATGCAGCCCATTTCAAGAAAAGACTGAAGCTGAAGCAGATAATATAGTGGTAAATACACAAATGCCAGAGAAGATCAGTGCTGCTTCTTACCCAGATGATGAGATGCCTGTGAAGAGTCGAGGTTCCTACACTCTTGATTTTGATAACTTAGATGACATCAATCCCTTTCAAAGCTCAGTTCAATTGCAGCATTCTTCTGGAAATCTGCAAAAGTCTCCTGTAAAAGTATCTAGCAGCCCTGAGAAAACTTCTGAAAAAAGTAGTGATTCTCTTCTGCTGGATGATAAAGCTTCTTGTGCTTCAACCACAGCAAGTACAGAGCGCTCCAGTGAAGAGAAGACGTTCATCTGTGGAAAAGAGTCTGTGTTGGGAGAACTGGAGTCTAACAAATCTAAACTGTCCCCTAAGCAAGCAGTCGATGACCCTGTGCAGGATGTGAAGTCTCCCTCTGCAGACGTGAGCCAAACCGATAATTCAGTGGGAACAGCAGAAGTACCTACACCTCCTGCACAGTTATCTGGCAGCTTAGGTCTCAGTAGCTCTGATGTAACTAATGCTTCTAAAACTGGGGAATCAAAGCTGCAGAACGTTCCAGTAGCAGGAAAAGCCCCTGTAGAAGAGTTGGCTATCTCCAAAGGGGAGCTTGCAGAAAAGCCTGGTATCACCAAGGCTGGACCAGTAAAACTGGAATTTGACTTTGATAACAGCACTGCTAGAAAGCCACCTCCAAAGAAACTAGGCAAAAGAACTGGAATAAAGCCACCTTCTAAAAAAGTTCCTATTACCAAAACAAAAACAGAGAATACTGAAGTGCAAAATAAAAACAATGTGGAAGATGAAGTCCCTATTCCCAAAGCATCTTACACGTTTGACTGGGACAAACTTGATGATCCGAACTTTAATCCTTTTGGAGGAGGCTCGAAGATTTCCACCTCACCCAAGTGTTCTCATCCTAGCCCTCAGGAAGCTCACCTGCCTGAGGAACAGGGTAGTACATCATCAAGAAGGGAGCCTCTTCCAGTGGAACAGGATAACATACCAAGTATCTGTGAAACTCCTGTGAAAAGAGAACCCAAAAGTCCGTAAGTAAATCTGTAGCTGAATGTAAAAGCGCCTTGAATTCATGTGAGGGAAAGATAGATGATATCTCTAACTCAGGGGTGGCAAACTCACAACCCATGGGCCAAATCTGGCCTGGCACCTTGTTTGTACCCAGCAGCAGCACTGAGCTCCTTGCCCCTACCCTCCTGCCAGTGCTGGTCATGTGTGAAGCATGTGTGATGCGTGCAGGAGTAGTGAGTTTGACACCCCTGCTCTAACTAGTTGATTCCTACCTCCTTGACTTCTTCCCTCAGAGGCTGGCTGAGTCTGCATTCTGTCATGCTAAAGGTTACGACAGCAAAGATCTTGGTGAAACCATCCTGAGATGGTCAGCTCTGGGCAAAAGGTGTCCTTGAATCTGGAGGAGTGGGAGGCAACAACCTTATATGGGAAGAACATTAGTATCTTGATCAAGTGGCTCTTTCCCTGCTTCTCCAAGATTAGAGTAGAATGTGGAGAACTGGGTGACTGCTGCTGCCTTTCAGGGAACAGGAGAGTAGGCAGCAGCACTGCACGTGGTGCAGCATGTGAAGGGACCAGGTGGTTCTGTTCTCTGCTTAGTGTCCTGGCTGAATTCTGAGGTTGTGTTTCTTCCTTGCATGTTCTTGGTATCTCAGTGCTGTCTCCAGTAAAAAGGCCTGTGACCTAAAGTTGCATTTTTTTGGCACCACATAAAACCTTTTAATTTGAGAACGGGAGATGTTGTGTTGTCTGCCTTAGAAAGGGAACTATTAATGTGCCAGCATTAGTGTGGATGGCCAGGTGCTTACCAAAACTAGATTGACACAAGATGTTCATTTGACAAATTTCTCTCTTGCTCCCTGTGTAACAAAATCAGCTGTTTACCAAGGTGAAAAGTTAGATTTGTGCTGTCAGCAGTAACAGAGGTGTTGGACTTCTCTAATATACATCTGTGCTTTACACCAATAATCACTGTATTACTTTGGGAATGGTAACAGGCTGCTCATAATTGTGTTCTTAAACAAAAAGCCTGTCTTTAATTAAAAAAAGAAGACCTTAAATAGAAATAAGAGCAGTGGTAAGTTAACAGGAATAAGTGATACTGCTGTGACTTTCTGCTTCCCAGATAACATTACTTTTGGTGGAGTTGTAACTTTCAGTCCTTTAAGTTGTTATCAGGCAAGACAGTAAATTTGCATCCCCACCCTCTGTAAAGCTTCCTGTACTGTGTCAGTAGAAACTCTTAAGAGGCTTGCTTTGTTCAATGTTTCAGTGTATGGGGTGATATAGAACTCAGAACTGTCTGTGTGACTTGTATTTTGATTTTTTTTCTTTAGGGAAATCGACAGACAGAGTGTGGTTGAAGACAAACCGACAACTCAAGAAGACAAGCCAGGAATTCAAGCAGAAACTGAACTTCCAGGAGAGAAAGCCATGGTAAAGTATAGGAAAGAGTTCTTCCCGAGTTGTTCCATTTAAGTTCTTTGACTTAACTTTGTCAAACCTATGTTTGGTGTCTTTTTGAAGAGTTGTGTTTTTGCACACCTTCAGCAGCTCTAGAATGAATGTCAACTGTGCAGACTTGTCTTTTGAAGGCAGCATCAGAGATAGTCAAATTGGTACCTCAGTATTTAGCTTTTTTGATCAGCAGTCACATATAAAGACTAACATAAGGGTGTGGACTGAAAAAATGACTACTGTATAATATAAGCTGTGCTCATTGGTAGTAGTTGAGTTTCTATGCCTGTAAACTCTTCACTGGCTGCCCAGCTGGTTCATTACAAACCAATTTGATGATAATTGTGTTTTTTCACTGCATTTAAATCATTATTTTAACAGTAAAAAAGATTGTATTTTTCTCATCAGGAGAAGCAAATGAGCCCATCTAAAATATCTCCAGCTAATGTTCCTGTTCAAGATAATTTGGTTTCTGCTGATGACGGAAAAATGTCAATGTCTCCAGAAGAAATTCAGCCTAGTTCCCACACAACTGGAACAGCAGATGAGCAGGTAGCTAATGCTGAACCTGAAGAGATGTTCAGACCATCATCAGAAGGTAGGGGCATTATTTTAGAACAGGCTGAAAAGAGATTATTACAAAAACCTCTGTGTTGGTTCTCTCTCCTTTGGTTTTGGCCTCTGGTTTCATTTTTGTCCGTCACTTTCCTCTTCTGAAAGGACTGTAAAACCTGCCATGACTAACGGGTGGGAAACGTACAGAAGTGTGTTTTAACTTCCTCTGGATTAAGCTAAGCTCAAAGCTGACTATTAACATTCAGCTGCCTGGAGGGATGAAATTTAGGCTGGTACAGAAACTTTGTAGAGTTTCAGTGACAGCTTTCTGTGCTGAAAAAATGTTCCCTAAATCACTTATGGTATTAAGGGCTTTCAAATTGAGAGCACTAATGCAATGCAACTGCCTGTATCTGAGTCCTGTAGATTACTGCAGGCCTTAGCATTACTTAAATACTGATTTTTTTCATACTGCAGTGTTGATGATCTTTCTACTCCTCCATACCTGTCTTGAAAGCTTACTATATAGCTGTAACTTAACCACCTGAAGAGTTATGGTTATAGGGATGTAGGAGCATTGTGTGGAAGGATGGACAAATGGTTTGCCTGCAGTGCAGTCTGTCACTTATCTTAGTACTTGAGTGGAATCAGGGTATTAAAAAATGGCTGTATTGTTCAAATCTGAGCTGTGTGCTGATTTTGACAGTGAAAATGCCAATCTTAATCTTCTGTGGGGCATTTTATAAAAGTAGAATATCTGAGTGTGCTTCTAACAATAGAATAAACTGAAATTCAGCTGTGTATAAATGCTACATATTTTTATATTTGGAAACAAAAAGAAGCTGTAAGTTCACTTAGCTTAGAATCTTTGCCTTTTTTTTTTAGGTCCAGATAGAAATGTAATATTTTTAATAAATGAAAAACTAGAGTTCCTGACATGGGAGTGGGGATTTACTTGCTTTATGCACACATTTTTTTTTCTGTGGGTTCTTCACTGTAAGACACTATGACAATATTGCATTTTCATTTTGATTTTCTTAAATTCCAGTTCTAGGAATGGACATGGAAATAGACTACTTGGAACAGTTTGGGACTTCATCAGTAAGTATGACATTGAAACATTTTGTTTGCCTCCTTGGCAGAGGGGAGAAGAAAAGAAAATGCAACTGTGAAGCCTTAGATGTTTTCCTGACATAACTTTGCTTTGAACTTGCCCACAGGAATATGGTTTCTGTCCCTAAGGAAAGTGTCTACAAGTCTGGACGGGGGTGATGGTGGAAAGAAACGTAGTTATAAGCAGCTCTGCTGAGGATCAGAAGTCTTGTGCTTTCAGTTGGCAAAGCTATTTTGCTTTGACAGTGGTGGAAATGAGATGGATGACGTTTTACCTCTCTGGTTGCCAGAACTGCAATAACATAATGCTTTGAAAGCACAGCATCATTGTTCTGAAAATATTTTTTTCTAAGGTCTATTGTTTTATGGGCAATTTCAGGAAATCTGACTCTAAATTGGGCATGTCATGTTCTAATCAATTCAGTTTAGTTATTCTTTCTCCTCCTTTGGTCCAGAATAGGAGTGACTCTGAATGCACTGTGAATGCACTGAATCGAAGCTTGTTTTTTGATCACTCTGTGCTTGTCTTTCCTTCTACAACAATAAATACAAAGAATGACATGACTTTCAGTTTAAAATGTTATATTGCCCTTTCAGTGTCTTCTGCTGGTTTTGAATAGTTCATAGATGTTTGTTCTTTTGGTTCTGTCTGAGCTGATTGAGTTCACTTGATATTACATAAGGACTTAAGCGTGTGGGCACTGAGTTCTCTTATGTAACTTTTCTCCTGAGAACAATGCTCTGGCCACTGAAGAATAGGCTCACCCTCTCTCCAGAGGACTATTTGTGTGGGATGTGTGTGTTATGCTATGAAACAGCATATCTTTCCCCTCATGCCTGTTTCCCTTCAGTTCAAAGAGTCTGCCTTGAGGAAGCAGTCGCTGTATTTGAAGTTTGACCCTCTGTTGAGAGATAGTCCAAGAAAACCAATTTCTGGTACTAATGAAACAAGTATGAATATCACGACAGCTCCACCTCAGCGTGGGTAGGTATTAACTTAGTCTAGGCTCTAGTATTTAGCTTTACAAAGAAAGGCAGCGCTTGAATATAACTCTGTATATTTGTTCATTTTTTAGTCCTGTTGCTGATTTCAGTAAATCACTTCAGGAAGCTGAAAAGCCTGCAGAGAAACCTCAAAATGAAGAGAAACCAAAAGGACTAGATCTTCTGGGAACATTTACAACTTCTGTAAGGGTGTCTGGAATGGTACCAGGTTTCATGCTGATATTTTGGGAAAGGGATTGACTAAGTTCTGAACTTAGACTTGTGATTCTTAAGAGTATTTACAATAATATTTTGATTACTTAAACTGTTATGTTAAACAGATTTGATAACACATATCAAAGCTGAACTTTTTGACTGACTTCATTTTCTTAAGTGTTAAGAGCCTTTTTTGTGGAAAGTAGTGGCCTTACACATGGTCTAGGAGATTGAGTTGCTTTTAAGAATGCTTTAATTAAGCTTTTTTTGTGTGTGTGGCTCAAGCCACAAAACTAAGACAGGCTTGTCTTTTATTTGCGCTGCTGGGATGAAAAGCACTTGTTTGATTAAACTTCAAGATACAAAGTCTAAGGCTTAGTTTGAACAGCAGTTCATCCTTTTTTACTGGTGAACAGTGTGGTGTCATCTGTTTTGTTTCCAATAGCTATAATTGATGGATAACAGTTTGTTAGGTTTTAAAGATAGCTACGTAATTCTGAAAGATAACATCTACAAAGTAAGAAAGTTGTGGTAACAAAGTTATGGAGGTGTTTTTGGTTTTTTGGTAAAATATGTAGACTTAGCATAGGATAATCTGCACGCAGCTAATCCGTGGCTTGAAAATAAGAACTTGGAACTCTTACCTTTCCTCACTTCACAGGACACAGATACCCTAATTCCAGACACCCTGACTAGTGATGTTCATCCACTTCCTTTTCCTATTTCCACAAACACTGCAATGGATGCTATTATAGATGTGTTAATATATAGCCAAAAAGACATGGATGCAGCTGTTGAAGAGGTATGGTGCCCTTTCCAAAGCAGAGCTTCATATATCCTTGGAAGTTCCTTTTCTTTAGATTATCTGGTATAAAACTCTATATTCTGTGATTCTTTCCATTGCATTTGACATCTCATTCTGAAAAGCTAGCTGTACTCTTGGTAGGGGCAGTAGGTAATTTCAGAGCATATATCTAAGGAAATGTGGTAAACTATTGGTCAGGTTCTGCCTTAGAACTGGTCAGTATTAAAAAACATCCATTATCAGGTGGAACAGTTAGAGTTAACATCTGTGATCTGAATGCTTTCTATTAAAACTAGGCAGGAACTACCTGTGCTTTCCAATGGGAGGGAGTGGCTTCTTCCGATATATTTCCTTAAAACAAAACAACTGTAGTAGTTCAGTACAAGGATTTCTTTTTTTGGTGGGATGGAAAGGCATGTCAGTATGTCCAGTTAATACAAACAAGTGAGACTTAGAAGAACATTAGTGGAGGAGTGAAGAAGTAGTTGGTGGGATTTCAAGCATATTCTGTAATTATATCACTACAGAAACTGCTTCTGAATCCCCATCTTAGCAATGGGGGAAGAGTTTTGTATCCATTTCAGATTTTTGAAATGAATACTTGATTCATTATGGCATCTGGCTTAGGTAGCCTTACAAATACTAAATAATTTAAGAGGAGTACTTAAGCATGAATGTCTTTAAAGATCATTTTGTCACTTCAAAATTAACTTCAGAAGAAAATTGAGGATTCAGAATTCCTCAGGTGGTGACACTGTATGGATACCAAACAAAGATGACCTGTGATTATTTGCTGCTTAAGTTATTTTTTTTCCTTTAAACTGTGAAATATATTGGCCTTTTTTGGAGTAACTTTTGTTTCTGTCATTTAGGAGCACGCTTTTACCCAGCATATTGTCTAGTACAGGAAAACTAGTGCAGCTTTGACAGGAGATAACTCTTAGTACGTTGGTCTGAAATGAAGAATTTGTATAACGGAATAAAGTTTGTAATGTCTTTGAATGGGTGCTCTGTTTAAAACATGCAGACATAGTTGTAGCAAGACAGGTGTGACTGGATGACTCTAGCTGTGTGTCACTTAAAAATGCTTGGAAGTGCTCTATTAACCTGAAAGGAAGACAGACTAAATTTTAAGATTACTTTTTTGTGAAACAACTCAAGTGTGGGAAGAGGGAGGAGAATTCCTTTTTTCTTCTGGACAAATACAGCACTTAATGGAAGCATCCTTTTTTGGGGGGGGTTTCTACCCAACCATTTCTGAGTTTGCAAAGGAAAGTTTCTAACCAGTTTTCATCTTTACACGTTTTTGCTTTTGTAACACTTGTTTCTAGCCTAACTGTAGTTAATTCTCTTGGTACTTTCTTCCTTCACTTTTGCCCCGCTTCTGTCACCTGAAATATTACAATACATTTAAAATCAGTTTACTGTAAATACTGAATATCAGGGTACTAGGGTGTACTGCACAATTTTGAGTGGAATCAGCAGTAATCATGTGCTCTCACCTGTTTAAAATTCCGGGTTATTGTGTATATTTTGGGCCTCAGTTGTCACTGAAGGCCTTCAGCACTGCAGTTAAGAACTGTTACACTGATATTTAATAGAAACACCAAAACAGAATGAACTTGTGGAGTTTGCACAAAGCATTTAGCAAGGAGTGCTTTTACTGCTTGATACTGTTAATGTGAGCTCTGGTTTAATTCTGTGGATGTGAAACGTGGTGGTTATTAAATGAACTGAGGTGTCCTTAAATTTGGAAACGTGGTAGGAGGAGGATCAAGTGTTGAATATAAGCTACTCCAAACAACAACTTGATTTTGACTAGAATTTCTTTCCTCTGTTAAGATTATCAGAGCTATGTGGCTTTTTTTTGTCTGCCTTGTAAATAAAAGGGAAAGATATATTACTTGAGAGAATACTGCTTCTTGAGAGAACATAACTGGCCAAGGCACAGTGATCCCTATATGCAATAAATAAGAGTGGGCAGTGTGTTTTGAGTTGGCCCGATCTTGCCATTTGAAGGTATTGGTAACACTGAGTGGGAATCAAGTATGCAAAATCTACATCTTACTCTACATCTTATTTGACTCAAATTTTTAATGAAATACTTAATTTAGATTCTGTTAAGCAGTTAGAATTTGATTTTTCTCTATATCAAGTAATAGATGTACCCAAGCTACTCTTCAGACTGTTGTAAGTATCAAATCTTGTATTTCTTCCTGTGCAAGAAATAAAGGTTTACTTTTTCTCTCAAAGGTTCAAAAGAAACAGCTGGAGATTGAGGAATGGAAGAGGAAGTATGATAAGCTTCATATGGAATACAAGCAAATGGGGTATGACTATCCTAATTTTCTATCTCTTTATTTATTCCAGCTGCTTTTTCTCACTTATGTTCAACATCTTTTTCATGTTTTCTAGAAAAATAGTTGCTGATTATGAAGGTACAATAACACAATTGATGGGTAAGTTCCATATTTACATTTTGAGTGGCTTTGAGGGGGAAAATGTTTAGCCTGAGGTTGCCAACTGAAGTTAGTACTTTCACTTCTGATGGCATTCATATTTGAGTTGCTTCCGGGGTGAGTGTAAGACTTCAGACAAGGTAGTTAGAGTAACACTTCTATGCATATTCATACAGAAAAGATATCTGTTGGTAGGTAATGATGACTTCCTGAATCAGACATGAACACATAACTCTCTCTTATTCTTCAGTGGAGTCTGAGCTGTTGGCTCATTAAAACCAGCAGATCCAGTTGTCTGCACCTTGTGGTTAATTGTTCATTATCTGACGTCATTTAAGTGACAAGACGTCAGTGGGGGTTCTTGCTGGACAGATAGGGCCTCTGCTTTAATCAAGTTTGTGGCTTCAGTGCTAGGAAGACATTGAATGAAACTCCTGTTGCATAGCTACATCCTCCTAGTTCAAAGCTGGATGGCCAAATCTGTGCCTGGCTTGAATTTAGTTCTTTAAGTAGACTGAGAATTGTATCAGTTTTTTTATGCTCCTTTAAAGGAAATACAGCTCAAGTGTGCTAACAAACTTGTCCTGGAAGAGTTTGCTGTGCTAGTTTTGGCTTGTTATTCCAGTCTCCTCCAGATCTTCCAGCTATTCTGTGTGTTTAATGAAAACATTTTTTGATTCCTTGCTTTTATCACAGCTTTTGAAGCTCCTGTTATGGTGAACGTGGGGTGTATTATTTTGACTATATTGCAGGAGAAACAAAGCACCTTGTAATTGTTCTTTAATGGCCTTAGGGTTGGTGTGAGGTAGTATGTAGTAAATCAAAGAATAGGACTACTTCCTTAAAAGCAAAGATACAATGTCCTTTTAAAGGAGAGGCTATGTTATGAGACCCTTTTTTGCTTAAGATGAGGGATTGAAAGTGTGGAGTTTCTGTCCATCCCATGGAGCTATTTTTATGGTAATACAGTAACTATCAAGAGTGTGACCCTGTTCACTCCGGTTTCTTTAGAGGATGCTCAGAAGCAGAAGGAATTGTCAAAGAAAGAAATCCAGAGGATGGCAGAAGAGAAGCAACAAGTTATTTCAGATCTGAACTCTATGGAGAAGTCCTTCTCTGAACTCTTCAAACGATTTGAAAAACAGAAAGAAGTGCTGGAGGGTTACCGCAAAGTAAGATGCTAAATTGCAAATAACATTCTTCCAAGATAAATGAGACTTGGTGGAGAGGAAATGATGAATTTCTAGAGCAACCATTAATTAGGTACTATAGACAGTAACTCTAAAACCAAGTGCTAAATTGTTGTTTATGTAAAGATTTTAAAAATTACTGGCTTGTTGTATTTATGGCTGGTTTAAAGTATGATAATGATCTCTCTTAGAAGCCAAAGCTTCTTCAAAGAGAAGAATGAGCTGTTTCGTGCTGCATGCATGTAATTTTTCTTCTAATAGTAGAGTTACTCGTGTAGCAACAGCTGCATTAAGGGCAGTTTGTTTCTCATGTCATGCTGAATGGATCCTGAAGAGGATTTGCTATTACAAATCAAAATGGTAATAGTTTAGTGGATGTTCCTTAGCTTAAACCCCAGCGTCATAAAGTCAGGCCTTGTTTGCAATGTCTTCAGAGACTGGAGGGGATGAATCTAATGAGGAGCATAACCTATAGTTTCTTATTGCATGAAACACATAAAAAGTGATTCAGATGTTATTTTAAAGTGCCTTCAGACTTTTTCCTTCCATTATCCTTTAATGTCCCCTATTTACTTAAGCTTAGAACTAGCCTATTACAAGTTTTGTGGTAGTTTAGGCTTAAGAAACAAACACAGTGTCTGTTATGACTTAAGCACAGAGTTAAAACATTACTTGGAAACAGAGTTGGTAAATTTTAGAGCTGGGATTAGTAGGGAAACTTAGCACTTGTTTCAAACAGTCCCATCTTGCTGCAATAGCCAATAAAATAAGGTATCATAGTGTCTGTACTTGCCAAGGTAACTTTCTTGCTGTTAATGTTGGGATATGTATGTGGGGCTCCAAAGCCTCAATCTTTCCATAGATTCTCTGAAGCAGTTGGATTTCTATCTATTCTTAGGACCAGCTGCAAGCTAAGACAAAGCTGATATTAAAAAACACCCATACAAAACTAATTAGTGACCTTAGTTTGAGTGGCCTTTCCCCTATAGTAAAGTTTTCTGCTAAAAAGCCCCAGTATATCAGGAGGGAAATAGTTAAGAGAGTTGAAATAGAGAGCTTTAGTCCCCATGGAAGTCTGTGGGACTTGACAGTTGTTCCTGTTACTCTGATGAGCAAATGCTGCCTTTCAATGTAGTCACATAGCCCATTGGTGAAGCTGACTCTGCTTCTTGTTTTGGGGACAGAATGAAGAAGCTCTGAAAAAATGTGCTGAAGAATACCTGGCTAGAATTAAAAAAGAGGAGCAGAGATATCAGGCACTGAAGGCACATGCTGAAGAAAAGCTGCAGCAGTAAGTACCATGTCAAGAAGCCAAGTACTGGGAGTGAAATACCTTTTTTACAGTTGCTGCAAAATGTCGTTCATTAATACCACAACTTGGCTTAAAACAGTTATACTTTGGGGATTAATGCATAGTGCAAGCATCTAATGTGTGTCTATGAACAGTTTTGCTGTGCTGTCTGAAGGGGACATAAACACCATCTTGCTTCTGTTTCAGAGCAAATGAAGGGATTGCCCAGGTACGAAGCAAAGCTGCATCAGAGACTGCAGCACTGCAAGCCAGTCTCCGCAAAGAACAAATGAGAATCCAGTCTTTGGAGAGGAGCCTTGAACAAAAGGTTAGTCAAAATGCTACAGAGGAGTCTCTTCAAGCCTTGGCCTAGGTTGAAAACTACCTTGTGCTAGAAAATGTACCAGTACTAGAAAGAGTCACACAAACTGTGCTGGTTTTGGTGGCTGCTGTCGTGGCAGGCTTTGGGGGAAATAGGCACTGAAACTTAAGGCACAATTATACTATGTCAAGTGTCATGTATTTTTAGGTTTTTTGGAGCAAAATGTTTGTTCCCATAGGTGGGTTGCAGAAGTGATCAGTTCAGTTATCTGAACTGCTGATAGTCTTGTGTTAACTGCAGTCTTTCAGTATTTTCAGGCCATTGTAGTTGATATTGTTTCATGTTACATAGATAAAGCCTTAATGTTTTGTAAAGGCACGTCAGTTTCCTTTGTGAGAATGCTTCAAAGGAAGAAGCTTTTGAGGGTTTAAAAGTCACAGTGCTGGAAATGGATGCTGTTAGTTTTACTGTATTGTGGTTGTATCTTTGCTAGTGTTTGAGACTCAAAAAATGAGTAAAGCTGACATTTCCCTGCTTGTGTTAGTCTTCAGGCTTAGAGCTGGGGAAACAGTAGGCCTGGGACTGCAGGGGTGAGCCAAGCCATTGAACACAACTGTTTTTGTTCTGTTACAAATACAGTCCCATCTAATGTTAAACCCTTATGAGAATGGCTTAACTGTAGAAGGAAATTATTGCCATATGAGTGAAAGTATCAAAGCATCATCCTATAAGTTGTCTGTCTTACGAAGATTAAAGTGTCACTATCTTGAATTTCAGTGTATGTACCAGACTTTAAGTCTGAAAAGTCTTGTTTCAGTTGGTTTCTACGTATTATGGGAAAGTCTGGAAAAAGTGGGGACAGTATAGTGGATTCTGGGTCATTTCCTGAGGCTCTTAGGGGCACCTTGTGACCTTCTGCAAAGTAGTCTGTGCTTTGGAGTAAAGTGACAGGAGTCACTAGCACATACATGGACTTTCTATTCCATATATTGGGAAACATGACTTGTTGCAACTCAGATTGCTACGTGGATGTTGCATAGCTTAGGCATACCTGAAACTCGCTTTTTTCTGTCTTCAACAGACTAAAGAAAACGAGGAGCTAACGAAAATCTGTGATGACTTGATCTTGAAGATGGAGAAAATTTGATAGTTAAACTGTCTTGTAAATGTTTAGTCTTTCTGACTTCCTGTTTTCTGTGTTCACTGTTTTAATTGTTTATGTGGGGAAAAAAAGGTTTTCACTTGTCTTTCATATTTTTGACTGTATCTTTTGGAGGAAATGTCAATAAACTTAAGTTCAGTTGTCACTTCCACTATGTAAGTGTCTTGCATAACATTTTCATGTGTTACACAGGGAAAAGACTGAGCTGATGAGAAGTTCTATACTCGTGACCTGGCTTTGCTGCTGAGGGCCAGCATGGGCCATGTCTTTATTTTCTCCTTCTTGCTCAAATCGGAACATTCTGGAGTTAAAAGATTGTAATAGAACTTGACTGCTATAAAGTTAAAAAAACCAACCTCAGAACTTCAGGTTTTCTTTAGTTTTAAAGAGCAGGTGGTGTGATTATTTGTGCAGAGTACTGAATAGCTACTCCAGTGCCATACTTCATATCCTTCATGTCTAACTATTGACTTTCCAGTCACCAGGTGAAATCTGCTCCACTTGCCTGGTGTGGAAAGCCTTGAGAGATGTAGGCTGCAGGTCACATGTTATGATGAAGTCAGCCCTAATTAGGGCAATAGCAGACATCTCAGATACTGTCTGTTAGGTAATAACAGCTTAACAGGATTGTCTCATTGCAAGCTGTCCCTTATTTCTAGCATTACTGGGAGGTCATTCCCTCCCTTTCCTGAGGAGTAGCTGTGCCCTCTCGGAAGGGCTGTTGCTGCTGTGTGTGCTCCTGGCTGTATGCAGAGCACTTCCCTTGCATGTCTGCCTGGGCAGGTGGAAAAAGGAGTAACTGTTGAGTGGTCTGGGCTGTGCTCCTTGGTTAGGTACGTTCTGATCAGTGTTGGTGTGTGTTTTGGCCACTGTATGTAGCAGAGCAGGTCTATGGTTAACATGCTTCAAGGTCATGGTATGTGTGGTTTTCTTTACCAACCTGACTGTCAGAATCATTGAAGGTGGAAAACGCCTCGAAGATCAAGTCCAACCATCAGCCCAGTGCTGAAGTGCTGTCTGCATGCTTTTTGAACACTTCCAGGGAAGGAGAGCACCACTTCCTGGGTCAGCCTGGTCTGATGCTTGATCACTCTTCTGGTAAACAAATATTTCGTAATAGCCAACCTTAAACCTCCCCGGGCACAGCTTGAGACTGTTTGCTCTTGTCCTATCATTTCTTTCTTAGGAGAAGAGACCAACACCCCCCTTGCTACAACCTCTTTTCATGTAGTTGTACAGAGTGATAAAGTCTCCCTTCAGCCTCCTCCAGGCTCAACCATCCCAATTCCCTCAGCTGCTGCTTTATAAGACTTGTGCCCCATGCCCTCCACCAGCTTCATTGTCCTTCTCTGAATGCGCTCCAGCAACTTCATCCTCTTCTGCTCAGAGTATGACCTCCAATTATGTAAGGTTCAGTTTACAGCCACAAAGATTAGACTTGATCCAGTACCAGGGAGGAAAGAGCTTCTCAGCAGTGGGATCCAGACAAACTGGTCTAGGGAGAGGGCAGATGAAACTGAGCCGATCGGTGTGCTGTGCAGGTTGGCTTTGCACATCTTGCACAAAAAGAGGGGTAGAAAAGGGCAAAGCATTTCTGCAGAATCCCTGGCTCGATTAATGCAAAGGTGAGCTTGCAGCAGTCCCTTTATACTCACATCGTTAGGGATAAGCCTGCAGTGCTCAGCCTTTCCACAAGATGTAGCTGCTGCTCTTTGGAAGATTGGCTGTGCTTCCACACATTGCAGAGCTGGGCCTTGTCCCTCTCTTTAGCTGTGCTCAGCGCTATTGGGACACTTGTTTTCGTAGATTCCTGTTGGAAAGGATAAAGAGCTGTGAAGTGATGTGTGCCAATGGACTGTGTGTAAATAGTGACATGCTGTCTGGTTCTCATGCTGCTGTGTGCACTCTTAGGCAACTGGTGCATAAGGGACAACTGGGATTTCCCTTACCTTTGTTTATTCTTTCAAGGTAAAATGCTTTCTTCTATTCCCTCTGGCTTTCTTTTCATGCAGAATATCTCTGGTCCAGTAGTTTGCTGGGTGAAGAGAGGAGAGCTGTTTGTATAATCATAGAATGGTTTGGTTTGAAGGGGACCTTAAAGCCCACCCAGTTCCAACCCCTGCCATGGGCAGGGACACCTCCCACCAGCCCAGGCTGCTCAAGGCCCCATCCAGCCTGGCCTTGAACACCTCCAGGGATGGGGCAGCTGCAGCTTCCCTGGGCAACCTGTGCCAGGGCCTCCCCACCCTCATTGTGAAGAATTTCTTCCTAATGTCCAATCTAAATCTTCCCCTTCCAGTTTAAAGCCGTTCCCCTTTGTCCTGTCTCTCCTTGCCCTTGTAAAAAGTCCCTTCCCAGCTTTCCCAGAGCCCCTTCAGGTACTGGAAGGTTGCTATGAGGTCTCCCCAGAGCCTTCTATTCTCCAGGCTGAGCAACCCCAACTCTCTCAGCCTGTCCTCACAGCAGAGGTGCTCCAGTCCTCTGATCATCTTCATAGCCCTCCTCTGGACCCGCTCCAACAGTTCCATATCCATCTTATGTGGGGGATTCCAGAACTGGACACAATACTCCAGGTGGGGTCTCACGAGAGCGGAGCAGAGGGGCAGAATCCCCTCCCTCACCTGCCGGCCCAGCTTCTTCTGGTGCAGCCCAGGACAGGTTTGGCCTTCTGGGCTGTGAGCACATGGAGCTGGCTGTTAGGTGGGGAAGAGAGGGGGAACCTTCAACGTGTTTTGTTCTGTCACTTGACTGTAGCAGCCTTACAGACACCACTGTCCCCAGCCTGCTGATGGAGGTGGATGCAGAAGTCATCCTGGATCCAGGTGAACTGAGATAGAACTGAGAATCCTCACTGGGTCTGATATCATGCATGTTATCAAGAATTACACTTTGTGTGGCCATTTATTGCCTGTTGATATTAGATAATGGAAATTGCACTGCAGTGTAATGTGGAGAGACAGCACACCACACTGCTGCTGTGATCTGTGACCACCACCTGTGAAATCTGCCCAGGGCTCTCCTGTTTCCTAATTGTGTCAGTGCTGACAAGAACACTGACAGTATGTGAAAAACAGTGCTTGGATGGAGATTGCTATAAATACCTGGGCATCGAAGGGGGTGAGTGAGCAGTTTTTGAATGTGTGACTCCCCAGGGCTTAATTTCAAGGCATTACCGAGCTTTCAGCTTGGATAACTGTATTCTGCTTGTATTTTCTTGAGGGTCCAAGGTGGGGGCTCTGCATTTTAAACTGGTTAGAAAGGATGGTTTATTTTTCTCTGCAGGTGCAATATGTACTTCCAACTATATCAATTCAGTATTTTGTAATTCCTAGCTGAAAAGTATTGTTTAAATACTAATTTTAAAGAATTGTTCTTATTGCTGCCCTTCTATTGCTGGGCAATCCCCTTCAGTAGAATTCACCTTCACTGCATCCAATGTGAGGCCTGATGAGCTTGTGTGAGCTGCTATATGAAAAATACAGGTGTGTTTCAGTGGGATTAGTTAAGGTTTCCTTCTGAGATAAGAATCAAGCTGGCTGGTTTGTTACCTTATTGATGTTTACTTACTGAGCCTCATCTGATGTTAATTGGCCTCTGCCAACAGATAAGAGGAGGGAAATCTGATACTGCTTGGTGCCTCTGCTCTCTTGCTTTTATTTATTATTTATATGAACCCTTTCTAGGTGTTATACAA
Organism: Dromococcyx pavoninus; assembly: GCA_033558185.1. Taxonomy (NCBI): domain Eukaryota; kingdom Metazoa; phylum Chordata; class Aves; order Cuculiformes; family Neomorphidae; genus Dromococcyx; species Dromococcyx pavoninus. Next base: position 600,420 of record JAUMJL010000757.1, on the reverse strand, counting down.
ACAGAGGATGGAAGTCCTTGCTCAGACAGCCTGATTCAAGTGTATGGGAGGATGTATTGCATTTCAGAGCTGATTGGGGTGTATCAAAGGTACTGAGTGTGCCTGTGTGATCTAACAGCAGTCCTGGGTTATATGAAGGGCTTCCAGAGCATGTGCTTTTAGCACCTTTTCATGGCATTTCTGGGGTTCTCAAGAAAATCTTCAGGATATACATCTGCCCTTGGGCTCTTCTCAACTGTGCTGCCACGTGGGCAGTGTGGGCCCTGCAGCTGCACTGATACTGGTCAATCTCTCTTGTCATAGGTCTCTTTCTTCTCTCAGGTTTCCAAAGCACACCTGACTGTGTCACCTTGCCTACATGGTCCAAAGTCACCTTCTTTCTAGCCGTTTCTATTTCTGTTGCACCAAACCCTATGTTCAGCAGAACACTCCTCACAGTCCAAGCACGGGCTGTAGTCTCTTGCATAGTTAAAGGCTTTGGTTCAGGAACCTGGTGGATTCACAGGGAATATTTCCAAATTGATCCTGGAGTCAGCGGGCTGAATTCTGAACGACTTTATACTCCTTTTGTGCTGCTCTGACAGCACAGAATAATTAAAGAAATTCTGTAGTTTGAGGTAAGGGAAGTTCAACAAAGTCATCTTGATGTGAAACTGGAACCAGACAAAGCTCTGAATCAAACTCTGTGACTTTGACTGAACGTGTAACCACTTCACTTTTAAGGTTGCAGTTTATATCTCCAAAGCAGGAGCAACCCATCCTTTTTTCCCTCTGTTGTAATTTAAATTGTACAGAAGAAAGCCAGAAAAACAATGGGCCATCTCCTGGTTTACCTCAGTTTGGAGGAAGGATTTATTGCCCGAACCAGTAAACAACAGAGCATTTTAAAGCAGAAAAAGGAAATGAATACTGTTTTTCCATTAGAAAACAAACTTGTAAAGGATTTCGCTTCAGCAGGCTGTCTGGCTGTGGGAGAAGCTCTCCAGCTTTTCAGAACTCCTTAGAGCACGACATGACTAATCTTTTTACAGTTTTGAAAGACCCATGTGGTTTTGACTTTGTCAAATGAATCAGTCACAGCATCTACTTTCTTACAGATTTCTTTTCCTTGCCAGCATGCCAAGTGCAGACTAAATCCTCTGCATGAGTGAAGGAAAGGAAGCTCCTTGCGAGTTTTGTCCTATTTTAGATGATAGTGCCAGTAAAATTAACTGCAGTTTACATCAGATATTTGCTTTTCATTGCTTACTGCCAGGTTTTTGCCAATGATGTCTTGCTGTTTTAAAGTCTCTTCAGTAGTCTGCAAGCTCAAAACCTGTCAGACCCTGCTTTTTCTCTCTGTTGTGTGAGTTTGCCAGTGGTGAAGCTTTGCTGTCCTTAGGAGGGTTGTGGTGTAACGTCACCCATCTCCACAGAGTCAGTCCTGGCTCTTGGTGTGTGAGGACAGTCCCTTGGCTGGTATCACCTGTCAGAGCACTGCAGCAGTTGGTGGAGCTGAGGACCAGCTTGTCTGACTGCATTTGTATGATGGGTCTCAGTGGCCCAAAAGCATCTGTGACTGTTTGTTTTATGGGGTTGTCACTGGTGGGTGGCAGCAGAGCACTGAGAGTACTCCCATGTGTTGTGTGGCTTGTTAGGCTTGAGGGAAGGGCCACTGGAGACAAAGTCATGTGGCAAATCTTCCTCCCTGCATCTCCTTAAATCCACTTAGAATTAGATTCATAGAATTGCCTGGTTGGAAAAGACCTCTGAAGTTGAGTCCAACCGTACCTGTCCACTACTAAACCGTGTCCCTAAGAAGCTCATCTACCCATCTTTTAAACACCTCCAGAGATGGGGACTCAACCACCTCCCTGGGCAGCTGTGCCAGGGCCTGAGAAACCTTTCAGTGAAGAAATGTTTCCTCATATCCAGTCTGAACCTGCCCTGGCGCAACCTGAGGCCATTTCCTCTCATCCCATCTCCTGTCACTTGGGAGAAGAGACCAACACCCCCCTCCCCACAGCCTCCTTTCAGGCAGTTGCAGACAGTGATGAGGTCTCCCCTCAGACTCCTCTTCTCCAGGCTGAACAACCCCAGTTCCCTCAGCCACTCCTCTTGGGACTTGTTCTCCAGCTCCTTCCCCAACCTCCTTCCCTTCTCTGGACACTCTCCAGCCCCTCAATGTCCTTCTTGTACTGAGGGGCCCAGATCTGACCCCAGTACTTGAGGTGTGGCCTCCCCAGTGCTGAGCACAGGGGCACAATCCCTGCTCTGCTCCTGCTGCCCACGCTGTGTCTGACACAGCCCAGGACACCTGGGCCATACCTGGTTCAGTGCAGCACTCGCTTGCAGCACAAGACTTGAGGGGAAGATCTTCAGACCCTCCCAGTACTCACTTCTATGTTGCCTTAAGTCCCAGACCTGGAGTCTTCCCCTTTTGTGCAACACCAGTGTCAACTTTAGACTCTTCTGAAGGAAATGTGGCAGGATGGTGTGGAACTATCTAGTGAATCACTGAAACTTTTTCTTCTCCTTCTGCTTTCCAAGCTTGCTGAGCAACAGCCTGAAGCCTGGTTAACTGCTTTAATTTTTGCTTTTCCATTTCTTTTAATGTCTTAAATTATAACATTGCTTTCTATTTTCTGGTTTAACTTGATTCTGAAAGAAACCGGTTCCCTGCAGTGCCGTGTCATTTCTTGTTATGTTTATTTTTTCCAAATCAAGAGGCTGTATTGCTCTTTCCTAACACAAGTAAACGTTGTGCTTCTCAAGTTCAATCAACACATTTCATTTTTGGACAAGTTCTTCAAAACAGTTCTCCATTATCTCCCCCAGGAATGCACCAGGAAGAGAATAAAGCTAACAGAAAGGTGGTGCTGGCTTCAGGGGACCAAGCAGCCCATTACTCTGTGTGAATGGGTGGCACTGCTCACCTCCAGGTGGTGAGGGAATCCAAAGGTTTTCCACAACTTTCTTGTCTGGGATTGGTCCCCAGTTTAAGTGGACAGGTACCATTAAGGGTGAACCAACCCCAGCCACCACTGGACGGTAGACCCAGGAAAAAGAACATATTTTGGAAAGTGACTTTGCTCACGCAGGAAGTTCCCCCACTTGAAACAGCATCCTCTGCCTTTCTTTCCATCAGCAAACCCACAGGACTGTGTTTGGGAGGCCAGGGACAAGCGTTGCCCTGGCTTGCTCCAAGGAGTTGTGTGGGAGCTGGTGCCTGGCAGCTGATAATTTTATTTATAATCATACAATTTGCTGTTCCATGTGAAAGCATCGTCAGTAATACAAGGGAGAAGTATGCTTTGGTTGGAAGAGAGGTAAATTCTAGTCTAAAAATAGATCCCCAGCCTAGCTTCTAAACTGTGCTCAGCAAAGCCCAGGAGACAGAGATGTAACAGCTGCTTTGTTTTCCCAATCATGGTATTATCTGCTGCTACCCTGATTTTATTGCTCTTGCTCACCATGCACCCAGAGCCAAGATGGGCCAAGTCACTGGATATAATCCATACTATTAATCAAAAATGTTGTTTATTGGATCTTGCAGTAAAGATGAGGTTTAGCCCACTGCAGGATATGATGGTCTAGGTGATGGGAGCTGCTTTTACAAAACATGCAGGAGGTTTTCGCTTCCAAAAGCCGAGAGTGTTTCTAATATTTTCTATCTGATGGGCAGCCTGGGGCTAACACTTTGAATTTTGGGTGCCCAGCTCTTGTGATAGAAAAGATATTGTTCTGATAAATGTGCTAATTAACAACTAAGCATCACATCTGGTCAAAAAAAACCTCTGCTGTAGTTTCTATGGAGATTGCTGTAAAGAAACAAAATCCGTTCCAAAGCAGTGTTTTGATCAGCAGTTGTTTCCAAACAATGACACCCAAGTGTGAATTCTCCAGCTGAGATTTAGTCCCACTGCAATCCAGGATAGACAGTGGATTTGCTGTGGATTTAACTCTTTGACATAGATGGTAATTTCAAACAGAAACCAGATTAAAACTGCTCTGGCTCCTTTTGCACTACCTGTGACAGGTGATGTAGGAGCTGTTTCTGTTCACAGCACCGGTATCTCTAAACTAGACAGCACAGTGAGCATCACCCATTTATAATGAGAAAAATATGCTGCTTCTAAACAAAAAACATAAACAGCCCAGTGTTTTGTGTAAAATGAGGGCTTTTAAGGAGTCTATAAGTGGTGACCACGGGCAGAATGCAAAAGAGTCAATGCCAGGAGTGAGGCAGAAGCATCTCGTGAGCGTCCTGGAGGACTGATCCCTGCAGAGCCTGCAGTAGCTGGTGTGTTATCACACGCTGTTGATTCAGCTGGCACCAAAAAATCCATTGCTCAAACTTGTGACATTTCAATACTTGGAGTGACTCAACACAAGCACTGAGCTTTATTAACCTCTTTCTGGTGCCCGAGGTCCCTCCAGTGACACTTACGCAAGGCAGAGCCTGGAGTCACTTTGTCTGCCAGGGTTCTGTTATTCATTCCTCCTCTCATCTTTTACCATAAAGACCATCTGAGGAGCTCTGGGAAAGCTCTTGTGCTTTCAGCTTAGATAATGATGGCTCAGAAGCCAAAGGAGGGGGGATACAGGCAGTGACACCAACTGGTGATGTGGGACAAGGTGGCTGAGAAATGTGTGTGAGTGATCAAGCTGGAGCAAGAGTGAATGTACCACAAAATGGCCTTGGTATGGACTGAGAGTTATTATATCCATGAAAAAATACTAGGAAGTGTCTGTGGATACTTGAAAGTTAACATTGGTTTTGATCCTGAAAGGAGAAGAGTCCCATCTGGAAGGAATGAGTCTCCCAGTGCCCTTTGGAGTTAGGGGTAGCTAATCCCAGTTTCCAGGATTAGGTCTAATCTGAGCATGATAACCTGAGCAGGGAAAGAAGAGCAATTGGAAATGCTGGCAGTTTATTTGTCTTTTTCTGTTCACTTGTGTGTGTGTATATATATACATCTGTCTGTATGTATAGGAACATCTCTGTAAGTGTCACTCCTTGCTGTCTGATCAAAGCTTCCTAGGACATCAGCAGCAGATGATGTCTGTTGGGAAGCACAGCTAAGATTGCTTTTAATATCCATCTATTCATTTTTCTCCCAGCACTAGCTCATTTCAGCAAGTGTTATGCAGGGCTGGATCTAGAAGTCCCTGCTATCCTTGTTGAGGAATTGGTGAGGATGAGGCTGGCTGCGAAGAGCTGACCATTACCCCTTGCGTAAGAAGCTGAAGCCACTCAAAAGAGAGATCTTCAAAGCCATTTGTGAGAAACAGGCACACAGCTTCTATTGCTTTGCAGTTAGACTCAGGCTCTGACCACCCTGAGCACAGCTAGCCCAGCTTCTTGACCCTAGAGGTGATATCCCAATGTCTCCAGGGGCTGAAAGCCACCAGCCTTGAGCCGTGCGCCGTGGAGAGGGGAGCAAGTTTACAGGCAGGCAACGATGAGCTCATCCCCGAGGCCCCATTGCAAAGCAGGAGTGCCCCTGCCACACAGCCTGGCCCCAGCTACCACTGCCCTGCACTGCCAGGGGTGTGGATGCCCCTCACAGCCCCCCAGGCACTTACCAGCTCGCAGAAACCCAGCTAAACAAGGCTCCCAGTCCACCAACTGGGAGGACTTTGCGTGGCTGCCGGGTGTTTTTCAGGTGGTTTGTGTGATTGGACAGGGAGCAAAGCAACTTGGTTGTTGTAGACAAGGAATTAGGCTACTTCTGCTGCCTGTCCAGGTGTGGAACTGCTGTGCACATAATTGCTTGCTTTGCTCACAGTTTCTCAGCATTTTAAAGAATATTATTTACAGGAATTTTATCCTTCTGGCAACCAACAAAGTAATTACTTCAGACTGCATCTGTCAGTTGGATTTTGCTGTGATTTGTGGCTGTGGAATCCAGAGGATGTTAAAGAGATGGATGAAAAGGATTTACATTCTTGCAAGTAAAATGAGCTGCGACTTGAGGGTTTTAGTTTGATTAATAATGAGTAAAATACAAAGGAAACAGCTGTAACATAGAGATTGCAGCAGAAATTAACTGGAAGGGCCAATTTGAGTTCAAGGTCTTCTGGTACAGCTCAGGTGGGGTTGTGAGTCCCTGTCTTAGCAGCGATCCTGTCTCCAGGACTGTATAAGAGTTCTGGGAGGGATGTGAGCCATGAATTCATGGTAGATGGCTGTGATAGACCCCAGAGCTCAGGGAAGGCTGCTGGCAGGATGCTATCCTGGACACAGGGCAGAATGAACAGTGTGATTTTCAACCTGTGGTTCACAAAAAGTTGCAAAAGGTTAGGTTTCTCCCTTGACTGTAAAACTCTGCTCTTTGCTTTATTCCAACTGTGAAAATTATGGGTTAGAACCAACATGAAGCATCATCATCTCAGTAATAGTGATAAATAGATCTGAGGCACGCTTCAGCATAGCTGTCATGTGTGGGAAGCTGGAAGTGTCCCTGGATTATAAAGCCAGATCCTCAAAGGGGTTTTGGCACACCAAGGAAGCAGTCCCAGCACCCATTGTGCCAGCATTCCAGAAGCATTTGGACACTGCCCTCAGCCCCACGGGGTGAGTGTTGGGAGTGTCCTGGGGAGGGACAGGAGTTGGACTCAGTGATCCTTGTGGGTCCTTTCCAACTCAGGTGATTCTATGATTATATGATTTTCATGGATTTCAACAGGAATGAGGCCCCTACTCATGACCAAGGCCCGAGTGTTATTCCGCCTCTCCACACCGTGCTTTTCCCACGGGGAGCCGGGAGATCTGTGCCGAACCTGTGCCACTAAGCTGCACTCTGCTGCAATTCCCTTCTGCTGGAATACATTTTAATATTGCTTACAATTCTAAAGGTATCTTTAAAATTATATGGCTGAAGCAACCCAGTGTCGCTCCAGTGGAATTCCGTTTCCTCTGGCCAAGAGCTGATCCCTCTCCCAGCCGGTTCCCTCAGCACAAAACGCCCTTCGCCGATGCGGGAGGCTGGTGTCACGGCAAATTGCCTTGCCTTTCCTTTCATCTCCCTCTTCACAGCCCTGCAGGTGGGTCAATAGACTGCTGTCAACTCTCAGCTTCCTTTTCATGCCAGTGGGGAGATGATCTCTCCTTTACAAAGAGAACCACGGAGGTGACACAAGAAATCCTCTGGGACTGGAGCCGCTGGTGGGTTCCAGCAGGAGTGGAGAACAAATAGCAGGAAGGAATCCCTGGGTTTTGAGTTCTGTGACTTTCAAAGAATGGCAGACTGGGGCCATGTTAAAGGTCTGCAGGACTTTCCACTCCAAATGGTCTACCTGAGCCAAGGGTGTGACACATCACCCACGAGCTCCATGAAGTGAAGTCCCAAATGAAGTACCAACCATTTTGCAAGGGGTTGGTTGTGACAGGATGAGGGGAACAGCTTTAAACTGGAAGAGGGAAGATTTAGATTGGACATTAGGAAGAAATTCTTCACAATGGGGGTGGGGAGGCCCTGGCACAGGTTGCCCAGGGAAGCTGTGGCTGCCCCATCCCTGGAGGTGTTCAAGGCCAGGTTGGATGGATGGGGTCTTGATCAGCCTGGTCTGGTGGGAGGTGTCCCTGTCCATGGCAGGGGGGTGGAACTGGGTGGGCTTTAAGGTCTCTTGCAACTCAAACCATTCCATGATTCTATGCTTTTATAATTCTTTCCCTCCATGCTACTCCAAGTCACATCCATCCTGACAAAACCATTGAAGAGCTGACACCTCCTTGCACAGAAATAAATGGAGTTAAGAAACCTGCCTTGCTAGAACAAGATAACAGGAACTTTATGAGCCACAGGATGGCTCCGTAGGGCCACGTGTGTCCCGGGGCACGTCCCTTACAGAGGCACTGCAGGTGCCAGGATATCCCCATCTCCAAGAATGGAGGAAGCCAAACTGGAGCAGTAAGGGTTGGAGGTGCTGTGGTCTCCATCCCTGTGGCTGCCCAAAGCCTGTCCAAAGGCAGGTTTTGGGAGGTGGTTCCCAGCCCACGTCTGCTGTCCACAGAGCTGCTGGGCCAGGGTGGAATAAAGGTGTGGAAGGTGGTCTAGCAAGGAAGGCAGACATCTCAGCTCCTGCTTTCTGTTACAGGTGGGAATTCAGACATATTCTGAGCCCAAGGAATTCTTGCAAATGACCTGAATTTTACTTAGACTTGAAATCTACAAACTTCTTTAAAGACTTCTAAGAGGCTTCTCAAACCAAAACTTGCTGAGTGAGAGGGAGGAGCAAACCAGGGATTTTATTTCCTCCCTAATCTTTTTGCAGTCACTGGTGAGGAAACAAGAAGCTTTTTTTTTTTAGCTCTATTTTGCTGTCAGACTTTTCTTCTGGGAAAGAGGGTGGGTTTTTTTTCTTTATGCTTATTGTGGCTTGGGATTGTGCATGCCAGCAAGTGACTGACTCTGCATAATAAATTGGAAGTGACCTGGAAAAAAAAAAATAGAATAAGCTGCAGTTTCTTGTGAGTTCAAAAAACATATGCTCCAAAAACTGTCTGTATATGTTGACTGTTACTTCCAATTGCCAAGGAACTGCATGTACACTTCTGCTTTTTCAAAAGCACATTGTGTGTGTTGTTGACAGGAGGCCCTTTGGCTCCAAAATACTGCCAAATAGCTTTGTCCAGCAGGGAGAGATTTTCCTCTCCCTTTTTTCTTCTCCCTTTCTGTCCCTGTCCCTACTTCTCCCTCTCTCCTGTCCTCTCTGCACTTCTCTCTTTCTGATATGGGATAAGGGGTGAGAGGCTGTTCTGTGCAAAAGGATGAATTTCAGACTGTGCCTTCAGGGATTCCATTTGTGTTTCTGACTTTTTAACTGTTGAAGGACCCAGTGACCTTAACAAGGTGACAAGGACCTCAGCATCACTCATGAGCAGTGCTTGTCTGCAAAATGGTGTAAGACGATGGCAGCCATCATGCAGAAGCATCAAAGGTTAGGAGACCAATGCATGTACCTAAAGGCAGCCCTTGGTGGTGGTTTGAGAGCACCTCTGAAGAGAAGGGCTTGGGGTGCTGGTGGGCGACAAGATAAACATGAACCAGCAGTGTGTGCTCACAGCCCAGAAAGCCAAATGTACATTGGGCTGAATCAGAAAAAAATGTGACCAGCAGATCAAGGGAGGTGATTCTGCCCCTCTACTCTGCTCTGGTGGGACCCCATCTGAACTCCTGTGTTCAGTTCTGGAGTCCTCAGCACAGAAAAGACATAGAGCTGTTAAAGCAAGTCCAGAGAAGGTCCACAAAGGTGATCCGAGGGCTGGAGCACCTTCCTTATGAGGACAGGCTGAGAGAGTTGATGAGGCTGGAGAAGAGAAGGCTCTGGGGAGACCTTAGAGCAGCCTCCCAGTACTGAAAGGGGCTCCAGGAAAGCTGGGGAGGGGGTCTTGATCAGAGAGTGCAGGGATAGGTCAAGGGGTAATGATTTTCACCTGAAAGAGGGGAGATTTAGATTAGATCTTAGGAAGAAAGGTTTTCTTGTGAGGGTGGTGAGGCCCTGGCACAGGTTACCCAGGGAAGCTGTGGCTGCCCCATCCCTGGAGGTGTTCAAGGCCAGGTTGGATGGGGCTTTGAGCCCCCTGATCCAGTGGGAGGTGTCCCTGCCCATGGCAGGGGGTGGGACTGGATGGGCTTTAAAGCCTCTTCTAGCCAAAACCATTCTATGATTCCATGGAGTCTTTAATCTGTAATGAACACAAAATGCTCAATTAATATAAAATTCTTAATTAATAGTATTGTGCTTAAATAATTTGAATGCAAAATTGTTTTGAGTCATGATTTGAGGCAACGAACATTACTGAGAGAGGCAAGGAGCTAAAGTTGTTATTTTGGCTCAGGAAGTGTAATATGGAAGGCAAAGGAAGGCAGCATCTTCCCCCTTGATTTTGTGCCTCTGGTTGTAACATTCTAGTTCAGAAGTGTCTATTAATATTAAAAAACACACTTGGGTCACTTCCGTAGGTAGAAACCAGAACTGATTTCAAAGGACTCCAATGAAGGCCCTTCATAAAGGAAACAAATGCTTACATATTGTTTTTTATTTAGTTATGTTTTTTTACCTTATTTGAGTCCAAGAAACTTTAAATAGGCTTTCTTTGTTTGTCCACACTGGAGCAACATAACCAGGGAAGTTGGCAGAGTCCCAGGTGCTGGCAGCAGCTGCCAATAAAAGCTCAGTGAGCAAGCACAAAAAATAAAATCACACAGTATCATTTTTTTAACTTCGATTAAGTTGTGCTGAATTGCTCTGAGGGAGGTAATGGTGAGCTCCGAGGGGTTGGGACCAGCACTGGGTGTGAAGGATGTTTATCTTGCAAGTGTTTGCTTTGTGCTGCATATGTAGTTCCCACTGCTGTGGAAAGACTTCATCCAAACCCACTATGAAAAGAGCTGGGGAAATAAACATCTCAACAACAGAAACAAATAAAAACATTTATACCCCAATGTGCATAGCAAGGCACTGTCAAATAGCAAAGCTGAAGATGCTTTGAAATGCTCCCTGACATCCAACCCAGGGCTGGTTTAGGTTTGCCAACAAGTGCCTGAGGAATGCTGGGGACTGTTGTCCTTGGTCTGATGTGCCACGAGGAGCAAACGGGCCAAGGATGGCCAAGGGTGACCACAGTCACGCTACTGCACCTCCGTGCTGTGGGATCCTGGCGTGGGATGCTGGGAGAATTGGCACCTGCTATTTTGGCCTTGTGTGCTGTGAAATGTGGGGGTTTGGGGTGTCTCTTGGAGCAGCTGCATCCGAGAAGGGAAGGAGGCAGGCAGCTGAGTGATGGGGACCACCACCAGCTCCTTAGGTGGTTAACTGGGAATTCCTGAGGACATTTGGCTATTCATCTCAGCAGGCTCATACCTCATGAAGGCAACAGATGGGATCCAGTCATGGGATGTCCCCCCATCCCTGCCTGAGGCCCTGGGGACAGCTGGATGTGCACTGAGCTACCCTTTTGCCTCTTCCCCACTCTGGTCCTTGGTTGCTCCGCACCGTTGCAGTAGTTTAGGGCTAATCTCTTGCTTAGGACATCCTTTGTGGTTCCTGACTTCATCCATGGCACCTCTTTGGGAGTTACCTCTGAGTGTTCAAAGAGCTGTCAGCCTTCAGATACTCGGCCCCATCTCGAGCTCTGGGGGCAGTTGGGGCACCACAGGGTAAAAAGGACATCAAAGTGCTGGAGAGTGTCCAGAGGAGGCCACAAGGCTGGGGAAGGGTCTGCAGGGGAAGTGTGTGAGGAGAGGCTGAAGTCCCTGGCTCTGTTCAGCTGGAGAAGAGGAGCCTGAGAGGGGATCTCAGAGCTGTTTGTGCCTTCTCCCAAGGGAGGGAGGGGAAAGAGGGGCTGAGCTCTGCTCTCTGGTGCCCTGGCACAGGACTGGAGGGAATGGCAGGAAGATGTGCCAGGGCAGGGGGAGATTGGATATTGGGAAGAGGCTCTTCCCCCAGCGGGGGGACAGAGTGAAGCTGTTTTTTCACTTTCACTTTCTTGAGTGAGCATGGGACGCACTCTGCTTGCCAAAATTATCTCATAGCTTTGGCTTACAAATTCCTTCCTGTTGCAGAGAACTGGGAGAGGCTCTGCCCTGGGTTTCTCCCACTCTCTTCCAGTGGTATGTTGGAGAGATTTCATACAGTTTTCTACTGCAGATTCTCAGTTCAGCCCATAAGTGACTCTTGGAAGCACTGCACAGCACCAGCATGTGTCAAGGTGCACAGAGAGACTGTGTCAGGGACCCTTGTTGTGAACTGGGTGGATGCTTTTAGGACTCTGAAGGCAGTGACCCTCTTTGGTTGCCTTTGGAGAAGTAGCAATGACCCTGCTGTTGGCTGGGCAATCGTAAGCAGTGGCCACAGGATCTGGTTCTGCCTATGGCCAGCTGTTTTTAGAACTCTGCCCAGGACGTTTCCTCTCTTCTACATCACAAAAACACAGCATATACAAAGCTCATACATCCCCTGGCTGAAATGCTTTCTCCTCCAAACGTGTGTGGTGCTCCCTGAGAACAAGGTCCCAGCAGACAACATGATTAGCTACAAATCATATCCTTTTTGCCTCAAACCTTGCAAAGCCACCTCCCTTCTTTTAGTCCAACACACTATCAGTATACGGCTGTGTATTAGCTTTTCTAGCCCCAGGGGTGCTGTTCAGTGCCACTTTCTCTTTTCAACCCTAACACGTGTAAATTATTTTTGTCTCTTTTTTTTTATTCTCAACTCTAGATGGAAGGAAGAGATACCTGGCTGGGGGTGTTTAACCTGGAGAAGAGGAGGCTGAGGGGAGACCTCATCACTGCTTACAACTGCCTGAAAGGAGGCTGTGGTGAGGTGGGTGTTGGTCTCTTCTCCCAGGTGACAGGATGGGAGGAAATGGCCTCGAGTTGCACCAGGGCAGGTTCAGATTAGACATTATATTTCTTCACTGAAAGGGTTCTCAGGCCCTGGCACAGCTGCCCAGGGAGGGGGTGGAGTCGCCATCCCTGGAGGTGTTTAAAAGACGAGTTGATGAGTTTTTTAGGGACATGGTTTAGTAAGGGGACAGGTACGGCTGTACTCGGTCTTTTCCAACCTTTGTTTCCATGGTTCCACGACTCCCGCAGGCAGAAGAGGATGCTCGTGTCAAAGCAGGCTGTAGATGGTGCTGCTGGCCCAGGCAAGCACAGCTGGGCTCTATTCGCTGCTAATAAAAGCGCCAATAAAAGCAGTGTTAAATGAGCAGAGGGACTGAGAAAACCAGGGCAGCTCAGAACTCTGGAAGCACCTTGACGGGTAAATCCTGAGCTCTGGTGCCAAACACTGAGGTGTTGAAAATGGGCTGCAGAGAGACGGTGTCGAGTGATGGAGGACCACCACGGGCTTCTCGGGAACGAGGTGTTGGTTCTGCTTTGGCTGTTCTCTGCAGACCTCTGCCTGCCCACGGTGAAGGAGGACAGTGTTTTGTCCAGCCTAGGACTTCTTAGGCAAAGGCTGGAGGCTCTGGCAGGAGATATAAGAAACCACAAGAGATTAGGAATAACTGAACCTCGGAGAAATTTCTTCCTGATCCCTATTCATTGGTTTAAACCCTGAGGATTTTTTATTTCTTCTAAACCTCTTATTTTTTTTTGTTTAATATTGTCTCTCATGACCAGCTAATCTTGTTAGCCATAAAAGCAAGCGATTATTTTTTGAAGTATCACTAGATTTATTGGTTATGGGAAGAAAATCACAAGCAATTGAATTATCATGGCATAATGAATTGCCACTTCTTCACTGAGCTGTGGTTGCTGGCCATTTGTGAGCTCTTAGCCCTTTGCAATTGCCTAACACAGCTCTGCAGCAGTTTTAACTGAGATTTGGCTCACATTTACTGACGGGTAGGATATCTCCCAGCACCAGACACTGTTTCAGCGACACCCATTGTGCCAAGAAACAGGCCATGATCTGCCTATACCCAGAGTCTTGGTGGTGCCTTGCAGTAGTGCATTTCACAGGTCGATAGGGCAGGATTTAAAACATTCCTGATGCTGGTAACGTGTCTGCAGCTCATCAGTTGCCTCCAGCCTTTATGTAACCTTCTAGCTCATGTGAGAGAGCGCCAAGATGACCACAGGCAGTCTTGGACTTGACTGCTCTGACCTGCCAGAAGGATTTCTGCCCCAAAATGCTTGCCTAGCCATGCAAACCCTCAGTTTTTTTCTGCATGGAGATGCTTATGGAGCAGTTTTCTGAGCCCTTCATCTGCCCCATGCACAGCGTTGGTATTTGTGGCCTTAATTGGAATGGCTTGTGTTGGGCATTTTTGTCCCACAGCTCAAAGAACGCTAGGTAATGCTGAAACTTCAGGGTTGAGTTTTTATTTAAGGCCTGGCAGGACTCCACAAATCCTGAATAAACACCTTCATCAGTCCCTTCAAGTAAACCAAGAAATCCAGCCCCTTCTTGATTCCCTTTCAGGCTTGCAAAGACTTTTTCTTCTTCAACTTCCCTCTCTCAGAGGAAGTTTATATCAGAATACTGCTGAAATTCAAGATCCCTCATTTGCTCCCCCCAAAAAAACAGAGGCACAAAAGAGGCATTAAGACACTGAACATGCAAATAATCGAATGTTTTCATATGCAGAAGAACGGTTGCTTTTAGTAACTCATCCTAGAACACGACCGCATTAGAGGTTTTGGAATGAGGGCCTCCCAACAGCATCAATACAGGGAAAAGGTCCAAAAAGTAAGCTAAACAGTGCTGCTGCCTGAATATAGCCTTTCATTCAGCTGTCCCCACGCTGTTTCAGGCTCATTTTGGAGGGGTTTTTTTTTGATAAATGATGGAATTTGTATTTTTTGGCTCCTGTTCAAGAGTTTATATTTTCTTTCTATAATTTCCTTAAACATTTAATTTCCTACATTAGTTGACAGTCCCTTGCATCTGCCAGAAAATTGGTCCTGGTGCTTCTGTGCCTGGGCTGGGAATTTTGTTTTGTTTTGTTTTCATTTTTGAAGTGGCAGAGAGAGTGAACCCATCTGCAGGGAGGTGCTGCAGTATAGAGAGTCACAGCTTTGTGGATGATATAGGAAGACATGACAGATGAAAAGGTACCTGAGTCAGCTTTTAAAGTTAATAGAATTACAGGATCATAGAGACCTGAGACTGTGTCACATCTTGATGGAAACAATCTAGTGCAAATGGTGTGATGGAAAGCATAACAATTTCTCTTTGTTTATTAAGCCCACTATGTGCAGGGCTTGTGACCATGGAGTCTGTGTTACCCTACACCCCAAAAATACTGGGAAGAGCAAGGCTTGTTTGTAAGTAGAGAAAGTGCTTGCTACAAGAGATGCATGGAGGGCTGTGGACTTTAGGAAGGAATTCCATTTCCTGGCAGCAACACCTCTTTTCCAGGTCAAGACCTGCTTTTGGAACAAAACAATCCCCTGCTGCAAGACCTTTTTCCAGCAGGTCATTTCCAGCCCTTGGCTGGATGCATCCTCACAGCCTGTGAGTTACAGTGGATATCAAGCCTTCCCTTACATCAGGAGGTAAGTCCATGGTAAAGGAGCAATTGTGATCCTAACTCAGTAGGGTGTGATTGTTTTGTCTGCTGGGAAGCCCACGGGAATGCAACACTTATTTATTGACAGCCAAGTCCCAGGGACAGCCCCCAATCCCAGCAGGAGCTCTGCAAGGGGCTGGAGCCAGCCTTGGGGCTGAGCTGGCAGCCAGGAGCCAGCTGCCCCTGGCTTACCAGAAGACTTTGGCCCATGGAGAGGCCTGAAAGCAGTTTGAGAAGAAGCAATGGGCATTCCAGCCTGCCTGATCTGCCCAAAATGGGACCTACACTTAGAGGAAAGTCTCACACGCTGCTCTAGGGTGCAGATCATGGGCCCCCTTATCCTGTCAAAAGCTCCACTCACTTTCACAGCTTTTTTTTTTTACCTGAGCAAAGGCTTCACGATCCTTTCCTGTTGATGGCTGGATTTCATCTCCTTCCTTTCTGCACAGTGTGCTGGTTGTCTTCTCCATGCCCCTCTTGTTCTTCAGGCTGGGGTATTAGAAGAGCTGTGTGTGGTCCTGGCCAGCTCCTGATCCATGCTTGCTCCAGGAGAAACAGAAGTTTCAAAGGTAAAAAGGCTGTGTGTGTGAAGTGGGGCTTATTTTTCTTGATACCAAAAATGTCTAGAAGAATGAAGTTTGGCAAGGAAATTCCTGCATAAGCCACAAGTCACCTGGATTCCCAGAAAACCAATGGTTGAAGAGCAGAAAACAATATGTGAGAAAGCATCTGATGTGAAAAATGTACAATAGCAGTTCTTAGGCCAAACATGTTTGAAAAATCAAAGTGCACAGTCCCTTCTACCATCCTTTTCTGCCAGGTAATGTGAAATCTGATGCTGAAATTGGCTCATAGAAAAAAAACCACAAGGGTCTTTGCACCACTGGGACTTTTTGTTATGGCTCTGTGTTGAGAATGAGTTTTTTCCCCCTTTCCTCCAAAGGTGACATTCTCCCTGGTGGCCCCACTCACTGCTGTGCTCCCTGACTCTGATCTTCTCTGGAAAACTCTTCAAGGCAGGGCTGGGGTAAAGGGTCACAAAAGGAAGACAGATTGGGTGAAAGAGCTTAAGAAAGAAGTTACAGCCCTAAGCTTGATCTCTTGAAGATGGTGATATAGGGAAGAGATGGGTGGATCCAGCCAATAGAAGGGGTCCTTGCCAAGGATATGCTGGTATGGATAGGTGTTCCCAGCACTGGCCACTACAACCTCCCTCTCCTGCCCATCTGGGTCCTGGAGAAGACAGCTGGGGTACAGTTCCATGTGCAGTTTGATGTGGGGATCTCTCTGGAGTAATGACAGACAACTGGCTGAGAATGGTCCATCTTTTATGCTAAAAAATAAACAAAGCCAACAATATTGAAATGAAACATTTGGGCTCAGCTTTGTTCAACACTTATGGACACTCAGCTCACACAGGATGGAGGGATCTGATGGCCCATTCTCTCAAACAGACCACAAAAATCAATCTGGACTGCGTATCCCGTGATGAACTTCTGCCTTGTTGCATTTCTGTGATGTGCTCAGGGACCTGGTGAGGTATTTTGGGGTGGGAAGCCTTGGATGGGCTGAGGTTGGTCTATAAAGGAGCCTGGGACCACAAGGCACTTCCTTGGCAACCGCTCAACAGCTCAGCCAGGTGTGAGTTCAACTTTACAGCACGTCAAAATGACGTACAAAATATTGCTTCCCAGAACACTTCATTCTATGAAAACGCTTTGACATTTCAACATTTTGTCCCAAGTCGTAACGGAAACAAATACTGAAATATTGGAAATTCCTGTGGGATGAAATTCCTGTGAAGATTGTTTTTGCACTTAGCGAAAGTAAATACAAAAATGCCTTGTGGGTCGGTTTTTGTTTTCGCTCCCTTAATTAAAGTTTCCTGGTTTTTCCACAGTTTACTCCCTTCAAGAGGCATTGCACGCAAATAGGCCTTGAGATTCCCCATGGGAGGGAGGGAGATGTGCGTGGCAATCCAGATTTTTCATGAGGGTAGTCCAAGGATGGGGAACAAAACCTCCTCGTTGCGTGGTTCTGGGCACCTCTTTGCAGAGCTCTGATTGTTGCTCTACTTTGCTCCCTGCTTTGCATCAACGGGACACTGTCAGGAAGAAACAAAGATGCATTTTTAATTCATTTTCTCCCTGACATATGTAAAATGTGCTGCTTTGTTGGAAACCTTTTTGGTTTATTTTTAATAGCAGTGTGGGACGTCAGGAAACATTCCAATTTCAAGCCTTGCACAGTGGCAGAATTCACATTTCAATGAGATTTGAGGGAAGGCTTCCTTTTGGCCAGCAAAGTGCCAGCCCTAGTGTCCATCTGCAGGCCTCTTCCTTATCCTCCTCGATTCCCAGCTCAAGTGACAATGGCTGATAGGTTTATTGCTGCCTTGTTTGGCAAGACTTTAACATCTTTATCATCTTTTTTCTCCAGAATCTACCTTTCCCATCAGCCAGGGACTCTTATTAATCTCACTAGCACTCAACAGCAAGCTCATTACCCCCTTTATACAGCAAATAAACCCCCTTTATACAGCAAATAACCCCCCTGTAACAGGGGTGTGCCATTGGGATATCCAAAGTGGCAATGCAATCCTGCCTGGCAGCTGGACCCCAGCTATTTCTGAGCAGCTCTTTTTTACACACAGAAGGTGCTCTGATGTGCCCATTACACCTTTACTGAGGGGCCACGTGGGTGGGGAGGGTCTCTGGCATTGCATCTCCACCACTCATCATCCTGCTCAAACTCCTGCTGTGTTTGGGGTTTGTGGGGGGCCCTCTGAATGGGGTGAGTTTGGGCAGTCAGGGTGAGTTGCTGCCACAGGGGTTCCCACCTTTTGCAACTCTTTCAGCATCTGATCTCCTCAGTGTTGCCAAGCATTTCCCAGCCTGGAGCTGAGGGAGGAATTTAGGATGGTCAGCACTCAACACAAATGGGCTGTTGTCTTGAGCACAGACTATTCCCTACCATTTCCAACCTGCTTATTATGTTTGTCCTTAGAAAGGAAAATATTACATATAAGAAGAAAGCCCTGGGTTCATAATAGCTGCAGGGTATAAACACAATATTTACAATGTGGTGAGAGTGAGGACAACCAGAGGGAAATGAACTTAAGGCTCTTTGTACATTTGGTAGGGCCACAGCCCCACAGCAGCACAAGTCCAGAGAGGTGAAGCTCCCAAGTGACTTTGAATCCAGTCGCAGACACAGATTCTCTTGCAAATTGCTGAGCTTCCTGTGTATCTAATTGGGGGTCAGGGGGTCAACCCTGGAGTAATTTGAGCACGTGGGTTTGGGCGTCAGGCCCTCGGGAGGAACTGGGGTGGCTCCAGAAGGCGCAGCTGCTTCTGAGCCCTTCTCTGCAGGCTGAGAGGGGACTGTTGCTCCTCAGGTGGCCGTCGCTGCGGCCCAACTGACTGTGGCAAAGGCACTTCATATAGGGGAAAAGCTGGGAAAGTGATGTGTCTGAGCCAAGGAGACAAGCCAGAGGGACCCTTTTGCAGGGGCAAAGCCTGCTGCAAGACAGACTCTCTGCAGGCAGTACAGCCTGCAGGCTTGGGTGGCTCATGGTGATATCCGTGGCCACTGGGCTTGCTCGGCATCGTGTGATGGGAGTGTGGGACCACCCTTGCTCAGCTCTCCGTGCCAGTGCCTGTGCACATTGCCTGCTTCCTGCCTGGGCTCCTCCTGCAAGACCTGCCTTCAGGTAAAGGCTTCTGGTTTCCAAGCATTCAGAAACCCAGACAAGGACTCAGCTTCCTCTTTAGGGCTCTGCTGGGAAAAAAAACGGCAGTTAAATAGGGAGCATTGCAATTTGTATGGATCCCAGCATCAAATCTCATCCAGTGATGGGTCACCAGCCCAAGCTCCAGGGCAGAGCCTGCTCCTCACTCCCTTCTTAAGCAGTGTTACCTTGCCAGTTCAGGTCTCCACAGCATCCTCCTTCTCAGCAAATTGCTTTCCCTGAGCAGCTGGAGCAGTGTCCCCTCAGCACCATCGCATCAGCAGGTGACAAAGCTGTTTCACTGCAGACAAGCCATTAGTCTTGTCTTTGCAGGAGAGCAAGCAAACCCCAGTTTCATTAATGTTGTTGTGCTCAGGGGAGGTGCTGATTTGGGAAGTGCACATCACACAGGGCTTTTGCTGAAGGACCAGTGTAAGTCTGACAACAGCCAACATGATGCCTCAGCACTTTTATTAACCAGAGCAGCAAATTCAGTATAAATTCCCCCCCTCCCATTGCCATTTCAGCTTCCTACAGTAATCCTTCTCCTCTACGCCAGCAATGAATTTATACCTGCCTGTTTCAACCCCATCAGTTCCCAGGAGATGTTGTCTTTAGGAAATGTCAGGCAGTAAAAAGTATTTAGTCATTTGGGATTATTTCACTACATGGCAAAATGAATTGAGTCACAGGTTTAGAAACTGTTAGGCTTCTTTTCACCCTTGATCCCCATTAAAATGCAACATGTGGTGTTATTTTAATACAACATGTGCTAGTAGCCCACAGTAGCAATGCTCTGTCAATATTACAGTACAAAAATACTTTAATGCTAGATTAAACAAAAAATAAATAAAGCTTTTCCACAAAATAATTAGACTTCTCTGAAATGCTATGCACATGAGCAGATTTGAGTTCCAGCTCAGGTGTGATGGGGCCTGGAGGGCAGATCTGATAAGCAAGTGAGCCTGGGTAAGTTCACATCCACTGATGGCACCTTCACACTCACCCTGAGCTTGTTGTTGCCATGGTCCAGCCAGCAAGAGATGTGGCCATGCCAAGTCCCTGGCAAGCCACTGCAATTGTTTTCTACATTTTTCTACTCAAAGTCCAAGAACTACTTACTCTTTTGAGCCAAAGTGGAGCCTAATACAGCAAGACCCTAATCTTGATTGACTTCTGGAGACGTAATGTTAACCACAATAACATTGACGCTAACTACTGGGTCAGAGAAGGGTCGAGTTGCAGAGAGGATGACTGTAGATGATTCGAAATGACACAGATACGCTGTAGGAGACAGATACTTGCTTTTGTGACTTTCTTGAGACTGCTGGAATTCAGGTTTCAATCCTCAAAAATAGTAAATACTTTAAGCATCACAACGTACGAGTTACAAGAACAAGAGGAATGGAGAGGTGGCTTTTAAGATGGGTGGAAGTTGTGAGATACTGGTATGCTGAGCATGAAAAACTCATTAGCATATTCAAAGAGTCCAGGGGTGGCTGATATGACCAACATAGCCTTGGGAAGATCAAGGGGTGAGCGTGTGGGACACTGCCAGGCACGGCGACAGAAAACAAGTAGCAGCAGCTATTGCTGCCTGCGAGGCTTTCCTAAGGGGACCAGATGGCTGGGGAGCAAAGGATGGGTCCCCAGCATCTTGTTTACACAAATGTTTTCCAGGAGGATTGCACTGAAAGGGTTCTCAGGCCCTGGCACAGCTGCCCAGGGAAGTGGAGGGGTTTAAAAGACAGGTGGATGAGTTTCTTAGGGATCTGGTTTAGCAGTGGACAGGTATGGATGGAGTCGATGATCTCAGAGGTCTTTTCCAACCAGATGATTCTATGATTCTATAATTCTAGGAAGGGTATGTACTGGCTTGGTGTTCCCCAGCCCTTACCCCTGGGAGCAGATTGAGTTTCTGACCTGGAAATTATCAGTTGCCCCTCTGCTGCTGCCACTCCCACAGGCGTGAGTTGTGCATGTCAGGGTGTCGTGAGCAAATGCATAAAGTCACCCTGGAAGCACATTTTCCTTCTCTGTGTACAGACATGCCCAGCTGAACAGTGTTAGGAGCTATATAAACTGATTAAAATAAATAAAAGTGGAGAAAGAAAAGCTGACACTGATGAATGTGAAAGAAACATTTTTTTTTGGAAAAAAAAAAGAAGTCTTTTAACATTTCTGTTGCTCCCTCAGGCACTGAGGAATTTTCTTCCTGCTTCATTCACCTCCCCACTGGGCTCTGGTGCATGATTCAGAGCAGACCTGTCCTGCCAGGTACACTTCATCCTGCTCCATCCTGATGGACTGAGCAGTCCACAGGGCGATGGAAACAACTGCAAGAGACACTGCCCCACCTTGGGAGCTGTTCCTGCTGGGCTGGAAAGCTCTGCATCATTCCCTGTGCTAGATTTGGCTTTGAGAAGACACTCACTGCCTCTTAAAAGCTGCGCTGGCCATGCACGTGCATCCTCCAGCTGGAGACACTTCCTGGCTTCCCAGATCTCCGTGTGAGAACCCTCCACGTGAATCGGCACCTGCGCTAAGCCTGCCGCGCCCTCAGCACGCATCCTGCTTCCCCCTCCCTTCCTGCTGCTGGCCTTTCAGGCTCTGGTATCCTCCTTGTGAGAGCTGCAGTGGAGTTATTGGTTTTTCATGGCACAAGGAGATGTGCAAACGCAGGACGCACGGAGGAATGAGCAGAGGTCAGCTGGCACCGAGCCGGCTCTATCAGTAACAACACGTTTTGCTTTGTGGTTTGTATTTCTTTTTATCCCAGGGAAGGTGGGTTTTATTCCTGAGGTAAGGAGAGGCTGTCTGTAGCACTGTTGGTATTTGCTTAACAACCTTCCCGTGAGTGTAAATCTTCCCCCTTTCTTTCTCTCTACGGGGGTGAAACGTTCAGCAAATCCCCTTTTTCAAATCAGGGATCAGGTGCATCAGCAGGCACAAAATGGATTTCGCATTGAGTTTTGGATCTCGTCCTCTGCAGGGGGCTCTGGGGCTGCTAAACATTCACACTTGATATCCAAAATCTGCTTGTGATTAAAGGAGAGAATGAAAAGCAGATGGCTGAGGTGAAGGGTGCAGATTGCTCCGTTCTGCTACCCTGGGTGCGAAAGGGGCCGGTGCACAGACCACTGTGGAGAAGCTCAAACACTTCTTTTAGATTTCAGAGACTGAAGGGAGCATCACATCTTCCACACAGTGTTGATGAAGGGCCATATTTAAGCTGTCTAGCACAGGATGTGGCAATGCCATTAGAGCAGCTTCTCTGTATGGGGAGCAGGGGCAGCAAATGTGGGTAATGAGTGCCCTGAATGGCTTGTTATGCTCTGAATTTTGGCCAGTACGATAAACAGGCATCTACTGGGGCATTGTGGGCTAAACTCAGTTTGTTCCAACTGCTTTCAAAGGTGCAAGTGTCAAAAACAGAGTGAAACAGGTAAATTAGTGAATGATGCCTGCCCAGAGTCCCTCCACTTCTTCCAGAGGAGGTACCTGACACCTTGGTGGGAGGGCATGACACCTTGCTGACATCAGCAGTCCTGGCAGGAGCCAGGAGGCAAAATTGGCTGGTGAGGTTTTTAAGCTCAGGTCCAGGGTTGGGGAGTGGGAGCAGCAGACACTGGGGAGGTACTTTGGGAGCCGATAATTCGACTAAAGTGGCAGCATCCCTAAAGAGAGCTGGAGAGCTGTTCCAGTCTGCGCTCCCTCCTTTCCAAACCCTTTCCCTTTCCATCCACTTCTGGCAGCTTGGCTGTGCACTGAGATCGAGCCAGGACTTGTGCAGACTTCAAACCAAGAGCTGAGCAAACCCACACCATCCGGCCAGCGCAGCCTCGGGGCCATCATCCTTATTTCAGGTCTTATTGCGCTCCTGGAGGAATATCTCTGGTTTGAGGGATGAGGCAGAGGCCAAAACACAAGAAGGAAGGTGGGAAGTTTGGATTGGGCAAGTGAGGCAAACATTTACCTTGACTTTTGTGCTAGAGAGCTATTGTCAAAATAGATGAATAATGTTTATGCATGACTTAGAAATGGTTACCAAACCTTCCAGGCAGGCACTGGCGAGCACTCCTGCAGCACAGTCACTGCTCTTGTCTCCATCAAAACAGAGAGGCTCTCGTGGTGACATGGGATGTCTCTCTGTTTTCAGCTGTGGGGGGTTTAAGCACATTAAGCCACTGTGTTTTTACAGGCTCTCTGAGGTGCCTGAGAAAACCTACTCTGAGGATCAGACAGACACTCCGTTCGCGTCAGAGGATGAAGTGGTGAGGAGTTATTAAGAGGATTAGCTGCTGGTCCAAATGCACGTCTGCTGGAACAGCCAAAATACTTCCTTTTGTCTATGATTTCATAATTTGGGGATTCAGAGTTCAGTTAAACCAGTGAAGCAGCAAAAGGGCAGATTTCGGTAACAGAACCTTGAAAGAAAATAAAATAAGGGATGTTATCAAAATGTCTCTATCCAGGGAGTCAAACCCTGGTACAGACTGAGAAGGGTCAGGCCAGGACCCTGCCAGGTAATTGCAAGAGGCACAGCTGAACGGAGCAGCACCCTCTCTTTCTTGCTCCTTGCTGCAACCATTGGCCAACCCAATATTTTCTGAGGCCCTATAGTGTTTGCAGACATGGTATTTTGGCTGGGTTGGGAAAAGCCCCAGCCCTCACAGAAGAGGCTTCAGCTCCTCTTTTTCCTGCCTCTCCTCCCTCCTGCCAGAAATGTCTCTGTTCAGGGCCTGGATTGTATTTGCCCAGGACCTTGCCTCTAGCACAGCAATGTTCCTCTGGAACCTTGTATTTCTGAGCCAATCTGTATTTCTTTTTCTTTTATGTGATGTAAGTTTATTCAGGTTTCCACAGTGGTTCCTGCCAGAATAAGAAGAGCAAGAGTTGCCTGCTTGGTGTGAGCCCGAGACCCCGGATCTGCATTCCCTTACGGGTAAGCAGAAACATTTAGATCCTATCCCCAGCTTAACCTGGGGCTACAAAAACAACACCAAGAACAAAAATCAGAGGTAGGCTGGCTGACACTCCAGAATTCTGGACTGTGAATACCTAAAGGTTTGTTTTCTTAATTACACATTGCCTAAATATGAGGCTAAGACAGGAAGCAATGAACATAAATCACAGGAGAAAATCAATTTGAAGATTAATAATAGCAGCAAGAGAGTGAAGCACCAACAGTGTCAGCTGAGGATGTGGTACTTGTCTCCTGGGATTGTTTTCAGTCCTTTTCTGTAATTCTGTGCTGAGTTGTTCCTTTATTTCAGATGGGTGCAAATTTTTCTCTACTTCTGGTCCCAATGATTCTATTATTCTCTCTTAACATAGTATAGACAGAGGTGGTTTCTTTTCTTCCATCTGAGGAAGATGAAAATATCTCCATATGTTAATCTGTAATCCTGAATTCCTTTGGGATGCCCATAATGATATAAATATAACACATAGATGTCCCAGGATGCTCTGTTTGGAGTTCATTCATGCCTTGCCCACACATTGCCTGCTTCTAATAAACTGGTTGACTCTGGATTTGGATTCACACTGTTCAAGGACACCCATTGCCTTTGCAGCCTTGTGCAGTTTTCTTCATCAGCCCTTTAACTCCCTATTTTAAGGATATAAATAAAAACTCATTCTGCAGTTCTTTTAAATGTGCTAAATATAAATGGACAGAAAAGGCATCAGACATAGAAGCGTAGAGAGAGGGAGGAAAAACCTCTCTGAACTGTCAGGACTCCTGTGTGTTTTTATACCAAAGCTCTGCTTGTCTGAATTTATGACCAGATCATGATATTTTCTGTGTTTATCAGAATTAATGAACATCTTCCACAAAGAGATGGACAATATTTCTTAATCTTAACCTGGCTGAGTGCAAAGTTGTTTTCCAGCTCGTGAGGTGTTTTTACCACTCTGTGAATAATTTGATGTCTATCAGAATTGTTTGTTTTATTGTTATTAATTGTAGCTACCCAATTGCCATTTTAACTGACTGCTGGGAGAATCATAGAATGATTTTGGTTGGAAGGGATCTTTAAAGATCATCTGGTCCAACACCTGATGAAATATTCTGATAGCATGTGATCATGACAGCTATGGAAACCCAGAGGAGGAAAGCTCCCAGCCCTCAGGAAAATCCAGATTCTACTGAAATACAATTATTACAGATATCAAATGGTGTGGTGTCCACTTAGGCCTTCCTTCAGGTTCATAGGACCTTCCTACAAAACTACATTTGTTCTTTAAATGGATCTACAAACATCATTAGCCAGTAATGAGCCATATTAAATCCCTGGGTATCCAGGGACTGACTTTGCAAGACAATAGTTGCTTGAAAATTCCTAAGTAATGGCTTTTGGTATTTCCTTTTTATGCTGAAAAATAAACTGTTTAATTAAAAGGAAGAGTGGAATTAAAATGATAAAGATGAAAAGACTCTCTGATAGGTCATGCAGACTATAATTTGTTAAGTCTGACTCAGTCTGGTTCAACAAACTCTCCTGCACTCAGTGGCTCAATTAGCTCTGAGTATCTGGAGCAGTTTTGTAGCTACAGTAGAGGAAGTGTTTAAAATATGAGCTAGAAACATCTGAGCCTTTATTTTTTGCTTTTCCTATTCAGGCTCAGGGAGAGGGCATAAGGAAGAAGACAAACTTGGGCATTTCAATTTCTCTTTTGGAATGGTGCTGTTAAAATTGCTTGATCTTATTGGGCCAGCCAGAGGGTCTGCTGTGTCTGATTGTGTTCCCTTATCCAACCAGAGGAAACAGGCAGAGTGGTGGAAATTCTGAGATGATCCTACCAGAAATGGTCACTGGCTGAGTTAGCTGTCAAAGACCACCCTGTAGTTCCCCCTGCCTGGTTTCCTGGTTTCTGGTTTTCCCCTCCAAGTGCAGGTGGGATTTGAAGGTGATCCTTATTCTCTAGAGGCCCACAGAGGGGAATATTTTGGCTTTCTCTGACTTCAGTGGGGTACTTTTGGATCCATTGTCAGGAACAACACCTCGGTGCTCTACTCACATCAAAGACCCTCTGATAAAATGTGACAACTCTGTGTTTCTCTGAATTGTATCTACATCAAAGCATAAGTGAGGTCATGAAAAGCACAAAAAGCAATCCTCAGATATTTCCAGACACGTGGCAATGTCTTTCTCACTGGAGGAAGACCTGGCAGCAGAGACGAGAACCCATGCCTGCATCCAACTTGCAGTGCCTCAATAGCTTCTATGGCCCAAAATCAAGGTCCTCATGTGCCTGAAAGGTTGGGAGGTGATAGTTTAGTAGTTAAAAGATGGGACAATTTTGTAGGGTGAAGAGAAGATTTTTTTATGAGAGGACTTTATCTGGATAGAAATATATCAACAACTAGTTAGACACACAGGTCCCTCTTTAGGACACGTCTGAAGGACTTAAATTACCCCCAAAAGTGTCAGGACAGCTGTACAAGAAAGGCTGTGTGCCCTGCAAAGTGATATTCAATTCCAGCTTTACACCTGACTACATTTCTGAAGTCTGCTCATCATTGGCTGTGGCAAATAATGTGCCTTGATCACTGGGGAGGTGAAGAATTCAAGTGAGCAGAGACTTTGGTGAAATCACACTGTGGGACATGAAGAATAACAGTATTCATTGCTTTGAGGGAACCTGGCAGGATGGGAAGCTCCTGTTGTATTTTGGCCCTTCTGCTTCTGATCTGGGGACCCTGAAGAACTGAGGGAAAAATAAAGAAGAAGAGAGGGAAAAAAACCTCCAAACTGTTATTATTCAGACTTTTTAAAACCTTCATCAAAGAGTTGGTTTGTGTTTTGGACATGTCTCAGTGTAGGTTGTCATTAGTGACTGATTAGCTATATTTGAATAAATGCAAGTGACAACCCAGAGCCTTTTCCCAGCCCTTTTTTTCACTCTGCTATGTAGCAAAAATAAAGGTTCATTGCAGCCTAAAATACATGTGCAGATGGTGTGTGCTCCTTGGCTACAGTTGGGGCTCAAAGTGAAACACCACAATATGTTTATTGTTACTAGAACTTTCCCCCTGCTATGGTAAGAAGCCCTGTTTGCTCTCAGCAGATTTGGGTTCTGGTTCCTGCCCCTCAGGTTTTCACGTCAAGTGTTTTTGGATGGCACACCAGGCTTTCTGAGGTTTGCCAGTTTCTGATTATGGGCTGGTTCTTGGGAATGGGAGTGTATGGCCACAGTACCAATTCTTACCCTGCCCCAAACGTGGGCAGCATCCCAGGACCCCTGAGGTCAGCAGACCAGTAACAGTGGATGTTAGAGGGAGTAGGAAACCACCACAGCTCCACTGAAGCCCTTGCAAGGTGGGTAAAGTTCATCGCTGTTACACTTCCAATAAGCCAGGAATTTGGATCTTGATCCACAGAAGCATTTATGTCCCTGATCCCCAGTGGTTTCCCAGCCCTGGTGCAGGGTAGGAGCTGAGTCCCTAAGTTGCTGGTGGCTGTGAGCCCAGTGGCTCAGTGTGTTCAGATGTCTCTAACGTTAGTTATTGCTGTGTACCAAGGTCCTGGCTGGCATCTGTGCCTCCTGGTATAGAAACAGAGACATACAGGCTGGGATTTAGGATGCCAGATGTTGTGTTTTGCAGCCTGAGTGCCTACATCAGAGCTATGGGCAATGGAAACAGAACAGATAGTTTTAGTGGAGGGTGGGAAATAGTCCCCTAAAACTGATCTCCTGAGGAAGCCTCCTTCTCTTCAGCCACTGCAAGGGAAGCTGGAGTGACACCGGTGTCTAAACTTAGGCAGGAGGTATCCCACCCTGAGTGGGAGGGAATTCCTTCCTCAAAGAGGTCATCATGCTGTATAGTCAAGACAGCTTGGGCTGGAAGTGAAGAGCAGAGTCAGTGAATTTTAAAGCCAACCAGCAGAGCCAGGAGTTGGCACCAGTCGTGTTGATTCTCAGGTTTGCTACCACTGCTCTCCTGCTGCTCCCAGTGGTGAATCTCAACTGATTCATATGTGGGACAACCTGGTCTTTTTTTAAGCTGAAGCCTTAGAAATGAGATGTCTGAACTCATAAGCCTTTTTTGAAATCTTGGACTATCTGGTTTTCTCTCTGATCTTCTTCCACTCTCTTCTACCACTTTGTTTTTGGACCAGTTGCTTTGATTACATGAAGTGCAAAATTTTCTCTCTTGCAGCCTATACCCAAAACATTAACAGGACACTTTTTCCTAACTTACAGCATCTTTGGAACAGGTCAAAAAGTTTTAGAAGCCTAATTCTCCAGTTGGAGCATATTGGTACATTTCACCTCAGCTCATTAGTGTTTTAGAGCAGCTGATGTGCTTTGAACAAAGATGGGAAACCATGAAAACGTTTGCTGAATTTTTTCTTATGGATCATAGGGAGATTTTCATTCATTTCTGAGCTGTTTGAGGGGAAAAAACCCAAACCCTCAGTCTTTACATAATTGGTACAGGTGCTGTCAGACTGGATAGTGAGAGAGTATTTTCACTTCAGCCTCTCTGCGTGCACTCATGCAGTTCAGCACCATAGACCTTGATCCCAGCCTGGACCTGTGGCCATTCCTGCAATACACATGCTAGATGATAATGCATTTTCTTTTCTCATGTCAAATGCTGGGTGTGTTTCTATCCCTTAGATAAACTTTATAATGTTTCTATTTCCCTTTCCCCCATGGTACTGATTATTCCAGAAATAGATAGAAGATGGAAAGCTCTGTCCTGGGTCTGAACTATTTCTGTGTTGCATCTGGCATTATGACTGGATCCGTTTTGGAGGCTGCAATAGTTCAGTGTTTGCTCTTGTGCCAGCTTTTCTGTCTTTAAGTCTTATTTTTTCCCCCTCCGTGAACCGGATTGGTCTTTTGTCTTTTCAAAGGCTTTTTGTTTGAAGCTCCTCTCCTCTCCTCTCCTCTCCTCTCCTCTCCTCTCCTCTCCTCTCCTCTCCTCTCCTCTCCTCTCCTCTCCTCTCCTCTCCTCTCCTCTCCTCTCCTCTCCTCTCCTCTCCTCTCCTCTCCTCTCCTCTCCTCTCCTCTCCTCTCCTCTCCTCTCCTCTCCTCTCCTCTCCTCTCCTCTCCTCTCCTCTCCTCTCCTCTCCTCTCCTCTCCTCTCCTCTCCTCTCCTCTCCTCTCCTCTCCTCTCCTCTCCTCTCCTCTCCTCTCGCCCTTCCCGTGAGAAGGTAACTCCAGTCTCCCTCAGAATGAACTTGGGAGAACTCTTGCTAAGGGAGACAGGATCCTGTCCATGATTTGCAAAGCTCTTTTAGATCCTTGAGATACAATTATTATTTTGACTCTATTGTGAAATCTTAAGGGCCGTGACTCAAGAAATAATCGACTGTATGGAAATAAAGATGAGTTATTTCAGTAAATGACAAGACTATCCAGCACTATAATCACAACATTTTAAAGACTAGATAAACAAGAGCTATGGGAAGGACATAAACTCTTATGTTTCGGGGCATAACTATTGTGGGTGAGGAAATAATTGTCCTAACAGGCCTTTTGTTCTGCAACTGGAATCAGACACTGGCAGAATTAATAACCCGGGGCAGAGGCACCTCTGATTGTTTGTTACTTCCAAGTTTTGCAATGAACTCCTTGGGATAAGCAAACTTTTGTTTTCCTCTTGCAAATTCGACCACCTCCCCACTTCTTGTATTCCCATACTTTATATTCTCCTTGGCACTAATTTCGTGCTTTCAGTCAATGTGGTTTTGCTTTCCAAGACCACAAGCCATGACTTGGGGGCACAGTCACATTTACATCCCTTTGCAGATGGCCTGTTTCTAGCAGTGTCAGTCCTTGGATTTTATTTTTTGCTGTCTTTATGCTCAGGGACAGACACTGCTCAGTGGGTCTTTGTGATTCTAATCTTTTTCATACAGTTTGAGGAGCAATGAGCTTGAAAAACAAGATCCCTTTCTCTGGGGAGAGAAGGCACCTGAATTTAGGCCTGCCTTTACCACCCACTAAGGATGTGTGTGACAGTTTAGAGTGGGCTGAGAGCAGTGCATTTGTTGTCACTCCAATGCCCTTTGTTTTTTCCATATAGCTCCCATTTCTGTAGGCACCATCTGTTTGTTGGGAATTGGGTTTTTTGCCCCGTCATTGCAGGCTTCAGGAAATGCCATCTTGCCAGGTGGCATCTCTGTTTGCTACAGCAGCTCTAGAGGCAGGTGCAGTTTGTGGCATAATGCAGCTTTGTGCCAGCCCATTACAAGCCATGGCCCATTCAGGGACTTGGATGGGGTTATTGCTTTAGCTCAGCTCCATTCGAGGCCTGGGCATTGCATCTGAAGTGCCACTGGCAGCTGACTTCTCACTTTGATTTATGTCAACCTTAGGGCTGCTGGTAATTACAGGCATGTTCTTGTATTCAGGAAGTTTATGCAGTCGCCAAGGAGCAGGGACTTCTTCATGCAACGCTGGGAGGGTGAATTGTTCATTCTGATGAGCATCTCAGACACTTTTGGCCATATGAAAAGGCCTTCCTGTGTGTTCCTTCTTGTGATGGCAGGAGGCTGGTAGAAGGATAATTGATAATAATACTCTGCTCTCCAAGAGTTTCTGAACTGATTTGCTGGTATTTCATCAGCCCAAATAATGCCTGCAGAGGGATGGGTTTGCATAGCACGATTCTTTGACTCATTAAACAAGTTGGGTGACCAACTGGGGTTTGTTGTCTTCTTGGTGTTCCATACAAGTAGCGTAAGGGGAAGGGTGATCTGATCATTCCCTCTGCCCCTATATCTTCACTTTTTTTTCTATTGCTTGGCTGATTACAACCCAGTTTTGAGAAAATGGGGAAGATCTCCAATACAATGAAATTCCTGCAAGTTCTGTGAAACCTGATGGCTGAGTAGAGGATAGAGATGTATGGAAGGGTCCAGAAAGTGGGGAGAAGGGGTTAAACTTTGTCATGTCCAGTCTCCCTGTAAGCACATGGCTCAGGATAAGCCCTGGGGTGTATTTTGTTGCTTTTCTGGAGAGGCAGAGCTGAAAGCCTGGGAGGAATGAAGGGGATTGCAGAGGGGTTGTGTTAGCAGCCGAAGAGCACGTGTTGAGGTGAAACCACATTTCCTCAGTCTTGCTGTTCAAGGAATAGCTTGCTTAACGTGGGCAAAAGAATGCATTTTTCCCTTGCCTTGTGCACAAAAATCTCCTGAAACGTTTTGTCTCAAATTGACTTGAAACATTTAGCCCACGGCAGACATCCGGAGCATAACATTGCAGCCCAGACAGTTAAAGTCTGGCAAAATAGGAGGTGTTTGAAAGTAAAGTCTGTTCCAGCTCCTTTCAGGAGCTGAAGGAGACAAGCTCTGCAACTCATTTACCCACGCTTGACCACTTCTGCAAATTATCATTGAATTTCTGACTCTTATGGCCAAACTCCACCCTAGGCAGACAGGTCTAAGTTCAACTAAAAGAAGCTGCTTCCCCAAACAGAAGTTGTACCGAGGGTCTCCAGAAAGCTGGCTCTACTGCTTGAGCTGTTTTGCTGGCAGCAGAAGGTGAACCTGGGGGTCAGCATATCGTTTTGTTTGAATTGTTCATGGAAAAGCAAAGGAAACACCAGAGAATGAGAGAGAAGATGGTAGGAGAAAGCCCAGAGCTGCCACAAATCAGCAGTGCGTGTAACCCCGGCTGACCGCGAAGAGGTTGTTTGGAGCTTAGAATTGACCAGAAGGAGACCAAGAAGACAGGGAGATGCTCTTTCTTTGCTCTTTAATTCCCACTATGGCCACAGGAAAATGAAAATATGATTTTTCTCTGCACATAAACAGCACTGCATCAAAAATATTCAAATTAATTAACATCTTTTATAATGGAAACATTCTGTGTGATCCTAAGTATCAGCTCTGTACCGTGGCTGAATTATATTGCACTATATTTACATGCATATGAAAGATACAGACATATTTTTTAAATAAAAGAAAGCCACTCCAGACTAAGCATCACATCACAAGCTTTTGAGAGAGTTCTACTTAAATTTGAGTTTATTCCCGTTTGTCATGTTGGGTGAGATACACAAAATCAAAAGTAGATGCACAGAGCATAGACATCCGAGCTGGACTCCACAGCTGCCTTCTCTATTTTGTTTTATATCCAGGATATAATTCTGCTTATCATAAAATAGACCTCTAAAGTAGGTCAGACAAGTCTCTCCTTGAAAATCATCTGTTGAAGAGCACGAGGGTGGCCATCTGGAATGAGGTGAAGTGAATTCCTCCCCAGCTGATCACCAGGTATGTGGCGCCCAGTGCCACCCAGAGTGGGTGGTCTGATCTGTCGGGTCCTGGGCTGGATTTCAGGGCTGTTTGCAAGTGGTTTCCATGAGCTGTCTGTGTAGTTTTCTTCGCAGCCAAATTTTACCTTTTTATGCCTTAGATGGTGGAGGCACAATCCAGCACTGACCTTATTGCTTGTCTTTCTGCAGGAGATGTGTGTGATGTGTATCACTTCTGCATTTTAGCAATCCAGCCTCTGACCCTGGGCACTGGTTTGCTCTCTGTGGGATGACTGGTGTCACTAGGTTTGAAGTGTTGCCCACGAACCCACCTCTAGCAGGCTTGCAAAGGAAGGATGGTGTCGTGGTGAAAGCACCCCACTGGGTGGCAGGAGATCTGAGCTTGGCTCTTCACTCCACCACAAAAAAGTATTACTGTTGATCTTGGGCACATTTCTTACACTCTTTACTCCACCGTCTGTAAAATGCGAATTATTTTTACCTACCTGGCTGAAAACTGAGGACCTCATAACTGGAACTCGAGGAACCTTGAGGGAAACTCTGGTCTGGATTTGCTCATGACAAAGAATCCACTAACATGTTTTCAGCTGGTGCCTGGCAGAGCAGAAATGTTCAAATTTCTGTTTAAATGAGCTCTTTCATCAGATGAAAGAACATACCAGGAACTGGTCAGCAATGTGCTTGCAGACTGGCCCCTGAAAGGGGAGCACAGACCTGGAGTTAAAAGCTTCCAGGTAATAAGGAGGGTGCAAAGCTACACCAAAATAAAGTCAGACACAGAGGACTCACCCAGGGAGCTCCTCAGTTCTAAGTAATCTCAGTTATCAGCTGCTGGTCAGTGGTCAAGGGGAACGAGGCCGTCGCATTTCACTCTGCTGGTGGATATTAACCATCAACCAGTACTATAAATCTTTTCACTTTAAATGGCATGAGTTAAAGTGTTTGCTCAGGTTGGCCGTGGAATTGTTTAGGATGAAATTGATTCCTTTTAGCCTTTGAGAGGGTCCAATTGAAGCCGTTTAGCTGAGCAGTGTGGAAAATATGGCAGTTTAGCTATTATGTGGTCAAACTGAAGAGCAGACACCAGTTACCAATATTGCTGGATCCATAACCTCACATCCTCTCAGAAACACTGTACTTATTACACTTTCTATCGTGTGTTGTTACGGCCACCAGCGATGAAATCCAGCCTGGTTTATCCACCGTGTTTCTTGGCTTCCACGTTGCTTATATGCCTTACACATCCCTCGGTACACTTGCTGCAGGGCAACACATGCTCCTTGCAGGGTTTCCACTCCGAGC
The DNA here is from genome assembly GCA_033558185.1 of Dromococcyx pavoninus. Taxonomy (NCBI): domain Eukaryota; kingdom Metazoa; phylum Chordata; class Aves; order Cuculiformes; family Neomorphidae; genus Dromococcyx; species Dromococcyx pavoninus. The sequence goes on along the minus strand of JAUMJL010000757.1, from coordinate 567,135 downwards.
AGAAATGTGTGTGTTTGGAGAGAGAAGGGCAGGAAATGCTCTTGGTAGATGTCAATGGCCTTACGGTTTGTAAGGGTAAATGTGGCCGCAAGGACTTTTATGAAAAGCAAAAACATTTGAGAGACTGATTGCTTGTTCTTTTAACCCTGGAGCTGTTTAGGCTGGCTACAACAGCATCTTGTTTTACTTTGGATGTCTAGAGATTATATCAATTTATACAATATCCAGCTCTCTGCGTCGCTCGGTCTCTTTGCCCATCCTACCTGGGACTGGGTTTCTACCAGCAGCGCTGAAAGTGGCTGCTCTGTGCAGTCTGAACCCAGGGGCTGTTTTTTTTTGCTCAGACCAATTTCTACATCAGTTCTCAGCTGCCACAAAATTATAGGGAGCGTGAACTTGTGAGCTTTGCATCATCTGGGAGTATGAGCTAAATTTTGGACAACGAGTAACAGTGACAAAGGAAAATATTAATTTGGGCTGCTTTTTGGAAGGAAAAGAACATTTCTGTCTTTACACTTCCCTCAGGAACTGTGAAGATACACAGAGGGCCAATGAGAAAAAATTAGGAAAGGGAAATTCAGGGCCATTTCTGGTAAAGGGAGGTGTTAATCTTTCTCTACGAGGATATTATGATCATTTCTCAGCAACGTGGAGAGGGAAAGGAAAAGAGAGTGAAATGCTGAAGTAATAGAAAAGGCAGCTCAGTTCAATGGGTGCTGTCTTCACTGGGTATAAAATGAAGAAGCACAGGGAAAAGCAGATAAAATATGGACCCTTTTCAGAAGAAAATAACCCTGTGAGGGGACCCTGAGGCTGGATTGCCAGTGTTGGTCACTGCCTCAAAGGCACAAACCTCTGCTTCAAGCCACTGCCCTCCTTGATAAGACAAGGACTTCTGCTGCCCTATCAAAATGACCATGCAGGTTCCTTGGTATCTTCTCTCTTGTGACCTGTGTTAGGACTGGAGGGAATGACAGGAAGATGTGCCAGGGCAGGGGGAGATTGGATATTGGGAAGAGGTTCTTCCCCCAGCGGGTGGTGGAGCACTGGAACAGCTCCCCAGGGAAGCAGTCCCAGCACCCACTGTGCCAGCATTCCAGAAGCATTTGGCCACTGCCCTCAGCCCCACGGGGTGAGTGTTGGGAGTGTCCTGGGTAGGGACAGGAGCTGGACTCGATGGTCTTTGTGGGTCCTTTCCAACTCGGTTAATTCTATGATTCTATAATTCTATGCAGTGCTCATGGCTTCAACTGTTTCCCATGGAGAAGAACATGCCCCTGGGTAAATATGGGTGGCCTGAGGGGAAATTGCCCTCCCTATGCCTTCTGCCACTACTGACAGGGGTGGATTTTCCTCCATAACCCAATATGCTGGCCCAAAGGTCACAAGTGCCACTTGAGTGATGATGCAGTTAGGGCACTGTCCTCCCTTGCACTATTCATGAGGGTCTCACCTCTGCAGCTCACCTGAAGTCTTCCAACCAGCTCTTCTTCCCTTGTTCTTTTTTTACAACTTTCTTTTCTTTAGGTCAGTAAAAGCTGTTTTGCTGTAGCCATGTTTCTTACCAAGAAGGCTTTTGTGGTCCAGGATGGCCAGCCAAATCCTTTTTCTTCCTGTGAGTTAACCAAATATAGAAAGTTTGGTTTTAATTCAGTTGTAGAACAAAAACAAATATAGAAAACAACTCACAAAAGATGGGCTTGTTTACTGATACAATCACAGCGCAGACCCAACGGCAGGACCCAAACCAGTTTACATCCCATTAGTTAGCACAGCTATTATGGAGGACAGGGTTCAAGACTAATTGTGATGAGACACACAAATGAATGTAGAAGTCTCTAAACAGTTGCTTAATATGCACTTCCCATTCTTTAGTGTCCTGAAAATAAAGATGATCTTTCCCATTTAGGTTGCTGGAGAATGTGGAAAAGTACATTTGGCCATTTAGTGTATACATGTATTTATAAATTAGCAGTCTCTTCTGCAATAAAATACATGTTGTAATTGCCATGGAGCCTGAGAAAGTGCTCCCATCACTCAGGTCTGTCTTTATTTAATACAGGTTTGGGAGACATCAGCTTAATCTCTGGCTTTGCATTAGTGGGCTTCCACTAGAGAACGACACTGCTGTCCTTCTCAGTGCGTTGAAATACCTGTGTGTGTGGCTGTTCCAGTATTGTCTCCATCCTGGCAAAGAGAATTTGTCTGTCCTAATCACAAATAGCCCTTTTCTTTTACAAGAACTACGGTTTAGTGCCACAGGGAATTATCTCCCAGTTCCCAGAAATGAAGACTTGTTTGAACAGCAGTTGCTCGCACACGACCAAGGATGTGCTGTACGTAAAACTGACAACGTGTCAGCTCTCTTAGGAGATTTTTCACTTTATGAAAAGGGTTTTTTAATAGAAATGTAATTTTAGATGATGTTTAAAACAACTAAGCCTTGATTGTGACCTTTGATCTCAGTGGAGCATCATGACAACAGCAACGTTCTCCGAGGGGTGAAGCTGCTGGCACGTGATGGCCGCACTGGTTGAGCAGATGCCAAGGAACGGCTGACAAGGATGATCTGCCATAGCAAAAGAGCAGGGTCAGCCTGAAAATGGGCATTTGTTTGGGAAAAAATCTATGGAGGGAAAAATGGGTCTTATTGATAAAACGTTGGCCTAGGACAAAGAGCTGGGTTAAATCCCATCGCTGGCACAGGATCTGGGTGTGCGTCCAAGAATAAGTCATGGGACCTTCTGCCCTGGTTCTCAGCCCATAAAGTGGAGATGCAGAGGAGGGTAATAACAGCCTCTTTCCTTTATCCTGGCTTTATATGTGTCGCACCAGCACTCCTGGGGGAAGGGGCAGCACCAAAAACAATAGAGGCTTGTTCCCTTTTCAGGCCTGCGAGCGTTACAGCACAACAGACACAGGTTTTGCTCTCTGAAGGCCTCTTTCAAGGTTATTTCGTTGAGACCAGTGTTGAATTCTAGGCTTTAGAAACCGAAAATGAAAAGACCCAACTGTTCCAGAGGTGGAATTGTCCACCTGTCCCAGGCAGGCAGGCTCTGAGGCTGACTTTGTAGCGTGTGCTGTAATGTTTTAGTTTGCCTACAGTGTGAGATGTGAGTTCAATGGCAATTCACAGAGCAAAGTGGTACCTTGATTGGCAAATCTCTGAAAGAGAAAGTCTGAGGACAGCAAAATTGAGCCTTTCTTCTGGGACACCATTTAATTTTCAGGCTAAGTTATTTTTTTTTTTTGTCCAGGACTTGCTTTCATCAGAAATGCTTTCACATTTGGGAAGATATCTTGTACCTTGTGACATAATGAAAATGGAGAGGATGGTTTATGGTTCTTGAGTTTGTATTTAATGGTGATTTTAGTGTAATTTTTTTGTTAGACTGGGAGAATTAAGGTTAAAACAATAAAGGAGTTCACTCTTTTCCTCCCATGCTTTTTCTGCAGGACAGCTATTTATTTTCTTCAGCCTTCGAATGACAGCAGCTCAAACAGCAAGAAAGGGTATTGTCTTTAAATTTTGAAATAGAAATGTTTCTCAAAAGACTTTGGTTTTTTTTCCCCTTTTTCCTTAAAGAATCTCACATTTTTGACATAAAGTCACTCTTGGATAAAAAATTTATTGGGAAAATATTTTTAGCTGATTGTTAGAATATATCTTTTGTCTACATTTGTGGGTCATATATTGCATGGACTACAAAATAAAACAAGTATGAGCTACTCTAAATCACTTTTGTGGGATGGTCATACTAGTGTTTGGAGAAAATATTGAAAATATAAAGCATTTCACTTATAACTGTTTTAGAAAGACTGATAATAGGCAAGGCATATGTTAGTGAGAAGTGTTTCTCTTCAGTCTGCTCACAGTGTGAAAGTAACCTTTCTTAAAACTTGTAAGAGGATAGTAAAGAGGTTTGGATAGAAGAGAAAAAAGGATGAACTCATGTAAAAAAATTGAGAAAACTCCAGAAAAAACTGTTTTCAGTTACCCAAGACCAATGCACAAAGTCTAAAAAAAGCCACAGAATATGGCTGATAAATTTTGATGTTGATTTGTTTCCATTTTAAAATATTAAGGATTTGTGCTGAGCAGAATTCCTGAGGCTGAAGGAAAACTCAGGTACTCCAAACAAATACTGTTTGAAGTGAATGTTCTTTGGCAAGGGTTTCACAGTACGTATTGAAAAATTCCATCCAAGATATTTTGATACCTTGTTTTAGGAAAAGAAAGTGCTGAGGATTAAAAGTAAAGTAAGACTGTGGGGGAAAGAAAATTAATCTGTTTTCTTGGAACATCCCTCAGAACGTTACAAATCCTGCAGAAATTTCTAGGTAGTCAGAGGCATCAACCAAAGCCTTCACCATTCACCAGCCTTTTACTGAACGTGAGTGTTAGGGAATATTTCCATTTCATCTTTGTTCATATATTGATTTTATGATCTAGAGAGATCGAGTTCAGATTAGCTCGTTAGGAATATCACTCTCCAAACTCTCCTCTCAGCATCCAGTAGCACTTTCTGCTTTGAAAGATTCCCTCACCAATCACCACCTTACAATATTAACTAGTCCTTGCCACAGCCTTGTCAAATGTGGAAAGCTAAGGCAAGAAGAAGCTAAATTTCAACTTATGAAGGGAGAACAATGTAAAAATCATAGGCATTTCTAAACTATAGGTGAGGCTTGAATTCTAGAAATATTTGGACACATACCACTGAAACCAGGAGATGAGGAGAAGTTTCTACTTCTGCTACAGTCAGCATTTCAAGCCTTTTCTCTCTCCTGTACCACAGAGATGATTTACATGGTTGTGGGCGATGTTACAGAGCTATAGGAAATTCTGAAGCCCATTAAACATTTGGAATGAGCACACTGAAAGTTGTCACGCATTATCTGGGATTAAAGTTGAGTACTTCTAGCCAGACCCTCCACTACTGAAAGTTAATTGGTGAAACTTGATTTTATTGGCTGGCAAAATGCCTGTGTACCTCAGTTGAAGGTCAGGCATTCTGCTTGCTTGCTAGGCAGAGGCAGGAGCATGTGAGAATTTCGAGGCAGCTTTCATCCCTCATTTTGGATTTCAAATTCTGATTGGTCTTTAGAGGTTGGATATAAAGCTGAGAAAAATACACATTATTTTCTTTCAGTTCCCTGGTTCAGAGGAGTTTGTGGAAAGAGCTGTAGAAGCTCTGGATGATCAAATGGACTGGCATGGCCAGGGGGCTCTCCTCCTCCACACTTGGGCAGGGTGCGAGGTATGGCTGTGGACACAAGAGAGTTGCACAGTTCATGATCCTGTCCTTCTTTGATGTGTTAAATTTTATTTTAGAAGGAAACTCAAATTAATTCAGGTGATTCTTTCCCAAAGGTGCCTATTTTGCTCCATTGGCTGGGACAGACTCTAAAGGCTGATCTGGGTTCAATAGGATAAATCCCAGCCCAGCTACTTTATCAGGTTCATTTTCAGGGTCCTGTCCTTATGTGAGTTATTGAACCCTTCACTAGCTCTGGTGGTCTACCCTTAGGGTGAGAGTCAGTGGCAAAAGCAGAAACCACTGATGCTCCAAGGTTAATTTCCCAGCTGTAGACAACTTGAATCACAGAACCACAGAATGGTAGAGGTTGGAAGGGACCCCTGGAGATCATCTAGTCCAATCCTCCTGCTAAAGCAGAGTCCCCTACAGCAGGCTGCACAGAAATGTCTCCAGGTGGGTTTTTAATATCTCCACAGAAGGAGGTCCCTGTGTAGCCTGTTCCAGTGCTCCGTCACCCTCACAGTAAAGAAGTTTTTCCTCATGTTCAGATGGATCTTCCAATGTTCCAGTTTGTACTTGTTGCCCTTTGTCCTGTTGCTGGGCACCACTGAAAAGAGTCTGGACCCACCCTCCTGACACCTGCCCCTTAGATATTTATAAGCATTGATAAGATCCCCTCTCAGTCTTCTCCAGGCTAAATAGACCCAGGTGTCTCAGCCTTTCCTCATAGGAGAGATTTTCCAGTCCCTTTTTGCTACTGATGTACTTGAAGAAGCTCTTCTTGTTGTCCTTCACATTGCTTGCCCAATTTAATTCCAAATGGGGCGTAACCTTCCTTGTTGTATCCTTGCACACTCCAACACCATTCTTATATTCCTCACAAGTGGACAGTCCATTTTTCTGCATTCTGTGAACTTCCTCCTTCCATTTGAATTTCTACAGAAGCTTCTTGTTCATCCATGCAGGTCTCCTGCCTGTTTTGCTTGATTTCTTACTCTTAAGGATGCACCAGTCTTGAGCTTGGAGAAAGTGCTGCTTGAATATTAACGAGCTCTTCTTATGCCCCTTGTCCACAAATAGGATGTGATGGCTCATGAGCCTCCTGTCTGGGGTTTTGTGAGACTACCCAATGTTTGGGATAGCTGTCAACATCAAACCACCCTATGCCTGTAGGGATGGCATCAAATTTGATGGGGTTGCAGCCCTCACAGAGGTGTCTCTTGCCCAGGCACCAGGTCCACGGAAATTCTCATCTCTGCGTCACACAAGCACGAGGAAAGGCCCTTGAAAAATGAGGCTGCCAGCACGAAGGCAGCAGGGAGAAGCTTCTGAAAAGAAGATCTGGAAAGCTGAAAACAGGAAATATTTAATCAAACTCTGAGAAAAAAAAATTAAAATGAAAAAGACAAAAAAAAATAGTCTCTTTCTGAGCAGCCAGGATGTTTGTGAAATCCCTGCTCCGTTTATTATGATGCTGAGTTTCAGCTGGCTGTTTTATTAAAGACAGCTGGGACACATTACTTGTGCATTAACACTGAGCCAGCTTTCATTTTAAAACTTACCCGTTGCTGGGAGCTCTCCTTAATGTGTTCCTGCTGCTGCCAGCTCCGTAATCCACACCAGCAGCCGCGGAGGAAGATCACCGCGCTCTACTGTACTTCTTATTTCCGGAGAAAGGCCTAATAAAAATCATCCTGGCTGATCAGGAGCAGGATGGCCCCTCTCCTTGTTGTGACTCTGAGGTGGAGCAAAGCTTGCCAGGGAGCGAGGTCGGCCGGTACATCCGCCAAGAAGACATCTGCTCGTGGAGCAAAACCCTTAACACTCGTACGCAGCTCTCGCCTAATTGCTTTCCAGGGACGTATTAGAGCTTTCTGCAGTGTAAACTGTGTTTCAGTACATCACAAATCACCGAGTGAGGGCTCCAGCAGAGATCGTAGAGGAGGCTGGAGAGCCCTGTTGTGAAAGCAGTGGGGAAACAAGCTGACACGCTCCGGCGGGGCGAAGGTTTTCTGTGCACCACGGCAAAAGAGATTGCTCCAGGACCACCAGTGCCCACCCAGTGCTGGAGGTTGGGCAGTCCTGGTCTGTGTCCTCCAGCTCGTGTTAACAAAGCACATGGGGCCAAAATCATAGAATCGTAGAGTCATCTGGTTGGAAAAGACCTCTGAGGTCATCGAGTCCAACAGTCCCTGTCCACTACTAAACCCTGTCCCTCAGAAACTCATCACCTGCCTTTTAAACTCCTCCAGGGATGGGGACTCCACCACCGCCCTGGGCAGCTGTGCCAGGGCCTGAGAACACTTTCAGTGAAGAAAGTTTTCCCAATATCCAGTCTGAACCTGCCCTGGCACAACTCGAGACCATTTCCTCTCCTCCTGTCACTTGGGAGAAGAGACCAACACCCACCTCTCCACAGCCTCCTTTCAGGCAGTTGTAGACAGTGGTGAGGTCTCCCCTCAGCCTCCTCTTCTCCAGGCTGAACAGGCCCAGTTCCCTCAGCCACTCGTAGGACTTGTTCTCCAGCCCCTTCCCCAGCCTCGTTGCCCTTCTCTGGACACTCTCCAGCCCCTCAATGTCCTTCTTGTACTGAGGGGCCCAAAAACCCTTTTTATTTTTGAATTCTGTTAGTGTCTTAACTCAGTGAAACCACTGTAACCAGTAAACAGTTGTCAGTAAGCAAGGGCTTACTCTTTCTACGCTAAAGGAATCTCAAGTCCTTGATGGCACCTGACAGACTCCTCAAACTCCTCTCCTGTGATCCAAATTGGTGTGAAGTCAGTGCCATGTCCTTATGCCAAGGTGGCTACCCAAAAGGTTCCTCATCCCCAGAGTTGTACTGAAATCACAGTGAAGAAAGGAGACTATTCCCAAGGGTCAAATTCAGCTGTACTCTGGTTACACACAGCTATTTAAGTGTAACAGCACACTACGGAGGGGCTGGATGTCTGGGAAAGCCAGGGGTACTTGTCAGAGCCTTCCACAAATGATGCTTGGAAGAGAAACCACTGAACTATTGGAAAGTACTTATCAGGTTCATTGACTATTAGGCTTAATAGTATAAACCAAAGTGGTGCTGATGTGCAGAGATCCAGAAGGGTGTATGTGTGTGTAGCTGTCTAATATTTCCAAAACCTTTCCTCCCCAGGTCAAAAAGTAAGGATTGGAAATCCTCGTGAATAGTTTTGGTTTCACTGGGTTGGTGTCAAAGGGAAACCAGCTCTCTGGAAAATTCCTGAGAGTCTCCAACCACCTTGACATGAAGCGAAGCAGAGGAGGAGGAAGGTATGGTGAAGGTCCTTCCAGGGAGGCAGGTTGGGACATACATGTTCCCTCTCAGAGGCCATTAGGGAGTTGACCTGAGCATCAATGAAGTGTCTCACCAGCTCTGGACAATGCACAGAGGTGAGTGAGCTCCCTTGTTGGGTTTCTTTTTGGGTACAGTTTTCCTTTCTCTTTGCACACTGCTCAGGCAAAGGTTGTGATACGAGCATCAGCCTCTGGTCTCTTTTGCAACACTCCTTCGATTCCACTGCCTTGAACCAGGCTGTGTTCATTCACTCCTCTGTTGCTGTGCTGTAATACTCATCTGAAAAAATGTGAACATGATATTTTATACCATTTCCCCTGCCCTAGCAGGGAATTAATTACTGGAGTTAGGAATAGGAAGGAGCTCTGCAGTTCATTCATTGCAGTTTGCTTTAATGAATTCAAGAACCATTGGGTCAGGCCCTGGGCTCAAGTATATCTGCAGAGCTGCCCTAGACCAGGTGATGATCTGTCCCATTATTTTTCTTACAGTGCTGCAATTTGCCTGGGACACTTGGTTTAACATTCACATCCTGAGCCTTGCAAAAAGTGCCAGGGAAAATTTATAACCACAAGTTAATTAACCATGAATCAGTTAATATTTGGGCATGTGAAGTGCTATATACATGCAAGGGATTAAGCTGTCAGAGGGAACTCTGCTTTTAAATCTCCTAGGAAAGTTGTCACTTCTGGCAGCCTGCTGGTCTCAAGTTAACAGTGTGCAGGGTGACTGCAGGAGCACTGACGCGGGGAGAAGGCTCTTCTTGCTATTTTCTACAGTTTCTGGGGCTTCTTTTTGGGATTCCCATCCAAGTAATACTCTCTCTTTTGCCTTGGTTGCCACCTCTCTTCCTGAGGTGGCAACGGCCTCATTTCACTATTTTATAACCCCTGTGCTGTATTGATCACAGTGATCATAGTTTGTGTCTTGCCAGCTCTGGACTCCAAGGTCAGCACAGACCCTGATGTCTGCAGAGATTCTGGCAGCAACAGAGAGGTGAGCTCTGCATAGCAGCAGGGATTCAGTGGTGAACATAAGGACCCATCTGCTATTGCTCCTCTTCCTGAACAGTTCTGCTGGAGGAGTTGTACTCTAATCAACCCCACATTCCCCTTTTTTCCTCAGTAGTGCTGTGAGGAGTTTGTACTGAGAGCATCTGACATTGCCTCAGCTCCTGGCTGACATGGTTTGCCCTAGCCCAGACCATACTCCATAGATCTGGCAGAGGTCATACCCACATTGAAGCCAGTTTCTTACATTACCTTCCTGCTTGGACTGTTGCACATCCACCAGAGCTTTAAAACAGCTGTTGAAACAATTGTCCAGCTGGGTGGCTTGAGTAGGAAAGGGGTGGTAGTTGTTCTTCCAGCTGGCAAACTTCATGCACATTTAGAGGGCACTAGCTGTTCGGATGCTATTGCCTTGGGAAGCCTGGTCACAGGGCCAAGGAAACCTAGAGCTAGGAATAAAGTAGGGTGTTTTTATATAATCCTTTCCCTGGTGATGGTGGATAACCCAAAGGTGCTGTTCACAGAGCTCTGACTGTGTTCACTGAGCAGGAGAAAGAGAGACACACCAGAAAGAGAGCGGGCTGGTGATGTACACAATAAACTCCTGCAGTCTTGTGTTTCCCATCGTTTGATGTCAGTTTGACTCAAGAGAGAGCCTGCCCAGCCAAATCTCACTGTGGCTGAGAGGCATTTTGTTTCCTTGCTGAGGCAGGGTCAGGCCCACTGGCCCGGAGGCTGCAGGTGACCTGCTGGGGCCAGGAAGGGATTAGGAGCTGTGGATCTAGAAGAGATGACGTTGCCTTGTCACAGCCAGGAGCAGGGCTTGTGTTGCAGGAGCTCAGGAAGCAGGCAGCCACGGTGCTTTGGCAGGCTCTGCTATGCTTTAGGATGTCAACGTGGCTGCTCTGAGCTCCCCGAGGTGACAACAACCTCGTTTCACAGAGCTTCAAAGAGTTAGGTTTGATATAACAAACTCATTTTTTTCTGCCTACTTGAACCTGATGAATGTCCCGTGTCTCCAGCATCTGCTGACTAATAGTGACAGCCTGCATGAAGAAATTGAACATGAATGGAGCATTAATAAAGCTCTGCCAGACCCGTTTAAAGCAGGCACTTTCCCAGAGCTGGGAGCTGATGTTAAGCCACTGGAGTTGTGTAACTAGAAGAAGGGATGGAGCTGAACTTCCCTTTCTACAATAACCCTCTCTAAAATACTTGGAGAAATAATGTCTTCATAACAACACGTGCCATTACTTAGAGAATCTTGCTATCAGTTTGCTCTGCTCTGCAGGTCAGGTTCACAAGCCTTGTGACATTTTTATGGTCAGAGAAGGAGAATAATATTAAGACTGATTTTTCTTTCTAGGGGATGGTTTTACAATCGTGCATAGGTAGGCAAATGTCTCAGATGATTTTGTGACACTTGGCATGTCCAGTCACAACTGTAGCCATACCTCCTGCATTACACACTCTCTTTGGGCCTGATCTGGCTGGCTTCATCCCATGGAACAGCAATTCATGTTTACTCCCAGGCCAAAGAGAGTACACTCATCCTCCTTCTTCCTCCAAATAACTACATGAATCACTGTCATTACAGAAGCCATTTGAGAATGAGTAAGAGTTATTCATAACATGCCCATGTCAAAAGAAGCTGCAGGATTGTTGCTGCAGGAGGCTGATTTCTCACTTTTTGGTATGTTTGCAAGCTTGGGCGAAGCAAGGAAAAACCCTTGTAAAACATAAAGCCAGATGTTGCCCTCTGAATCTGCAGGAGTAGCACCACTGAAATCCAGGGACTGCTCCCAGAGCAGGGGTGGAAGGGCCCAGCCCTCGGCGTGGAAGTCAAGACAGAAATACAGAGGTGGCAGGTCTCTATCTTCTTTATGGAATCATTTTCTAGTGTGTGCCTGAAAATGCAAAGAGAAAGCTTGTGGGGAGAAGAAGCTGCCATTTACTTTATTCCTCAAAATATTTACTCTGCTCTAGCACCTACCAGATGATCTCTTCATGCACTAGATGGGAATGGACGTGCTGAGCTCCTGACATAACCACAGTGTGAAAGTTTTCATGTAAGCAGAACAGTGCACAGCAAGGGAGATGGATATCCACTTGGTTTCCCACAAAACAAAATAGTTATTAATGATTCTGCAAGTCCCCCTCAACACTAATTTCCTGTTTAATTTAATAAGTGGAAAATGTCAGTGCTTTGCAGACTTAAGGGCTCATTTTTTGTTCCTAATTCCAAGTCCCTCATGGACCAGACCCCTACAATGTCTATGTGATCGGATACAACCCAGGATGTTTACTTCTTGTTCCAACACGTGGTTTCTAACTTTTTGCCTGCCTTAATTATAAATCTCTTGGCTGCCAAAGACCTGGAATTTCACCCAACTCATGTAGGAGCTGGCTCTCCATTTCCTTACCCTACATCCATCAGGAAGAGCCTTCCTGGAGCACAGAAAGTTGCATCAACAGGAGATTAGAATCAGATCAGCTCAAAGCAATTTCCCCTGAAACAAAATAAAACAAAACAAACAAACAAACAGCAAAAAGGAACTGGTAATGAGTTGGCTGTGGGATGAACCTGATTAGTGGAAGTTGCTGTCTACAGAAGGCTTCAGGATATGGTACCATCCTCAGTGTGATTGATGAAATTGCAGAAAATCCCTTTATAGAGCCATGAGGCACAAATAGGTCGTTAACAGGACTTCACTGCATTTTTCTTAAACTCAACTCACACCATTGTGGGGCCTTAATTTTTCTCCAACTTGTGCATTCATTGCACAGGGAGTGATTTCATAGGAGAACCTTCTGATTTAGCTCAGTACAACCCAAAACCGGACTGTGGTCTTCTGAAAAAGCACTTTAATTTCTGTTGCAGTCTATCCCCTTGTGCTCAGGCTGTTGGCAGCTCAGAGCATGTACATTTCTTACAAGATCTCTGATGACCACAGGGAAAAGGCCCTGGGGAGATGCTGGAAATGCAAGTGCTATATGGAAACTATAACTTAGCCAGGTGCACAGCTCTTGAGAAGTCTGAGCCTCTCAGGACCTGAAAAATCCTATTTCCTGTGTGGGAGGAGAAGCTTTTGCAGAGGATTTCAAGTGGGAACAGAAATGCTTAAAGCATAGACAAGAAATAGGTATAATTCTCCTGGCATTCCTTTGGATGCTGGGTTTTCTAGAGGTGTTCATATAAAATCAATCAAAATGCTTGTCCTACAATGAAAGAATAAGGGGGGAATTAAAAAAAATTACAAACAACTCACAGCTATCTACAGTAGGGAATTCACTTTATTAGTGCAACAGTGCCTAGCTATGCCAGGTAAATTTTAGCCCTCACTGTCCTGGGTACTGCACAGAGATGCAGTGACAGCCAAAACTCTTTACAAGGAATGCTCAGCCTTAACAGTCGGGACACCATTGTCAGACTCACTTTCTCATATGGAAATTGTGGCCTCAAAAGATGAAGCAACTCAGCGACAAAAGCCCAAAAAGCTACATGAAAATCAGGAATTAAATACCAGTGTGCTGAGTTCTGGCCCAGCACCACTGCCCCAGCTGTTTCCCCTCGGTGGGGCTGTGCAGCCATCAGAGCACATCACAGAGATTTGTCTCCAAATAAAAACACAACCCTACACCCAGGCCTCCCCCTCTTCTCTGGGCTGCTCTAACCCCTCCAGGAAACCATCCCTCCCTCACAGGGAGGGTGATTGCTTGGTTTGCTTGCTTGTTTGTGGGTTTGTTTTTCTCAAGCAGGACCTGTCCCAGCCTCTCTTCAAACACACTCCAGCCTTTCTGAATGCAGCTTATTTCATCCAAACTTCACTTAGATCCACTCTGCTTGTTAGCAACATCACCTCCTCTGTTTGCTGCTGACATCATCTTGCTCATTGCCTCCAGAGCAGCAACAGCTGTTTCCCCAGCAGGTCTGAAAGCCTTTACATTACCCAAGAACTGCTGAATACCTCTAGTGCCAGTAGCACTATGAGAAACCCAGGGTGAGTGACACGAGCTGGGTAATTCTTGCCTGTAGGTGAGAAAGCATGGAGTGGCTTCTGGTGAAATAAAAGAAAAAGGTTGTTAGTTGTTGGAAGAGATGGTCAGAGAAAGTATCCACTTGGGTTGGGAGCCTAGGTCTTAATGATCTGGGGAAGAGCATATATAAAGAGTATAAAAAGGACATCAAACTGCTGGAGTGTCCAGAGGAGGCCACAAGGCTGGGGAAGGGTCTGCAGGGGAAGTGTGTGAGGAGAGGCTGAAGTCCCTGGCTCTGTTCAGCGGGAGAAGAGGAGCCTGAGAGGGGATCTCAGAGCTGTTTGTGCCTTCTCCCAAGGGAGGGAGGGGAAAGAGGGGCTGAGCTCTGCTCTCTGGTGCCCTGGGACAGGACTGGAGGGAATGGCAGGAAGATGTGCCAGGGCAGGGGGGAGATTGGATATTGGGAAGAGGTTCTTCCCCCAGCGGGTGGTGGAGCACTGGAACAGCTCCCCAGGGAAGCAGTCCCAGCACCCACTGTGCCAGCATTCCAGAAGCATTTGGACACTGCCCTCAGCCCCACGGGGTGAGTGTTGGGAGTGTCCTGGGGAGGGACAGGGGTTGGACTCCTGGTCCTCGTGGGTCCCTTCCAACTCAGGTATTTCTGTGATTCCATGATATGAAGATGGAAAATGAGATGTTGTTTCTCAAGAATATTTTTCTTCCTGTCTGTGATTTGGAGCTTTACTACAAGGTACCTCTTGTATTTTATAGTTCTGTGTTGCTTCCTCTTCTGTGAATTTGCCTTCTGGCTTTTTGAAACCAGGCAAATGTCTGATAGCCAGAGCACCCAGTGGTGAGGAGACCCTGAGTTTAACAAAGAATTCTCTTCCTGTGTTTGAACCAGCTGTTCCTGTGCAGAGCTCAGCTGTTCTTTCATCAGGAGGGAAAGTGAGCCCCTATTTATTGTTGGCCCTCCATATACCACTCCTGAGCTCAGAAGCCTCCAGCAGCTCCTGACTTGCCTCTTGTAACTGGGTTACTGCAGAAACCAGCAGCTGATGAATTCATCTGTCCCACTTCTCCGAAATGTAGGAAGTCTAAATTCGTAATATTTATTCTATAGTGTTTTTTTCTCCTAAAATGATTCTTTTTTTTGCCATTAACATAGATAATACTCAATTAAATTCTTCAAAATGTACATAAACCACCAAAGTTATGACTCTCCTAATCCTTTGTTATCCCTTCCCCACCTCTTCCAGCCTCCCTAGGGTCTTAACCTGCAGTTTGAGAAACTTGTTTTACTGCACAGCAATCGAGACAGTAGAGTTATCCTTAAATTGCCTTTTATATGACTGAAATGTTTATCTATGATCAATCTATTTGTGGTTGGAAATGGGATGGTACATCTCCTTAGCAGCCCTTTCACAGCTCGTAGAGCAGCATATCAACATCAACTGATGTTTATCAAGTCTTGTGAAATCAGGGAGTATCAGACATGCTCCAAGTGTTGCCATCTCAATGAAATAGTGAGGTTTCTGCTTTGGAAAGAGGCTCTGTTAAATGTTTCCCTTTGTTTTGATCTTGATCTAATATTTCTTGTGGTTTTAGAGATTTGGAAACCAGGTACAGAGACTTGGGCCACATGAGAGCACAAACCCTGAGCAGAAACTGGGCTGAGTTCTCCTTCCCCTCTTTCTGCTTTAAAACCAAGTTCAGACCTTACTGACTGTCAAAAACCAGTTCGCAAATTGTCAGCCAAGGAGTGTTGATTAATATTTCATTTCACAGAGGAACTGGAAGCAAAGTTGTTTCTATATGTGATTTAACAGGGTGGTAAAGGGGAAAGAAATCCACATGCCCAGATCTAAAATTTTTAACTGAAATGCTAATGAAAGCAGAGGAATCTCACAGCACCACTGGCCATTTTATTAGAAACTTGTAGCCTGGCATTTTGCTTTAGGAGCAATGACCCAACACACAGTAGAGGAAATTATAGTCAGGTAATACATCTTTGAATTAGAACAAATAATAAGTACAATGACAGATGCTTTGAATAGTAAAAAGTTGATACTAAGGAATGCCAAAGAAAACAGAGTTCTTCTCAAATCTTTTCACTGCTATTTATTCAGCATAGGCTGTGGATAAATAATGAAAAGTAGAAAACTACATGGGATTAAACTTCAGCAATGAGAAACATCACAGGTAGAACGTTACAGGTTTGAATTCCTCCTTAGTCACATAACACAGAAGTAATTAGAGCTGGCTGGACAAATGCCAGCAGAGCGTTCTCGTTGGGAAATATAATCCTGTTTAAACGCGAGAACTTCACCGAGTCACGCAGGTGATTTAAAAGTAGTGTACTGGAAGAAAGACAAACTCTAACCTTATCAAAAAGAACCTAAATAAAACGTGGTTTTTATTGTTCTTAAATCGTGCTTGATTTTGGATTTTTTTTTTAAATATTAAATCATAGCAAATAAAAACCTGCCATTGTGTAATCAATCCTAAATGCTGTTCCTTCTGTCAAAGAGGATTTCTCCGTTTACTGAGTGGCAGAAAGGGAGGGAATATTTTAATGCAGCGTGAAGACAGATGGCAGCCTCTCAATAAAGATTAATCTCTGTTGTCAGTGGTACCCAGGCCAGGGGGCAACCTCTGGCTCCAGAGTAGTTCAGTGCAGGCTGTTTTGCATCAGTAACATTCACGTCAGCCTCTGGAATGAAATGTTTGAGCTGGCACTGCGTGTCCAGGCACACAAATCTCTGTCCTTGTTCATGTTGTGGGCAAGTCCTGTGGAGGGTGAAGTTTCTGGCAGCTCAAGATACGCTGCCTGTCTGAAGGGAGCACGGGTGGGTCTCCATCCACCTTGCAGCAGGGCCCTGTGGCCATCCATGATCAGCTGCTTCAGTTCAGGACTCACAAAAAAATTAACTCCATCTTAATCCTGCAGTCCTTGTATGGGATACACACTCTGCAAGCTTTCTGACTAGGTAATTTCTGCTCAGATTTGGGCTCATTTCTTCTGAGCTAACTCTTCTGTAGATGCATTGCACGGTCCAAAAAGGCCTTGAGTTGTTCAAAATACTCCTGGCCTCTCCAACCAATTTTCCTGTGCATCAGAAGTGTCTGGAATAAACAACCAGATGCCAGGCTTGTCTGTTGTAAGAAATGGAGCTAATAATTTGCTAAACCAAAGCCATTTTACTTAGTAGTTCTTATTGCATGTAGGGTAGCACACAGCCAATACCATGAAAAGAGAAGGGCGCTTCGGTGAAGTAATTTCTCTGTTCTGTAGGCAGGCCAAAATATTGAAATTTCATTCAATTAATTTGAATGAAATATTCATTTTGTTTTTAAAAGAGATTGTGACAAATCACAAGCCCTCTCTTGCATGTGGTATCTACAGCTATCTGAAAGGAGGTTGTGGTGGACTGGGTGTCGATCTCTTTTCCCAGTGATAGGATGAAAGGAAATTGCCTCAAGTTGCACCAGGGGAGGTTTAGACTGGATACTAAGAAATATTACTTTACTGAGAGGTTTGTCAAGCACTGGCACAGCTGCCCAGGCAGTGGTGGAGTCACCATCCCTAGAGGTATTTAAAAGATGTGTAGATGTGGAACTTAGGGACAGGGCTTACTGATGAACTTGACATTGTTAGGTTTAGGGGTTGGACTCAATGTTCTTAAAGGTCTTTCCCAATCTAAATGATTCTATGATTAAAGTTTAAGCTTTAAAATAACTTTAGGATTATCTAATTTCAGCTATAGAGTGAGAATAATTTCATTTAACTTAATTTGTTTAAATACAAGCTTTTGTCACAACCCACCTAGAAACAAGCAGCTTCAAAGCACAAATCACCCCATCTGTGGTAAAGCATTGAAAACAAAACCTCTGTAAAGGTTTCTTTTGAAAGCATCAAAGTAAAGTGGCTTTGTGTCCAGGTTTTCAATAGCTTTGTGTATAGAACACATTGAAATAATATTCCCAAATCATCCAGTTGATTGGAATCAGCATTTTTATTAAAAACATTGAGGTTAAGAGCTGTTTTGAGCAGCTGATGAGGCAGGTGACGTGGACATTGAAATTGTCCAGGTTGTGTGTGTTCACACAAGGGGCTGCAGCCTCTCATGCCTGAGGAGGGCTTTTTCCCATGCCCACACCTGTGTGTGCAGCAGCGCTGCCCACCTGGGCATGCAGAGCCCATCTCTCCCAGATGAGTGCAGAAAATATGCTACTTGGAAAAAAAGCCTTAATTTTTTGCTCATGTTCATTTTTTGAGCCTTAAAGAGGTCCCTTTAGGTAATGTTTGCAAGCTTTGATCCACAAGACTGAAGGCTGGAGATGGGAGTCCTTAGTGAAAGCTGGGATCTTCTCTTTTAATCGGTTGAGTCAAAGAGCTGATGTTTAGGAAGAATGTCACTTGTGATAAAACATAATGAAACGATGAGGATTGGCATGACTACAGTGCAGTGCACTGCTTGTTCCTGACAGCAACCCTGAAAGACATTTAGACATGGAAAGTACATGAAAAATCCATAATTAGACCCTATGGCTGAGTGGTTCCTTTCTCAGCAGAGCTGTGCTAACTTCTCTCAGAGCTCTACCAACTTCTCTCTTCTCCAATAGAGTGGAAGGGTTGGATGCAACCTGGAGGATTTCCACTTTTTTTTATTTGTGGAATTATTTTTTCCATCACTATGGAAAGCTCCCATTATTGGCTTTCTAAGGCAAAGTATGCCTCTATCTTTGATCTCAGCCACAGTCCACATCGTCTATAAAACTTGGAAAGCTGGAATACCACAACAAACGCTCTTCTCTCCTCTCAGAACAGAGCAGCCATTCTTAATACATATGTATTTATAAACTTCTTGTCTTGGGCAAGATACAAGGCACCAATGACCCAAATGCGACCGTTTGAGCCGAGGAAAACCTTGTTTATCCATACATATTTGCTTCACAGACTCTGAACAAAAATATAAACAAGTCACAGAGCTAAATGGAGTGGAAAATCCATGTGTGAAGGGAGGGTCTGGGAGTCACCCCCCATGACCTCCAGTGTGTTGCTGTTCAGGGAAGGGCAAGAGCTGCTAAGAGAAATAATCACAGCTGTTTAATTCAGCTAAAATATGGGCCATTTTCAGTTCTCTCTGCTCTGGATGCAATTCTGAGCAACATCTCTGCTGTCAGAGTGGTTATATCAGCCACCACAGAGATGTGGTGGAGGTGAGGAGAACTGATTGAATTTCAGATCTCTTTTGTAGACTGCTGAAAACATATAAAGTCAGAAAGATACTGCAACATCCCAGCCCTTGCTGAACAAACAAACAAACAAAGAAGACGTTGTTTCCATGGAAAAAATATTGTTTTCTGTGGATGTCTCATGGCCATCTTGATCATGTCATCATCAGCATCCAGCCCTAAGAAATATTTATGTGTCTTTCTTTTGCAAGGCCTAAGCATCTGATAATCAATAAATGATTTTATTCACACAGCAGTTCATTACAGGAAGTGGACACAAAATGTCTTTCTGAAGGCTACAAAGGATGGAGTCCCTGGTAAAGGGGTGGTGGTGTCTCTGAGTTGCTCAGTAAATCTTTGGCATAGTTGGGCATTGAACCACATTTGTTGATGGCCATTGCATGGCTGAATCACAAGAATAACCATTATTTACCCATCTTTTATTGCCTGGCCTTTATTTACCTGCATTTATTTATTCACTCTTCACTCACCCAGTCTTCTCACCACTATATGCAGCAAAAATGTTTCATTTTTGGGCAGAGAGAAGTCTGTGGGTGTGACAGCTGGTTGAAATATTTCACATTTCCAAATATTGATGGTATTTTTCACTGGAATTTTGAATTTCCTTCCCAGAAACCCCAGCAAATTGCACGTGTTTTCACTGAATTCTCTCCAGTTTCTGACCAGCCACATACAAGATGCTGTTGGGGTAGAAGACTGAGATGTGTCAGTACCAGCTACAGAGAAATCTTTGATACCAGTCGACAAAAAGCGGGTTGATGGTGCCTAATACTTGTGCAAAAGCAAAGCCTCACATTTATTCAAGCTTTCTTTCCCAGCATTCCAGAAGCGTTTGGACAATGCCCTCAGTCACACGGTGTGAATGTTGAGAGTCTCCTGTGTAGGGATGAGAGTTGGACTTGATGATTCTTTTGGGTCCCTTCCAACTTGGGTGATTCTATGATATAAATAGGTCTATGATAAACACGCCTTCAGCCCTTTGGACCATTCAGAGAGAGTCCCAGCTCAAAAGTCGTGGTGGGAATGTCTTGTTGACGTATTTCATTCCCTTCAGCATTTTGCAGAATAGGCCATTTATTTTCTATCAATCGTGGCTCATCTCCAAAGGCTGCCTGAGGATCAAAATAAACGAGTACCAGCCCAGGAGGGCTGTACAGACACCAGAAGGCCCGGTGTTCAGTAGCGTGGCTGGCGTCTTGATTTCTTTTGATACCTCATGTGTTTTTGTGGTGGTGGCTGGGGAGGCACCTCTCCTGCCTTGTGGGAAGTTCATCTGAAGAGAGGGAAAATGAGGAAAATGCAACTGTTCAGCCCTGTGCAAACCACAGCTCTTGCAGGGTGCTGAAACAGTCCTCGCTCCACTAGAGAGCGGCAGAAGTGGTGCTGGGTTTATCAAGTTGTAGCTGGGTACAGCACTTCAAAGGGATCCTTGCAGCAAATCACAGCAACACCGTGTTCAGTTGTGATTTATGAATGTCTTGCAGCTCCTCTGCCAGATGTGTCTCCTCCTTTTTTTTGTTTTCTACAGGAGCTGGAAGCCTTCCACCCCAATACCATCCCACGCAGAGGGAGTGTGCGGAAGAGGCAAGCTCTTGGAGAGGGAAACCAGGCATTTTGGAAATGGCAGAGCCCCTGGGCACTGCTCAGATGTCTCAGCCACCTTTACTGAGCTGCATCTGCTCTTTACAAGCTGTAGGTTTCACTGATGCGTAGACGGATGTTGTGAAAGACAGTTGTGACTGGGATTTGCAGGGGCTTGTAGGTGGTAGTAAATTTGGAGAGCTGACAGCAAATGATTTTCTAATTCAAAATCCCAGAGAAATAGAATGGTAGAATCACAGAATCATAGAAATCCCTGAGTTGGAAGGGATCCAAATGGATCATGGAGTCCAGCTCCTATGCCTACCCAGGACACTCCCAACACTCACCCCGTGGGGCTGAGGGCAGTGTCCAAATGCTTCTGGAATGCTGGCACAGTGGGTGCTGGGACTGCTTCCCTGGGGAGCTGTTCCAGTGCTCCACCACCCGCTGGGGGAAGAACCTCTTCCCAATATCCAATCTACCCCTGCCCTGGCACATCTTCCTGTGCAATAGCTGTGATTGTTATGGGGATATAAAACACTCAAGATCTGTTGAAGCTGATGGAAACATTCTCATTGATATCTTGGGGACAGAAATAAAATAGGAATTTGTGATTCCTGTTAACATTTGCTGACTGGAAAGATCCACACATGTCATTAATTCTGCATTAATTTCAAATGCTGGTGGAGGAACCCAGTCCACCTGCCTAAGGCATACTGGGAATAATGCTCCTACACTCGGTGAAACTGTCTCTGCATAGTCTAAGAAGACAATTACTTCTCTTAGCTGGACAGACCCTCACATCATAAACTTCAAAAGTACCTTCCTCTCTCTCCCCATAGGAATGCAAAGACACTTGCTTTACAAGGCTTGGGTCACTTGGTGCCTCACTGCTAAGGTAAACACAATCCATTCCCCCCAGATTTACCCCATTCCTCCTGTTTTGGGGCTACTTGGATTCCAGTGACTTCAGCTAAAAGTTTTATCAGCTCAGCATGGAAGCGACTCAGCTAAATCACACCCTAGAGCTGTGCTGCAGGAGTTAGAAATCAGACATAATAAAGCCGTGGTGGAAATGTTGTCAGAAGTAATTCGACCCTGAAAGGAGATTTACATACGTGACTTTCTAGCCTTCTGGATCTCTTGTTCCTCTGAATTCGTAATGGTTTGCTGAAAAGGTAGTATAAACAGAAGAAAAATGTAAATGGGAGTGGAAAAGGCGTAGCCTGAGGAGCACGTAGTGCAGGAGGGGACATGCTTTTTTGATGGGTATTTAATGCTTTTCAATAGAAATCATCAGCAAGGGGAGGAGAACCTCCTCCCCCCTTCCTGCTCCCGGGCTGAACGCCGATGAGATCCTGTCATCACAGATCATACCCTTGTTGAGGGAAACACCGTCTCCAGGCACAAAGCCCAGTAGGTCCAGGGTCCCAGCTTCTGTGGGAGAGGTGGTGCAGGTCTGAAGGCACGTGCGTTTGGCATCCTTAAGAGGGCTCAGTCTAAATGCATGAGAAACAACTGGGTTTAGACAACAGCAAACACTACCACACAGCACGATGAACTAATTGGAACTAAATGAGTTTGGAGGCCCAGTTCCTGTCAGTGGCTGGCTGATAATTCCTTTCTAAATACAATTTCTTGGACTGCTGGGCCACAGAGGAGTCTTTCTTGGGACTTCCCACCTTTGTGTGCCTGCCTTTCCTTTATGGAGAGAGAAGAAATATAGAGAGAAAACAATAGCTGGAGACGTAATCTTCCTGGAAGAGTAAGATTTACCTCATTCACACTCAAAGTCACTTCAGATCCAGGCAGTGGAATAATGACCTGCCTCTAGGTATTTGTCAACAGCAAAGACCAAGGTGAAAAAATCCACAAGCCTGTCAAGATTTATCATTGCTGAAGGGTGAAGAATTTGCGGGGTCTTCAAGGAGAAGGCTGTTAGTTGGATGCTGCTGACTTGAGTCCTTTCCATTGGCCACAAAGAACTCACCTGGCACAGATATATATCTTTTACTATGATTAAAATATTTTAGAGACAGTCCAACCAGTGCTTTAAAGAACTTCTGGCAAGGCTGGCCCTACTGTTCTGTGTCCTCATGATGATTCAACGCTGAATTTTTCTTCTGGGGGCTCATAGCACTGTGTAAATGCTGCTAAAAGCAATAGAAAGAACATCCTTTCCTGTGAGTATTTGAGGGCTAAATTCTGACCTGTACTGAGTGCACGTTGAACTAACAGGAAATTTTGGGCACCAAACTGGTGCTTAGCATTTCCCAGGCCTTGGCTCCATGGTAATAGATGTGGTGGACCCCAAATAACATACCCTGCCTGACCTCTAGCTGCCCTAAGGAGTGGGATGTCCTGTTGCCAATGTTATGTTTTGCCCTCCCATCACATGAGCTTGGGGCTCAGTGGAAATGTTAGCTAGGGACTGTGGGAACAAGGATTTGGGGACTCAAGTCAGGCATCTGGGATAAAATGCAGAACTCAGAAAACGAGAAATATTTGCAGAAAATCTGAGCTGTGAAACCCCCATCTCTGACTTTGTTCCTCCCCGGTATGAGACACAAACAGACCAGTTCCAGTCCTCCTTTCTTCTTGGGCCCAAGCTGTAGAAACAGGGTGATGAAGGTCAAAGACTTACAAAGTATGCTTTTAAAATGGTCCCTTTTCTTGGTTTTTGAAAGTCTGTCACTGGATACCAAGAGGCCAGACTGGCACCACGCACTGGGATGGATCTGTCACTATATCCCCAAACACCTGAGATGGACACTATCACAGTACCACAAGGTTGGAAAAGACCTTTGAGATCATCGAGTCCATCCTATGACCCAACACCAACACCTACTCGTCGTCTAAACCATGGCACTGCCTCATCCAATTTGCTTTTAAACACCTCCAGGGACAATGATTCCACCACAAAGTATCACAGTATCACAGTATCACAAGGTTGGAAAGGACCTCTGAGATCATCAAGTCCAACCTATAACCCAACACTAACACCAACCCATCATCTAAACCATGGCACTCAGTGCCACATCCAGTCTCCCCTTAAACACCTCCAGGGACGATGACTCCACCACCTCCCTGGGCAGCTCATTCCAATGGCCAATCACCCTTTCAGTGAAGAATTTTTTCCTAATATCAAGTCTTAACCTCTCCTGACAAAGCTTGAGACCAGGTCCTCTTGTTCTATCACTGGTCACCTGAGAGAAGAGACCAACTCCTGCCTGCCTACACCCTCCTTTTAGGTAGTTATAGACAGCAATAAGATCTCCCCTGAGCCTCTTCCTCCTTTCCATGCTAACTCCCTCAGTTGCTTTTCATAGGGCTTGTGCTCCAGCCCCTTCACCATCTTCGTTGCTCTCAGCAAAGGTAATGTGGATCCAGAGAGATACACAGAGGAAATTTCTCCTTGATCCTGGAGCAGGATGAAAGAGCAGCTTGGGCTTAGGGTGATGGTGATGGCCCCAGGCAAAACAGGGCATAAGCAGCAGCACCCGCAGTGTAGAAGGTAGTGTGTGATGATGAGGGGTCCAGAGGACCCACCTGCTTTTGGAGATAAGTTTATTCTTCTATCCCATCGGACAGATCCCTCACTCAGTGTGAGGCAGTCTTCGGTCCCGCGTGAGGACAAGCACAGCGAATGCCAAAACAGAAACGTCCACACAGAGAGGGAAACAGGTTTGAGGACTGAGCGCCAGTCTCTGCGATTGCTTTGGTGTTTGAATCACTGTCAGCACCGGCAGGAGCTTGGAAAGGAGCCCGGAGCCCTTGGCTGCCAGAAGTGAGGTGCCTTGCTGGCCGTGAGGGCAGCAGGGGCAGGGGGCCCTGCCAGCACCAGCAGCTGCAGCCAGACCCTTGCCATGGTGCCCCCGCTCTGCCCACCGCGTGGGAAGGCAAGTGCCGTGTGCCCTTGTGGATTTCATGCCCACCGACTCTTTCCTCTCACCCAAGAGCTGCCAGGAGGGACCTGGGGGCTGATGGGCTGCGTGAGAAGTGCTCCTGTCCCATCGGTACAAAGCCACCTACCAGGGCCAGGAGGTGGGAAAGGGGAGAGTTATGTACAAACTGCCATTCAAGATTAATTGCTTTTCATGTCTGCAACAGGAGTTGGCCTTTCAGCCCCAGGATACAATCAAAGCCTGTTCTGATTGCATCTTTTCAGGAGCCATGGACAGCCAAGGGGGGGGATTCAGGCAAGGGGAGGCTAAAGTTTAGGAGAGATGAAGTGGGCCAGCAAGGGCTCCCATCCTCAGGGGGGGTGGAAGCTGTTATGATGTTAATGGCAGTGATTACTGCGTGTTTACAACCACAAACCAGGGGTTTGTATCATAGAATTTCTCTGCTCCTTGGATTTTGCATTTTGACTCCCTTTTCACCTCCATATCCTGCCTGTCATAGTCTATTTCTTTTTGTGCCCTGATCTTGCTGATAAAGCCTATTGGATAAGGCAATTCACGTGTCTGAAGTTCTAGTATTTGCCTGTTCTGATGCCTTTTTTATGAATCATGTAACATTCAGTGTTTCCTTTAAAGCTTCAGCAAACAGAGGCAAACAATTACATGAAAATTTCCACATTCATTAAAAAAATGCTTAGGCTGCCAGAAAAAAAAACAGCGTCCAAAGGCATAAACCAAAAAAGCTGATATTAAGAAAACAACAATTTTTATTCTATTTAACTCCTGTCATGGGCTTTTGAACTTGATCCTACTGCTACAGAGCACCTGATGGTAGCCATGCTGAGAGCTCCTTCTGATCCAAAGCTCAGTGAAACACAGATCATGGATTGTATTCTAGTGATGATGACTCTGGACCATAGGATTAGGAGGTCTACGTGTGTCAGCAGGCCTGGAGCTGTGCCTGTGCAGGCAGCTCTGTCATAGCCTTTGGAGCCACTGCACTTCACACCAGCCAGAAAAAGGAAGAGCTTTTGTTCAAATCCCAGCTGTCATTCATCATAACCTGCTGTCCTTCCCTGGGACAGGCTGTGTTCCCCCAGCATTGATGCAAAAATATCAGCCACAGAGCAGTCTGGCTCCTCCCTACACCTCTGCTGCTCCTCTTTGCAGAGGAAAGGGACAGCCTTGAACCTGACACTGTCCCTTCCCTCCCACTATGCTTGATGCTGATAACTAATGCCAAAAATAAGGGACTAGCTTTCTTTCCTGGCCTAGATTATGATTGCACACTCTTAAAAGCAGTGTCTCACATCCCTTATTTACTTCTGTCTGTTAATGGTAAGTCCATCTGCCTGCAAAAGGGTCAACACATAGTGAAGAAATTCAAGGTTGTTTCTGCATGAAGTATGTTCATTTCTTTTTGAAGTAGTTTCAGACTTTAACTCCATTGTTCTGGTTTACCTACACTGCCCCTCAAATTCCAGAAGCATTTGGACACTGCCCTCAGCCCCACGGGGTGAGTGTTGGGAGTGTCCTATGCAGGGACAGGATTTGGACTTGATGAGCCTTTTGGATCCCTTCCAACTCGGGTGATTCTATGAATTCACATTGCAGGGAAAAACAAAAAAAGCTCTTCTGTGACTTAATTCAAAGCATATTGTAGTGAGTTGCCAGCATGAACTCGTACTGACTTGTGGTTTAGGTCAGTGCTCACCCATATTGACCCAGAAGGCAAATACAGACCAAGCTAAAAACAAGGATAAATATTCTCCTTATGGGACAATGCATCTTTATATTGTTTAGAAATCTCAAGTCAATTCTTATGCCCTCAGAAGAGAAAAACTGGAAAACATTAGAGAGAAACAAGCACATTTTTAAAGAAGGGAAATATACAATTTTTAGGGCAACATAGTAATTTTTCTGATTTCAAAACCACTTGCCTCATTGATTTTTGATCCAAACCACATAAACTCCACATAAAAATAAAGCCTGTGCCTATAGGGAATTTAAAAATATACTCTCTGTAGCTCTTTTCCTTTGTCAATACAGCACGTGTCAGTGTGGAAGAAAAAAACCAGAAATAATAAAAATGATAAGAGGGGATTATCCACGTTAGTCAGAAGGTGCTGTGGGATCCCACAGCTGGGATGGACTGTGGTGTCAGGCAGATGACAGGGAAGCTGATGGTATATTTGTCCGTGGTTTCAGTGAGGTTTTTATGTGCTCTGCTCCCATGGAGGCTGTGTTGTTTAAACTATGCTAATATATAAATATTTTCTATCTTGTAGGCTACAGCGCATTAGTGAGACCAGAACCACCGAAGCTCAGGATAGGAAAGATCTGGCACGCTGTAACTAAAGTTTTTGTTATATTGATCTCAGTCTTGTGCAGCTGGACTTCCTCTGTTAACCTAAGCTCGAGACACTTTGAAAAGGGCTTCACCCAAACCCAGCTGAGATCAGCAGCAGAACTCCTCATCCAGAGGGCTGGGTTTTAATTTTGTCCCACCAAAGATTTTGCATCTCCTTATTTCAACTGATGTTGCTCTGTCACTGTGAGTTCTTAAGTAATTCCCCATTCAAATAGCAACATCTCAGTGCCTTTTAGTATTTATTTTCTCATCTTTTCTTTGCCTCACTCCATCTTTCCACCCTGACCTGGGATCATTGGTGCCGTGTTGTGGGATGCAAACCTGAATGCTCTCATGATGCAGATAAGCCAGATCAGGAATGGGAGTGTGGCAGCCTCCTCCCTTGAAAAAGCTTAATTTTTGCACATGTAGTGAGGAATTCTTTGGGGTCTGGAGCGCTCTGTTCCATTACAGCCATCTAACCAGAGGAAAAAAGAGCTCTTTGTGACTGAAAGCTTTCAAAATGTTTCAAGGGGTTTCTTCACTGTAGCCCCTGTGGGATGGCAAAGGGGAGACAGACCCTGACGTTGCAGAAGGCAGATGGACCACATGACCCCTGCAGGTCGTTTGGAGCCCTGTTTCCTATGGATGCTAGAGTTCATCAACCTCAGGGTCATCTTTGATCTCCAGCTTGCTTTTGTTTTCAATTTTCTTTACATCGTAAAACTTTGCAGCATCCAAGAGGCTGCAGACCTTGCTGTTCTGGGAGCACACCAAGTCGTTTGTTTAGCCCATACTGTTACACCAGATGGCTGTATTTGAAATTCATCTATCAACCACAAACATTTCGAGTGGACTGAAATTGCAGATATGTGACAACTTCTTGGGAAACAAGATGATTTTCAGTACCCCTCTCCTTGGTACTCCTGTGTTGAAATACCTCTGAGTTAACTTCCAGAGAATTAACTCATTGTCATGGATATATCTGTGCTGTAAGTGTATTCTCATGCATATTATGGGATAATGGCTTTACTTCCTCTTACATCTTGTTGACTCCATATAGAGGGGCACAGGATACAAAGGTGTTCCTCTGGCACTGGTTAAAGACATTCATGTGCCCAGTTTCACTCTGCCTTTGAAAAATCTGCCTTTTTATTGCTAGAAGCTCAAAACATGCTGCATCTCATAACTTTCCTGTATGTGCCTAAAATACAAATCCAAAATGGGCTTTGGATTAAATGTTTCCCCCTGGGCGTTCTTAAATCATGTTACAAAATGAAGCTAGGGGGAGGAGAGCGTTTTATAATCGACATTATTTATTTTCCTTTCCCTGTGATAAAACCTTGATCCGAGACTCATTAGAGACAATAAGACAGCACTCCTACTCCTTTGGCTGGTGAGCCTCCAACAAATCATGTCCAGAGGCGTTACGTGGAATCGTACCTTTCTGCTGACTCATTTGGGCCTTGTCCTTACGCTTTGGTGGGATGCCCAGAGGTTCTTATCATCTCCATCGAAGGCAGCGGGTGCTGCCGGCCGTGGCTGTCGATCCTCCCGGCGACTGTCGAGGTGCATCCAGCGGAAGTGTTGAGCAGGGAGCACACCTGGCGCCGAGTAGGTGTGTTTGTTCAAACGGTTCCGGGAAAGCTCGTCTCCTGACGCGGTGCCAAACGCCTCCCAGCCCAACGTGTCGACGTGCTGCACCCCTGAGACCTTCCCTTTCGGCTCACCTCGTGCCGCAGGCCAGCCGCGCCAGGTTATGTGGTTTGTCTTCAGGAGCTGTGCTTATTGCTCTTCTCCTTTGAGGCTGAGCTCCCTTGGCACTTGCAAACACAAGGTTGCCTCTGCAAGAGCAGAGGAGGAGGAGAAACGAAGGGATTAGAGAGGAAGTGGTGGCAAAGAGTACTGGCTTGAATTTTCATGCTGGCAGCAATAGGTGGTTTCCCCACCTTTCTCTACCCCTCCTAACAGCCTTGGTGAATGGGGCAATGTATTTGAATGAAAATGAGATGAGTGTGGTGGGGAAGACCACTGCTCTCCTAACATTCTTTTCAAAATATGTTTTTTGCCCTGGGAAAACATTTTTTAATGACTAAGTCAACAAAATCTTCTGATTCGTGACACTTCCCTTCAGTCTCCACCCTACTCTGCTCCACTCAAAAGCATCCTCTGGAATGGGTGGAGCAGATGAGCAGATCTTCCACGGGATACAGCCCTGAAGGGACACCAATGGAGCAGTAGTGATACGAGTGGAGTGCTTTGTCTGCCCTGCAAAGGGCTTTTAGCTGGCATTTCAAGAGGCCTCATCTGGGGTGCAGTATGACCAGGCAAGTGTAGGTGCTGCAGGCTTTCCTAGAGAGCAAGGATGGCTCAACAATCCTCCAGGTGGGGCAACATTTCAGACCTGCTCCAGTCTCACTTTCAGACCACTTTTTCTGGAGCACAAGTCTTATGAGGAATGGCTGAGGGAACTGGGGTTGTTTAATCTGGAGAAGACAAGGCTGAAGGGAGACCTTATGGCTTTCTACAACTACCTGAAAGGAGGTCGTAGTAAAGTGGCTGTTGGACTCTTCTCCCAGGTAACAAGGTGATAGGATGAGAGGAAATGGTATTACGTTGCACCAGGGGAGGTTTAGGTTGGATATTAGGAAAAAATTCTTCACTGAAAGAGTGGTGAAACGCTGGAACAGGGTGCCCAGGGAAGCAGTGGAGTCACCATCCCTGGAAATGTTCAAAAAACGTGTAGACATGGCAATTGGTGACATAGTTTAGTAGACACAGTGGTGGTGTTCTGATCTATGATTTTGAAATGTCTTATTTAGGCTGTAGGACTCCTCCTTCTTCTGGTAACCCAGAAGATTTGGTGACCTGAACAGCTCAGGCCATCTGAGCTTATTCTTGAGCCTGTTGATGACAGCTACTTAAAAAAAGGGTGCTGACAACACATTGCCCAACCACAACAGAAGGTGGCTTTAGGGGCACACATCCCATTTTTAGGCTGAGATTGCATACGAACAGTAAAAAATGATTGCCCAATGAGCTCTGGGTTCATCCATTTGTCAGTCATTAAGTCACTGCAAACAACACGTTTAAGATTGCCTAAATTTTCATGGAACTGTTTACTTTGGGAGGAGAACTGACAAAAAAAGAATGGAAAGGATTCAAAGTCAAGAAGCACTTGGAGCTGCAAGGTGTTGTCAACCTTCTTGTTCAGGTTGTAAGCACGGGTGGAACAGATTGTGTTAAATCTTCCTTAGGTATGGGGAAAGTACAAACCTTGAAGCAGTCGTTGTTGTTAAACATTTTGTACAGAATCAAGTTTGGAGGTAAGGGGGGAACATTTTTAACTTGTTGTAAACTGGCTTATCAAGTTATCTGAAATTAGTGAAACTGGCCTGATTTACAGAATTAAGTGTTGGTGGTGAAAAAAAATCCTTGGAATAGTTCCACTGTAACTGCCTCCAGAAAATTAATAAGGAGCCTGAAGGAAAGATACAACATTTTAATCCCCGACTGGAGCAGTCTAAGTGTCAAATCCCAGGATTGACACTGCAAATGGCTTAGAAAACAGCAGTCACTCAGGTCAAGGAGAACAAATAACCACGTCTGGAAATTCTCTCGGTGCCACTCATCTCAATAGGAAATGCCACAAAAGTGATGATGAAACAGAGCAGATTGCAACTTCTCGCTGGGAGGTGGGGAGCCCATGGGAACAGGCTTAGACAACTTCACTAAAACCAGCCAGACAACTTGTTTTTGTTATATAGAATAATATATTACCTTGAAATTAACCTGTGCATTCACACTGGCCAGGTGTCTTACTGTAAAACTGAGATGGCATGGAATTACAAAGGAGAATAAAATCACCTGATAGTCCTCTTGGATAACTGATAGATTGTATCATAAAACATCCAGAACTTTCTTGACAGCTTGTAGGTTTTCCTCAGCAGACACCATCCTGGTTTCCTAGCTGTCTGCTCACTCTTCAGCATTATCACATCTAGTCCTCGCCAAGTTGCACAGTGTTTCCTGTTTACAAAAACAGGAAATCACTGGAGCAGAAAGGGCAGGTTGCAACAACTCATTTATTACTGTTGGGTTTTTCTCTACCTTTGCTTAACTACCCTGAAACCAAAAGAGTAGTTGGCAGGAGCGTGCTCCATATCCACGCACCACAGAAAGGGATGTGAATCCCTGCCTCTCATGCTGGCTTTAGGCTTTACTCTCATTTATCCGTGAGGAGGAATGTTTTGCTTTACCCAGTGCCCTTACTGTTTGCAAAATACATCTCCTATATTGTTTCTAATCAATGTGGAACTTAACACGGTCCATGCACTGCTTTCTTCTCTGTCTGAACGGTGCCTGCAACTTCCCCAAAGTTCTAGCACTTTCACTAATTTGTCTACCTGGTTTTGCAAAGGGGCACGACACCACCTTACTCTCTTCATCAAACAATTCAGAGACCTGAGTGTATTTTCTTGTCACCTGGATCTTTCGAAGCGCCACCCCATTTGGGCAGCTGGAGGCTGTTTGGCCTCTAGCTTGCAAGATTGTGGATTATTTAAATTCCAGTGCAATTTCTGCAGATGGGGCTGGTTTAAGGAGCTCAGCCTGCAGTGCTGCACTTGGTAACACAGGTTTGGCAGAATCTGGGACTCAAAGCAGAGAGACAACACTTTCAGTTGCCATTACTAAATTTGTCATTTAAATGTCGATTGAGCCTAAGAACGAATCCCCGAGGCATTAAGAAAAAGGGCAGCAGAACAAACAAACCTTGAACACCAAATCGTTTTGCAGGAGGGTAACATGAATTGACCTTGTCCTCATTCAGCTGCCCAGTAGCAAGGCTGTCAAGCACCAGGGCCTCCAGAGATGCCGGTATAAATTGCCTGTTGTAATTAGACAGGGAAGGTGTCAAACGCAGGGGACACTTCCTTTGTGTCTTATCCAAGCAGGTTCTGCTCTTAATTACAAGAGTGATAAGGGTGCATCCTCCCAGCCTGGAGAGGGAGGTGTTAGGAGACAAAGATTGAATCTTGAATGGTGGGTGCTGAGGCATCCCCCATGCTTGCCCTGTGCTCAGGGCTGGTTCTCGCCCATGGTCCCACCATGGTGCCAGCCTGTTGGCACCCTTAGGCTGATCTCCCAGCTTTCCAAGGCTGCCCAGAGAAGTTGTCGTGAGAAAGGGCCTTTTTCTCAGCCCTTTAAGAGTTTACAACAAAGGAGCTTGAAAGGGAAAACCGACAAGGGTTGCTTCTAAAGGAAGCTTGGCAGCGCCATCCTCGCAGCCTTGCACCCCATGCCGCCCCAGTGGCTTGAGACGTGGCATTGGGCAAGGTCACCTCAGCTCTGGGGTGGGTGAGCTGTGAATATTCTCTATGAGATTAAAAAAAAAAAAGAACAAAGAAAAAAAGGAAAAAGCCCTAATTCCAGAGTCCCTGCAGTGCTCGAGCCTGGGAGCAGCTGGCACGCAGAGCTGGTGCACAGAGGGCTGGGGAGCCAGGGTGATGCTAACACTGGTGCTTTGTCACCTGGGGTTTTTCTCCAAGGAGTTTTGGACCTGGTGGACCTGGAACTGCTTGGTCCTGGGTACTTTGTTCAAAATCAAAAGCTCTTTGTGGCTGAGCCATCCCCATCTGAGGGTGTCCCAGCTGCTGCCCACACTCTGGGGCTCCCATTATTTCCAGGACTTTTTGTCCACAGTCTGGGACTCCTGTTATTTCCCATTATTTCCACGACTTCCTGGTGAGTGCAATGGAGCTCAAACTGGCACTCAGAGAACACAAGGACAGGAGAGACCTCGTCACCCTTTCCTTCCCCAGACCCTCTGGGACATTAAAACACCTGTTTTTTGGGAGAGAGACGTTTTTCTTGTGCATCAGCCTGTGCTGCTCTTGCCAGAAGCATCATCTCCTGTAACTGCCCCCTCTGCTCTGCCCTCCCCAGGGCCGCTGCCCAGGGGCAGTGCTGGCTGGGCTCCCCTTGCTGGCAAAGCTTCCCGCTTCCACCGCCAGCCTGTTAGCATTAAAAAAGGGGAAAATAGGGAAAAGCTGTGCTTCTGGTGCGAAACTGGAAGGGAAACTCAGGCAGAGAGCTGGAGGAAATGAGGCCATTATACACAAAGGGTCCTGAAGGCAATGGGAACTGGGGCATTTCTGTGGGTTTGGCTTAAAAACAGCATTCGAGGTCCCACTGGCAGAGCAGGGCTCAGACTTCCAGATACAACCAAGGACTGGGCTCTCTTCCTCCACCCCAAAACTGTGAGAGGATGTGTACAGCAAAGATTGTCACTTACTTTTCCTTGGATTTAGGAGCTCTCCCACAGAGATCCTGCCCCAAAGCCCTCTGTTGGGACGTCTCTTGGGGTGGAAGCATTAAAGCTGGGCAAAGAAAAGCAGCCCTTTCTGTGAGACTACGGCAGTGACAGAACCTTTGACAAGAAAACCCTTTAACAAGAGCAGGAGTGGTTTGTTTTGTGCTGTTGAAGCAATTCTTCTGGCAGAGCATGTCGACTATCTCCAGCTGATAGATGCTGGCAATTAGCAGTGTTTGCAGAAGGGCAATATTCCCCAGGTTGTTATTTGTATGATCTTTATGCAGGGAGAGGAGCACTGAGAGCCAAGATTACACTTTCTAGATCAAGCCAACCCTTCCTCTTGCATATCATGCTAGGAAAACATGAGAAGAGCATACATACACTATCCAAGAGACCCCTGGGAGCACACAGCTCCTCCTGCCTTTTGGAGGGACCAGCACTGCTATGGCAGTTTGCAGCAAAATGCTCTCCTCTGGCTGTGCTGCTGCAGGTGCTACAGACCCATCAGGTCTCACACAGTGAGGATGAGCATGGGACTATCTCAGTGTTAGCTGACCAAATGTTAGGCATATCATCTGAGTTATTCATTCAGGATCCCCCCAGTGAGACCTGGTCTATGAGACATCCCTGTCCCAGGAAGGATACCCTTTAGATTCTCCAGTGGAGCTGGGTATGGATGGATGAGCATCTTCTCTGAGCCCTCAGCTCACTGAACATACCTACCTGTGGATGTCTACAGGTAGACAACTAAAGGTATGTGTATTGAATCCCACCGATGGCAAATCTCCCCCCAAGGTCAACTGAAAAAGCAGGGCAGGTGCCTACAGAAGACAAGACCTCTGCCCAGAGACTCTAATTTGTAGGGATCTCACATTAGAGAAGATGAATCCAAGAGTGGCAGCTGGAGATTGGGCTCTGCCTCCTGCTCTCCAGTGCCCTGGGTTGTTGCTTGTGGGTCTGCGGCGCAGAACTGAGGATCCCCACCATTTCTGTCTCCCCAGTAGGACACAGTGGTGAGGACCATCCTCATCTGTTGGAGAAAACAGGTGGAGGATAAACAGACAAGAGAGAAAGCTGCTGAGAAGGAATACAAACTTCTGCTGCAAGGGGAGATGAGCCCCATCCTGCAGCAGGGTCTGCAGCCCCTGCTCTGTCCCGCTTATCTCTGGACAGAAGTGCCTTCAGCACTGCAGGGATAGGGTGGTGTCAGGAGGTGCCTTGCTCCAAAAATTCCTAAAATGTAAGAAAGAAACATAAGGAAGTCCTAAATACAATGGATCTGTGTGACTTACTCCTTTTTTTTTGCTAGTTTGCATCTCACTAGGTCCTGAACGCCGGTCTCTTACAGAGAAGGGTGTAGGCACCTTGTTTTCTTCTTCCTTCTCAAAGAAAAGGAAAATGTTGGCAAGAAAACTGTGTACTAAGGGCCATGAGAGGTTATTCAGGTCCTGGTGTGAGCTAGTGGAGTGTGGGGGTCAGAGGCCACCAGAGAAATGCAGTTTTTCTGACTCTGCAGGGGAGTTCTGTGACCATTTGTTTCTACACTACTTAATTTCCTCTCTAGTTAAATATTTCCAATAACTCAGCATTTCTGCACCCTTCATGTCCTTTTCTTCCCAACCAGTCCCAATGAGCTAAGGACCTGTCTCATATCTATGTGTTCTTGTGTGCAAGGTGAGGCTGATTGGACCAGATCTACTTTGTTGACCTGTGTTTGGAGACAAGAGGTGGAAAGAGTGAAAAAGCACCAATCTAATCTGTGGAGAAAAAACAGCCTTTTTGGACCTATTTATACTTAAATGTCCAAATAAATGTTTTTCTTTGCCTTAAAACTAGAAGTGGCTTTGGCTTTCAAACAGAAGTAGTATTTTCCAAACTTTTTTTTTTGCCCTTGATTTTACCCACCAATAGAATGAAGAGCAGGGAGACATTTCCCCACCACCAAAGTGTGCTTGAACCACACAGAGAAAATAATTATATTAGTTAGAAATATCCTTGGGAGCCTTCTGATTGTTTTGTAAAACAGTTTGCAATGAAAAATGTGACTTCACACGGTTTGAAAGCCATAAGAAATGCTTTCTTTGGAGTTGTACTCGATCTAAGTTAAAAATGTTTCCATTTTTATGGAGTGAGGAGGAAAGGGGTAAAAGCCATAGAAATAGGGAAGGAACCAAAACCAAAATGGAAACTTTCTCTATCAGCAAGAACTTTTTTTTGGATTGAAATGAAAATGTTTCACAGCCAGGTGTTTGAAACAGGCTAAACAGGATTTGAGAAAAATATGGTCAGGGTAAAATAAACCAAATAACAGTGTTTCAGCAATTTGTCAAATGAGATCCTCAGCATCCCATCCTGACATGTTAAGAGACAATCCATGTAAGACACCAGGAGGCTCTGGAACATTCCACCTCTTAGTGATCCGCTCCTGTTCCCCAAAATCATCACGTGCAATGAAGCAAAATATCTGGAGATAAATGAACTTAACTAAGAGAAAATGGATGTGTCTAGAGCTTGGCTAAAGCAGTTCTCAATTGTTTAGTTTTACTGACAAAGTTCTCAGAAGTTTTGTGATAATTTGAAATCTGCTTTTCCTTTAAGTTTGGATGATGTTTATCTCCATTTTACCTTATCCTCATTGTTTTGGGAGCTTGCAGTATTAGAAAAACTAATGTTGCACAGATTTCCATGCTAATTGTTGTGGATTTTTAGGAGCTTTCCAATAGACTGATTTTTGTCTGGGGGAAAAAACACCATGAGGGATGATTCTGTAGGTGCTGGAAGCAAGGGTAATGGATTTTATTTATGGAAGTGTGCTATATGCTGCAAAGATCCAGGTACAAGTTAGCAATTGATAGTGGATTTCTACCATGGAATATATAGCCTCCCATACCATAATGCAATAATCAGAATTAGATGCACTTAGCACATCCCAGCACAGTCTCTTTACTCAGCAAAACTATGCAAAGGGCCATTTTCCACCTGGGCACTATATCACTTCCAAACCCAACACAAGCTCCTTGATCCAGCCAGAATAATCTGGGTTCCAATCATACCTCAGAAAAAACTTAAGTAAGCTTAGTAAATATTATATTTAAACGTATGCACCTCTGTGTTTAAACCACTGTAACCAAACTGAAGCAAACTGGAATTTGTGTTACAAGCACTGTGGAAATACCAGCATTTGGCTCTTTTAATAGCCCACTGTTTGTACTACCAAGCAACAAGAGCTCCAAATAAGAAGCCATAGCAAACCTTACCTCCTTCTGACGCCTCCTGTCTAATGGAGACCAGATGCAAAAGGAGGTCTTGCCTGCAGGGAGTCAAACAGGTGGTGTAAATCCAAAAGGGGACAACACTGTGCTATGGGGAGCTGGTAATTCAAAGGATTACCACTTGCCTCTTTTGTCCTGGTTAATTGATAGAATCAGAATCACCTGAGTTGGAAGGGACCCACAAGAGCCCAGCCCCTGTTTCCCCTCCCTCCCTTGGGAGAAGGCACAAACAGCTCTGAGATCCCCTCTCAGGCTCCTCTTCTCCAGCTGAACAGAGCCAGGGACTTCAGCCTCTCCTCACACACTTCCCCTGCAGACCCTTCCCCAGCCTTGTGGCCTCCTCTGGACACTCTCCAGCACTTTGATGTCCTTTTTACCCTGTGGTGTCCCAACTGCCCCCAGTGCTCGAGGTGGGGACACCCCAGTGCAGAGCAGAGGGGACAATCCCCTCCCTCTCCCGGCTGGCGATGCCGGGCTGGATGCCCCCAGGACACAATTTTAATCAGTCTGTTTTCTCTGATTTGCTTGAGAACAGGATGAGGCAAAAACACTCTCTGGGCATCATTTAACTCCACAGCAGTCTATTAAGGGATACATTATGGTTTGGGATGGTGTATTCTTTTTTATTCCATTTCCATCAGGATCTCCTTGACTGGAAGTTCCCTGGTAATTTCCTGGATTATATTTCATGGTAACTTTAGAGTTTGTGCATTGAAAATGAACAGTGGTGGCTCCTTATGTTCAATTATCGTTCAGGTTCCAGAAGTTATTCACCTTGATAAGAAGCAGCAAGGGTTTTTAGTGGTGGAGAAGCAGTCTGTTTGGTATATGCCAGAATAGGCCATTCTCATTGGGAAACCAAAGGAGCACAGATGAAGCTCAGCACTTGGCAAAGCTGGGTTGGAAATATGTACCTTGAAACCAAGTAATAAAAATGGCTTGCACTCAAACTGGAGGATGGAGTAATTGGCCTCCTGAGGCAACAGAATACAGATATTTTAAATGCTAAGATAACACCAGGATTAGACAGACTTGGAAGAAAACATTAAAATTTTCTTTGGAAGACAGTGTTAGACTTTAAAATTGTCTGTACATATTGGAGACAGACTGAAAAAGGAAGGAAGAAACTCAAGAAGGACAAGGCACCCCATTTGGGAATAAGTAATTGTTCAAAGAAATTTCAGAGCAACTGATTAGACAGCAGAGGCTCAAGGGCTATAGTGAGACACGAGATGATCAGAGTTCTCAAGAGGGCACGGGGTTGTCTATAAGCATGAAACATCTGCAAAGAAATTCATCCATTCAATTTAACAGCAAAACCTCTCTTAGGGCACTGGGTCCAATCCTGGGCTATCTTCAACATGTAGAAGATTGCTAGAAAGTTAAAGTTGCAGACTGCTGTTCATTCCAGGTGTCCATCATGCGTAAAGCAAGATGTTATCACATTCACAGCCATCTTTCTTTGCTTTTCTGCCCTGTGTGTGAGCATTGTGTTTTATTCTCACACCAATCTGGTTAGGAACACAGATTTATCTGGATAGGGGTGGTTACAAAATGATGTGTGAAGGCAGCTGTGTAAGATTGTGACTGCAAGTGCTGTAAAGGTTTAGATGTGTGGACAAGCAAGCACAGGAATCACTGAGGTGCAGGTAACCAGCTGCACATTCCCAGCAGCGAATATGAAATAAACCCTCCTTGGTGATGCAACTTCAGCAGTGGGCAAAAAGTACAGACTTTGAGCTCTGTGATGCACAGCACCCAGGAAGCCAAAGAAACTTGGTGTTATGTGCCTGGTGTGTTGATCCCCCTCCTCTTTTCTGCACACACACACAGACTGTAGCCTCTGGATCCTCCCTTCACCTCTGTGTGCACCAGCAGGAGCCCCACTGGCATCACAAGGTGGGAGGAAAGGCATACATCAGGAAAAGAACATCAGATATATCCTAAGCACTGAAATGTTTTAAGTGTCCAAGTTCTATTGATTTCTAAAGTATTTTAGAGAAATACAACTTTGGATCTGTGGACAGAAATCAAGTGTGCTTAGGTATTACTCATAATGGGCAATTAAGTGCTTTCTTGCACCTACCACAGCATCCCCCTGACCACTGACACTATCTTGTTAAGCTGAGTGGTGTGAGAATCAAAACACTTAGGAGATAAATGGGCTATATTTGAGCACTGTATGCTTGATAAATCAGCTCTGCATCCAGGCTTGCTTTCATCTCCATAGGAAGGAAGGACATTTCAGAGCTCTCTGATCTCCCAGCCAGGGAAACAGCTATCCCTGCAGTGCCAGAGGCAGCCAGTGCATTGGCCCCTTTGCCTATCAGTGCATTTAAACAAATCCAGCTCACAGTTAGCAATTTGCTATTTCCTCACCATTGCCTGCAATTTGGGGGTGTCAGTGGGTTTCTTCAAAGTGGGTTCATGCCCTTCTCGTTGCTGCTCATGACACACCAGTGCATGAGTTTTGTCAATGCTACTTCAGCTGTGCATCCCTTTCTAACAGGGGGATCTGCCTGTGTGGGGAGATCTGGGTGTGGGGCTCACGTTCACACACAGCACTCTTCTGAGAGAATGGAAGTGCTCAAAGTCATGTGTGTGGGGTTTTGTTTGTTCCCAAAGTAGACTTCATGAATTGCCATCGAGGATGTACGAGTAGGGATTAACACAGAGAAAATGTCAAAATCAAGAGGTGAGGACATTAATGACACAAGCTGATTTTACAAGATTCCCATCATTCTGAGCATCTCAACAGTCACCTGGTTCTGGTGCTATTTCTTCTTCCTTCAGGTGAGAACAGAACAGAGGCAAGTTTCTGACTACTTTGCCTAAGCCTTGCATCAAGGCATTTTGAGCTGGTCTCTCTGAAACCTAAGCAAGATTTCACCCTGGTTTAATTCTTCCACTGCCAAGCCCCGAGCTCAGGTCCTCTGGTCCAGCTGAGACCTGATGTTGGACCTCTAGAAGTCAGACTGAGTCATTAGAAAGCCCAGTTTGCTTGGAAACAGAAATCCCAACTCCAAAGGCTAAGTTTGCTATCATAGGAGGAAAATTTCCTGATTCAAGACAAGATAGGAAGATATTTTTTAAGCAGCAAAATATCTTCAAACATCTATTTGGGAACAATTAAAGTGCATTCTTCTCTGGAAGGTCTTGTGGTGTATTTACTTCTTCCTCATAGAAAAGTCTCAAACTAAAAAAAAGATTTTCTAAGTAGATGGAATAAAAGTGTTTACTTCTATTTTATTGATGGACAATGGAATTTCAAATGGTATTTATAGATGCCTTTCCTTGGAAAATGTTGGGGTTTTTTTCTGTAAAGGATATTCCTGTTTGAAAATAATTTGTGATCCAGCCCCAGTGAGATCTAGTCATAATTGCATCTTGTTTAAGGGTGTAATGATAAACAGGTTACAGGAGAAGTATACCAGGCCCCTATGGAATCTGTGCAATTTCATGGAGAATGTTAAATGTGTATTATCATTGTTATTATTTTTTAAAGAGCAATTAAGCCTTCCAAGTAAGAGCAGAAACGTGCCATTAGCGTTTTTCATTAACCTCTGGGATGCCCTTCACTGTTTTTTTTCTGTTTCTAGCTAGCAGCAACTCCAAGAATGAAGCACAGTCTTGATTCACTGCAGGTACTTCTCCAGCTTTCCCTTGAGTGCCTTGGCACCATCTTGCAATTAATGCTGCTTGGTTAATTGGTCTATCACCACTTTAGACTCCTCAGAACTTGAATTAAGCTTCATGAACTTGACTTTGAAGGACTCTTAAAGGAGCAACAGCGGAGGAACAGCACTGATCAACAACTCCAACAACTGAGATACCCAGAATGCTCTGTATGGGAATGCCTCAGTTTTTCCTGACACCAGAGAAAACAATATTCCACAAAGTTCATCAGAGGGTGGCCTTTGCTTGAAACAAAGACAAAAAATGCCCAATTACAGGTTAAAGCTGTCAAAATATTTATGTCTTCTTTTTGACCTCAGTAAGCCTGGAATTAGGAAATGTATTTTTGCTTGTGAATGCGTGTTTTTTTGTCCTGTGCATGGTTGGGAGAAGGCTGGAAGAGGACTCTTATTTACTGCCTGTTCCTGGCTGACCCTAAAACACAGCGATGGAAAACACCCCTACACTGACTTCTGCTTAAAGGAATAGCCAGGGAACACCAATTTACTTTGCCTAAAGAAAAAATTGCTGTTTAAAACAGGGTTAATCTCAAGCCTGAGAGCACAAGATAAAATATCCAGGATACTTGTCAGCTCTTCTGCATCCTTTACTACTGATGGGGAAATCTGTTTAGGACAAAACAGGAGTGCCTTCTGCTCCTCCTATCAGCAACAACAGCACAAGGTGACAGGGTCACCACTTCAGCCACGGATCAATATTATGCTTAATATAAAGCACTTAAGCACTTTGCTTCTGTTAATGAGAAAAAAAATCAAATTTTCCTATAGGCCTAAGGGCTGAGTTGAAGGGCTTTGAATCTTCAGGGCCAGGGGAGGTTCAGACTATACATCAGGAAAAATTTCTTCACTGAAAGGGTGGTCAGGCCCTGGCACAGCTGCCCAGGGAGAGGGTGGAGTCACCATCCCTGGAGGGGTTTAAAAGGTGGGTGGATGAGTTTCTCATGGATCTGGTTTATTAGTGGACAGGGACAGTTGGACTCGATGACCTCAGAGGTCTTTTCCAACCAGATGATTCTATGACTCAGTTTTTTCATTGTTACCAAGCAATCCTCCTGTCTCTACCACTGTGCTCTGTGCTGGATGATTCCAACCCCGGAATCATCACTGGGGAGTGGCTGCTGCAAGCAGTCCAGGGAGAAGTGTGAAGATCTCTGGTGGCTGCTGTGGTTTCTCCTCTCTGTTTTGCAGGGCTCAGCTCTTTCCTGGTATTCAGTAAATGACAAATACATCTTTTAGTGTGGTTGTGTGGCCAAGTGTGAATTGTGTCTGGTAATACCTGCTTTGTCAGTTTAGCCTTTCCAGTAACTGTTAAGGTTGTTTCCACCAAATTTAACAGAGGGATGGGAGTCTGGAAGATAATTATGTTCCCACGGACTTCCTGAAAATCAGCATGTAGGAAGGAAAGAGGAAACCAAGCTTGTGTCTTCTGTTGTGGGAAAACAGAGAAGATCCAGGCTTTGTGGCTCTGTTTGACAGCCTCCAGCTAATGAAAGGGCTGATGTCTGCAAACTGGCCAATCTGCACAGTCTGCTCCAGCCCTGCTGTGCCATGACCTGCCTCTTATGCTTGGGCACACGGGGCAGAGCTGGGGGGGAGTGCACCTAAAACAATTTCTTTGAAAGGTATTTTTGCCACATTTTGTAGTATTGTGGTAAAAGAAAGAGATTCTATGACTGGAAATTT
This sequence comes from Dromococcyx pavoninus, assembly GCA_033558185.1. NCBI lineage: Eukaryota > Metazoa > Chordata > Aves > Cuculiformes > Neomorphidae > Dromococcyx > Dromococcyx pavoninus. The sequence goes on along the minus strand of JAUMJL010000757.1, from coordinate 525,518 downwards.
CTGGATGCAACTCTTGCCACAGATAACACCCCAACCACGTGGTTGACAGTTCAGAATGGTCTCTCTTTGCAAAGTGCTGCTCATGCTTTTGTTTGTCTTCCTGAGACCCCATTGCCAGCACAGGTCTGAGTGTTCATCCTCCTAAGATCCTCAGAATGGTGACAAAACTGATTCTCAGCTTGGCCTGAAGGTGGGATGGGTTCACCTAGCACTCGCTGCTGGGTGATGAGTGGGACGTAGGTCTCTGTGCCTCCGAAGGACCTTGATAGGGAAGCACCCATCTACCTTGGATACTCATCTTAGGGTTCCTGAATCTCTCCCTGGAGGAACCCATCCCTCTCTGGGACTGTGAGGGGAATCCTGACGTTGGGCTGGATTCCTCACCTTCAGACAGCTCTGAGGAGGGGTGGCCTGCTGACCCAGGGTCGTGCTGGAAAGCATCATTCATGTATGAATTACCTGAGAATTCTCCACAGTCAGGGTTTTACGGTGGAAAATAGGGAGTAATAATCTTCACCTGACTTTTTTTGAGGTTCACCATCAGTATGTACAAAGCTCTAAAGGTCGGTTCCATTCTGCATTATGCACAGGCAAGAGAGCAAACTCACTTGGTTTTGGAAATATGAGACATGCTGAGAGATGTTTAAAAAGAAGTTTTCAAATGGGCTTACATTTTTCTGGCATTTGGGAACAACCATCAGCTATTAGCAGTCCCTCCAAACTTCAGTGCCTATGACCAAATACTTAAAGGTATTTCTGGAGTGCCCAAAACTGTTTCAGTGAAAGTGGTAATTACAGAAACGATGCTGCTTCCAGCCAGCAATTTCCCACAAGATGAGAGCACCAGACAGCCCCTGGCCACAAGTAACAGAAATTTGAATGAAAATAAAGGGTTTATTTAAAAAAAAATCATAACTTTATAATAACATTATTATTCAAAGAAAAATACTTCCTTATGAATTCGAAAAACCACTTTAGGCTTCAGCTTTTTTTTTCCATACCCCAACTGCAATTAATTCCAAACCATGAAATGGATCATACAATAACATTAGCTGGATGTGGGTATTGTTGGTTCCCAAAAGGCTGTCATTACACCCTGGTCTGCTAACTAGTTTTCATGATTACACCCTGCAAACTTTGAAGGTGTATGAGAGAAAACAGGCTAAAATACTGCCTCCTGAGTTTTCTTCTCACTGAAAAAGAAACTTTCTTGGGTGACACATCACTACTTGCAATTCATTTTTTCAAGAGAGCAGAAGAAATTTTGGTCCATTTTCTTTTCTTCTAGTTCCTCTCAAGTAATTTATACATTTGTTTTGAATTTAAAAAACGTTGAAGAGTTGGCTGGTTTTCTGGGTACTATTTTTGACTGTTTTACTAACTCTATCTGTGCAAAATGCTATTTTTTGAGTGCGTGTGGTGGAAAGCCACCTTCATGCTGAAAGCTGTCCTAGAGTCTTTCTCTGTCCTTTTTTTGGTCTGGAAGAGTGAAATGACAACCTTGTTCCAAACAAATTGAGTTTTAAGGTGCTAAAACCATTACATGGCTGGTATTTTAAATTTTCTACTGCAGAGAAACTTCCTGGTTTTGAGAAAAGCTGAGCAATGAGTGAAAGGCCTGTAGATTAATGACTGATAAAGAGCATTTCTGGGTGGTGTGAGCTAAGAGGAAGAGCAAAGAAACTAAGGGCCAAGGCGCAGCTGGTATTTATTCCTAAAGGAAGTGTCATTGCAGAGGTTCATATTCTTACTGCATTTTGTTAAGGAAAGACAGAATTATTATCATTTTTCCTACTGTATTTGCAGGGATTGCCTTACCAAGCTTGCAGTAGGGAGCAGCCACGGATTTCCTCCATCATTAGGGAGTAGGAAGGCCTCACAGCCATCCTTGCAAAAAGCAGTGAGCAGAAGTTACATAAGAGAACATAAGTTTTTCTGACTCTGCCTTTATCTGGCATTTCAGAACACACTGGGAACACCCCAGAGGATGGGAAAAGAAGATTCAATGTGCAGCATTTCACATTTAGACACAAGTTCATCCAATCTTAAGGGCAGTCTTGATTTTCTGTGGGTTTTGGATATACCTAAACTCACACGTGCTCTGCCTCTGGATGAAGAGGAAAGGAATCATAGCCCTTACTTATAAGCCATGCTCCTCAGGCAGAGTTGCCTACTGGCAGGAATGTACCTTAAACCTCTTTCATAGGGTTTATGAATCTATGTCCAGGACCCCAGGAAGTTTTTATCTGTCCTCTGGGATTCATAGCCTCCCCAAAGGGACTCTTTTCTCCTTTCTTTCAAGAGCAGAAGAGGGATTTGTCTTTTTTTTCCCAGAACATCAGTGTGTCAGAATGACCTGCATTTCATCAGTGCCCAAGCCTTAGAGTCCTCATGGTGTTCAAGTCTGCTCCATAGCCCCAAGGCTTTTTCTGGAGAGAGAAGAGCTGAAGGTTTCTCACTTGGTGCATTGTTGGAAGAAGAAAAACATTTATGAGACCAGGAGATCATGGATGAGCCTGACTGTGGCTGGGGAGGTGGGTGCTCCAAGAGTTGCTTGACATTGTGTTCAAGTGTTTTACATTACATTCGGCAAAACACAGAAGCGGTCTTTTGAGCAAGGTCAGCATCAGGGTCTTGCTTTCCCTCACAGAGCCCTTAGGTTACAGTGTCATGTTTACTCATTCCCACATGTTCACAGAAATCTTTCATTTTTCTGCATAATGCCAGAACTCCAACTGGATAAAAGGACCTGCTTCCCGTTCAAGTTGGCCCGCAGCTAGCAATTAGGGCACTGTTTAGAGGAGGAGGGAATTTGGATTTAATCTCTCTGAGGCAAGGAAAAGAACTGAACCTTGCTTTCCACACTCTGAGTGACCTCCTACCATCCAAATATTGGAAAGTAGCGTTGGGTTTAGTCAGGGATTTTATGGATTTTATGGGTACGTACATTTGCATACATCAGACAGGTAAAATTAGCAGGATGTGCACCTGTGCTGTATCTGCCAGGCTTGTTCTGAGATCTCAGATGACCTGGGACATCTTGCACAGCTCCAGATTGTTTGGGCAAATCAGTCACACTTGAGCTTTCCACTGAATGCTGTGGGACCTTGACATACGTGGGGACTCCTAAGGGGTACCTACCTAAAATCAGAGAGAGTGAACGCCCACTGGGGACACTGGTGTCACTGTACCACGGTGCAGGGTCCTGTCTAGGTACAACAGCAGCCTGGGGAATACGTTACAGGGCTCTGTCCTTCCACACAGAGCAGTTGCTACTGGTATCCTCCACTCCCAAAGGAAGACTTACCCATCTGGCCTGTCCTCCTGCCAGCCCCCTTGATTTGTGATACAGCTTATTGCAATGAACCTGCCAAACTTTGCATGCTGAGGGTTTCCCAGTGATCCTTATTTTTTGTGCTGTGCCCCATCCTACTTCTTCCCTTTCTTAACCATGGATCCTTTCCTGTGGTACCAGCAGAGGCAGAAGGTTCTTTGTCATCCAGACTTTCATTTCTGGAGTGGGTGCAGCCTAATTACCAGCCCACACTGTGTCAAATGTCCTTGTTGTGGATGGCAAATCCATTTATGTGTCCCTTGGGCCACTGACTACTCCATGCTCTCGGGCTTGCTGTACCCAACCAGCACGAGTGATTTTGCAGTGAACTCGCAGCCAGAACCTTTCTCTCCAGACTCCAGTTGGTGTCTCAATTTTTGTGCTCAACTGACTAACATAAAAGCCAAGGCAATCTTCTTATTTTTTCTCTTCCTGATTGTGATTTTATTAAGAATAATATGTGCAATCTTCTTTGAGTATTTCAAATATCCGGGCACACACATATTTTGCTGTAGTAGCTCCCTGAAAGCAGATGTTTGTGGCCCGCAGTTTCTGGCTTGGTATCTTTGTCACTGCACAGATATATTGATTTTTGTCTCTTGCTTCAATAGTTCTACAAGAATGAGGCTTAACATGCCAGTGAGGTGAATGATAACACGGGGCTGACACCGTATCGAATTACCCTTTACAAAGCTGTAACATATGTTCCAATACCTGAGTTCATGTAAGCCCTAAAACATGATACTCTACTAAGACATGCCCAAGATATGAAAGGGAACTCCTATGTTTTGGATACAGCACAGGTTTGAAAGTTTCTTTCCCTTTTCTCCCTCCACTGCTACCATTGACAAAGAAATCAGTGCTGCCAAAGCCTTCTAATAGGTTTAAACAAAGTAATTTGCTTCATAAATCTTTTATTTCTCAGTGCAAACAGAATATTATTCCAAATTGTTTGCTCCTTTGGGGTCATTGAGTTTCACGGAGTAAATCTCACCTGACTGTAGAGAGTTTTATGACTGAGTTAATACCCAAAGATATTCTTCATAGTCAACAGAGATAAAGAATTGCTTATGAAGTGTGATTCATGTTATCTTGAAAAATGAACTACACCCTAAAAATGCCTCTCTGTCCACTGTCTATATAAAGGGACAGATCAGATGTTGACATCTACCACGAGGACATCTAAATGTGATTAGGTGGGGGATTCATCTTGCCTTGGTGGTCCCAGTGGCTGTGTATGAAGTACTGGCTGCTGAGGGACATCTTTGGCAAGAGCCAAGCAAGTCATGTTTTTCTTTTTGCAGATAAGGAGTAGTCTTTGATTCAGAGAAGGGATCCAATTTCTTCAGTGCCCATTTCCATCTCAAAAAACTGCAACTTCAAGAGAGAAAATGGAGGTCAAGTGCTTGGCTGAGGCTCCTGAGTGTTGCGCAAATAGTAAACACTGTTTGCAGAAAACACCACTCTACAATAAAAGGGACTCTTCCCACCTCTAAGGTCTTCAAAATGTTATGCCAGAGAAACAGATATCATAATACTTAAAAAAAAGAGGTAAAAAATTATGTGAAGGTCATTTATCTACCATTTGTTGAGACTGCTTCACGCAAATTCCATGGAAAGGCTAATAGTTAGGAACATCCACAACAAGGATGAAAGAAAATCCAATATCAATATTTGCAGAGGATGAGCCCCACCTTCAGACATGGCATGAGAAGGGGAAGGAGACAGTGATGCTGGAAAATAACTCAACATCCACATGGCACTGGGGAGTGCTGCGTTTCCATCCCTGCCTGGGAGAGAAAATAATCTGGCTCTGGTGTTTGCCCTTTAAAAACCTTCCTGAAACACTGGAGCAGGTGTAGGAAAAAAAACCCCAAACCCAACAACAAACCCCAAACCCAAGTGATTTGATGATTGCAGGAAATGCTGTGCACTGAGCCCCTCAAGGTACTCTAATTCCTTGTTTCAGTTTATCAGAAAAGTTAAAAGCAGGCTTCACTGCAGTGTGTAATTCATTGTTTTTCTTCGGGAAGGATGTGGTGCCTGTCCAGGGCAGGAAGCTAGAACAAGGCAATTCCAAACTGGAAATAAGGCACATTTTAACTGTGAGACTGATTAACTGTTGCAACGAACCATGGAAGGATTGATAGATTCCTTCATTTCTCAATGTCTTCAATTAAAACTGGATGACTTTCCAAAAGAGTTGCTCTAGCCAAACAAAACTTATTGGAAAATGTAAAGGCTGCATAGTAGAGGAGTTGCTGAGGACATTTCCATGGGAGAGAAGATTTATGTGATCACTGTGTAGTTTATTCTTTTTGTTTACTTTCTGTATAAGAGCTCAAATACAAGAGAGATGCTTGAGATAAGTACAGAAACAAACAAACCATGGTTTTCTCCTAAAGACAAATGTCAGCTGAAGTTAATGTGGCTAAATCAGATGTGGAGTTCATCTCAAAGATGAACCTACATGGTGATATTTTTTAATTTAGATACCCTTATAGAGTTATTTGGATACTTCAAAAAAAAGGAACAAGAGGAACTTCAGAACCTCAGAGTTGCCATAAGCAATAACTAATGAATTTGTCTCCTTTCTCTCTGATTTATAAGTTCCCTTAATCATAAACATTCCTCCGGTTTTGCTAGCTGACCCAAATCAAAAGGACAAAGCCAAAGATCATTGTTGCACATTTTAAAATTCAAGACTGTCTCTTTCTCAATAAAACATGATGGATTCATGGTCCAGCACAGAATTCAGAATCATAAAGCCAGGTGATAGAGGTTAACCACCACATTGCCAATACCAGGACCTTGATTCATAAACTGAAGAATAAAACAAACTTCAAGAAAAAATGGAATTGCAAATTTGCAAACTATTGACCTCCCTTAAAGCTGGACCTGCCTTTTTGCTGCTTGTGAACTACTGGCTTCCAAAATGAAATAAATGACTGAATAAACTGGACTGTATGAAGGTGCTGCACTCAAGAAGTCAAACCCAGTTCCTTTCTATTTGTTTTTCCAGACTTTGCTGCGTACATCAAAGCAAACAATTCTCTTGATCTCTTTAGCAACTGTTTTACATAGTGCTTCAGGGATCTTGAAGACTCACAATTGTAGCCAAAAAAAAAAAAAAAGGCAGTCAGGAATGTAAAAAAAATGTTCTTTATGTGCTCATTTTTTATAGAACTATTTATTTTAACTTGATACTTGTCATGATGAGGTGGAAAATTCCCCCCTCCCCTTTTTGAAAAGCTGGAGGACTCTGAAGCCAAATGATGTGCTGATAAGCATAGTTCTCATCCCATTAGTATTTCGGGATCCATGCTCTCTGCTGTAGGAATTTCCTCTGGATTGCAACAGTTGTTTTGCTTTTTGCACCTCTCTTTCTGTGGGGAACCCAGCGTGGAGCCAAGGGACCCTGAATGCAAATGGCAGAAGATCCACTGGCTGAAGAAAGTGACCTGCAAAGAACCTGTGCAAGAGCTTTTTCTCTCACTCTAGTTCTGCAGCACAGAAAAACACAATTTACCTTAATTATATTTTTATGCTTCCTCTTTTCAAGAGATCTGGTTTTTATGCTCCCCTAGTACTTTCTCAAAGAAGCTGTTTATGACTGGTCTTTGCCATCTGCAGAGTCCTGAGGGGCAAACTGAGACCTTTAACTTAATTTCGGATGAGTGTGTGTGTAAGGTAAATGTACTTGAAAAAGCAGCATGGATAAAAGAATCAAATTGTGCACACACTGCAATTTCCCATAGCTTAAATGAGGATTTTTTTAATTAAAATAAGAACTTAATTAATACACATGGGCATTTGAGGATCAGACTCTACGTACCATTCGTATGGACTTGATTTGAAGATCCTGATATTAATTAAAAGTATTGGTAAAAGAGTCTCTTTCAGGTGGGAATAATGCATTGATAACTCATACAAAAAGTTATGACTGCACTCTCGTAGATCAAAAATAAGAATAAGAAGGGATGGATAATGCCTGGTGGAGAGTTTGATCCTGTCTAACCTGTCCCCCTGGAGCAGGGCTTGCCAGTCCACTGAGTGCTGTATCCAGCCCTGAGAGAAGGAAGGGGTACTCATGGCCCACTTTGTAAGGAGAATGGTAATGTTTTCAACAGCTCTGTTTTGTCCCTTTTCCAACCTAGGCTGAAGCCATCTCATCTTGTTTGTTCCAAGGAGAAAAGCAGCATTGGAACTGTATAATAATTGCACAGGTGAGCACGTGGAAAACTGAGCTACTCTGGAAATAAGTCAAGGAATCGAGGGCAAAACCTTGGTAAATACAAGACCACAAGCACTAGATATTTTTATTTTCAGTGTAATTTGAGGGATGCCTGGAAGTTCACCTCAAGATCAGATTTGTTGTCCTTAGAGACAGTGCTCAGTGTGGAGGCATTTCAGAGGAGATGCCTGAAGAAGCTGAAACCTTTGTCTGCTCTTATCCAGCTTAGATGCCCCTGGAAACCTTTGAATACAGAAGGAAGATAAGTGAAGAACATTCCCTACAGGCTGTGGAGAACTCATCCATGACTGGTTTTTCCTGCTATGAGAGCTAAACTGTCAGAATGGAGCAAGGAGGAAGGTTTTCTATGGTCCCAGTCTAGCTTCCAACATATCACGATGTTCTCCATGGACACAAATAAAAAATGCATGAAATGACTAAACCAAATATCCAACATGAAGCATATACAGGCTACAAATTAGTTTTGCTTTAAGTAGGACTTTGGTGTTGTGAAGACCTTACTCCATTGGGTATTTTCATGTGTTTTGCCATAAGCAAAGTAAAAAGAAGTACTGACTGTGCTAAAAATATAGTTAGAATGTAAACTCACCAACTTGTGTTTGTCAAATTAAAGCAAAGTGAGTGTGCATGTGGGGAAACGTTGCTGTTGTGCTTGGCCTCCAACTAAAGAGAATCTTTCTTTCCAAGGTTTGAATGACTTTTGGTACTGCCCATAAGGCTGGCACTTTACACAAGCGTGTGCAGCTCTCTCCTCTTTCAAATTTGCTACATTTTGGGTATGATAAACAGATTTTTTTTCTTTCTCTCAAATATTTTTCTTCCTCTGGGCTTGGGAAATGTAATGAAAAAGAGGAATTCTCTGTGTCACTCTTTGCAAGGGCACGATATATTTTTCAATCTCATCAGTAAGTGTGTTAATTTTTTGGAAAGATTCCCCCTGTTCTTCTAAGAAGAAGAAAGTATTGGTAGCCAAAACAAACAGAGAAATAAGCCAAGGAAAGAACAAGTGGTGGAGAGTTTGATCCTGTCTAACCTGTATGAATGGTTCAACAAGGGAAATCTCCAGAAACTACTGTAAGTGCAATAAGATTTCAGATGGCAAACTCATCCAAAATTAATGGTTAACAAAACATTCAGTTCCTAAACACCAATAGGATAAAAAGAGCAGCTTCCAACAGTAAAAACAAAATCCTTCTTTTAGTGTGGAAGGACTGCCTTGTGGTTAAGGAACTGGCACTGGATTCAGGAGACCGAGGTTTAACCTTATGTAAGTCAATTAATGCTGCTGCATCTTTGTTCTTTATCAGAGAAAGGTCCTGATGCCTCTTTCTTGTCTATTTGCTTCCCTCAGATTACCACTTTCAAGCACCATAAGCTTTCTGCTATCATGTTTGTATCATGTCTTAAAGAGAAGACCTTGATCTTGTTTTGAGCTTTCTAATAGAGTTGATAATTTTATTTTCAATTAAGTGTGTTTTAACAGAAAACCAGACTTTGCTGGAAGTTTTTGCATTTAGCCCTCAAATTATACTTTTGGTAAAAAATCAGAATGTTGGGAGATGTGTAAAAACATCTTGAAATCTCAGGATCTTGCTAAACTCATCTTTCCCCTTACATACATGCAGCCTTTCACAGGAAAGGAGGCAAACTCCCATACTGTTCTATATCTATTTTATAAATTCTGACTTGTTACATGCTAGCCTTTGGGGAAGGTGGTTAGTATAAATATTGGATATTAGGTACTTAGTCACAGGAAAATGTGCACCCTATGCAGATGAAAACTGTAAAAATGGCCTTTGTTTTACTCTTCTTGATGTCATTGTTATTCACAGAGAAAAAAACCAACAAAACCCACATGATGTGTAGTGCTATTTTTGCATGCAAGGAACAAAGACCTAAGAAAATCCTGTTGTTCATGAACCATTCTGTTTGAATAAAGAATCTATTGACCAATCTATTGACCACACACACGTTAACAGGGACCTGGATAGGGGGAGATTGGATATTGGGAAGAGGTTCTTCCCCCAGCGGGTGGTGGAGCACTGGAACAGCTCCCCAGGGAAGCAGTCCCAGCACCCACCGTGCCAGCATTCCAGAAGCATTTGGACACTGCCCTCAGCCCCATGGGGTGAGTGTTGGGAGTGTCCTGGGTGGGGACAGGAGTTGGACTCCATGGTCCTTGTGGGTCCCTTCCAACTCAGGTCATTCTGTGATTCTATGATTCTAAGTAAAGTCTCAATAAACTCAATCCATCCATAAATGACACAAAATGAAGCAGCAGGATGTTTCAGCAGGAAGGCGTGAGCAGGTTTTCTGGCACACCCCAGACTAGGCGGTGCGTTGGTTGGGGAATGGAGAGTGCTGACATTTTCCTTCAACAGTTCACCTGTTGGCTGAAACCAGACACAGAAACTGTTAACTACCAGAAAGCTGCCTCTTCACAACAGTTACAGCCTCTGGCCCTGCTGCCCTGTCTCAATTTCACCTCAGCTGTCAGTCTCACCCTTGGGAAAACACATTGGTCACTACAGATTTCATAAAGTACTTTGTAAAACAGCTGTAATGCTGTTTTGCCCTTGATATTTTTCTTATTATTTAAATATATTATACTTTAACTCACAAGACTTGGATGCTGTTCCAGTAGGTCCCAAACAAACAGCTGCTAAGAGGAGGATCCAAAGTGTAAATCAGCTTCCTGTGCAGGACAGATGGAGGAGTTACTCACCTTGCAGCCTTGGAGCCTGGAGGCAGAGCAGGGCATTGACAGCAAAGGCAGTGGTCACAGTCCCCTCCAACTAAATCACATCTGGAAGAGCTTTTGCCATGGTGGTATCCTCCAGCTGCCCCACACTTTTTCCTTGCCTGCAGTCTCTGTTTAATGCCCCATCGTGCAGACACACAGCTGCTGGCAGAGAGTCAGGAGATGTCCTGGCTCCACTGGAGCCTGAGGAGTTAATACAGCCAAAGGCAAGCTCAGGAGGGATATTCCAAGGCTATCAGACCAGGCAATGGGAGGACACGATGAAACCTGTCTGCCCTCTGCTAACCTGGCCCACCTTTCTCCACCCTGGCTGTCCTGGCTAACCTCAACCTTGGACTTGGCTCCATCTCTTTCTTTAAAATGTAGCAGTTTGCTTTTAAATAGGAACTGATGAAAGCAGTTGCTGTTCCTATTTTTCCTTTCTATGAACTGAAGTGATGACAACAGAGTTTCTAGTAAATTATAACATAGGCAGTCAGTTCCAGATTAGTTTTGAAGTTGGGCTTTTTTTTGGGGGGGGGGAAGGTAAAAAATACAGCCAGACAAGATTTAATTAAATACTTGTGTTTCATAACCGTAATTTATGTAGCTCAGTATGTGCTTTCCCATGGGTTTGTTTGGATACAAGGAATTTTTAGCTTTCAGACTGCCAGACTTGGAAAGCTCTGTATGTCCCCAGGACAGGTAGAAAACAGTAGCAATGCTAACATGCCTACACTGCCCTCTTCATGGTCTTCACCATGGTCAGAAGTAGCCACCACTAAAGATGAGAGGGTAGTTTCCAGGCCACTTAGCATCTGGCCTCTTGCTGAGCCTGCCAAGATAGCAAGCCAACATATTTTCATTGCATCTCTTGCTACTGTGACTCAGAAATAATTCCATATGGTCCCAGTCTTGCTGCAGTTCTTTATGGGCCAGATCTGGAGCTTGTTGGTGTCAGTGGAGAAAGTCCCAGTGATTTCAGTGAGTTTTGGAACACGTCTGTGTACATGAGTATGACCTAGAAGAAGACCTACGTGTATGTGATCTTCCACCCTGTTTGTAAAGATGTCATTGCTCACTACACTTGTGGCCCAGCTCTTTTTCATTCCCCACCTGTGGAGGCCTGTTTGGGGTGCTGAGGTCTCCTACCCATTGCCTATGCCCATCTCTTTACTGCAGAGATACTGATAGGAGAAATTTATCTCTTTCATAGTATTTTTCTACAACACTTTCCAAACTAGTAATTTAAGTCTTTCAGATTCATCTGCATGAGCTGCCCTTACATTCCTCCAGATGAACTGAAAACGCTGCAGTTTCCCTGCCAACCATCCCAGAAATGCATAAGAAAAGATTTATATGTCCATACATGCTTTAATGCTTAAATACTTTGTGTATGAAAATCGTTCTAAGAATTCATTTGTCTGACAGCCTGGAAAATGCCAGTTGTCCCATGTGTAATGAGGATAAATGAAGAGTTAGTTCTTCCTTGTGATTTCTGTTGAGCAATCAGCAAGGAAGGAGTTTGCTGATGCTTGTCTGATCCCTCGTGGATTGGTGCCTTCCATGCAAGGAAGGGCTGGCACCACGCCCTGAGGCTGTGGGCAGGGAAGTCACAGAACTCCTCTTCTGTAGAGATGGTCCTTCTGGGAGGAGGCTGGAGTCTATGGGCACAGCACTGAGGGGGAAATCATACACTGTTGGAGGGGATAAAGAAATCACTTTGGTGCTCATGACCTTTTACCTGGCAGCACTCTTTGACTCCTAAAAAACGAATTGCTGGAAAAGAAATGGAAGAGGATGGAGCTCCTGAAAGGGACTCTCCTTTCAGCTGCTGCAGGACCTGCTGACTGAACATGTTCTGTCCTTCCTCCTGCCTGGCTCCCAGCTTTCCCCTGTCCCCCTTGACAGATTATGATTATGCTTTTGTGAAATTCCTTAGCCTCATACTTTGGGACTGAATGAAGTCTCCTGAATAGAAACAGAGTAAACAGTGTTCCCTACTAGAAATGACACTGAATGTCACCAAGAAATTGTAGGGAGGCTGCAGTAGATGTAATCAAAGTATGGCTGCAATTCACAAGGGAAAAATGATAAATGGAGGTTTGGGTCTGCTGAGATTTTATCTTTTTTTTGTCCAGGAACATCTTTAGTATCAGGAGATGTAGATATGACACACAGTTGGGATGGGACATCTGTTCCAGATGTTAGAGGCTGGTCTTGCTAGTTGCTTAGTCCTTGTAAGAAAGCATCACATTTCTTCAAAATTCAGTTAATATTAGTGAAAACCAGGGGAACTCAGCATCTTGTGGGGCTGGACATTTAACAGCAGGTTCAGGAAAGGCCATACTAGCTGTGCACACAACTATGAAGCTTATTTGCAGAAAGAGCTATTTGGGACAGGAACGTAGGAAAAGGTGAGGAGAGAATCCAGAGGGACTTCGACAGACTTCGAGAGGTGGGCGTGCGCAAACCTCACGATGTTCAACAAAGCCAAGTACAAGGTCCTGCACCTGGGCCCAGGCAAACCCAAGCACAATTACAGGGTGGGTGGAGAATGGATTGAGAGTAGCCCTGAAGATGAGGGCTTGAGGGTGGTGGTGGATGAGAAGCTCAACGTGACCCAGCAGTGTGTGCTCACAGCACAGAAATCCAACCCTATCCTGGGCTGCATCAGAAGGAGTGTGACCAGCAGGTGAGGGAGGGGATTCTCTACTCTACTTTCATGAGAACTCACCTGGAGTCCTGCTTTCAGTTCCTCAGCACAGAAAGAACACAGATCTGTTAGAACATGTCCAGAGGAGGGCCACGAAGATCATCAGAGGGCCAGAGCACGTCCCATATGAGCACAGGCTGGGAGAGTTGGGCTTCAGCCTGGAGAAGAGAAGTGCAGGGACAGGATGAGGGGTAAAAATCTTAAGCTGAAAGCGAGGAGATTTAGATGAGATATCAGAAATAAATTTTTTCTTGTGAAGGTGGTGAGACACTGGCCCAGGTTGCCCAGGGAAGCTGTGGCTGCCCTGTCCCTGGAGGTATTCAAGACCGGTTGGATGGGGCTTTGCACAACCTGATCCAGTGGGAGATGTCCCTGCCCATGGCTGGGGGGTTGGAACTGGATGGACTTTAAGGTCCTTTCTAACCCAAACTACTCTATGATTCTATGATGAAGAAAGTGACTTCTGTCTGTATGCACTTTATTCTCAGATCTGCTCTTTCCTTTGACTCTAGAGTTGATCAAAGTGTGGGAAAGCTGAGGGACAAGGAACATCACAGCTGAATTTACAATACAGTTGGATCTTATGAAAGTCCCTTGCACTGCTGGACTTGCTCTCCAGAGAAGATGTGAACTCCTGGCTTCTGCTGGAGGTGAACAACTGCTGCCTAAATCAAGGTCTTTTTGTTTTTTAAAAAACTGACTATATTTTCCCTTTTCTTCAGAGAAAGATCCTGACTATCTAAACCAAACAAAGATCTGTTTTTATTAGTCTACAGGTTTTACACAAACTCCCATGGTCAATATTGCAAACAGTGGGTCTACTTTTTACATTGTGTAAGTGAAAGTGTGACGAGGCTGCAAGGACTGGAGGCAGACCAGGGTCTTATTTGGTTCTTCTTTTGAAGAGTTTACTGCAGTTTTAGTGACAGGACAGTAAAAACATTGCTTGGAACCTGCTGCAGAGCAATTTATATCAGCTTACAACACTAATACGTGGAAGTTTATTATATGACCTGCTTTATGGAAGTTCACTATTAGTTCAACATTCAGTGCTCACAGACTTGGCAGAGTTTCATGTGAGCTGGATGCTGAATATCCAGTGAACTTTGTTTGTGAACACAATATATGGTGCTTAGGATGTCTCATAGCCAGGGGCCACCACCTAGTTTTGTGCAAGGTAATGACCAGTGGAAACAGAATTTAGAAATACTACTACTACTACTAAATACTTTCACAGAATAAATTCTGTGCCTGAAACACAGAGGAAAAGGAGAAAGTGGAGAAGCTGCTGAGCCCAGAGATGAGGACAATGTTCTCACACACTGAACCTCTGCCATCGCTCCCCAGAGCGGCCTTCAGGGCTTCCTCAAAGATCCTTCTGAGGCCTTGTGAGTAGAAGAGAAAAACATGGGTGGGTGATCGTAAAGCAAAGAAATTACCAGAAATCTAAGGGGGATTTGGAAGGAAACACTTCCTCTGTTTTGTCCTTCCCTCTTATTTGGCTGTGGTTTATGGCATAATGATTGACTACAGGCTCTTTTGCTAAGACTCTCTGTTTATTTTGGAATGGTTCTGTGACTGTCATGTCCCAGTTGTTGTGTATATCCTATTTTCTTCTTAAGGAAGCCTAGAACAAACCAACAAAATTCTTAGACCTATAGTTCATGTATTCAGCTGTGGACACAAGGGGACACCCCCAAGCCCTTAGTTTATTTGTAAAATGATCATTTGCTGAAATGTTCCTCCTGGCCAAATTGTGCCTGTTCTGTATAAATAAGTGATAGGAAGCAGAGTCTGCTCTGTCCCTGCTCTGTGGTCCAGTGGATGGGTTCAGGGTCCCCAACACCAGCTCTGTGTAATAACCCAGTGACCAACCCTTCACTCTCCTGGGACGAGGTACGATGGCAGCCAGTAAGGCTGAAAGGCATCAGCAAGAGCAGCATCTTCTGCATGCATCTTCCAACCACTGGAAAGCACTTCTTAAACAGGACACCTCCAGTTAAGAGGCTTAACTATATCCTGAAAGGAAGGAATTACTGTGCAGGTGAACTTAGGAAAACTTAGCCTCGGAACCACTAGAGAGGAGCAGCATTTGAATTACACGCAGCCACAGACAGTGCTCTCAGATGGGGATCTAGTTTAAAGAGTTCAACAGACACAAAAATATGTGTTGAAATCATTTATGCTACCTTGGGTGCTCAACTTCTAAACAGAAGCTTTGCTCCCCACAATCATCTGGTGAAGCAGAGGAGTCCAGAGTATCCAGGTGAAGTTTCTTTAAAGTCACTAAAGAGGCACATTTCATCCAACCTGTTTTAGGAGGGCACTTCCTCTGGTGCCATTTAAAAATCGACATGGAGCTTACAAATATGGGAGACAACACGTGGGAAACTGGTGAAATGGCATCCTGCGTGGTGGGACAGTCTGAGGCAACGAGGGGGTGTGATGCCTTTAAATTGAGACAATTCTTTCAAACTGCCATTGAACACTGCCATTAGCCTTACCTGTGCAGCCAAATCTGTATTTCCATTCACATTAAAGATGCAAATATAGTTTCTGACGAGTGCATGGTCCTCCCAAGAAAGTCATCATTCCCATTTGACATCATTTCCCATTACCACGTGAAGATTGCTTTATATAATATCTCAGTGAATTCATATTATGCTGATGACACGACACTACCAAACTTGCTGGGATGGTTGTGGCTTCTGCTATTGCTGGGACTTCTAGAAAACTAATTGAATGCATAATTAAAACCCTGTTATTAAACTCCTTCCCAATGCAGGTTAAAATATTAAGGAAGGTACTCAACACTGTCATATAATTAAAGCTGTTAATTTTTATAAGGTCAAAACACAATGCCACCAAAGACTCTGTGTCT
Organism: Dromococcyx pavoninus; assembly: GCA_033558185.1. Classification (NCBI taxonomy): domain Eukaryota; kingdom Metazoa; phylum Chordata; class Aves; order Cuculiformes; family Neomorphidae; genus Dromococcyx; species Dromococcyx pavoninus. The sequence continues at coordinate 509,592 of JAUMJL010000757.1, read as the reverse complement.
CGCTGAAGTCTGAACATCTATGATGAAGACCATCTTTACTGAGGGGACCCTTTGTGGAATGCAGACTACCTTCTTAAGGCATAAAAGGCACAGTCAGCCAAAAAATGGATACCTTTGTAAGTGGGAAGTCAGAGTTATGCTTAATCTTGAGTTAGCCTCCTGCTGTTTCCATTAAATATAAAGGGGCCTGGCTGAATTTGGACATTTAAATCAGGCAAGTAAAGTTAAAAAGTGTGAATAGTCCCACCTCCTTTTCTTTTTTCCCTTTTTCTTGAGAAGAAAATAGTTCTAATGGATGATTAAGGAGGGATAATGTTAATTTACAAGGTTGGTTGGGAGGCTGTTACTCAAAATGTGTGTGAGATATTTAGCCACCAACAGGGATTGTCATTTCTTCTATAAAGCATCACTGTTGGCCCAGTACTTTCAATGATGTGGCCTTGGCAACACTTCTTAGCCATGTTGTCCAGGTAATGGACCAGATCATCTTGTCTGGAGGGGGCCTGACAGCTGAACGTACACTTATTTTTCTATATGGTTTATTCCCTTTCCATTCTTAGCCCTGATGATGAACAGAAAAAGAAACATCTCCTGGTAAACAAGATACCCAGACACAGCTACAAATCACCACAAAACCATTGTGTTATTTGAACAGATCAAAATGGTCCTCAGGGGCTTATTTATGAGCTTATTTTAGACTCTTGTGGCCTCGAATTATGAAAGGGAGGTGGTTTTTTTTAATCTATTCCCTACATTTTTGTTTTGATTTGTTTTTCTGAGTTGCTGACAGTGATAGTGACCTCGTTGGTATCAAAACTGGGGTGGGGTTAGAGAAGTGAGGTCAGGTTGTTTGGCCACGTTGAGCAGTTCCAGTTATTTCAGCAGAGAGGCAAACATTAATGATCATTAACACTTCTACGTGCCCAGACGTTACGCACACGGAGACACAAAAGCTATTAATAAAAATATTTCTTAATGTTACCACACTGCTTTTGTGGTAAAGACTTGGCTGGCTTCCAGCCTTCCATAACTAGGGTAGGCTGAGCTAATCGGGATGAAATGAAAGCCATCCTCATGCTTCTGTCAAAAATGTTCAGATAAAAAAAAAAAAGAGAGATCTGTTCAATACTTCTCCCTCCTTATTTTTCATCTTCTCCTTTGGTCACTAGCCAGGTCTTAAATATATAGGCACATCCAGCCTATGGGGTTATAATTAATGATAAAAAGCATTTTGGGAGAGGTATTAAACCTAGAGCCTCAGAATCTGCCATATTTTTTTGAAATGATAGAAATCCAACCTCTGTAGGTTTTTCTCCCCTCTGTCTCCACTGTGGCTTTAAGTCTTTCAAGCACTGAGAGTTCAAAGTTAATATAGAATACTAAACTGCAGGGATGCTGACCCAGTGAGTTCTTGTGCCGAAGCAAAAATGACGAGCGAGTGAATAGCAACAACATCCAGGTCCTTATGCACCAGGCAGTCTGGAATAGGTAGGTCTGCTCCAAATTCCTGGACCATCAATATGCATTGTTTGTACAAGCTTGAGTGATCTCAGACATCTGTGACGTTGTATATAAGATGGAGTAGATAGATAAGCATATGGGGAGTAGCTGTTTCTCCTTACAGCTTGTATCTGGAGTCTTTGGGTTGCTAGAAGATCTATGAGCAAGTTGTGTCCCACTTAAATCCTGTTTAGGCTTGAGCGTCAGCTGAGATGTAGTAATTGTCAGGGTGCGTGCTCTCAGCCCACGGCTACTGTGAAAGAATGTGACTTAGCTTAAGCTCCTTCCACTGTGGGTTAAGCTAGACAGCAATAATTCATATTGTCTGGGTGAGGAGAGCCCACCTCAGCTACCATAACTAAGCCAATTTGCCACTGATACAGAGGAACGTGCTCCTGTGTCTGTGCCTGCCTTTGGTCCTGATCCTGTGACTCAACTGGAAAAATCCTGAGGAGCACCACGATCTCCTCAGTGCCTACCATAATTGGAGCCCTTAGAATCCTTGAAGGGCTCTCTGATGCTTTGAGATGAGGCAGGTCTGCATGTGCACTGAACTGCAAAGACCAGAATGGCTTTCATTGTAAATGGTTTAATCTCTTTCCTCCCTCTAGCAGTTCAGTGCTCCGTGATTTACACCAGCCCAAAAGAACACGTATATCTGGCTGAACTGCAGATTACATTGAGTCCTGCTTTGGACAAATACAACATAAGAGCTGTATCTGCATCAGGCTGAGCAATGCTCCTTTACAACACAACTTCCTGCGCTCAACCAAGATAAACAGAGAAAGAGCAGCTTGTGGAGAGGCTTCAGTTCTTCTTATTTATTTTTTAAATGTTTAGATTTAGTGATTATCTACAGAAATAGGAAGTGCATGGTTTATGCTGGCAGCCCAACACGGTCCCGTGCTTGCCAGCAATGAGTGGTTCAGTCACTAGATGTCTCTGCGGGCTGCACAGAGGGGCCACCTTCTTGGGGGGCTCCCGAGAGCAAAGAAGATAAATCGAAACTCAGGCAGGAGAGAAAGCTTTGGCTTGCTCTATGTGGGTCTGCCTGCCGGGCACAGTTTGTGCTTAATAAACACTGTCTGTGTTTCTTCCATTGCGTTGGTCCGTGCTGTGTAGTCCCACGAGCTCTGTGATTCAATAGGTTGTACTTATTAAACACATTATGTTTATGAAGCACTGGAAGAGCAATGAGAAACTCAGCTTCAGGGGTGTCCTTAAGAAGCTGGGTAACAAATATCACAGGAAGAAAAGCAGGAAGAGAGCATGTGTAAAGAACAAATCCTGGTTCACTGGGGAGGCTCGATGAAGGTCCCAATCCAATGCATCCAGGACGAGCCCTCTCTATGGGAACAGCCTACTGATAGATCCATACTCAGCCACAGCTTCTCACACTGCCAAACAAATGCAACTAGAAGACCACGGCTTCAGAAATCCCACACCAAAGTCTGCGTGTTAAGGTCTCCAGGTCAGTCATGATGCTCTGCTTTGGTGGCTGGGAATGTTATAGAGAGACAAAGAAAGAAATGCCAGCTCTCATTATACACCTAGAGACATCTCTACAAACCAGGGAAGGATGTAAAGCATCAATTCATGCATATCTGTCCTGAGAGGGTGTGAGTAAAGAAACCAGTATTTGACTTCCTCTGGGAAAAAGCAGAAGGAAAAAATTCATATTTGAGAAGAGGGTAGCGCTGAAAAAATTAGGAATACACAGGGGTGGGCAAAGCTACAGGGTCACTACATTGACAATATTGCACCTTGCTGGAGCCACAGTACGTGTGTACCCAGGTTGTAATTATGTCCCTCAACCCCTGTAAGCCAATATTTACATCTCTAGACAGTTAGACATGCGGTTGCCTGGCCTATTCCTGGCTCTCTTGGGTGTTCAAATGTATTGTCAACAGCACAAAAGTAAGAATTCTTTGATGGGAAAGCTCTTCCTCAGTAGAGGAATTAAAAATAGACAGTAGGACAAGATAACAAGCACAGAAGCTAGAGATAACCCAAAGTGGTAGCAAAGGGAGCATCCCACTTCCATCAGAGCAGTGCAAGGCCTTTGAAGAATGCAAAAAAATAATCAGCTCTCAAGATTGCCATGGAGTAATGAATGTCATATTAACTACACTTGACACTTCGGAGCCAAACGAAGGGACTGTCTAATTAAAAGCACAACATCACCTTAATGAGAACAATCCTCACTTGTCACATCACAGAAGGGTTTATATCTTCCCTCCCACCCTCTATTCTTTTAATCCAAGTTCAAATTCGAGGGAAAGTTTGCTTATGAATTAGGTCCAGATGTGTCTCTGAATTTTTAGCTCTTGTTTTCAGCAGTTTCTACAGCATGAAAGGTTTGGGCTGTTTCTGAGCATGCTCTTGTTTCCTGTGAAAAGGAACCGGGCTGCGATGGAAGCCTGAGATTGGAAAGTGATGATGGTATCACTTCCAAACCCCACTGAACTGGACCATATTAGAACATCTTGTCCAGACCAAAAATTAATATATTTTTCCTCTCTGACCAATTAAAATTTGAGTTTGTCTTTGTATACACAGGTATCTTCATGCACCCAGGTAATATGCTAACAAAGGATGGAATCACAGCATGATGGAATGCTTTGTGTTGAAAGGGACCTTTACAGGATCATCTTCATGGCCTTCCTGAGGACCTGCTCCAACAGCTCCATGTCCTTCCTGTGCTGAGGACTCCAGAGATGGATGCATTACTCCAGGTAAAGGAGTACCAAGAAAAGGATAACCAAGAAAAGGATAACCAAGAAAAGCACCCAGGGAGGTGGTTGAGTCCCTGACCCTGAAGGTGTTTAAAAGACAGGTTGATGAGTTTTTTAGGGACAGGGTTTAGTAAGGGGACAGATATGGTTGGACTTGATAATCTCAGAGGTCTTTTCCAACCAGATGATTCTATGATTCTATGGAAAAAAAAAACTTAGATGAAAGGCAAAGTTCCTTACATGGAATATACATGAAAGACCACAAAATACCATCATTGTCAAATGTCTGTGGGGCTGGATTCCCCAGGCCCCTTTCCCTGTTCCCCCAGGAAAGCCTGATTTCTCAAGCGTGTTTTTTTCTAGAGTCAGAAAACATGTATGTACTGGCATATCCTTCTAATTAGCCTAAATTTACATAATTCCATATTACCAACTTCTGAGGCATTCAGAAAAGCCCACAGTTTTATTTTCTGGAATTTAAGGCCTGTTTCCCATTAGTAGCGTGGATGCTTCCTATCTGACAGCACGAGGGCATTGCCAAGGCGCGGGCACGGAGTTCGCGCTTGTTGAGCTGCAAAATACCACCTGGGGAGTGGGAAAAAGCCCTCTCCTGAGTGGTTTTCATTTATTATCTGTACTGCACCGGTTTCTCTAAGCCCGTGTCCTTCATGGGATTGTGACTTTGATAAGCTCTGTGTAAACAAAGCATTTCTAGAAACAAGGTGCTCAGAAACCTGTTCCTTTCCCTAGCGGTCGCCCTTCCTTTGGCTTTTGGCAGATGCTCTCTGAATTTGTTCATTTCCCTCACCACTTGTGTAAAGCAACTCATAGAGATAATTTTCCATGTCAGCAGCTAATGTGATCTATCTGAAATTGTATTACAAATTCTATACAAGTCCTTTTTTTTTCCACAGTCCTCTTTTAACAGTCTCTAACTCTCTAGTTGTTACCAACATCTACACCTGAAAGATGCCATTAATTATTACCCAACAGTTCATACCAGAAGTCACAGACCTGCTTTTTAGAACCTTGTTTTCTGATCAGGAGCATCAGCAAACTGCAGGCCCTCTTTACCTCCCGGTTACATAAAGGATTAAATCATTACATTTGTCTGTCAGAGGTTCCTCTCTGATGCTGAGCACCCCAGGTCTAATCTCATCGATCGTTTGTGTGTTGAAAGAATTTGAATAATTTCAGAACAACTGGTTTTGAGTTAAGTTGGTCCAGCAGAAAGTGGTGTCAGGCCCCTGTTGATTTATTTATTCGCAGCAGCCATCTCACTTCTTGACTCAGCCAAACTAAATACTGCCTGATTGGCATGGCCAAAAAATAGCTACATAGTGAAAGAATTTTTGCACTTAGATATGTTACCTGAATTAATTTATGGTCCTGTTTTGTCTTTCTACTTGGTAGACACGAGTGCATTGCTCTTCCCTCAACTCTAGACCTCGTAGATTAATTTTCTTTAATCTCATCGTATTTTTTTCTGTGCTGCAGTGCAGACAAAGCTTCAGACCACAAATCCTTCCTGATCTACCAGGGTTGCTCCACTAAGTTCAATATTTCACATTCTTTTTTATCCACCGGGAATGTGAACTTTCACTTCAATTAATATTACTGTGAAGAGCACTTGCTGTCACTAAAATGTTTGCCTTAAAGCTTTTTTGAAAACACATAAAACCAACATTCTTTTTTGATGTTTGCCTGAAAATTAATACTCTACTTTTTTGGAAAAGGTAATTCCTGGCTAGAAAACATTTGCTTTACTCAAATGTTTCCTCAAGAATATCTCCTCCCTTCACACTTCAGTGAGTTGTCATCTCCACATTTAACGTCAAAATGAAGCAAAACTTTGTAATGAAAATTCCTCAGCTCTAGAGTTTCAGCCAAAGTCCAGATCATGGTTTTATAATTTGACCTCAACTGTACAAATACAACTTCCATTTAGAGAGAATTTAACTCTTTGTAGAAGTTTGTAGATGCATTGATCTAGGCTGCTAGTGAGGTTAAGCTGGAGTAGTTTTATTGCATTATTTGCTCTGGTTAATGATTTGCCTAAACAATTCCAATGGATTTGTTCCCCCAAAACAAAGGCAAAATTTAGCTGTATGTTCTGACTGAAATATCTTAGCAGTTAGCAGTCCAAATGAGCTGATGGTGTGGTGGTGCTGTGCATCTGTATTGTAATATCATTCATTCTGTGGGACGTGGCTGCAGAGACCAAAGGTTCTTGTCAGTTTTGGAAGGCAGTTTTTCTGAACTGCAGGCAGCAAAACAGACTTGCTGAAGTCTACAAAAAACTGTCATTGCTCTGCTATGAAATTTTTAAAGAAACACATTTTAGTCATTAAATACACACTCTTCAAGCCTTGGTAAGAAGAACATCAGAATTGTTAGTCAAGCTTTAATTCATCTGGTCCGAGTTACGACTGAGTTAAAGCATGTTGCATATAAGAGGAGGTATTTTCCAAGGACATTTTATCTGTGATAACCTCTAACACAGCAGGAGACCAAACTCCAAACCATACCCACTTGCTTTATACATCTGGCTTTTGCTCCTCTTGTTGCTGTTGTTTATTATATAACTCGAGAGAGGACCGGGGATTGTAATTGATCTCTCGAGATTCCTTTGAGCCCTCCATTTCCATGATTATATGAGTCTATGGATTGTTACAGAGGTCACCACACAAATGAATGTTTTATTAGGCACTAGTAAATTGCTATAATAGCAAACCAAAGCTGTGTTTCTACAATATTTCAGAAATTACAGGCAGCAAGGACTATCTTTTACATGTGGGCATATTCATTCCATCCCTGTATCCCTGTGGTTTCTTGTTTCTTTCAGTTTGTAGTACATGTGAATGGGTTCTGCTTCTCTGAAGGAGTATCTTGTCCAAACAGGACTGTTAATTTGGAAGTGATTTGCTGGTAAACTCATCTGCTGTGCCCAACTTTAAACCCACCTATATAGCCCACGAAGATTTGAGTGGGAGTCAAGAAAGAGAAGTATTACCTAGATAGGGCATGTGGAGGAATATATTTCATCTATTTGAATGTAATGACATTAATTTAATTAGAAACCCAGGCTGGTCAGTACGATTTATAGGCCAACATGACTAATATTGTTATGCTTATGTAAGCAGAGAAATTAATTAAAACTTTGTAGCTTACTCATTGGTATGAAGAAAGCTTATTTTATGCTGGTGAGAGATTAAGAAAACCTCCTTGGTGGGCTTTTTTTACAGAAAGGGAAAGAAACCCTCTCTGTCCTGCACTCATAACCAGGGAGCATTTAATTAAAATCATTGGAGAAACTAACAGTAGGAAAATGAAAGCAGCAAGAAATACTTTTGTTAATATATTAGTTCAGTAGAAAGAGCCTGGGAATAGCCAGAAGGAGCTTGACACTGCCTTTGTTGGTGTGAGAGATAAATGAGAACATCATTTGTGAGAGGATGCTGAAGGAGGGCTGGAGCCAGGGGAGCACTGCTGTGGGGTGTGAGCTCCCCGTGGAAACGTCACAAGATACTGGAGATGTTAAGCTGGATGGGATAACTCCCTGCTTGCTCTCAGGAAAGCAGTGTCAAGATGAGGTCCTGCTCCTCAGGGCTTTAAGCCTTCATTGTTTTCCTTTAGTTCCCCCATTTGCTCTTACTCACCTTTCTGATCAGCGTGGAGGTGTTTCTGGGAACTACACAGCCATAGCAGATCTTTAAAGTGGCAAATGTTTCAGTTAAAAATCCATCCAGCACTGCAAAATGCCCGAATATTTTCCCACATATGTAGCTATAAATACACATACCTGTACACATACAGGCAGGTTGCAGCTGTCAGTGTGGGTTCCTCTTAAGTCTGAATCCAGACTTGCTCACTAAAGCAACCAGGCTCACTACTGAGTGATTGGAACTGGCACAAAAGACTGTGGATGCTCTGACTCATGACAAGGACAGGTTCAGGCCCTCAATTGCTTGTGCCAAGAGAGCAGTACATGGTAAGTCAGAGGCAACGTTAGCAGCTCCCTGTTACACCCCCACAAAAAGTTACCCACTTTAAATACATGTGGAAAGAAACAATTCAAAACGTTTGCCTTCCCACAAGAGGTCCCCCTAAACTGTTATTCAGTTGTATAATTTTTGTCACCTTTTTCAGGAGCTCCTTGCTCTTCTTATTTCTACAGTAACAAAGGCCAGAGCAGCTCCCCTTCCCTTTGTATCAGCAATTTTTGGAAGAGGATCTGTGAACTCAAGAGTTTCAGTTATGGAAATAGGTGGAGTCCTTCTGGATAGCTGGTACGGCATGAGCCACAGTTAATATTCGACACATGGAATCATAGAATTACCTGGGTTGGAAGAGACCTCCAAGATCATCAAGTCCAACCCTTAAACAAGTCCAACATCTCATGATTGACAAGTGTTACACTAATTGTTTCCTTTAACTGGTTGCATTAAGTATTGGCCTTTTACTACTGAGAAATTAAGACAATTAAACACTGCAACCATTGGGCAAGAAATTTGCAGTGACAACTGAATGACTGTGGTTTTCCTGTCCACGCAAAGAACAAAGTCCCCAGGCACAGCAGGTAATTGGCAAATACTAACGAAGCAGCTGATGCACAGAGTCCTTCCCTCGTGCCCTCTGAAGGTACCTCGTGGAGGGAACACCGGTGAGTGTGGAGAGCATACATGTTTTTCTTCAGAGAACTCCACTCCAAATAACATGTTCACGTTTTCTGAATTGTGGCATTTCAAACAAAAAATTGGTTTGGGCTTACCATTTGCCATTAAATGCTGATTTTATCTTCAGAAATGTGAAAATAACATCTTTGTTTTGGTTTTTTTTTTGTTATTTTTTTTTATGCTCCTGAGCTGACTTTTTTTTTCTGTATTTCTATTTTTTAGTATTCAGATTACTATTTCCATCCCGTAACAGAATCTAATTTAGATACATTGACATGTCTAGCAGAATGAAAATATATTTCCCCAGCCAGTGTGAGTGCTTTTATTATGGATGAGTCTCAACCAGCCCTTGAACTGTGCCCTTGAAAGCTGTTCCAGTGTAAACCTGAACCCTCTACCTGACTCCTACCTTTTGTGATGGACAAAGTCAAAACCTTGGATGGTTCTCCCTGATATACTATGTGTATTTTTCATTGAAGGATAGAATTCCAGTCATGGACATGAAGAAAAAAGACAATCTTGAGGTGAAATTTTATTATATGTGTGTTGTAAGGCAAAGACAATGGATGTGTAGAGGTGAAAAAGCTTTGGTCAGAATGTTGGATAGCAAAACAAGCTTGCCAAATTGCTAGGCATCACCAGGGTTTTTTGTACCACCTGTGACAAAGGGAAGTTTTATAGAGATTTTGGAGCTAGGTACATACTTCTTCACATAGACCTTTCTAGATTTCAGCTGATGTTTAAGCCAGGTCTTCAGGAAAGGAAACACTGTAGGCTAATGCAAAATTCAGTTTAATTCTCAGCTTAATGCCAAGAGAGGGATAAAGAATAGTCCATTTTCTGCTGCTTGCTTCCTTGCTATTTTTGAAAAGGCTTCCACTGGTAAGAATGCTGCCAAGTAGCTCCTGCCTATTGTGCTGCTCAGAGGTGTTCTTGAGGGAGGAGAGGAGGTTGCACCTGCTGCAGTTATACATTAGCACTGCTGTTCAGCTCCGTGCCAGCAAGGTATGGCCCCAGGGCACCCCGTACAGCCAGGAAAGCACAGCTCCTGCTGCCAGGCATCTTCATTAGCCTCCCAAACTCTCCAAGCAAAGGTGGACGCAAAGAATCCTCCCCAACATCTAACTTTTGCTCCCAACATTTGTTCTGGTGTCAGCGAGGACTTTGAGGTTAGCTGCCTGTTTATTTGTTTTCAGTCCTGGGATGCTGTGTGATCTTTTTTAAGCCTGGAGATGCAAAATGCAGCTCTGACTTCAACAGTTTGTGCGAGCGGCAGTGACTGATGCCTTTTGGAAGAGCACCCTGGGGGCCAGGAGATGTGTGTATCTGAGTGTTTGCCTGGGTATTGGTTAGCAGCATTTGTACTGAGCCAGATTCCATTATTCCATATGTCAGGAAGAACATTTGCACTTCCAGGCCACTAGATGATGATGGTACTGTAATTACAGCTGCATCTTAATTAACATTCCCACATGAATAAAATATTAGCATGATCACTCCTGGCTTTTTAACCAGTGGGCTATGGTCTCATCTCATTTATAGCAACTTTCTGAACCAAACCACACACTCCAACAAATGAAGAAGAGAAATAAACATAGAGCATCAGTTCACTTTTTTCAAATTTAAAACTTGGAGTTGGTTAAATAATAATGAAGTATCTCTGAAAACCACATTGCTGGCAGAAATGTGCCCTGAATAGTAGATTTGTGAGTTTTAAGCCTTCAGTTCATGTCTGTGCTGGGTCTGGAAAGGTTTGATATGCTTGCAACCGAGGACCACAAATTGCAAGTACTGTGCAATTGTGTCTTTTCCACACAGAAACCCGACTTGCACATGCAAATCTTTGCATTTTGCATTGACACAAAAACTTAAGGCCACAGGAGGAATGTCTTTATACAGTTTGGATTTCCAAATGGTACAAAGCCAAGCTGAGGCCTCGTTTGTGATGTGCTCGAGGTACAGGGGTTGCCTTTCATCTGGGTTGCTGCCCTGCATTCCCCACACTGTGGGCTGGACCTGCAACAGCCCACGAGAGCCTCAGGCTTCAAAAACCATCTCAGTTTTGTCTACACTGGAGCCAAAGGTGTGACTACAGCTCAGAGACACCTACCTGAGGCAGCTTTACGTGGCGTGGCCCAAGTGCTGGCAGCAATGTGGGCACAGCAGCGTGCAGGTGGGTGCCAGCTGCAGAAAGCCTTAGCCTGTGGAAAGACACAAGTTGTCTGCGTTTCAGCCCCAGTCAGCTTTAGGCAGTCTGCTCTTGCTGTAATCAGAGAATCAGAGAGTGGTTTGGGTTGGTAGGGACCTTAAAGATCACCTAGATCCACACCCTGCTGCCACACACAGGCAGGGACACCTTCCATTAGACCAGGTTGCTTAAAAGCTCATCCAACCTGGACTTGAACACTTCCAGGTGTTCAAGCCCAACTCTCTTTAAGTTGTCTAATCTTGCCTTTCTCAACAGCATCAGCAGAGAGAAGAAGGGTATTTGCTGGTTTGTGGCTTAGTGGCTCTCACATCGGTTGACCTAATCATTGCTGTGATTTGAAACTTGGTGAAAATAGAAATACAAAACAAAGGTGACCATTCCTGGCTCTCTGGGAAACCCCACAATGGCACCACCATCCCCTTCTCTGATGATTTTTTTAATATTTACCTTGTCTGGTTTTACTGGCCTTCTTTAAGTCCCTTTTCATCAATTCTTTTTTTCAGTGTTTATTCATATCTATAAAATTCAAAAATTTTGAATCCTTTTGCCCGTTTCAGCCAAATCTAACAGGGTCATAAAGGTCTTGAAAGTACCAGGTGCTTAGAGGTTTCCCAAAAAATGATGTTTTTGTAGAGAAGAAAGAGACAGTGAAACCCAATCATCTTCATATCAGAGGAGAAGTTGACAGCATGAATACAGTTCTATTGTACGTCAGGCAACCCTCACCTGAGAGAAGGAAAGGCTGGGATTGCTTCAAACACCAGAGAGGCATTAGTCAGAGCTCATATTTTCTTAGATACCCTGGTCAGCTGATGACCAGACACCAGAAAATCGAGTTTTGTTGCTCATGAAACTGTTCTGATAATTTAAGTAAGGTGAGCTTCAAACTCCATCCCAGTACATTCATGGAGTGTGTTGGTAATGAGGGGCTTCACCATTTTTTCATGAAGCCTCGGGATATGAACAAGAGCACTGCCACTGTCAGGACCTTGCATTGTGAGTTCCTGTCAGGACTGAATGCTATAGAGAGTGCAGGCTGTGAAATCTGGTTATAATGATAGGTTACAAGTTAGTGCCATAACGGCTGTGAATAGCCTGAACCCGAGCTTGAGTCATAATAAAAATAATAATAGGTGTCTACACGTTCTCATTTCAGCTATTGCAGTGCTAATGTTCCAGGGGACGCGTGGTTGTGGCCACACTTTGCTGACTGGTTTGGCTTCTTCTTGAGAGCTGAGGGCTGGATCGATCTGGCAATTAAGTGAGCAAAGTAAAACTACAGCTTCTTTTTATAGCAGGCTCAAACTAGACAGAAATACCAGGCTAGGTGACACAGGTGACAAGCCCCAGCACCCATCAAATGCTTCAAAGAAGGGTCCGGTGAGTCGGGCTTGAAGGATTTAGCTGTTTCCATCATTTACCCATTCAATTCTGGTTTAATACAGGCATCTTCCCACTGTATGCAATGCAAATTAGGTGTCTAACGTGCCTTTGAGCAACTGAACCCCAGCCTTAAAAATCTACAATGTGCAAGAATTTCCATTAGCTTTGCAGGACAAAGGATAACAGGAAAGTAAATGGAAATAATGGCTGCCAACACAAGATAAGTTGGTTTGAATGATAGTATGGTTTCACAGCTCACACTTAGGCTCCCACTTAAATGTGGGTTATCAGTGGTCTTGGTTTCACTGTTCCTGTAACCCTGGTTACCCTAAGAGAGCACCTTCTTTGCAATGGGTGCATAGCATAATTTATTGAGGAAGAACGGAAATACAAGAACCAGAAGTAATTTCTGGTCTAGGCTCGAAGGAAGGAAATGCCTCAGTTCTCTGTGGCACCGCTTGCTCAAGAGTCAGCCCAAAAGTGAAATGCAATATTGCTTTCAGTGGTTCATTCTTTTTCTTTCCATTTTATCATTTTCCCAAGTCTAAATGTCTATTCTGCACGCCTCAAAAGAGCAAGATTTACCTGTGACTTACATGGGACTGGGTCACCTGCACTGATGGAAACCTGAACTCGTACAGGTCTGGCTTTGACACAACAAGATATTTGTCTTGCAAGTCTCCACCTCTCTCTCTGCCCTTCTGTCCATCCCAAAGCACCAAGATTTACAGCAGTGGAATTGCTTACCTATTCCAAATACCTCCTTTGGCTCGTAAACTTAATGAGTGAGGAGTTTTACAGGGCAAGAGGTGACACTTTAGGTATATTCCCTATTCCACTTCTCAGTCCAGAAAGCAGAGAAGAGAATTCTCACAGTGCACAGCCACAACATATGCAACAGTGTTCATCCCTCTCAAACAGCAGGAATGAGCCACAAGGAGCAAAGAACTGAGTTGTGGAGTCTTTCCACAGAAAGCTGCAAATGCCAAAGGGATGGAGCGAACTGAAAAAGAAGTTGGCGCATTAATGGAAGGGAAGCCCATCAAGGCCATTAAACACATTGCTACAGATGGAGTTTCTGAGACTGGAAGCACCCACCTGCACATTGCACTCCTCTGGGATGATGCCTGGATTTGCAGTGTTTCCCAAGCAGCTGCACCTGGATCCTGTCAGCAGGTGAGTGGAATTTTGGTCTGAGATTGCACGGTTGCTCTCCTGTCTCTTTATTCGTGCCCAGAGGGCAGGACTGCGGTGTGAAGTAGGCAAGTGAACCCAGGACTGATATTTTTAGGGCACATCTAAATACTTTATAATTTAGGTCACCCATTCTATAATTCTTATCTTTTCTGCTCAGCAATTTGGTAATTTCCACCTGGTGATGGAGGTTTTCATTCTTCATCAAGTTTACTGCTTATTTCAGGTGGTTCTTTTAGATGTTCCATCCAACTTCAAATTAAGATCAGTGTTTCTCATATCTGAACAGGAAACTGGACCAAGAATGAGATTATAGCTGCATCTCCCACCCTGAAAGCAGGATCCTGACCCAAATGTCACGATTAGCCTTTATCCTCATCATGAATTTAAGTCTCAACATCATCTACGTTATCGTCTCCCATCAACCTTTGAAATGTGGTTCTGAAATTTTCAGCTTAGGTAATTTTAGCTAAATCACAGAAAAGGGAAATGAGTGTAAATTAAAATCATCTTGACTTGCCTTTTGCCCATTTCCTGGTGCTGTGCCTTTAGGGTTTTCTCCACTAGGGTATGTGTCCAGCCAGCAAGTGCATGAAGAGCCCTGCTGGAGAGCAGCTGGGCCAAGCTGAGACTGAACCTCATCAGTCCATGACTGGGGTCTACGAAATATTCTCTATTACATTTAAACATGATTTTTCCTAGTTTTCCATTCCCTTGGGGGAAAAGTCTAACTCTGCAGAGTTAGATGCAAGTTATAGAGGTCCTGTTGGCAGGGTGGTAACTTTGGTCCCACAAGAACTTTCTTCCATGGTAGCTGTTTCTGTATTTTATTTTTTTTTAAAAAACACACTGGTTACAGCAGCAGAAAAAAAAGCCGACATGTTAAAAACCCTTGGATTAACTTCCTGAGAAACTGGCAGAAGAAGCTGTATTTTCCCTCCCTTAAATTATAGGCCCGTGCTCCCCTGCTGCTATGATAAAATAAAATGAAAAAGAATTTTCTCAATTTTTCTTTCAGCAGTGTGTTAAGATATTCTCAGGTCAGCCCTGGTGGTAGGGTAGCAGATGACTAATAGCTCTGGTTTTTAATTAAATGTTATCAGAAGAGGATGATAGATTAGCATCACTACCCCCTGCATCTCCCAGAACATTTCAAAATTACTTTTTGAAAAATGGACTTAAAAAGAAAACAGAGGTAGGTGATGGGGGGAGAAAGGGGGGGAAGCATGAAAACAATTATGGGAATTCCTTGTCCTTCTTGCTGGACTAGAACGAAAGCTTTCTGTCTGGTAGAGAAGGAAAAGCTTATTTATTTGTTGGCACAGTGGAGGCTGACTGGTACCTGGTTGGGATTTGTGCAGAAGAGCTGGATCTCACCTTCAGAGGTCTCTGGTTTGCTGCAGACATTTCCACCACCACAGGAGAGCTTTTTTCTTTTCTAAACTCTCTCCCTGCAGCAAACACTGGTGGCTGTACTGGTGTTAATGGGTTCAGCTGGTGCAAACGACTCAACTCCCCTGGCAGCAAAGCAGGAAGGAGCTTGCCCAGAGGTTTTATGCAAAGTAGAGACACATCAGCTCCAGATGAGGTAAAGTTGCACATTGCTTTCCGCTGCAGATGAACACGGAGTGTTTTGAAGGGGTGATGGCCAGGATTCATCCCAATACCCCCCACATGTGCAATGCTGAATTTATACCTGGACTGATTGTCCAGTCTCTCCATGGGTAAGGGGGAGAATAAGGTCATTCTGGACACAGAGGGGTCAGACACCACCTCAAAGGGTTTGCATGTGCCACAGCTGTGAAGTGCTAAAACCACACCAAACTTAGCAGATCTGGGCATTGTGTGCTGAAGGTGTTACTGTTCATAAGTGCCTGTGCCTGCTGCTTACAGAACTGCTTCATTTGCCTTCACAGGAAATTGTTATATACATTATTGTGTCTCTAAGAATAAGCACTTTGCCTATGCCTGAGAAGAGGTGTGATCTGTTATCACTGGAAAGCACTGTAAGCACTGGATCCAAAGAAGAGATGTAGGCATTTGTGGCATTTAGAGGTGTAACACATGAAAATGACAAAACTTGGAAACCCGAGTGAGCTCCACATTTCTACTGCAGAGACCTTTACTAGGAGTGGGTGGGGAACAACTGAGGTGATGGCAAGTGAAAAAATCTCTTTCTTATCCAGAAGTAGCTTGTAATTGAGGGCTGTCCTTCTCGTTGTGCAAGAAATAAGGGTTCAGAGTCTGAAATGGTCCTTTGGGCAAACACCAAAATCAAGTGTCTCAGTGCAGCTGACAGGATCCCTTCTGTTGAAAGACCTCTGGTCCTTTCACCTCTGCTCAGCCTGAGAACCTTTTCATCAGAAAATAGAAGCTCTTAAAGTGACTGAAGCTGTTTCAGAGAGTTGATTTTGGATTGGTTCTTCTCACTCTAGGAGCTTAAGTTCTTCCTAAGCTACACTTTAGGTCCCTGAGTGCAGTTCTGGATGCTGCCCAGAGCTAACAAGTGGTGGGAACAGGGATGCAATCTACAAATAAAATGAGCACATCATTAGCTATTATCATCATTGTTATTTACATTAGTCAAGGTTTTGACCCTCAGAACCTGGGGTATCTGTAACACATAAGACACAAATACCTTGTAAGGGAAGCTATAAATATAAGAGACTGGAAAACTGGGCTGGTGTGAAGGCAGATGATTATTTTTTAAAACAAATGTATTTATAGTACTCCCTTTCCACCAAAAAGGTGCACCAGAGCCTCCATTTGTGTATAACACATACACTCTTTTAAAACAACAGAGTCCTGGCTATTGAAATTAAAATGCTGACTTTCCAGATGCCTTGTTGCAACAAAGCCTGAGCTGAAGCACAGACACCAATAAATATCCAAATATCCAGACACCAAATATCCAGACACCAAATAAAATCCATCTTATGTAAATCAGTGGATGAAAATATGATAGAGGCTCTTTTCTCTGCCAGCTATATGCTTTCTGTCCAAGGAGACTCGAGTGAGGTGTAGCTCTGCAGATGCTGATTAATTCCTAGGCACATTCAGAGTGTGCCATTGCATGAAAAATAGAAGAAACTAGGAGTTGGTATTTCCTTGAATTTTTTTCTCCTGCAGTGAATACATTTTGAGCACATCAAAATGCCACTTCAGGAGTGAAATAAAAGAAAAAGGCTGCTACATTGCTGGAAAAGAGCCTGCGCCAGAATTTACCTACTTTGCATTAAGGATGGTGACACAGACAGAGAGGCCTTGTGTGCCTGTCAAGGTGCCCGATGGCCAGTGACAGGAACATGGGCAGTTCTAAATTAAAAGAACATTTCTCTATTAATTTATCACTCTGGTGCACACAGGGCTAACTATTTTCCAGAAGCTGGCTACTGAGCCTCGTATGGCTGATGGAGCCTGAGCCGTTATGAAAGAAATACAGTTGCTTTCTTCATGTGATGTATTTGGCCTCATGAAAGGGCAATCTGTTTGGGCAGTGCAGAGAAATCTTAGAAAGTGCCTACAGACACAGATATGATCCCTGGGGGAAGGCAGGAAACCTGAGCAGAGAAAGCAGCATAAATCACAGGACTTAATGTGCAGCCCATAAATCCAGTGTTTGTATGGAAGTCTGATAAGGTAGGGTGGTGTCCGAGCACTTGCACTTCACAGAACATAGAACGTGGCATTTGCATCCACTCTGCAGTGAAATGAGCTGACATTTGCACCTCATTTTTTACTCCTCCACACTATAGGTGGGTTGGACTCTGACCTCATTTACCTTGGTGTAAATAAGAGAAAAGCCCTTGGTTTCACAGGAAATGTAAACTCTCGTATTTGGGATGAGGATTAGACTCAGTTCCGAATTATGCTCCTTTGACATGAGATAATAACGTCAACCTGTAAATCTGTAAGTCAGGCATCTGTGCTTGCTAATCCCAGTAATTTGTATGGATACATATGAATGCTTATTTCATATTTGCATATTGTATTTTTGCATATTTTGAAGGCAAAATTGGAGATATGCTAAGAAGTTTTCATGTGCCTTGAGGAAAGTTGTTTCTAAATGAAGACTGAACGTTGCCTAAATAATGAGAGTCTGATAGCCATGTAAACCCAGGTTTTTCACAAGCAGCCTGTGCATAACCCCTTGGTGTTTAGGCACTAAAGTGCCTTGTCAAGTGGCAATGTTTGTAATACTTTTGGGTTTTGGCTCTGCCAGTTGAAGTGAACATCCTCCCCTTAATTTTTTAAATGAGCTTTCCCATATTATCTTCCTTCCTTCAAAGTCTCAACCTGTAGACGTGAAATGTGAGACCATTATCGTCCTCTTTTCTGCAATTTGGGAATTATTTTAATGAAAAATCTCCCTGTTCAAGTTAAGGTGCATGCGTGGGACTCACTGAAAGGGAAGGAATTGCTATGCACTCTCTAAATGCTAAAAATTAATGTTTATCTTGGTTCTCAGCATCACTGATGGTGACTCAGAGTGCTTTGGGATTGGTACCATCCCTGTAGATGCCCTGACCACAGAGATCCCAGCAGCTTACAGGGCGTTGGGTTCAGGCCCTCCTGTGTGTTTTGTCTTCTCCCACCCACCTACAGAAGGGTGCAGGGACACTGCCCTGACACACCACGATTCCAGCAGCTGTAACTCCATCAGGTAAAGCTACCCAGGTATGTGTGGAGCCTGCTGTTACTTAGTCACATAAGTTAGGAGGAAGTCCACGTGCCTCTGAGACTTATTCCTGACTTGCACCAATGTATGTCAATGGATTTTTAGCCCAGGGTAAAAATATTCTAGCTGGCATGGTGCAGGCTGGACAGGTACTCAAATACCCTACTTATTCATTGTTTCTTCCTGCTCAGGCATCAAATTATCCTTCTAAATTAAATATCTCTTTCCTTTAGTAAACCCAACATGGATTTGTACGCTTTCAGGACATAACTGAAAGAGTGGCTATAAGGCTAATTAATTTTCCTTCTCCATTTTAACTTGTTAACTGTGGAAGGCAGTAGATGCTTTCTTCTTTTTCACACAATTAGCAGTAGCAGATTTTGCTACACAGTAAATTATTCCCACAGAGGAAGATAATAGTTCTGTGATGATGCACGCTTCTGAGAAAAGATGAAATGTCTTTCTTTAAATGAGCACAGGCTTTTGGATGAGAAACCATTGTTTTCTTTAATCTATCTCAGACAGACCCAACGAAGTTACCAAAATGGGTGGGATTCTCTGTGTTCTCAATAAGCATTGAAATAACCTCTTTTCCTTGTAGCATCCAGGGTTTCACTTGCACTTTTGGTGAAACAAATGATAAGGGGGTTTAGCCTGGAAGAATTTTAGTCTATTTACTGGTCACTGTAAAGTTGTTTTTATCTCCTGCAGCAAGCTGCTGTGTAAAGTTTTGTGATCTGAGTCTTAATCTAGAGAATTAGTCCTCTAAAGAAAACTCACTCCAAAGCATGGCTCTGGCTGCTGAACAGTTCTTCATAGAGAAGAGGAAACTACACAACACGTCTGGAGATGTGTGCTTTCCATGACTCCTTCTGTCCTGTGTCTAGAAGTCTTTTTCTAATTTTCAAAATAATCTTTGGGAAAGAAACACCAAATATTTGAATCCTTGTGGCTCTCACTTTGCCCTGGATGTTGAGGGGTCCTGAGAGTCATTGGGAGGAGGGATATACTGGAAAAACATAATGTCATCTTGTACTCCACACTGAAAAAGGAAGGGTGCTTGTGTATACACTGTCTGTATGCTAAAAATCTGACCAAATTCCTGGAAGACAGCAGCAAATATCTGTACCAGCAGAAAGCCACTTCATCAACACAGGGTGCCAGTTTGCAGTGAGCAGGGATATGGCAGATACCAAGTGCTCTGGCAAACCAGGCATCAGCACAGGATAGTACAGCTTTATGAAATCAAAGATAACACAAGTGAAGAAATAGAAAAGAAAGGAAAGGGGAGGGTTCCCCTTATCCAGGGAAAGGCCTTTTCTTTGTGAGGGGAAGAGTTATTTGCATCTCTGTGTCGGGATATTCATATTGAGAACTAAAAGCATCCGAGGAAGGCCACGGATAGGAGAGAGGAGCTGTAGATACAGAAAGCTGGTCCCTGCCTCATGTCACTCTCTTTTTACAGTGTTAGACTCTCAGCTGAGGGTACCATATCTTGGCTTGCTGCCCACCTCTGCCTGCTGGCCCTCCCTTGGCTCCCGAGCATCGCTCTTGTCTCAGTATGGTGGGAACTGCCCACTAACAGCCCTCTCGCTGAGCAGGTTCTCCCACTCTGCAGAAAGTATCCAAAATTTTCCACTTTCTCTTTCCCCCCTGTTGTCCCCAAGGCCTTATCTTGGGCGTGGGTTTTGGCCCAGATTCCTTACACTGTTGCACTTATAAATATTTCATCTCTCTGTGACATACTTGATTTTCTTTTTTAGGAGAAATTATTCTCCAACACAATAAAACAACATCTGTAAAAAAGATTTCAAGCTTCCCCGGGGTCTCTTTAATTTCTTTCCACTTTTCTCCATTATGGTGTTCTTCCTTTTGGACACTCCTTCTCCTGGGGATTATTTGGGGATATGAAGGCATCTCCATTCTCTTTCACAAGTCTTAAAAAGTTCAAATCATCGTTTGTTGCTCAGGAACAAGAATTGCTGTCTTTGTGTAATGATAGGCCAGAAGCAACCGGTGTTCTGAGTCTTTAGAAATGATTGTGGAGGCGTTTGCGGCAACGCCGTGTAGGGAACACAGCAATCCCACCACATGCTGGAGGCAAGGATGAGCTTCTTAGGGACATGGTTTAGCAGTGGACAGGTATGGTTGGACTCTATGATCTCAGAGGTCTTTTCCAACCAGATGATTCTATGATTCTGTGATTCAAGGCTGGCACTGTCGGCCCGAGATGATGGACCAGGCAGTGCACCACACAGGTTAGAACTGTCCTTAAGTTTGAGATAAACCAGGGAAACACTAAGAAATGTAACACAAAGGAGCAATGCCCCAGTGGACAGCTCATGGGTGGTTACCAGAAGGAGCCCAGAGGGAGGATGTGCAGTGTTGTATCCATGCATCTTTTTTGCAGGGTGGTGCCACTGACTGATGACACCTGGTCCACAGAGCCCTTCCCAGCACAAACCTCTGATGGGACCTGGCTCCTTCCTTGAGTTTTGGATAGCTGTATTTGGAATATCAGGTTTATTTATTCGGGGCATTTTCTTCTCTTTCTCTCCTCCTGCTTGCAGAGGTGCTAAGTATTAAAATAACAGTGAGAAGGGGGAGAAATCACATCTTGGCATTTCTCAGTGAAAGTCTGCCAGACATTTAATAAACTGGTTTATGTCGAAAACATTTGAAGAATGACTCTGCAAACAGTGATAATACTTAATCGTTAAGGTTTCAAACAGCCTGGCCTGACAGCCTTAACCTTTGCACTGTGCAAGTGAAACCAGGAGGAGTGAGTAAAACCCCTTCCTGCAGTGACTCCAGTGGACTGTGCAGCAGATTACACCAGGCATGAATCCACCCCCTGGCATTTGGTTCCCTTCTCACACCAAGTCATCATGGCTTAGTTTGAACCCCAATGTCTGATATAAGACTCCCAATAGAGTTAATTACTCAGGTCTTTATAATAATCCATTGCCCAGTCAACCCACAAAACATTTTGTCACAGTAGCAGCCTAAATGTTCAGTTAGGGGACAAATTAATCAATCTGGCATTTCTAAAAATATAAAGCCACTTTTTATAATAGTGTAAAACATCAACTTATTAATTTTAGTTGCATTTGGCAGACACAGACATGTACACACAGTATCTCTCTACAGCTTGATTTATTATGTTTAAAACTGAATGGCTCTGGAAATCAATTTTATTAGACTTCATTATTTTTAAAACATAAAATAAAGTGAAAGCATTACTGAGTAATGGCTTTTAAATTTTAGATAAAAATGCCCAAAGGGAAAATAAAGAAACCCTGGTGCATTGTATATGGTTCACTTTTTTTACATGGACTGACTCAGTGAATTGGAAAAAGAAATTGTGTAAATGAATAAGTGTGTAAAGAGATGAATTTGTAGGTATTACCAGTTGTCCAGTGAGCAGAGGAATGAATGGAAGTCATTCCATTGTCCCCAGTGTTCTTTGGATCAGAAAACATAAATACGAAGCATCTGCCTCATTCAATCACAATAATAACAACGAAAGAGAAAATGAATGGGGAGTTGTCTTGTAAGAGACAAGAGCAAATCCCTTCTTTATTTGCAGATGTTTCCCCATCTGAACTATGTGGAGTGGGGGAAGGGGCAGTTTAGAAATTAATGAAAGAGAGAGAGAGAGAGAACGGTGTCGCGGCACTGAGAAACTCAGCCACAAACCATTCCCAGAAGTGTGTCAGGGGATCTCTCCCCACCTGTGTGAGGAGGATGCCAAAAGCAGAGGTTTGTTCGAGGTTTGCAGCAGCGACGTGGGCAGCAGTTCTCACCACAGCAGTTCTCACCACAGCAGAAGATGGGCAGCTTTGGTGGAGCAACCAGTGGAGGTCACCACCTCCAGACCAGCACATGGCCCTCACAGGTCATGGGATATTGATTAGAAACAAAAAAGAAGCAAAACATTGTCCATGTTTAAAAGCTTTGGAAACACACACACACACACGTGCACACGTGCATATATACGTGTGTATATATACATTTTCCCAGCAAAACATCACTGCTTATAATTAAATGAATGATTTCTATGACTATTCTTCACTTCTGAACAAGACAAATCCTTCCACAGGGAATTTTTAGCTACTCATAGGTATGCTACCCTTGCTTTTGAGATCTGCAACTGATAACTTATACTTAACTGACACTTCTTGTGGGGATTTGTCTCAGGAGTGAAGTCAGAAGGAGTGCAGGACAGTTTCACACAGTTTGCTGCTGAGCGAGACGTTGCAGACAGTGACAGGAATATAGACATGGAAAGATGAAAAATCAAAGGGTGATTATGGATTTGCCAGTGAAATTCTCATTAGGAACATCAGCCTTTCCTGGTAAGAAATCTCTGTGTAAGAAGGATCTGGACAGGTAGAAATGGGGACTATCATGTTACACCTCCTGATCCTTTATTTTAAAAGCAGCATTTGGAAAGGTTCACCTGCTTCCACCCACATCTCCAGCAGGCTCTGAGTGCTGAGCTCTGCAGGAGGATCTGGTCTGCCTGCTTTATCAGATCTATTTAATCTTGTTGGCATTCCTAATGCTTTGTACCAAAGAACAGAGCGGGGCTGTGGGCACTTGCAGACCAAGGCCTCAGGGAAACCCAGACTCCATTCCTCCCCCAGTACCTCAGGCAGCTTCCCTCTGTGCCACCAATACTGTCTGGGTTTAACCCTGAGAGAGCTCTCTGTTTGTTTTCTTTATTTCCACCAAACCTCCTTCCTTTTGCTACAGGTTCAACTTCTAAAATGCCAGACTGCTATTATTCAGGGGTTTCTCCCTCTCACACAAGATTCCTCCTTTGATTTTTTTCTTTTTCCTTTTTTTTTTTGAGAAGCCATAATCTCTGGACCTCATCTGAACTCTCTTGTGTTAAGCCATTAATCTGCATTGCATAATATTTCAGAGCAAACAGTGCTGGAGTGAAAGCAAGCTCTCCCCATCCGTATTTTACTCACTTTGCTCCTCTCAGCAAACAGAGATGACATTTTTGCACACAATAGGCCAACACAAGATATAGAGGGGTTCACTCTGGGAGAGTTTTTGTGTTTGCAAAGTTCTCCTACTATTTTATAAAATGAAGACAAGTCCAGATGGGCCTCATATGCCCAGTGACATGCCAAGTGGCTTGTTAGCTAAGGGGCAGCAACAGTCCCTCTGGGATGGGGTCAGAGGATGGAGAAAAACTGATTTAGCAGAAACTGAACGCAAAAATTTCCAGCTAGGATTTATTAAATGTATTCCTCCTTTATATTAATCCTGTTTTTTATTTTCATCCCAGCTCCCTTCCCAATATTTGTAGCTGCTGTTATACTGACTGGTGCTGCTTAAGCTCAAGAGACAGCTGAAGCAAGTCCTCTCTCTTTACCACTGGTCTGATGCCCATGGGTCCTTAGTCCTGGAAGCTGCCTTGACCACTCTAGGTATGGCCCTGGATGGGGGTTATGTTACCCTAAGGACAGGACTCTTTCCCAGTTAAGGGGACTCCTTACCAAGAAAAAGGCTCTTGGTGCCCCACAGTTTTCGGAAGGGCCTCTTGGCACCAGGAGCAGCCCAGGGCTGGGAGGAGACACAAAGCTGGCTGAGAAGAGAAGGGAAAGGGCAAGTCTGACATCTATGGGACAGCCACTCCTTCTCCCAAATAGCATCCCCTCCAGTGAGAGCAGGAGCAGAAGGCTCAGCTCTGCAAGTCTGCTGTTCCACTTCTGTCCATTTATGTTTCTCACTTTATGAGGAGGCCAAGAGAGGACCTTGGCATCCATGACTTAACCAAATTCAATGTTGTGTATAGAGCTGAGGAAACTTCAGCATGTCCCATTAAGCACAGGGTATTTGATCTAGCTTGGGCTTGCTGGCAGTGGATCTGATTAGGCTTGACTTGCCTTCAGCACCTGCTTTTTAAACATGACCATTGTTCCTTGCCCTCAAACGCTGCCAGGAACCATTCCCTACACAAAACTGACAGCACATAAGACTTGCAAATGGAAAGAAGGAAAAAAGAAAATCAATGTCTTGTCATATGGACAAATGTGCTACAAGGTAATAAATCCAAACAAAATTTCCCGTCCTGGTGTATTTAAAACCCATTCCTCTTTTGAAAGGCAGAATGACAGCAGGAGAATACATCTCCATAGTCTAAGGCTGTCACAACAGCATGGCCAGCACATATTCACCAGAGCACACAAGTGCAAAAACCACCTAGACCAGGTCTATTTGAAACACTCCTGTGGCCAGAAATCAAACAGAAGGTACTTTATTCACAGCTGCTTTAGACACCATGTTTTCAGAATGTGACTAATAATAATAAACTGGATTATTTGTTCAGTCCCTGGCTTTTCGGTAGCACAGCAACACATTTCTGTGGTCCTGGGATGGAAACAGTAATTGCTCCACTGCTGGGAGGAGGTACTGAAGATATAGTAGTGATCCAATACTCCTGACAACTTGGGACCATTTCAGCAGTGTCCCCCTTGGAGGGGGAAAGGGAAGGTCAGGCTGCCCTGGGCCACATTTGGTTCCCTAGGTTGTCCCCTGCTGATAATGCTGTTGGCAGCAGAGCTCACGGTGACTGTCACAGGTGGCTGGGTACAAGCACTCGAGAGTGTTCAGGGGATTGCAGGTGGCTCTGCATGGTCTCCTCTCAAAAA
Organism: Dromococcyx pavoninus; assembly: GCA_033558185.1. Classification (NCBI taxonomy): domain Eukaryota; kingdom Metazoa; phylum Chordata; class Aves; order Cuculiformes; family Neomorphidae; genus Dromococcyx; species Dromococcyx pavoninus. Next base: position 484,546 of record JAUMJL010000757.1, on the reverse strand, counting down.
AAAGCCATTTGTCATTGCTTGGCCACTGGCTCCCTTGGGAAAAAAAATCCTTGTTCACTCTGAGACCTTCTCTCTGCTTTTAACCCCAAAGAGTTGAAATTCGTCCCTCCTGAATCCTGCAAAAGCCCAAGCCCATGAGCTGGAATTAGTCTGGCTGCAAAATAGAGCCCTAGACCTGAATTCTCTTAAAGCTCAGTGGATTCAATGCTGGGAATTTGCTTCCACTCACACCAGAGGTAAAGGGATTAGCTCTGAATCCCTGATCCCACTCCACACTCTTCCCAAAGCTCAGGGAAGCCCGGGCTCCTGGGCTGAAGTTCAGACCTTTGCAGCTGAAAGTGGTTAAATAGGAATGTCCATCACTCAGTGTGAATAAAAGCAAAAATAGCCCTTTTAAAAGAGTGCGATGACTTGATCAAAATGCTGCTTTGTCATATCTGTTTCATAAAAATTTGCCCCCTCCGGGCCAATCCGGTTTGATGTCAATGGCGAACGCCAACCACAGCCTTGTCTCAGTGAGCACCACACAAAACCTTAATTTCACAGCCTTCAAACAACAGTGAAAAATCACCAGGAACTTTCTGCGCGGCTCTAGGATCTCCCTAGCAACCGCAGGCCAAGCATACTGTAATTCAATTTATGCCTTGAACTCCTTCAGGAGTCTCTTCTTTAAAATCTGTCACAGTCAACGTGCCTTGGGAAACTCTTATAAGCGCATGAACCTTTGACCAGCCGGAGAAAGTGAGCGTTAGTATAAATCTCGTAAGCATGTTTGGTCTGTTTTCACGTTGGGCGTGTGGTACATTTAACATTCAGCCCGCGGCCTCATCTCCTTTCTGCTTGGGAAATGCACTCTGCATCTGTCATACTGTCTGTGCTGAAACCGGGCTGCCAGCCCCGAAAAGAGGCGCGGGGGGAAATGCCTCCGCTCAGCCAGAAGAATCGCTTTATGTGGAAATGCACTGACGTGGCCCTCGGCTCGTTGGGAGACGAGGGTGTCATGGGAAAGATAAGCAGGAGTGACCTGGCAGGTTTGTGAATGTCTCAATTCGGGACTGAAGTGGCTTTAACAAAAGAGTGAAAGCTTAGCAGGAAAACACAAATGATAATGAACTGCTTGCTGTGTTTAAATAGCCATACCCAAATAGTTCTGCAGTGAACATTGTCAAGTTACCCGAGTCAAAGTGAGGTTTACAGGCCTGTAATTTTCGAGGCTATTTGCTCAGAAAGCCCTCTGTGAGCATCTTGAAAAAATTACTGCTCTTGCTGACAAATACAAATTTTAAATTAGCCATATGCAACAATGTCTTATAAATAGGATCTGGCTCTGCATTAGCTTCACGTCGTAAGCGTAGTCAAAAAGAGAAGGGATGAGCCTTTAATGAATAATGCTTGACTGGAAATCTGTTGGCATTGCAAATTTAGAGGCAGATTCGGTCTACTATGAGTCAGGGAGGGTTTATACCCACGGATGTCCCTTGCAGATGCCCAGAGCATCCATGCACACCAGCAGGTGCTCTGCATCTCTCAGGAACTGGCTCTTAATGATGATTTTCAAATAATTACTAACTGGTCATATTCCAGCCCAATCCAAGTATTTTTTCCCTCATCGTGCCTGCTGGGATAGCACTTCTGTGTGGTGAGGGGGGATTTTCCAGCAGGGTCAAAAATAGATATCACATATCTACCCTGCTCTGTCGCTTGGCAGCACCCTAAAGAAAGTGGTGTAGCGTGGCAACTCCAGGAGGCACCCAGGAAGGGGTTGTTATGGGTGGCAGGTAGAGGCTGATGCCACGCTTGGCCCATGCAGCCGTGCTGCAAGACATGGAGCAGCAGCAGTAGCTAGCAGAGTACCTGCATGAAATCCCACCTGCCTGTGAACAGGGAGGGTTTCATGCTCCGTGCAGGGCTAAGTTTGGTCTCAGCAGTCTTTCCTCACATTGCTTGATATGACCATATTTCTATTTCCAGTCCTGCTGTTTGCTTTGATCTCAGGCTGAGAGCAGTCTTTGGCCGGGCCGTATCTCCATCTACTGTCAGAGAACAACAGCCTGCAGCTTTTTCCAACACTTGGAGAAGTACTGAGATAAGGACAGTTTAAAATCAATAAGGGTCTGAATCCTTGTCCGTGGCTGAGTAAAGACTTGGCATCATTCTTTGCTGGAAGAACCTGCTTTGACTTTAGTAAGGTTTGTGGGGATTTGGCATTGCAAAATAAGTGGCTGTTGAAAGGCAGACAGGGCCATAAAGAGATGACATGGGAACATGAAAAGCCGTGGAGCTGGAAACCGTGGGGGTACAATTTAGCTCAGCAAAACCGGAGCAAATTCCAGCTCAGGGCAAACGCAAATATGTTTTGAGTTTTACCTTTCTCCTGGCATTTCTGTTTTTCCCATATAGCTCTTCTCATTGGCTGGGCAGATCTACAGCACGGCCCCTTTGCTGGGTTTCTCTGTGTAGTGGCTGGGACAGCGAGGGCTTAGGTGTAATAACACCCCGTCACCATCCATTATGAACACAGACTGGAATACACGCACGTTCCCACAAAAGCAGAGCTGTCTTTCATCCTCTTGTCTCTGATTTAAAGAATTCCTTGCTGTTCAGTCAAAGTGAGCAAACAGGTGGAGGAAAAACACACACATTACTAATTAACCAGAGGTCATTGTTGCACACCAAACAATAATATCAAAACTCATCAGTTTCAACGAAGTGGGACTGTTTATAGAGGCATCAATGAGTGAAACATTAGCAATATCCCCTTAACTGTTTGTGTCCCTAGCAGAAGTCCAATTGTTATATAAAAGACAGGAGTAGATTTCATTCCCAGAGCGGTGTAGAAGTGTCAAAGCTGGACTCCCATTTATTTAGGATAAATCATGCACGAGCAGGTGCTGGGTAACTTTGTGAGCTGCCCATAGACGAGGAATGCCTGGCTGCTTCAGACCAAAACCTGAGACATTTCCAAAGCCAAAGAAGCAGATTATAATAGCTGCTTTGCACCAGGAGCAGGTTGCTGGATCTACATCAAGAGGAAAAAAAAAATTCAATATCATTTATCTTTCTCTGGGGACTTTATGGGCCAAGTTTTGAGAGAATTATCTTTTTTGCATCGCCTGTTCGCTTGACTGTATAAATACAATACCTGCTTGAGAAAGGAACAACAATGCTCCTTTCAGCCTTGCAGGATTTCAATTCACAGTAAGTTTATCTGACATCTCTCATGATTAGCTGTGAACTTATCTCAAGCAAGAGAGAGGGTTGGAGAGAGAGAGCAAGAGTGAAGATAAGCACCAAACAAAAGATTTTTGTCTTTTTCTGGGTGCTACCTTAAACAAGCCCACTCTGTCAGGCACTGAAATACCAAGTAGTATTTTTGCAATGGGGAGCAAGAGTAAAGCATGGGATATAAAACTGTTTTAGACATCAGATATTCTTACTACTATTTATGTTCCTTGAGAAATTGTATTATGGATTCCATACAGTTAGTGAGAAAAATATTGCTAGCAGGAAAGTGCCTGCTTTGAAGTGCAGGAAGAGATGAAGGGTGTTTATAAGTAAGCCTGGGTCAGAAGAGAATTGATTCCATTTCCAACCATATCCTGAAGCAGACAGGCAAAAGAGTGCAAGTTTTTCCTCTCCGGGCTGCAGGAGTTGATCTGTGATCAGTTATCCAGTGGGATCCAATTCCCAGTGAAGGTAATGAGAAAGGTCTGGTATACCTGAGTGTTTTGAGGAGAAGACTGGGCATTTTCACCCAATCTCAAACACCTACAAACCAGAGGACACCAGATGAAGTGATGGCACAAACACTGAGTTTCTCACTGCCACGGGGTGTTATGCCAAAATTATAAATGTTTTCCAAAGTGTTCAGTGAAAGCTGTGAAGGAAAACTCATTCAAGAGCTCCTAAACACAAAGTTGCAAAAAAGTTGTCTTTAAGGGATCAGGAAATCCCTGAGCTATGACCAGCAGGATCTTCAGACACGTGCTGCAGGAATTGTCAAACCAGTCTACTTGAAGCACCTTTTCTCAGCATCTGCTCCTGGCCACCCTGGAAGAAGAACACCAGGTGAGCTGCTCATTCGTTCTATCTCCATTCTTACAGAATCCAAAATGGAAGCAGAAAATCTCTTGCAAAATTGCCCATGATTTTTCAATAGGAAGAAGAATAGCTTTATTTTCAATGCAATGGGAGCAGAGTGTTCGCCACTGGCTGAATGCCTGTGGGATAGGATGCTCTACACTGTAGTGCTATACATTAATCAAGGGCTTCCCCCTGCTGTAGACATGAAGTTATTCCAGAATATCCCTGAAAAAGTAGTTGTTCCCAGAATAACTATCCCTGAGTAACTCCACATGTGGACACTTATTCCTGGTTACCAGAATCTTCTTCGAGTGGACTAATCTAAAATATTTATCTTTTTACCAAATAAGAGTTTTCACCCATGTGTTATTCAATAATAGCTGCTCTCTGAATTCACCTTGCCTTAAACTTGAGAGTCCTATCAAGTATAAAGGGCCCAAGGACAGAAGTTTATGTGGTAACCACTGGCACGTGTCGATTATTCATCGTTTCACAATATTAATAATGTTTTATTAGCAAATGGCCTTTGCTGGAGACTCTGAAAGCACTTTGAGAAATCACGGTGGAGTAAGCACTCTGATTTCCATTGCATAATCAGGAAAAACTGAGGAACAAACACAATAAGGCAAGATTTTTCTAAAATTATTAGTAATCTGAGATGCTCCATCTTGGGCAAAATTAAGTGGAGAGCAAGAAGAGTCTGACCTTAAGATAATGATGAGCGTCTACACTCGGAGAAACTTCTGGAGCATCCCCGATTGGTACCCAAGACCAGAGGCAATAAAATGTTCTTGTCAGTCCTGAAGGTGTTGGCTTATTAACTGGTCATGCAGATATTATTATTAACATCATTATTGTTGTTACACGCAAATATAGATTTGGGGGTTCTCATTGCTCTGCACACTTGTCAAACATTTTCCCTGGTCTCAAAAGCTTGTTCTCAGAACAGAAACACAAAATCAGTAGGAAAGAAACTGGGCTGAAAGGGAGGCAAAGAAAATTAAGATTTGTCCAGCTTTGAGATGCCCAGAGAAATAGCAGCACGTTACCTGCTCAGCTGCTGGTGGGATGGGATTTCTTATCTGCTGTATGGAAAAGGAGGGAGCTGGCAGGAAACACAGGGCAGACTGAGCAGTTATTTTGTGGGAACTCTTCCTTTTTCCTCTCTTGGCAGGAAAAAGTGGTCTGAAAAGTACTTGGAAAGAGCGGGGCTGGCCTCATCTCCCCCACCTGCCTAGCAACCTTGGGGAAGGTTTAGGAAGCAACACTAAACCCATTTTTTTTCTCCTTCAGCCTTTTCCCCTTCTACCAGGCCACGGCCTGCATTGAATTCCCGCTTTCTTTCTTCTTTTGCAACTCCAGTGGCGAACGCTGGCACTTCCCGAAGTGAAGTCAGATTTTGGCACCATCCCTTCAGCTGTGATGAAAGTTACAACAGGGAGGGTAAGTGGAATTTGATAACAAAAAAGCCTCTCGAGGCCTTTTCATCTTTGAACCTTTCGCAGTCCCGATAAAGCCTTGTTTCTGTCTCAACACCAACATTCACAATTCTGAAAAAAGAAAAGGAACATGGAAGACAAAATAAACAGGAATTACCACAGTTGATCCATTAAAAGGCTTTTCTATTACCAGATTCCAACAAATTGCTTAAAACACATCTTAAACTGCCTGCATTTTCAGGAATGTAAATACGCAGAAGGATGAATTATACAGTCACAGCTCTCATGGATGTCAGGAGCACTGAAGATGGAGTCACAGTCCTCCCCCTTATTCTTCCTGGCTGAATATCCTTATGTGGTCAGAGTGACCTACTGTGCAGTCATGTCAGCTCCAAAGTGGTTTAAGATAAGTGTCGCTTGATCACAATGGAAAGTTTGTGGGATTTTTCTGAGAAATAAGCATTTTGAAAAACCATTGATGGCTGGCGATGGAGAACATACATTCTCCTTCCTTGCCCAGGCAGAAATTCTACGCTCAAATGTAAACATAATTTGAGGAGAAAGCAGTAATTTTTTTCAAGCACCAATGTAAATAGAGAAAAAAAATCAGACTGAACTCTAATGACCTTTGTATATGTGGATTTGACAATATAACATCTCTAGCCAAGATTTAAAAATGGTGCAGTCTTGCATCAGAGGGTAGACTGGACTATATTTCTAAACTGTGCTGCAGTATTAGACAGACTCATTTATCTTCTGTTTCTTCAGCTGGATTTCACAGGAATAAAGAGGATGTCCTTGCCAAAGCGTATGTTTTGGAGTAAATAATGATGAAAAAAATGTGATATTTTCTTTGCCAAAATGTAGTATTTTGCATCCATGCAAAGGGGCTCCTTTGGTGGGAATGTCCAAACTGTCAGGACCTCCTGGGTCAGGGACAGTGGTGGTGGGGCTGTTCAGAGGAGCTCAACACCAGCCTGGAGAGTAGGCACTGGGCTGGCAGCAAGACCTCAATTTGCTCCTCAGATGGTGTCCCATTGCCTCTGCCCCATGGTGGTAGAGTACAGCCCCCCAGTGTAACAATCTGCAAGGTAGAGATGAGACCAGAAGATTAACCATACTCAGTTTTCCATGGTGCTCCTGCAGGCCTTCAGCTACCTCCAGAGGGAGAGGCCTGCAGGTGAGATAATTCCTCTACATGGACAATGCTCTGACATCCTCTCGTTGATGCCCAAAGCATTTGCTGTCAGCTGCTAGAACAGTCTCTGAGCACTGGGAGCAGTGGAGGCTGTGCTGCACACCCTGCTAAACATCCTCTTGCTCTGTCACCTTGAGCCAAACTTGTGAGCAGTAACTATCAAAAACGTCTTCTCAGACACCTCTGGAGACTCTCGTCCTCCACTGGGCCTTTGAATGTGAGGATCTCCAGGAATAAATCCTCTGGTTGCAGGACCATGTCCTTGTCTCCTCTATGGTGCCTTCACCTCCTTCCATCTCAGAAAGAAGAGGAAAGAAAACTGCTGAGTTACTGGTACTTCAGTCATTCTTGTTTGCAGTTGTTTTGCTGCTGAAGGCTTTGTTATAGCTCATTTTTCCAGAGGCAACTAAAATCTGGCACCTGTTAATACCATTATATTGGATTTGAATCCCATTTGGAGTATATAAAACTGCTCCGTTGCAAAAGCCCATGTTGATTTTATTCTTTTAGATAATACAAGAATCCAAGAGGGAGGACAAATTTTCCACAGAGCACTGATTGCACTGTGGTAGCAGAAGTGATAACGGCCTCTCATTTAACTCCTCAGCTTTGTTAGCCCTGCCCAGCAAAGGATGAATTCAGTGGGTAGATTTTGTCCTGTAGCTTTCTTGGGCATCAGTTCTTTGTAGAAGTTTCTGACATGAGTAATACGTACACAATGGAGTGACATCAGCCCAGGGGTTTTTTTTTGGGGGGGGAAATGCTCTCAGGCTTTCTGTGTTTATAAGACAGGCAATAAGCCAGCTTTCACCCTGGTCTGCATCAAATTCAAGGTTAGGTGATGTAATGTAGGTCAAGATTCAGCTGTGTAAAACCTGAGAGAGGACAGGAAAGGCCGTACTAACTTCCAAATGCCTTAATAAGGGCATCTTCTTTTAAAGAGAGGGTTAGTCTAAAGTAACTGCTCTTATGCTAACAGTTATGACTAGGCAACTGTAAGCATTTAAATCAAGTGGGATTTTCTATTCAAGGCACTGCTAAAGACCACAGTTTTCAACCACTTAATCTAGTAATCCATGCCTGCTCATGAGTGTAATTTGTTAGAGAGAGGAAGATTTAAAGTGGAGCAACGTGCATAAATGGCTTTAGTCATAAAAACCAGCCCAGAGAGTATCTTAACGTGAAAGTATAAATTATTAAACCCATGGCCATGCTTTGAGGAGAAAATAACTAGAAACTTTAATCGAGCAAGGCCTGTGAAGCTTCATGCTTTCCACAGTTGTCTAAGGAGCTTCAGGAAGAAGGGTTTATGTGCACAGCACACACACCACACACGCCTGTGGAGACTCTCCAGTGTTCCAAACTGCTGCAACATCATCAGACCCCACAGGGCCCTGCACAGAAATGCTCCTCCTGCATTGCTTCTTCCAGCTTGCAACTGCACAGCCAGGCATTATAATGCCAGTGCCAGCAGGATAAGGCTTGAAAAATCAGGGAGAGTCTTGGTGAGGCTTGGACAAATTTAGTACTTTGCCCAAAAGATGAATTCACCCGGCAGCTTTGCTCCGTGGCTGCTGGCAGTAGAGTAAGTGAAATAAAGGAATTAAGGAAAATAATCAGGGGAGGATGAGGGTCAGTATGGGATGGATGTAGGTGTGTGGCCAAAGGTTTATTTCAATTATTGCTAAATATGCACAGCCTGCTTCTGCTGTGTTACACTAATGCCTGTCCACAAGAGGAGCATTGATTTAGGAACTCATTTCACAGTCCTGCTGCAGTACAATATTAGTGGGTCTGAGGAGAGATTTGCCTTGACACCTTTTGTCCACAGTTTGCAGGCACCATTGTCTGTGGTGCATAATCTGATTTAGCCTAATCCAGTCCTAATGGGAATTCCCAGCCAGGAGCTGGTGGAACAGGAGATATTGCAAGACTTCCAATAGCTTGTGGTGGTCTGTTTTGTTTTCATTGTGTGTCACGTAAAAAAAAAAAATAAACAGAAGCCTAACATGAGCTCCCCTTGGAGTGGGTGGAAAGAGGAAGGCAAATCCAGAAACTGGTGAATTGATCTCCATTAAAACAGGCCTGAGAATTCAACCCAATAAGTCCTCATGTCTTTGTGTGTCCATATTTATGTGTTGTTCTTTTGGACCATGGAAGCAAACAGTCTGAAAATCTGAACTAAATGGTCTTTGCAAGGACCACCCAGTCTCCATGGAGGACTCCTTTGGCAGGGCACAGAGGTTTATGCCTGTCTTGAAACCCTGAAGTTGCTCCTAAAAATCCAGCACATACTGAATCAGGGCCTTCCAGAGGACAGAGACAAGGCATTTCTTTGCAGTCTTGTTTGTCTCAATCCTATTCTTACTCTCCTTGTTTTGTCCTTCATAAAATAAAGAAATCCCTAAGGCTCCCTTTTATCTCCTTCCTCTGTAAATTATTTTGCATCCTTTTTAAATCAAAAAAAGATAGTGTTTAATACTGCTTACTATATTATGCTGATTCTGGACAAAAGAAACTGCTGGGTAACACTGAGGATCTTCATCACCAGGCTGTTGTGGTTCCAGGGGGGCCGGAACCAGATGACCTTTAAGGTCCCTTCCAACCCAAACCATTCTATGATCCTATGAATAAATAAGTGAAGACATATTACATTAAAAGTAATTCCAGAAGCAAAACTGAATCTTCTCTCTGGGGAAACAAACTCTTTTTCTTAGATGTTGTGTTTATGTGCCCAAATGCTAATAATTTGTTCTCTGTTTTTATTCCCCCCTCCCTGTTAATCAGTCAGGCTTCCTTATCAGTCATGATGTCTGTGTGTGTCTCAGAGAGGGCTGCACACCCCTGAGGATTTTCACAGATGAGGCTGAGGCAGAAGATTGATAGAGGAATTGAGTAAAATACCAGCTTTTCTTCTGAGAGTTTCTTCCCTGGGAGACGACGAGAGAGGAAACTTCTTCCCTGAGAGCATCTCAGATTTGTAGCTTCTGCTCCCAGCGCTGGGGCTTTGATCTAACAAAACCTAGAGGTATCCTCTTACCTTTGGATACACAATTAAGTGCTATGAACTTTGCAGGGTCTTAAGCACCTAATTAATACACAGCACACGCCAACATGCTTGGCTGAACTGGAATCCAAGGCCTGAACCCGACCTGATGCATTTGGGAACTGAGAATAGGTCTCGCTGTGTGGTTAAAGAAGGGAAGAAAGTGCTTCTGCAAAAGCTTTAGGGGGCAATCCAGTCTGTCCCCTGAAATAGATGTGTTGGAGAGGAGCCTGATGTTTTGACTCTTACTCCTGTTTTGCAGGTTGGTGACTAGTTGAGCAGTGCTGAGAATAACTAGTTCCTTTAGCCCACAGCAAAGGTGCATGGGATAGGACTATCCTGCTGCTGAAGGCAGGATGGTGTCAATCTGCAAGGAGATGATCACCTTCCCACCACTGTACCCATTCCTCCCCTCGCATCCTCTCCCCCTGCTCTTCCCGTGGCTCCCCTGGGAATGCACCACCCATGCAGCAAGGCACCTACAGACAGGGAAGGGGTAACAGGGAGGAAGAGAGGTCCCCAACACCAAGAGAGGTCCTAAGGTTGCTGTCTCTCCCACCCATCATTCAGAAGAGGAGAGAGAGGAAGGTGCCCCATGGGCCCTGTGATATGGATGCAGGAGGGGGCACAGAGCCACTGGGTGAGGACTGTCTGCTCCCAGAGGGGTTCGTGATCTCCCCTGCTTAGCAGAAGGGAAAGGTATTTGGGGTCCTCACCTCTCTCCAAGAGCCCCTCTCTGTTTGGCTCCGTGTCCTTTCACTAGACACTTAGCAACAAGTGATAACAACAACAAAATAAACTTCCAGCAGCTCAAACTAAAAGGAGAAAGAGCCCAGTGTTTCCTCTCTCAGAAGCAGAGAGAGCTAAAGTGTCAGCCAGCTATCAGTGATACCTGGAAAACACTGTGCTCAGTGCCACCAGAGCTGGAGAGTTTTAAATTTTGGTGTCTGTGCCCTGAAAGGGCTGGTTGTTGGGTACATTGTACACCATGGGAATGAGGTGTCAGGGGTTTTTTGGGGTCTGGGCATTCTGTATTTTCTCCTCACGCATCCCAGCACTCTCCAAGGTTGGGGCAGTGAGCACTCCGGGTTAGTCTGAAGGGCTCTATCTGTTGTTCCCATCGCTCTCCTCTTGTTGAAGGGATGAAGGACTTTTCTCATGCGCATCTGTGTTTCACAGAGTGATTAAATCGAGTGCTTTGTGCCAGCACAATAGCTGCAGGGGAAAGAGGTGTGAAGTTTAACACACCACGTAATGGGAGAGAGCTTACAGCAAAGTAAGATATGACCAGTAAAGGACAGCGTTGTCTCCTCTGTCTCCGTGGAGTTTGGGTCAGATAGGGTGTCCTAGACTTTTAGACCAGAGGACAGTACAGCATTGCTTGGGATAAATATCAGCTGTTCTACTAAACTCAGTCTCTTGCTGTAAACCTGGTCCCTGGCAGAAGAGCTAGAAACGTGCACAGTGTATCTGCTAAAGGGCAGCAGGCTCCAAATATTGGTACTTCCTGGAAAAGCTTCCCCCACCCCCAGTCTGAAACATGAAAAAAAGAAAAAGCAAAATGCTGCATTATCTACCTGGACAATGCTGAACCACATCCTTTTGACCTCATATCATCCACACTGGCTACTCAGTGGGCATTGCTGAGCACATCCTGGCAGTGAGAGTCCTACATTACAGGAAAACTTATTGTAGCAGTAGGTTCTTCCCCTAAAACAATCTGCATTCAGTTTGATGGCTGTGCAAATCCAGACATAGGTGTCAGAATTTTCCATTGTCCCTATTTGCTGAGCCCTGAGTCACAGGGTTGGTAGAAACAGGAAGAAATCACTATGAAGTCTCAAATGCAGTGGAAATCCTGCTTTAAGAGTAAGGGGAGACCAAGTTTTCATGTCCCTAGAGGGAAACATTTCCCATGTGCACTGTCCCTTTCTCGCAGCCAGCCAGGGAATTTGGGTTGCTGAAATATGACTGGTTCTGTCTGTGCTTGGTCCAGCACAGACCCACTAGTGCAGGTCTTCAGGAAAAGAGTCTCCATCCACATCTGTTCCCTCTCTGCCTTCAGACATACAACAGGTGCTGGTACTTTTGCTTGCTTTTCTTAGTGCCTTGTGCTAGGATTTCTCTTGACCAAGCAAAGCAGTTGTTTAAGGTCAGATACAGCCTTTAATTTTTAAGTACTTGCTGGTTTTACTTTTGTGCTTTTCCCAGGTGGACCATGAGGTCTCCTACTCTGATCCTTTTGGGTCCTTTCCAGCTTGGGTGATCCTGTGATTCTGTGATTCTATCATTCTATGATACACACCAAGGTAACCTATTACAGGATTAAGGTTTCCACAGAAACCTCTGGACAGCTGCAGGTAGAGGGTGATGGCATTATCTACCCTTAGTTATACATTTCAGAGCAGTGTAAGGTGAATCAAACCTTTTCAGAGCTCTGCACCAAAACGAGTTCTGCTGGTGAGTGAAATGCTTTCCAGAGCAATGCACGTGAGTAAGGGCAGAGTTAAGCCTCGAATAATTATAAAAATTCCAAACAAATCCCTTCTCCAGGTTTCTCAGCCACATCCTGCCTTTCCAAGGCCTGACACGTAGAGTGCAAGTCCTGGGAGAGGACACTGGCTTTATTATAGCATCCTGGCTGGGACTGAGCAGCCTGCCAGCATTTAACTAAATGTGAGACATCTCTCACTGTAACAGCTCCTACAGTGCAGCTCCATCCCATGCTGATATTGATTTATTCATAGTGCACCCTGTTCTTTGCAACCAGCAGGCTAATGGATGGCTATACCTAACAGCCCAGAGTCAGAGACAGGAGCATTGATGGTCCCAAGGCATATGATGCATTATTTTATGAGGAACTGCTACTCTCACATGTAGTTAAGCCTTCTTCCATCAGGTTCACACTCTTGTTGATGAACCTGCACAGTTTAAGGATTAGAAAAGTGTCTATTTCTCTGAGGTGCTTCTGACAGAGGGACTTTGTGAGGCAAAGCCATTGCTTGAGATATATTTTGAAAAATTATTATCATGAGTTATCCAGAAATAACCCCTTTTCTTTGACCCAATCTGACTGTCTTCAGAATTTGCTTCTTTCGAAATCTTTAGAAATCCAGAGAAATGTTTTCTTTTCCTCTTGGGAGTTTTAACAAAAATGAAAGCAGCACTGTATTGATTAATATTTTCCATAGAAATGTTTAAGCTTTTCTCAATAAAGGACAATTTTTACTGCAGCTGAATGCTGTTTTTTTCCTACTTGTTTTAAACTAGAAATGCTAATGTGTTACCCTGCAGGAATTGCCATTTAAGTGCTTTATACTCACATTTGCCTCAATCAACCAGACTCGCTCAATTTCTCTTTCCTGTGAGGCACCACAGACTCCTCTCATGATGTGAAAAACCAGTTGTGTTCTCGGAGATAAAACTTGGCCAAACCTATAAAAGAAAATGGACATCTAAAGGGATCTGAAACCCTCATCATTTTCTGTGGAAAGCAAGCTGAATCTAAACATTTTCTTTTCAAAGCAAGTATTCGAATTATGAAGGAATACTTGGCATTTTCCTCAAAAAGCTGAACTTTCACAAACAAATTAATTCTGAAAAAAAAGACCCAACAAAAACTGACCCCTCATCCCAAATACCTAAGAGCTAATTTTCCACTGGAAAACAACTTTTGTGGAAAGTTTTGATGATATCCATATTTGTGGACTTAAACCTCCACATGGGCTCAAGTGGCTTTGCTGATCGGGACCTCAAAATGTTGCATGTTGTAGAATTTATACATTTGTTCTCAGCCAAACCATACCATATAAAACCTGACTTATTGGTAGTAATAGTGAAAAAATTGGCTAAGAAGACATCCTGGATGCTGCACACATGCTGATGCTCTTTATAGAATAAATGCTCTGTGCTCTGATGTGGCAAATGAGGTCATTTGAGTGCACTAACTCTGGTCTTCCTCTCCCTGTTCTGCTTGAAAGAGATTTGAATGTGAAAAGGTTTTGGCACTCGGGGCTCCATGGTTTGGAACAGCTTTCAAAATCGGAGTCTTAAAGGTCACTTTTCTCTGAAGAAGCAAGGAACCCAACCCCAATACGAGCCATCAAAGAAACTCTAAAAAAAGGGATGTTTTCAAAAACACATGGGATAGACTAGGGATGTAGCTATTCCCAATAAACATGTGAGAGCTCTGCATTGAAAGTATATTGTTTTATCCCTGCACCGTGACCTTGTCTGTCAGATAAGAAGAAACAGTAAAACACGGAGGATGTGGTTGCTGTCCTGGAAGTTGGAAAACAAGTTCAAGCTTTGGAGGGTTGTTTTTCTCCCCTAAAATTAAAACCAGTGCTCCTGTTAGCTTTCTCATCTCCATCCAAATTCAGCTCATGCTCTGAGAGGGAAAAACAGGATTTTGAAAGCTATTTCAGATTTACCAGTGGTGACAACCAGCTAGGAGATACTGGCAAAGCCAGGGGAGGGTTAAATATGCTCATGGCAACTTTCCTCCGCGCCCATAATGCACCAAGGGGTGTGTTGGCCCTAGGAAGAGCCATAAGGCACTGAGAGCCCTTGGCACTGTAAAAACAGGGCCCACAGTGCAATTTTGCTGGGCAGGGAGCTGCCTGAGCCAGTTGTAGGGTGTGCTGGTGGCTATGGAGCGGGGCCACCACTGTGCTCCTCAGCTTAATTCTGGGCTGGAAGGAGATACCTGACAGCACTTGAAATCCACTACAGTGAATCCTTTTTTGGGGGGCCTGAAAACAACCTTCCTCATCCCAACAGAAACAGGAGGATGCGCTCCCCACCAGGTGATCTTGCCCCTTGCTTTACACCTAACAGACCGGTGGCTCCCATAGTTTTGGGTTCAGAATCAAAGCTCTCTTGTTTGTCAGGCAGGCTGGGTTTAGCTCTCCAACAGCACCCATGTTCATGTCTAATGCATGGATAAGTGTCCCTTTGAAGATCTAGATGCTACTCAGCATATTCATCAATGACCCAGATGAGGGGTAATTTTCCTGATGTTACAAAACTGGGAAGAGTGGTTGATACACTGGAAGGCTGTGCTGCCGTTGAGCGAGATCTGGACAAGCTGAAGAGTTGGATGGAGAAGAACGTAAAGAAATTCAACAAAGGCCAGTGTAAAGTTCTGCTTCTAGGGAGGAACGACCCCCTGCACACGTACAGGTTAGGGTTTGACCTGCTGGGAAGCAGTTTTGTGGAGCAGGATCTGGGAGTCCTGATGGATAATAAGCCAGGTATGTGCCCTCATGGCCAAGGTGGCCAATGGTGTCCTGAGGTGCATCAAGAAGAGTGTAGCAAGCAGGTCAGAGGAGGTTATCCTCTCCCTCTACTCTGCCCTAGTGAGCCTATATATGGAGTAACTGTGTCCAGCTCTGAGCTCTCCAGCTCCAGAAAGACAAGGAAGTACTGGAGAGAGTTCAGCAGAGGGCCATGAAGAAGATCAGGGGACTGGAACATCTCTCCTATGAGGAAAGGCTGAGACACCTGGGTCTGTTTAGCCTGGGGAAGACTGAGAGGGGATCTTATCAATGCTTATAAATATCTAAGGGGCAGGTGTCAGGAGGATGGGGTCAGACTCTTTTCAGTGGTGCCCAGCAACAGGACAAAGGGCAACAAGTACAAACTGGAACATTGGAAGATCCATCTGAACATGAGGAAAAACTTCTTTACTGTGAGGGTGACGGAGCACTGGAACAGGCTACACAGGGAGGCTGTGGAGCCTCCTTCTGTGGAGATATTAAAAACCCACCTGGACACATTTCTGTGCAGGCTTGCTGTAGGGGACTCTGCTTTAGCAAGGGTGCTGGACTACATGATCTCCAGAGGCCCCTTCCATCCCCTCCTATTCTATAGTTCTGTGATTCATCTACCACCACTCCACCCTGTGACTCGGCTCTATGTCCCCAGCTCTGGGACTCCTTGAGACTAATCCTTTAAGATTAACTTCTAGGGCCTGAATAGGGAGACCTGATAAATAAATTAGATAACACAAGATTTTACAAATTCTAGTTTGCTTGATACATATCATAAATGCTGCAATTTTCCTATTCAAGCAATCATAGTTGATAATTTCTTTCTCACCACAATGCTGCATTTTAATTGTAGTTCCTGAGCCTGTAGTAATATCTCAGTTGAATTTTGGAGATTACTGAAATGCCTGACAGGCTTCACACACAGTCAAGGACAGGCATTGCAGGTCCTTTTCTCTCTTTGAGGAGTGGATCACCAGTATAGGGAGGAAAGCATTTCTGAAGCCCCTAAACTGCCTTTTCCATCCCTCACCAGCCTGCACCCCAGTTGGGTGGGCTGACAGCAAATCACTGCATTCAAGCTTACAGCATTGAACTAGTTTTAAATTTCCTGCTCTCTAAACCATGCTGCAAACTGAATCAAAACACTTTCATTAGAGGGATGAAAATAAATCCCGCTGAAGCTGGATTTTATCACGCGGATCTATCAGAGACGAGCAGACTGGGTTATGTGGGGTTCAAGGACGTGGCCAGCAGTCACCAGAGCCAAATGTGAAGCTGTGGGGAAGCTCTTCTGCATGCACAGATACCAGACTCAGCAGTGTCCCCACCTAGGACAGCTGAAGCTGGCAGACTGTCACTCCCCCATTGGGTTTTCGGGAAAACTTAATTTCCCTCATTGGAAATGGGGCTGGCAGTGTCCTAAAACCGACTTTGAATTATGCTGAATTTCCAGAACTAAAGCAACATTTTGATGGCATTTCTCCTTGTGATTACCATCCAAATCCAAACATAAGCTTTGCAGCACATGTTTGAGAAGGGGGGCAGGGAGGGCTCTGTCAGGCATGTCTTCAACATCAGGATCAGCACAAGCCGTGGCTCAGGAGCTGCTCTGAAGCTTTTCCTTGCCCCTACTCAGGTTTGCGGATGTTCCCACCCTGGACAAGCTGCCCCCCGCAGGATGCATTGCCTAGAGCATTTCTTTTGGTTTCACTTAGTGATCTGCCAGCGCTCCTGGGAAGATTTGGACTGTATTACTCATACTTTAGTAACTCTCTCATCCTTTCATCAGCCTCCATCCTGCACCTAGGAGAACAGCCCCAGTTCGCTGGGAGCAGTGCACACAGAGCAGCACGGGGTGTGCATTGCAGCACGAGAGCAGCCTGTCAGAAGAAATAACCACTTCATTCTGGGTTTGTATTCTCTGGGCTGACCCATGGCCCAGATCCTAGATGGTTATATTCCTATCTGGAGACAAGTCTTTCTGGGAGGGACGTGAAGGTGTCTTTAGCAGAGCACAGCTCTCCTGACCATGCAAGCATTGCTGTTTTGCAAGAACAATTTTGAGATATAGTGTAATGTACATAAGTCATGGACTGTACTCTTAGATACAACACCAAAAATGCACAAGGATGCAGGCACAAATGTGCACAAATGCATATTATGATTTGCAGCTGTCAGAGCAGTTCCTATCACTGAAGGAACAAAACTTAATTATCAATCTGGAATGAATCACAATCTTAAAATAAAAAACAGAGCAAGCTGCCTAAGTGTATCCACATTATTTTATTGTGAATCACTTGCCAAGAACAGAGGGCCGAATCCTCAGCTGGTGTAGCCTAATGACAGATTTTGACAGCTAAATCAAGTCAAAAGAAGCTGATCTTCACAGAATTATAGCATTATCCGAGTTAGAAGGGACCCACAAGGACAATTGAGTCCAGCTCCTGTCCCTACCCAGGACACTCCCAACACTCACCCCGTGGGGCTGAGGGCAGTGTCCAAATGTTTCTGGAATGCTGGCACAGTGGGTGCTGGGACTGCTTCCCTGGAGAGCTGTTCCAGTGCCTCAGCCACCTCTGGGGGAAGAACCTCTTCCCAATATCCAATCTCCCCCTGCCCTGGCACATCTTCCTGCCATTCCCTCCAGTCCTGTCCCAGGGCACCAGAGAGCAGAGCTCAGCCCCTCTTTCCCCTCCCTCCCTTGGGAGAAGGCACAAACAGCTCTGAGATCCCCTCTCAGGCTCCCCTTCTCCAGCTGAACAGACCCAGGGACTTCAGCCTCTCCTCACACACTTCCCCTGCAGACCCTTCCCCAGCCTTGTGGCCTCCTCTGGACACTCTCCAGTGTCATATTGCCCTAGATCAAGACAAACCATTGCACAAATACAAAGATGTGCCCAATCCCATCTGTTCCTGCCACATACATTCATAGTCTCCAGACACAGGTTCCTGAGCTGTGCCTCCAAGTGCTTCTGCAGACCCCTTGCCCCCCCTCTCTCCAGCAGTTTCAGCTGACATGCCAGGGACTTCTTGGTTCTCCAGGGCAGTGTCTCCCTAGACTGCAAAGAGATGCTCCCGTGCACCACTAGTTTACAGACTGTGAGGTTTGGCCAGGGCTGTCCTCACTCTGTGTTTGCACAAGGCTTCATGCATAGGGCTTCACCTCAGCTTGAGCCTCAGAAACATTGTTGTAAACCCACCTATAAATAACAGCAGCACAGGACGGGGCGTTAAACCTCTCTGATGGCATCTGAGTCATCACTTCTGCCTCTCAATGGCATGACCTTGGAGGTAGGCTGTGAAGTCTGTAAAAAACATTCAGAAAAACAATAAAAAAAGTCTCTCCAGTCCGGTGTCTTGCTCCAGTGATGGCAAAAATGCAACAGGAGACTCTTGTTTTAACTCTGTGCTGCCTTTTTGGGTCTTGTTTGTGTTTTCCTGCGAGGAACAGGACTTTATTGGCTTGTTTCTGAGCACACAGACGAAGCTTTTCATCAGTGTGTGTTTCAGTAATGGGCCCCTGGATATCAGTAACATTGACACATTCATACAATATCCCTCCCCGTGATTTGCAGCGCTCCTACAGCTCAGCACTATTAATGTATGAGTGACTCTTTTCATTACCTTGCCATAGATCAAGTGCTGGCCTCTGATTCTGACAGATGATTCAAATACATCTGGGTTTCCTAACTCGAGCCCGTTCAGCTCCTCCAACTGGTGCTAAATGATGTTGTTTGCCAGAGAAGAATAAACTGTTTTGGAGGAGCGTACAAAAGGCACTTTGATAGCTGAACTGCAGGCTGGGCTGGGAGTGAACATCTCAATGGGGAAAAAATCTGCTTGGGTGAAGTTTTCTCTGGGACCCTTGGCATTTTGCTGGGGAGCAGACAAACTGTGTGAAGAAAAATCAACAACGGTCCCATTTATAACCTATGTTGACCATGAGATTTTAGTTTTCTGTGCACAGTGAAAGGTCCTTCTATCTACTGGGATTCACCTTGACATTCTGTGACAAATGCACCCCAATGTGATGCCAGCAGCTGCATTTTTCTTTGATTTCTGACATGCCGTGTCCGAAATTTAATTGCTTTAATTAGTTAACACTATTTAATACGTGGCAGTCATCCTTTAATACGTGGCAGTCATCCTTTAATACATGGCAGTCATCCTTCCTAAGGTGCTTACCAAGCTATGGCAGCTTACTCTCTACCTTAGTACCATAAAGAAGCTAAGAAACCACTGTTAAGTCTGCTCCAGCGTACAGACTACTGCACCTACTTGAGCTAGCACAGGTTTTTGCTTAAAATAGGAATAGGATAAAATTCAGGAACATACTTAAAGAGGAAAAAACATACTTTGCTTCCTCTAGAGGAGCACAGAGGTGTTCTCCTTTACCATGTCTGACTCACCAGTGTAACACAGTTTAAATACTTCACCCACACTGTAGCAGTGGTATTCAGAAGAGTTGAAACAGACCCTTGTCCCTCGCACATGACTTGGTGGGGACAGACAAGTGTGTTTGCACTCTCTAAGCCAAAGAAGTGCAAGGGTTCTGACTCCTAAGAAAGAGTTCAGCTGATGCAGAAAGGATGGGTAGCAAGGGTAGGGGCCAAAGGAAATGTTCCTGGTTGTGTCCTGGGAATCTGGTTTCAATGGACGTGAGGAAAATGAGGTCCTGCACAGCAGGAGGCAGGGTTTAATCTCTCTGAGGAGCACTTGTAATTTTGCCTCAAGCCAAGGACCCTTTGCTAAACTAATCTGGCACCCGTGGCCAGCTCTGGAGTGGGTGTAGAAAAGAGAGAAGGATATTGAAAGTTACCAAGAAGTGGCAAGTCTTAAAGTTGCACTCTGAACACACAGTATCTTCTGCTTCAACTTCTCTTGCCTCCATCAGCATCCTCAGGGCACCATTAAAAACACCTCTGGGCCCTGCCAAGGCTCTGCCAGTGCCCCATCTTTCTGGATGCCTCTGCTTTAAGGATTGTGCACTATACATCATGCACAAGTAGAATCAAAGAGACCTTCAGCTTGTTAATTTAGTGCTGCAATGGGGTACCCATCATAAGCAGAGTGTGCAACCTCATGTGAGGAAATTCCTATCCTATCCAGTTCTTGCCATTGACCTCAGAGAGAGAGTACTTCAACTTGGGAACCTGGCAAGGCTCTTACCTAATACCAAATGAGTTATAAAGGGGCTTTAACTGCCAAAAGATTTTCAGGAAACCTTCAAGGTATTTGGATTTGCAAGGATGCAGAGGGGAAATCTTATGTACTTAAATAGTTACATGCCTGACTACCTCTAAAATCCACCACTTAGCCTGTAGTAAGAATTGAGCAGCCCAGGCCTCCCCACGCACAGCATTACCACTGGATATTGGCCACTGGGCTGTCTCCTGGCCATCCCTACCCTAAGCTCGACGAGACAAGAGCTCATGCCCAGCTCAAGGCGGTGGTTTGAGGTGTGGCTGAAACCAGGAGAAAAGCATTAAAAAAAGGAGCTAGTTTTCCCCTAGAGAAGAATGGTCTTTGCAAGACCAGACTGGCCTTAGGCTCAATAAGCAATAAAACCATTCCCACTTTGGAGCCTAAACCTGCTCTCTCTAATTGTCCACTAGAGGGTTTCTTGTACTTTCCACCACCGAATTCCTGGCACCACCGATAAGAGCAAGAGTTTGGGGACCCCAGAGGCAGGATGGCAAGGATGGCCGTGCGACAAAGGTCTTCTCCAACCAAACGATTCTGTGATTCTGTGACTCTATGGCAGCCCACGCACCAATGGATCTCAGAGCCTGTGCTGACGCTGGCATCCCGAGGTGGGACCAGTGCTTGTGAGGTTACATCCAAGTGGGCTTCCCTGCAGGTTCAGGCGATGGTAAGGGCAATGCAGTCCCACCTCAGGGGTGCCAAGTCTACAAGTCCTTTAGTAAAACACACAGGAAAAGCGTGGCTTTCCCAGATAGAGTGGTGTCTGCCCAGATATCTTCTGTATTCCCCACCACGTTTAATGGCCATTTCTCACATCAAGTCCATGTAAAAGTCACCAGCCTTTTCCTGGCATTGCTTTTGCTCAAGGGATGAGCCAGTCCTTCCCCTCCTTTTCTCTAGTTCTGACTAAAATCTAGCCATGAAGGAGGGCAAAATTCATCTCCAGATTTGCTGTAAAGTCCCAGCACTTGAAGAAGAGTCACAGAGAAGGGACAGGAAAAGGTAATTTTTGAGCCTGATGACCAGTATTTTGGAGTTGTCGTTATCGATTAATTCCCTGTATCTAAAGGCACCGGTTATGCACATTTCAATGACTTCCTTGTGGTCATGAAGATTTGGCAGGTATTGGATAGAGATGAGAAACAGCGCTTTGAAAAAACACCAGTGAACGTTTCCACAAGCGTTCTAGGCCCAGGGTGACAGGGTGTGGTACTGAAAGCTTTATTAGCTCCTGTGTACATACCCAGAGCCTCTCTCCATCTATCAGGAGGGGGAGCGTTTAAACACTTACAAGGCACCTCAGCATCACTTTCCCCTTTAACCAGCAACGGAACAGAACTGAAAGGAGGCCACGTTTTTTCCTTCAGGTCATCCAGAGGACTTATGACAAAGGTGGAGCACTCCTTGGCGAATGTGAAACAAAAACCCTTTAAATCAAATGATGTATTTAGTGTAGCTTGGGGGGTTTTAAATCAAATTATTTTATTTATTTTTATTTTTATTTTTATTTTTATTTTTATTTTATTTTTATTTTTATTTCTTTATTTTTATTTTTTATTCTTTTTTAAAATTTTTTTAATTTTTTAATTTTTTTTTAATTTTATTTTTTAATTTTATTTTTATTTGTATTATTTTTTAATTTTTATTTTTATTTTCCATTTTTAATATTTTTATTTTTATTTCTTTATTTTTATTTTTATTCTTATTTTTTAAATTTTTAAATTTTTAAATTTTTATTTTTTATTTTTATTTTTACTTTTATTTTTATTAATTTTTTATTTTTTATTTTTATTTTCCAATTTTATTTTTTATTTTTATTTTTTTATTTGTTTTTATTTTTATTACTTTTTAATTTTTAATTTTTGTTTTAAATTTTTATTTTTATTATTTTTAATTTTAATTTTATTTTTATTTTTTATTTTTATTTTTAGTCTTGTTTTAATTTTTATTCTTATTTTAATTTTAATTTTTATTTTAATTTTTATTCTTATTCTTATTCTTATTTTTATTTTTACTTTTACTTTTACTTTTACTTTTACTTTTACTTTTATTTTTATTTAATTAAATTAATTAAATTGGAGGGGTTAAATTTAATCATGAAATTTTAAAAAATCAAATGGGAGAAGAGCTCTGAAAAATACCAGCATTTCCTTAAGAAGTTAAGCAAAATGGTTTGATATTTAAAATAACGAGCAGCAAACACGAGTGCCTGGTTTTTCTCCCAGCACAACCCTGTGGATTTCACGGCAAATTTACGTAGAGGTGCTGGTCAGCTGGGGACGTTTGGCTGGAGGCCCACGGTGGGGTGTGACCCTGCACCAGCAGAGCTGCCTGGGCGAAGGCGCGAGCCTGTGCTGTGCCCGCGCTGGGAGCGCTTTGCCTGGCTGACTGTGCCGTTCTCATCGCAGCTGGTTGTGAGATGCCTGGCTGGCACTGAGCACCAGGGGCAGTTTTCAAAGCACGTCGAGCTCATAATTGGAGCCAGGTTTCTGGAGGAGCTCTGCTCCCGTTTAGACACCTCAAGAGAGCCACTGGCTTGTCTCCCCCCCGCTGTTCCCGCTGCGGGAAACGGGAGCTGCTGCAGGTTGACTCCGGCCTTAGATAAATAATAATGAATGAAAGCCATTATAAGGGATGAATTTGCAAATATTTAAAATTTCAAAGCATTAATTTTGTTAATTAAATAATGCTAATAATGCAGCATTGGTCTGACCTGAAGGTTAACGTAAAATTGTTGTGTTTGGTGAGAATCTCTCCCTCCACAAATTCCCTGGGGTAAATGAAAATTTTTCAGATTTCGTCTGGCTTTGAAAGCTGAACTTATTGAACTGAAACTTTTCTAAGGGGTTCATTCATCCCAGATAAACCCATGGCCATCAAGAAATAATACAGCCAGCAAAAGTTTATCTATCTCAATAACTTAGTCCATTTCTCTTTCTTTTGCTTCTTTTACGCCGGGCAGTATTGTGAAGGACAGCTACGATGATTTAGAGGAAACCCATGTTAGGATGTTATAAAACCCAGTTACTCGTGCAGAAAAAGAGAAATAAAAGGAGCAGTCTCTCATAATGAATTAAAATACTACCTAAATAATTCTTAAATACCTAAATATTAAGCTCTCGCTTAATATGTCTGATTTTCACTTCTCTTTTTCCTTCCCCAGATTTTTCCACATGCAGTGACAGATACCATAGTGCCATCTGCACTAAGGAAACTTAGAAAACTTGTAATACTTATAATCACAATTAATGTGATTATAGGTATCACTGGGTTCAGAAATATTTACATGATTTTCCTTTCACAAAAATTTTTGTCTGTAATTCTAGGACTGTAATTGCACTTTGGATCCTCACAGGGGATAAATTAAAATTATGAAAAACAATTTAAGGGCCAGAGTAGCGCTGTGCTTTTAGAGAGGACTTTAGGAGAGAAAATCTCTGCTCTGCCATGGTAATTTTAGACCATTTTTGTGGGACTAGATTTTTAAAATGCTAATAAGATACCTATCGTAATCTTTTAAAAACCTGGCCCAAGTCTTTGTGCTTCAGCTTCTTACCTCTAATCCCATATCTCAGAGGACTGATGTGATGACAAACACATTAAAAGCTGAGAAATGATAAGACAGAATGGTACCAGGAAACATCACATCTCAAATGCACAGGAAAAACGAGGAAAGGAACAGAGAGTGAAATCTGCGTGAAGATTTGTGAAGAAATTCTAGGTCTACCTCTAACCTCTCTACAAGTTTGGAAAGGTTGGAGTGTTTTGGACTCCCCTGCTTTCTGCATGAGAAGGATTGCTGACTGCTGGGCCAACACAGCTGTTGGAGGCCAAGTTGGTGCCTCTGGGTCCTCGCTTAGGTTTGGCCACTTGCAGTCTTCTCTACCTGGGGCTTCTTGTGCATCAGTGGGCTGAAATGGGCTCTCCTGGTCATTAGGACTTTAAAGTCAGTGAATTCCTCCAATCCATCTCCAAACTCCTTGAAGACAGTCCAGATAAGCAGCTTCTGGTAGCCTGTGACTACATATGCCTTGTCACTCCCCTCTAAACACCAGTCAGTTTTGCTGCACTGCTTTGGTTTGGCAAGGCTTGGGTCTGGATATAGTATTTCAGGTCACGCTGCAAGCTTGATATCATGGCTCTGCAGAGGAGTCGAAGACCACACTGTCTAATTGCAACCTTGTTCAACCACTAAATAGTGTTCCGTGGATCAAAAGCCTATCTTTAGTCCTTCCCAAAAAACACTGGGCCTTTGCCAGCAGGGGAAAATGCTGGGAACGTAAACAGAACTGAAGAACAAAAAATGGCAGGGCTGCGAGGAGATATTTTCCAATAGACAGCCTGTAATTTGCCATGGATGTGGTAATTTAGCCAAAATAATTGAATTCTCTGTGTTTCCAAAGGGTTTTTGTTAATTTTGTTGGCACGCTTGGGTTGGGTGGTTGGTAATATGATCTGAAATCTTTGATCTCAGGTTTGCTACTCTTGAACCACTCCAATCATCACTGATCATATGCATCAACCAATCATAAACATCGTAATAGTTCCTCTTGGGCAGCTTTTTAGTGGTATGTATGAAGTACATCAAGTTTTTTCGTTCCCCAAGTGGAGAAGCCTGCTCCCCACATCCAAGAATGTCGTTATTGACTGGTAATCTCCTTGAACTACGACTTACCCAGCTTCTCTTTGAGGGTCTTAGTCAAAATGAATGGCAGCCAGTTCATGCATTCAAGGGGTTAGAATGGCAGGCTTTCTGCTGAGTAGACAGATAGCCTCCCAACTGCTGCTTAAGGGAAAATAAGAAACAAAACCATCACAGCTCTCTAAAAATATTTCAAAAGTGGAAAAAACAGAAAATAGGGCCGGAAGAGAGATTTAGGAGACATTTCATCTTTTCCCTGCCCCAAGGCAAGACCAGTTAGACCAGGTCAACTCATTAAAGACATTTGTAAAGTCTCTTTAAAAATCTCCTGTAATGGGCAGTGCATGACTTGCCCAAACTCAGCCACTGGCCTTTTTTCCTAAGGCCTAACTGAAATCTTTCTTCTCGCAGGGTCACTTCTCTTCTCATCCCCAGAGCGACGTAGAGAATGGTTTATTGCTTTCCTCAAGTGGTGTTTTTTCAGTGTGAGGTCAACTCAGTGATGGGAAACGATTTGCCACACGTTCCCTGTCTGTACAAGGTTTTCCTAGACAACAGGTGTGGTTGTGTTACTGCCACGAGATGTAATCAATAATAGTGCAATCAATAAAGGAGCTCATTTGTGGAAACTACATTTATTACTCCACTGGATACTGAGAATCACAGAAGTGGAGACTCTTTGATGTACTTCACTTGTCACTACAACCTCTCTCCAGCTTTTCATCTTGGTCTCACAGGTGACTTTGTCCATCCCACAGTGGCTTGGGAACTCTTGTTTCCCTGGTGAGTACAATTCAGATAAACCAGATGGAAGAAGGCAGAACCTGCTCCCAGCCACTGCTTAGTTTGGAGTGTGCTGCTCCGTCTCCCAAAGACCTGAAGAAGAATTTTTGGGTCCACCAGTGTATCTGTTTTTTTCCAAGACCTCATAAAGATTTCCGTGTCCTATAATAACCTATCCTCCATTTAAACAATAGTCAATAGATAAACTGATCCTCTTCCAAATCCTCACTCCTTAGAGGAGACCTAGAATCCATGGTGGGGTCCACAACTGTGGTGGGGGATGCTGATGACAAAGGGGTGCCAGGAATCAAATCCCACGCTCAGGTGCACTGCAAGGCACACTCACTCATGGTTTAGGCAGAGCCAGTGATGCTGGGAGTTGAATCAAGAGAAGAGTGTGGGTAGAGATGAGTGCATAGAGATGTGGGACTGGAGGTTGTAGATGGAGACCAAGGAAAGGTGGGATCAACACAGAAATAAGAACGCAACAAGAAAAAAGTCAATTTAAAACAAAATAGCCCCTTTCTTCCCTAGGAATATCTCTTCTTGATCCTTTGCTGCTGTGCCCTGTTTTTTACTCCTGCCAGCTAAGGGCTGGGTCCCTGTTAGGTTTTGAGTGCTTCACTGCCCATTCCAATTACTATGCCACGCCTCCCCCAGACCCAGCACAGCTATGGATCTTGGCCTGAGAACCTCACAGGTGTTCAAATGAAAAATAAAAACCACCCTGAGGCTGGAAAAGCCCAGACATGCCTTACTGCTTTCCAGCTTTGCTGTGGAGTACTGTTGCTCACCTTAAGTGACCTTCTCTGCTGTGGGCAAAAGGAGAATCGAGGCCAATCTCTCAGCCTGGTGCATCCCCCAGAGATGTTATCTGCCTTTTCCTTGCCTTTATTGGTTTGAGCAAATGAGCTCCCTGCACCAGCTGCAGGAGCAGCCTCTATTGTTCTCTGGGCTGTGACCTGCTGACTATTGAAAAAAACTCGTTATCTGCTACTTCCTACTCCATAAAGTGCTGGTAATTTTTAATTGCTGTCAGAACATACCATGCTCACAATCACTCCCCTCCTGCTGGGACATCTTTTCCTGTGTTTACTCATGTCCTTTAAGTAATACTTAGAGCCAAGTATCCATGCTGTGAGAGAAGCACATATTTTAATGGAAAGCTGGGAGCACACAGCAGAAAGGACAGGGATCATTAGACAACAGTGATGTGTCTACAAAACCTGCCTTTAATCTACAAGGACATTAAAGAAAGTAATTTTGATAAGGAAACTCTCAAACCAAGCGATTTTCCTTTATTCTGTCTAGAGGAAGGGCTGCAGAGCCTAACTTGGTGAGCAGGGCTGTGGGATGCACGGTGTCTGTGCGGCGTCTTCTGGGTATGCAGCGAGGCCTTGAAATGTTTGAAAAGACCTTAATGTGACACAGCCACAGATCTAATTATAGCAAATCAGGATATCTCACTGTTTGCTGTTTGTGCCTTCTCCCAAGGGAAGGAGGGGAAACAGGTGCTGAGCTCTTCTTATGTAATAGGACTGGAGGGAATGGCAGGAAGATGTGCCAGGGCAGGGGGAGATTGGATATTGGGAAGAGGTTCTTCCCCCAGCGGGTGGTGGAGCACTGGAACAGCTCCCCAGGGAAGCAGTCCCAGCACCCACTGTGCCAGCATTCCAGAAGCATTTGGACACTGCCCTCAGCCCCACGGGGTGAGTGTTGGGAGTGTCCTAGGGAGGGACAGGAGCTGGATCTGATGGTCCCTGTGGGTCCCTTCCAACTTGGATAATACTGTGATTCTATGCTATAAAGGGGTGACACAGTCCCAGGGCACATTCTGTTATTGGTGGAACCATTGCCTGCTTTCCTGCAACACCAAAGATCTTTCTCTTCACCTCTATCACATTTTACAATCTTAATGAAGAAAGGACCACCTTTTTTTCCTTCTGACATGAATCAGAATTATCAATCAGTTTAGCACACTACAAAAATCTTCTATCTTGTTAATAGTCTGTTTGCTAATAGACACGGGGCAATAAGCTGTAAAGAAACCCTGGACCATTAGGGCACATATATGGGGACTCTTGCACACACTGTGCCTGAGCTCCACCTCTTTTACTACTCACAGAAATACCTGAAAAATAACAGCTGCTGCCCTTGGAAATTCCCTGCATGGGAGAACGGGAGCAGGTGGTTCTGCACAGACATTGGATCTATGCAAATGCACTTTGATCCTTCTGTGAATACAAATGAAAGAGTGGCCAAAGATGCTGTTTTTATTTCTCCCTTGTTAGAAAGGTGTGGGGGAAAGCAGCAACCCCCCTGTTCTTTCAGTGTTGGAAACAGACACTCTTCAGACAGGCCGTGTGTTGCAGTCGCAGAGCCACGCAAACACAGGTGGTTTGTTGCTTCCCTTAGCCTGAGCCTAAGTGCAAGTGAAATCAAACTTCAAAGCCAGCAGTAATGGAATGCTCAATAAACCTTATGCCAAAGATGGAGCTTAATAGGACATGGATCATGCAGTGAAATAGCAATGTGGGGAGAGTAAGTGGCTTTTTTTAATGACACTATATAAAATCAAAGGTGAAACATAATTCATCCCTTTACAGGAAAACTAAGGAAGTGTTGACTGTACAATGACAAAACTAAATTGCATTGGCCCATGACTGCATCAAGTGCTGTTACAGAGCTTTTGCTAATGATGGGCTATGACTGGAACAAAGTAAGAGTTGTTACTTTATTAACAGTTCTTAGAGGCAGACACCCACTTCACCATTACACCTGATAATCATCATGCTGTAATTCTAAATAGGAATTGCTTTTGTCATTGTGCTCTGCTTCTTTCCAGGGGACTATTTTTGTTTTACTTCCCAACCTCAGCAACTCCATTCTGATCTTGGCTCTCCATCAGCCATGCTGAGGGCTCTGGGTTCTAGGAGTTGTAAGTAATTCTATATCCTCTGAGGCTTCAGAAAGGAAATAGTCACAGATTTATCGGGTTTTAAGGGAGTTTGGGGGAGAAATCAGATGAAGGCATCCTACATCCTGGCGTAGAGTGAGAAGAAAGTCAATATGTGTTATTACACATTAAAGAGGCCACTTAAAAGAGACATTTTGGATTAAAAGTAGAATGAGGATTTGGAAAAAGTTGATAACAAAATCACACTTCTGTGTAAAATTCAGCATACAACACATGTAAGGGTGGAGAGCTTTTGGGGTCTTCTGCTCACATGCACTTTTATTAGGAAACTGCTATCTCTATTTAAAAGTTGCTTATTTATCAAATTGTTCAGGCCAACGTTATCTCTAACTTTAAGTAAAGAAGAGATAGATGATCTTTAAGTCAGGGGGTATTTCAGCAGGAGGTATTTGTGTTCCTGTATTATATCCCTGTGAAAAAGGTTTGACTTGCCCTGTAATCTGGGGAGAACAGGGCCCTGCTTACCCTCGTGGCCCACGATGGTGTAGCGTGAGGGCAGCCACTGCAGAATCCAGAACGTTCCAGAGGACAGTATCTCCCTCTCCTCTGGCTCACACATTGATGATTGCTGTTTCTTGTGGTCCATCTGGTTTTCATTTGTTTTCCCCTCGCTGAACTCATCAATGGCTGTTTAGGAAGAGCGTAAAAAAAGGTTTCAAGAGTTGTCTCAAAAGTGGACCTTCAGACCTTCCATCATGTCATTGCTCACTGCTATGATGTCCATTGCTTCCTTTTTTCCCTGATGGTTCAATAATAAATCAACCTGTACTGTTTGATCCATGTTGTCCCCTGAAGGAAAGGGAAACTATGTGCGTGTAGGAAGAGATAACCCATTCTATAAAGACCAATAACCATTTTTCTTTGGCACGTTTTACCTGCCTTCACAGCTCCTTCTTCCCTAGGGCTATCTCATCCTCTCAGCTCCTGAAGGGCAGTTTCTTGAATTCATCAGCCATTTGAATGGGAAGTGGAGAAAACCACTACAAACCTTTTGGAAATTTGTGTATGAGTTTATTCCTGGTTTGACCAGGACAAGCAACATCCCAAACTCTTGACTTTGAGCAGAAAAAGGAGAAGGAAATGTGAGAAAGGAGGGACTGTTCTGAGTCAAAGAGAACAGCTGCAGAAAGGGAGAAGGTATGCAAAATATCAAGCCACTCTCTGCCCCTCTGTGATGGAGATCTCATTCAAAACTTACAATAGCAAGGTGTTCTGGTTTTGCTGTGGAGGAGGTGGTCCTGGTGGACTTGAGGCTCTGAGATGTCCTCTATTGTACTTTGTCATGCAAGAACCAGACCCTGTGAAAGGCAAGGGTGAGTACACATATGAGCAAGGTGAATAATAATATCAGCAGTGCCTCTCAGCTGTAACTACTGCCCATGAAATGGGAAGAATGAAACCCTTTGAGCCTGGAGAAATAGATGTGGATTAATTCTCCAGAGGACTGGCCACAGAGCTAATCTAAAATGCTGCTGCACCCCCAGGTCAAGCAGGCTCCTTCATACGGAGGAGATCTCTTCTTGGGCCTTTTCTAAGACTGAGGTAAATGGAATTACGAGTCTGGAAAACTATGGCAAAGTGTGTGGTAGCAGAGTGCAGGACCCCAGAGGGCACTGTCAGATGTCAACCTTTTCATCTGTGCTCACAAGTGTGTCTCCCAGTATAGTCACAACTCTTGTCAGCAAGTGTGGGCTGCTCTTTAAAGGAACAAACCTGAAATTTAATCACAAAGTCATGCAACTTCTTGAGTAAATTTAATTTCACCCATCTTTTAGTCTAGATTATGTGGCTCCTCTTATGGAATGAAAAAGGCTTTTCTAGGGCAAGATTTGTTTTGCTAGAGAGCCCCAGCTTAATTTAGGTGACCTGAACTGTAGAAGCTCCTATTTTTCTCCATGGACTCCATACTGGAGTTGTCAGAAGGGTTTGTCTGAATTGGAATCTCTGAGCTGGTTCCTGTAACAGATGAACCAGCAGAATTTACAGCTTTAAAGGTTCATGAGATTCAGCCAAACTATGGAAAGCTCAGACTTGGGCATCAAAAGTTACGAAGTTGGCTTAGAAGAAATAACTTCTTGAAACAGAAGGGTTACAGTGCTTACAGCCGAGCAGTTTCCTGCAGTGCCTTTCAGAATCATCTGTTGTTTCTTATCCATCTATAACCCTGTTGTCCTGCTTATATTACACACTTTTTGTTGTGGGAACATCCTTTTGGTAATAGTTTTGCAGAGTGCTGTGCACTTTAGGGCTCTCAGGAGGTCACTGCAACAGTCATATCATGATTTTTTTTTAAGTTTTGGACAACCTGCTGGGTTCCTTGATACAACCTGATGAGCTTGGAGAAGGAGTGGAAGCCATTCTGTAGAAAATGTATCATTTTACAGTTCCAGGATCCTGCAAGCCTCAGCATGACATTTCTACATCATTTGGAAACTTATATGTTGAAGGGTTGAAGCTCTGCCTATACCAGTAAAGGAAATGACCCTGGGGATGGCTCTTCAAGTGCTCTATCTTTTTCTTTTTTTATAGAATCATAGAATGACCCGAGTTGGAAGGGACCCACAGGGACCACCGAGTCCAACCTCTGTCCCTACCCAGGACAATCCCAACACTCACCCCATGGGGCTGAGGGCAGTGTCCAAATGCTTCTGGAATGCTGGCACAGTGGGTGCTGGGACTGCTTCCCTGGGGAGCTGTTCCAGTGCTCCACCACCCGCTGGGGGAAGAACCTCTTCCCAATATCCAATCTCCCCCTGCCCTGGCACATCTTCCTGCCATTCCCTCCAGTCCTGTCCCAGGGCACCAGAGAGCAGAGCTCAGCCCCTCTTTCCCCTCCCTCCCTTGGGAGAAGGCACAAACAGCTCTGAGATCCCCTCTCAGGCTCCTCTTCTCCAGCTGAACAGAGCCAGGGACTTCAGCCTCTCCTCACACACTTCCCCTGCAGACCCTTCCCCAGCCTTGCTCCCCCTCCCTCCCTAGCATTGCCTGGGAGAGTTTTAGCTGGCACGGGGTGAAAATTTACAAAGGACCATTTCATCAGCTTTATGGGGTGGGTGTTTGTGTTTCATGTGTGGGCACAGCCATGGGGCAGAGCAAAGGGTCCTGTCTCTGGGATAGTTTGAATAGAAAGGCATAGGGGTCTTCTTGCCACTTTTTCTGCACTTGTACCAGCAGAGAGTTTGATCCTGGTGGACACATCAGGCTTCTTGACTGTATTCATCTGGCAGTGAACTCAATTGCTTTTAGAGACCTCACTGACAGAACAACCAGAATTGCCTGCTCCTAACCAATGTGTCACGTGAACTTTGCATTGTGTTCAACCCTTGACTTCATTGCTTTTCCAGTGTGCGTGGCTGACATTCCCAATAACAGTGGTATGAAGCTGGTGCAGTGTGCTATGAATCAATTTACCAGCTACCAAGTCTTTTGCATAACTTCTAGAAATTTAAGGAAATTTCTGATTAGAAAAGACTAAAGCCATTTTTATAAATATTCACTCACAGGAAAAGTTTTTAAGTTTCATTTTCTCTTTAAACAAACCGCCTGCTACAAACCAATAATTCAAAATTCAACTCTGTTTCTAGAGATTCATGATCTTTGGGTACTTCTTCATTTCTGTTCCCTGAGTGTTTGTGGTTATGGCTGAACTCTTTTCAGTGCATGATGAAATTATAACATTGGATGCAATTAGTTTCTTATGCCCACGAAGAGTTCTGTGGGTGACTTGGCTGTAACAAAAGCAAGAAGGAGAAAGTATATTCCAGTTTCCATCCCACGGAAGAATTTTGGTTGGGAGTAATGATTCAGGTCACTGATGGCTTATGGGAAGGGATTTGGGATGAGCTGGTATTCTGAAGCAAAGCTTTGTGACTGGGCACACTTTGTGTGCCCTTTCTGTTTATTCTGGGCAGCTCTCAGTGGCTGCTGGCTATTTGCTTGGAAGGTATCTGCAAAAAAGTCCTGTGGGACCTGCAGTCACAAGGTTATTTCTAGACATTGTTGCCCAGAGAACATCCCTGCAGCTGGCACTGGCTGAGGTCTCACGGTACATGGGGAGACTGAAAGAGCAGGAATCAAAACATCACTCTGTATGTTACAGGATACTCATGACCTGATCCATCTGAGGAATACATTTTATTGGGCAATGCTCTAACTGTCCAAGCTCAGCTGTCTGATTTCTTATTTGAAAGAAGACACTTTGAAAAACACCAACATCAGAAGATATAATTTACTTAATGTTTTCTTTTAAGATGCACTAAGACCTCAGAGGTGTCAATCAGGTTAAGAGCAAAACAAAACCTTTTTTTCAATGGCATCAAACTTTTCTTTCTCACCAAGGTCAGGATTGGAGCCAGAGGGTATTTTTTTTTTCAATTTATATTTTTTACCCTAAAAAATGTGGGTCTGGATCAAAAATATTTACCAAATGTGGGTCTGGCAAATTTATTTACTTCTCACATATTGGCAGAAAAAAAATCCAAAAACACACTTTTGAGTCTATCTGGCACAAAATTTTCCATCCAGGTCCTTTAATTTGGTCAGAGATCTTGGACTTTTAAATTAATGCCTTTTATTGAGAGCTGCACAAATGTGCCTTCAACCTGTGTCCTATCTGGCTATGTCAGTGAAAAAGATTGTGCTCCAACTTCCATGTTTTCCTCTGTGCTTCCCTGCATTCTGTTGCATTCCATTATGTACCTGCCACAAGCTTATAACTTAGCTGAAAAAACAAATATTACTCAAAAATACCTGTCAGAGCTGCTAAAAGAGCAGCTTGTCACAGCAACACCGTGCTGAGCTGCCAAGATTAAACTGTCCTTTGGAAAAATTAGTTTCCCATGGAAAATAAACATCAGCTTCCCATAAAATATACAGACTTGGGACAAAACCCTTCTTGGTTCAGACTTGTTTAGCCTGAAGTTATAGCAGCATGTAACTTGTACAGAGAAACTCCCAGGATTGGTCTTTGCTGTGTACATCAAGGATGGGTTTAGTTTCATTGGTTCTTTATTTATGGAGTAGACAGACTTGGGCATTTTTACTTTCTGCTTAGGCAGGTGAGGCTGCAAAACAGAAACCCTGTGAAAATAGCCCAGCCCAGACTCAACAATCCTTTTCTGTACGATGTTCACCAGCATCTAACAGAAACAGATGGATTGATCTCCTCTGGGTTTTGTGAGGAAAACTGCCCTCCTCCTGCAACAGCACAGAGGTATTGCTGAGCCCAGGGACCTGGAGGACATTCCCTGGCACCCATGGCACACTTTGTGTTTTCCCAGGAGCTCCCTCTGCCTCCAGTTTGCAAATTATTGTGGCAGTTGCCACAGCCCATTGGCTGGGCTTTCAAGAAGCACAGGAAGGAAAAAGCACCAGAAGGGCTACAAAAGCAAAAAAAAAATCAAATATGACACCAGAAACAGCACAAAATGCTGCCTCAGCCTTCATGTATCACAGCAACCCCAATCCAGCCCTGGTGATGATCTGCTCTTTGTGAAAATGATGGGCACGGCTTGGCAAGTTGTGAGTCAAGAATGCACTTCACGTGCTCCTGCAGCGAAGGGGAGTTCAGCCCTCAGGCATGGACTGGAGGCAGGACAGAGTGAGACCTCCTCAAGTGTAGGTGTTGGTACCAAATGGTCAAATCCACTCCTTGCTGGGGCAAGGCAATAGTTAGTGCAAGCTTTAAAAGACATGGACACTGCTGTCAGCTGTTGAGCAGCCTGATGGGACAAGTCACTGTTTCTCTGTTTCTCTGATCATGAGCAGTGATGCAAACAGTCTCCTTTAAAGTAGTTTGTGATTTCCTAATAATAGCAACAATTAAAGCAATTATGCCATCATTTTGACCATCTTATAATGAACACAATGCCTGCATGGTCAGGAGATTGAAAAGATTTCTTTTTCTTTTCCTTGTTTTTTTTTTCATTTCTTTTTCTTTTTCATTTCTTTTTCTTTTTCATTTCTTTTTCTTTTTCATTTCTTGTTTTTCTTTTTCATTTCCTTGGTTTTCTTTTTCTTGTTACTTCTCTCTGGCTATAGTAGGTACAAAACCCAAAGGGCTTTATTTGAAACATCATTCTACACTTGCAAGAGGAAGAAAATACAACAAATGAGCATGCAGCAACTATATTCCACACCTTGAAAAAGTACACTTTAAACAATAATATTTGCAGTCAGAAAGTGAAATGTTCAAATCCTGAGCACTGGCAGTAACAATTCACTTAATTTAAAGGCTTGTAATGAGGTTTACTGATCTCTTACACATTTCTTTCTTTCTCTATGAAAATGTCAGATTGTTGAAGCTTTTCATGGGAAGGTACATGGAATTTTGGGTCAGGGGGTAAAGGGTAAGACTTTCACCTATCCTAGAAGAACATGAGACACATCTCACCCCTCGTGGAGTAGCCTAGCAACTAAGCATAGATGTGAGATGTAGCAACTTACATTCAACTCTGTTTTGCCTAAGCTGGACCAGGCTCTTAATCTCGACCCCTGATTCTACATTGAGCGCTCTGTTTCTGGCCTTTGGAAGCAAGTTTACTCCTGTCCACCGAACGTTTGGTCATTTATATGACAAGGACAACAGCTCATCCATTGTAGGTTTTCAGTGACCAGCTAATTAGAGGAGTGACAGGAAACATGGGATTACTTTATACACCTTTGGCCCAATCAGGCAGAGTTTATGTGCTGGGATCCTGCATCCTTTAACATGACTTAGAGCAGGGTAAGACTTACTCTGCAGATAAGGTGCTGCTTGTCACTGCTCTGAGAGATCTCTTGTTCATCCTGATGTAGAGCATTTTCTATCTAATGGCAAAATCTTGCTGGGACATAAATATTTCCCTGGGTCAACAACTCTTTGTAAGTCATAGAATCAAGGGATTATACAATATCTTGAGTTGGAAGGGACTCGTAAGGATCATTGAGTGCAACTCCCTGACTCAACATACACATAAGCTTGTCTTCAAACACCAGGTTGCACTTAGCACCACTTTGGCATAGGCTTAGAAGAAACTAGAGCGTGTGAGTGGTATGTTCACACGTGATTTAGGGTATTCTCTGTGAAACCAGTCCAGCAGAACTCACACAGCACAAACCTTCTTTTGGGAACTGGATACCAACCCTCGTGCCCCCATGCCACGCAAAAGCACAGAGCACGTGCTGAACAGTGTCAGTTTTTCTTTTTTCCCTAGAGTCCTAAAAAGCCTGATATAAAACAAGGTAGAGGTAGTTGTGGGAAAATGACAAAACAGGTTAAAATAAAGTGCAGGCTAAGATTTTAACATTTAAACAAACACATACTAAGCCAAAACAAATGTTACCTGATGTCTAATTTTTCATGGTAACTATCTGGTGCTCTGTGCCTGTGACTGATGGATGAAATGTCTTGAAGCTTGAAGTGAGAGAAGCAGATTGCTTTACATGATTTGAAAGTGTTGAAATTCATAGGTTGCACACTCTGCACGATCTGGAGTAATGGGAGGGAAGACAGGGAGATGGCTTCTTCAGAGAAGACAGGGTTGGTTGGGGAATGCACCAGTGGCCAAGTCTCTATCTGCAAACTAGAGGACTCTGCTAAAAGGTGTGAATACCTGGGCTCTTGTGCAGAAGAGATAAGTTTCCTGTTGCTCCACAGCCTGAAGGATCACTGACACCAACACAGACCAGGATGGTGAGGAGATCTTCCAGACCCTCTCTGCTAGTAGTAAATGGCTGTGCAGGTAGAGAGGTGAGGGAGAGTCAAGTTGTCTCTCTCTGGGACAAGCAACCACTTCTTTCATCTTCTTCAGTCCTTTTCTGGTACAACAGGACAAAGAATGAGGAGAAGCATTACTGCACTGTGATCAGCTGAGAACTCTTGCAGGAGAGCACAGGGACCTGCCTATGGCATCTCCAGATAGAAGACTTATTTGAATAAAAAACCAAAACCAAAACCAAATACAACCTCCCAGACTGAAGTTTATTTTCCCTCATTCTGGGAAATTTCACTCAGATCCAACCTTTGTGACTCAGATTCACCTCCAGCAGTAAGATGAACTGTACTGCAATATTCCCCAACATATACTCTCAACACTACTGCACAAATAAATCATCTTGATCCACTTCTAGTTGGATGTATATTTTTCACTTTTTTGAAAAGGTTCTAGTTTCATTCCATACATTTTTTACTTTATGAACTCAAGCCAGTTGTGTATATTAAACTCTGTATTGAAAATACTGAGTTGAACCTTTCTTTGGGCCCCCAAAGCAAACCCTGCCTCCTGCAGGAGGTGGCTTTATTTCTTACCACCCCAGGAAGCTCTAGGCTGCCATAATAGGAGAGACAGAGAAAATTTTTTATCATTTTATGATTTTAAAGGATTATTGCAGATTGCTTTCCATCTTTGCAGATATTGTGATACAATCAAAGGAGGAAACCCAAAGGCTAAGAAGCAGAATAGCCCTTGAGAAGGCCCAGTCTCTAGCCTTGCCTTGGCATCCATTTCTCATGGGAGAAATCCTCAATCTCTCCCTACTGCAGTGATCACAGCATCACAGAATCATAGCATTACCCCAGTTGGAAGGGACCCACAAG
The DNA here is from genome assembly GCA_033558185.1 of Dromococcyx pavoninus. Classification (NCBI taxonomy): domain Eukaryota; kingdom Metazoa; phylum Chordata; class Aves; order Cuculiformes; family Neomorphidae; genus Dromococcyx; species Dromococcyx pavoninus. The sequence continues at coordinate 447,325 of JAUMJL010000757.1, read as the reverse complement.
GACCATGGAGTCCAGCTCCTGTCCCTCCCCAGGACACTCCCAACACTCACCCCGTGGGGCTGAGGGCAGTGTCCAGATGCTTCTGGAATGCTGGCACAGTGGGTGCTGGGACTGCTTCCCTGGGGAGCTGTTCCAGTGCTCCACCACCCGCTGGGGGAAGAACCTCTTCCCAATATCCAATCTCCCCCTGCCCTGGCACATCTTCCTGCCATTCCCTCCAGTCCTGTCCCAGGGCACCAGAGAGCAGAGCTCAGCCCCTCTTTCCCCTCCCTCCCTTGGGAGAAGGCACAAACAGCTCTGAGATCCCCTCTCAGGCTCCTCTTCTCCAGCCGAACAGAGCCAGGGACTTCAGCCTCTCCTCACACACTTCCCCTGCAGACCCTTCCCCAGCCTTGTGGCCTCCTCTGGACACTCTCCAGCACTTTGATGTCCTTTTTACCCTGTGGTGCCCCAACTGCCCCCAGAGCTCGAGGTGGGGACACCCCAGTGCAGAGCAGAGGGGACAATCCCCTCCCTCTCCCGGCTGGTGATGTTGGGCTTGATAAGCAAGAAGAGCTGTTATGGAGACTTGTGAAGTGCCTTGAGGTACTCACACGGGAAAGAGTAGAAAAATGCCACCCTCATTGCTCTTAAATTGTGTCTTCACACTGGCTGTGGCACTTTCCAGCTGGAGGAAGAAGCTCAAAACTGACAACACTCTTTTACATCAAAATAGTAATGGATCTTTCTGTCTGTGAAAACCCAAAGTGCTACACGGATGAAAAAGGAGAAATCTTGTGTGCTGCGAAACGTGTGGCTGATTGCCAGAGTCACTTCTTTTCAAAAGCAAGAAGAAAGAGGTTTGTATTATTCTATTTTTTGAAAAGTAGCCTGAGGAATTTGGAACAGACAGATTTTTGTCAAAATTAAAGTCTCTGTTGAAAGAGTTCCTGTGACCCAAGTATTTATCTGGCATGTGTGTGCATACACACACATGTTCTGGTACAATAATACTGATAATGTGAATAACCATAATAATGATATTATGAATAGCCATAATACAAAATGATGCCAATTCACTTTAGCTATTACAGATAACATTCTTCCATCCTATGTGCAAACATACAACTTGACAGGCCTATGCCACACCATTCCCCCTTGTGAGAGCAAGAACTGAAATGTCAGGGAAAAAGGAGAGAGGAGAGGAGAGGAGAGGAGAGGAGAGGAGAGGAGAGGAGAGGAGAGGAGAGGAGAGGAGAGGAGAGGAGAGGAGAGGAGAGGAGAGGAGAGGAGAGGAGAGGAGAGGAGAGGAGAGGAGAGGAGAGGAGAGGAGAGGAGAGGAGAGGAGAGGAGAGGAGAGGAGAGGAGAGGAGAGGAGAGGAGAGGAGAGGAGAGGAGAGGAGAGGAGAGGAGAGGAGAGGAGAGGAGAGGAGAGGAGAGGAGAGGAGAGGAGAGGAGAGGAGAGGAGAGGAGAGGAGAGGAGAGGAGAGGAGAGGAGAGGAGAGAGGGAGTGTTTGCCTTCTCATGTGCACATGCAGTTCAGCTTACACTGCCTTTCTGTCCCGGCCCACAAAACTCTCAGGCTTGGGCTGTGCGTGGGCACAAAGTAGCATGCTGTCCAAACAAACTAATGTACAATTTGAGATGCCTGTGGCCTTTCTGTGTCCCAGCTAGATATATTAATAGGTCACAAGTTAAACCCAAGTGTCTGCTTGCTCACTCTTTGAAAATAAAAGCCTGTGTGCCAAGTGTTGTCAATAAGGTCACTCACACAAGGCGTCTATTTAGTCTCAGAGTCAGCAAAGCCAGATCAGTGGTCTAGGGAGAAGAAACAGCTACTTGAACTTTATAGGTTAAGAAAATCCCCAGCTAAAGTGGATCATCGTTAATAAGTTTCCAGTTACATCCAAAGAAACGTCAACACTGATGTTTTGTGATCAGGATGGTGAGTATTTCCACCTACCCACATTCTTTTGAGCTTTGGCTTTACAAGGTGTTCCTGGATTGAAGCTGTATTGTTCCTTCTCAGGTCCAGTTTGCAAATTTCAAGTGCAAAGCAAAATTTCTGTCTTTCACTCATTTTTTTTTAATATGTAATCTACACTTAAAGAGGAGTCTCAAAGTCTCCCTTTTTTTTTGAAAAAAGGGCAAGTTGTTGCTGAGAACTGGGAACTGTAAATATGATCTTTTGGGCTGAACTGACCCCTTTTAAAAGGCCTTAACTAAACTGTGCCTTCATGTTAAAAGTGTGCAAAAATCCACCACTGATTCAGTCATTTTCTATTCTCGAGTTTTCATATGTGATGTTGTAATAAAAGGCAGTCTGAGGACAGCCATAGCAACACTTGTGCTTCTCTGTCATACTTTATGCTTTTGCTGAAATTAATTAATTATGGTTTCCAGAGAGGCAAATGACCAATATTTATGCAGACATAAGCAAAAGCCTCATTGGGGACTGGCCAAAAAATCACAGAGAGTGAACAGAGCAGTGGATAACAATATAAACCAGCCAGTGACCAAACCTTGATGAGTTTATCTGGGATACTTACCACAGACTTTGGCTACTTTCTTTATTCTTTTATTTATTACTTACTCATATCCATATATCTGTGTGATACTTCACGAAAGAAACCAACCTTATCTGTAGCAATATAGATGCTGATCATTGACACTAAGTTAATGATTTCTTGTTGGATATACACAAACAATTGGGTCAAACCCCAAAATGTTTATTCACACCAATGAGCCAGTCTCAGTTTCCTGATAGACTCATCAAAGAGCAATAATTGCTTTTCCCGAGACCTTTTAATCTGCTTCGTTCTTACAGCTGGAGGAGGAAATTGCTTTCCCATCCTGGGAAAACTTAGAAGATTTTGATTGCTTGCTCCTCTTCAGAGGGATCCTTGGGATGTATCACATTACCAGCTTCCAGTGGCTGCCACAGGGAGTCACACAGAGCACAAAGTGCCTTCCAGAATTTGGCCCAGGTAGAGCATCAGGCTTTCAGTCACAGTAGACTTGGACTGAATGCAGCTATGGCCTTCTCCAAAACACTGAAGAAAAAGCTGCTGAAGTACTGTGGATGTAGGTTTGGGGCCTTTTTTTTCCCATCTCTGAGATGGGAAAAACCCATCTGCTCCAAGACAGAGAGTAAGTCAAAAGTGAGGAGATCAGCAGTTCCCATGCTACCCCCAACTTGGAAAAGCAGGTGGAGTGGAGAGGAGAATCCACCTTCCAGTTGTGTCTTAATGAAGAAGTTGTTTGTTCTTCTGTGTCTTCTGACGAATGGGTGTTTTCCTTCAAAAGCTGACGTTTGTCTTTCATTACACTCAGCATATGCTCTGCTAGGCACAACCATTTTTCTACTCTAGATAAATAAACATGAAAATGAATTTATCTCCCAGAAACGTGTTCCCTTTCAAGTCTGGCACAAGCCTGCCCCCAGTAAATCTCTGGATAAACGTGAGCTCCTCAGCAAGCCCTCTGCTTCGTGGAGAAACGTGGAGACGTTTCATAAACGCTGATCTCCGCACAGCTCAGGAAAGCTGCCATGGGCTCCAGGCATTTAGAGGCAGTGATTTAACTACAACTCACAGCTGAATTTGAGAACTATTTATCAAGAAAAAGAAACTTTCCTGAACCAGAGAGCTCCCAAACCCTTTTCCCAGCTAGTGGTGGGCAGCATTTTAACTCACAAATCATGGAGGTGATGTGAAAAGACACCGCCTGCAGGCTCTTGCATGGGATCTGCTGTTGGATGGAAATTGGTTAGTATAGTATGATACCAGTTAACATCTCTTTGAGAAACAGGCTGTTTATTTTGTGCACAGGCCTGTGGATAAAGCTTGTTGAACCTTTAAATACGGCTCAGTTTTCTTTTAGACTTAGTCTTGTCTGTTGTTTGTACTTTATTCCTTCACAACCTGATCCTACACGTAATTTCTTTGTGTTTAGACATGACAGTCCCTGAACCTCTGTCATTGTGTGCCTTAACCCCACTGAAATGTACACTGAAACCAAAGCCCACTGGAGCTCTTTGCAATTACTCACCTTCAGCACACGAGATGTGTCTTTTGAACCAGTTCAAGGAGAGAAAGCTGAATGACAGACCTTCACGTGGACAAATGATCACTGAACCTCACCTCGATGAAACTTTCCTAATCTGTCAGCGTTTTCACCAATACCACAAGTAGTTTAATCAAATAATGGCCCTGATTCATGAAAGTACTTCAGCGTGTGCATGACGCTAACCGCGTGTTGGTGTCTCCTTGAAGTCAATAATACCAAGCTGTATCTGTGATTATCTGCATTTGTAAGTGCCTTTGAGTGCTTAACTGTTATCTTGAGCAGGGTCAGTATTAGTCACTAGGCAACACCTGTCGTATTATAGTGGCATATTAATAAATCAACCCCGTCAGGCTGTCTCTGAGCTCATCTATGAAACACGTTGTGATGGCAACCACTGAGCAGTGCAGCTCCTCAGGCATATCGTGCCTATTACAGACATATCCCTGATGTGTGGGAGCTGGAGGGCAATCCAGGTCATTTTGAGGAATCTGACTTTGCTACAGGATGGCCAAACTTGAGATTATTTGATCTGTTTCCCTCAATCAAGATTTTGCATTGAGGCCCATAGGAGAAATTAGTTCATCAAAAATGGGGATTGTGCTCCCTGACAATTCCAAGCTGCATTGCAGATAACTCCCTTGTAACTCTTTTGCAAGCCCCTACTAAGTTTCAACCCACTTGATTAAAGAATAACATCACTGAAAGCAGCTCTAATCATTGTGAAGTTTGGTGTGATGGGCCTGAACCATGCTTCAACCTCACCCTATGGTTGCCCCCCCCAAATTTGTGCCACCCAAATGTCAGTAGAGGCACCACTGCTCACAATTTGTTTTTACAGCGAGGGAGGGAGAAAATCACTTTACTTGGCTGAGTTTGGCTCCATTCTTCCTCCTTGGAGAAGGATGACTTTGGCTGCCTTGCTGATGGTTTCTTTCCCAGTAACAAATTTATTGAGCATATGAAAGTGCTAAGCTATGTCTCAGCCTGCGTTTTGCTCGTAACTGGATTACCATACAAAGAATGTTACAATGAGGCCCCAAGGTCTGCCAGGTCAGCTTGGTAAATGATAGCACCTCTTGAAGCTATAATGGATGAGAGGATCCTTGATAAGATTTGACACTTGTACTATATATGCTGTCACAGCAGACATTTTGCTTTTTTCTTGATGTTTTTAAGGCCATAAATACTGGTCTCTAAAGTTAAGTATGTGAACCTCACATTAATCACACTGCCAGGGAGAGCAAAGAGCTTTGCTCATAAACTGAAATGGAGCACAGTTAATCTATCAATGTTCTGTAATGAGGACTATTATAACAAAGTATTTAGGTTGATTTACTGATGGGCTACACATTTCTGTTAATGATAGCACATCAGTAAAAGAGCAAAGGGACCATCTGGATCAGCAGGCGTTTGAGATTTATTGAATAATGTGCAGATCCTTTCTTATCTCTGCTGTAAAGTTCTCAAACTCATTCTGTATTAGTTCACTTTCTCAATATCAGTCTGCTTGCTGAGACACCACTGTTATCAGGGTGCTATGTCCAGTTTAGATGTCTGGGTACCCTGGCCCCTCAGCTTCAGTATTTTCACATATTGCCTTCAGTTGCAGTGACAGGACAGGAGAAAGCAAAGGTACTTCACTGGCCACAGAGCTACCTCAAAATAAAATAAGAAATTAAAAAAAAAATAAAATTAACAAGCCTGAACAACACTTTTATTTATTCTTTATGTAGTGTGTAATGTGTGTGTGTCACATCCTGCCACAGATATCTGATCCCTGCCGGGTGCTGATGCTACATAGATACAGAACACATCTGCAATCCCTATCTTGGGAATTTTAAACCTAAATATCATCAAGTATGTAATCAGAATAGCAGTCGTGGGCTCATGAGGTGGGAAGGATCTCACTTTAGATGTCTCTATTAGAGATATCTATGCCTAATGAGCTACTTACTCATCCTTGGCTTGATTTATGGTTCATGGACACATCTGGAGCACCTTGAAAAAATGCCCACATGACAGAATATGATCCATGCTCAGTAAGTTATGCCACATCTTAAATTACACTGATTTTCCTGCTCATGAAAAATTTCTGCCACAGGGTGACTATCCCAGACAGTACACTTGTCAAGTCTAGGAGCTGGACTTGAGGGAACCTGGATGTACATGGTGGGAAGTCAGTGACAATTGAAGAACCAAGTCTCGTAAACCCCAGACTAGTTTAAGTTGAGGTGCTTTACAACAGAGTCAATCTTCAGAACACCTACATAAGTCTAGGAATGAAAAGTTTGTGCCTTCAGCTCTGATTTATCCTGGAGAAACTTTAACATATTAATGTAAATACACTTGCTTTAGGATGCTTCTGGTGGGCGTGGAAATGAAGACACCGGATTTATGCATCAGCTCCTCACTATTCCCATATGGGACCATCTTTGGACCATCCACGCAAGTGTGAGTATGGACACCCCCTTTCTAGTGTGGAAATTATGGCTGTGGGTGGAGGCATTTGATTGCTACAGATGAATTCAGTCTTGATGGGCAATTTTTAGGTCTGATTTTAAGAAAACATCTGATAAAACTTTGCATTCATGGAGGGCATCAGGTGAGTAGAGTAGTCTTTAAAAAAAGGAAAGAAAACAAACAACAAACCCCTTACACCCTTTACACAGGTGAACAGTGTGAAGAGCATGACCTCTCAGGAAAACAAGGAAATGAGCTCTCCAAAACCCATATGCAGCTGCAGAGTGCCAGGCTCCTCCTGCCACTGGGTGCTCTCCTGCCACTGGGTGCAAAGCAGTCACCCCACCTGCAAGCTCAACAAGCCTGTGCAATGCAAGGCAGGCCAAACTCGATGGAAGAAGTGGGACAGCGTAGTCCTTTCTTCTAAAAGGTCATCAGTAATACAAACATACCTCTTAAAAGACCTCCTTAGTCCCCGTTTGGCTGTAGTTTCATGGGAGAGATGATGATGTACACTCTTGCCTCTTCTGTGCTGAACACATTGTACCATCACTTGCCTGTAATGAAAGACCATTGCCAGCTCCAAACTGGCCAAAGCATCAGAAATGATGCCAGATCAGAAAATAGAACTGGACACGGAGTGTCTGGGACAAGGAGTGCCAGTGTGTGAGGGTAAGAAAAAGTACATGGGTCTCTTTCTGGGCACATTTGTAGGCATCAGCCAAGGATGAGGACAAAATGCTAACGGGAGCCCAGGCTGCGGCTGTGAGTTAGAGCAAAAAGAGTTGGCAGGCAGTGCTTGCAGCACCTCACACTTACAGAGCAGTAATAAGCTGTATTTCTTTGGCAGAGTGAGAGCTACATAAAACAAAGCAATAGTATGTAAGAGAAATTCAAAAGAAACATTCACAGTCAAAAATTGACATGGCATTAGCATTTACATCTTACATCTTCAGGATATAGAAAGGATTTTCCCAACCTCATTTTTTTCTTTTACCTTTCCTTCATTCTATATCTCCTTTTAATTTTCTGGTTTGTCTTGATTTTGAAAGTAGCAAAACCAATATAAATCCCTGATCTGTACCTCTTGGATCTGAATATACTGAGAATTCTAGCTCTGAACCGAGACTCATATCTGTATTTCACAACTTGCCTCTCTGCTTTTCTAACTGGAGACTCTGGATGCAAATATCCTCAGACAGAGTAGATCTCATCCTGTGTGCTGTGATTCAATGCCAGGACTGGTTCTTTTATTTCTCTTCTAATTAGAGCTGAGTAATAGTGAAAAAATCTGATTTTTTTTTAATCTTAGGAAGGGTAGCTTAGTGAGGGATAGTCCCAGTCTAAATCTCCCAGCTCCTTCCAAGTGCATTCGGATCCCAGGTAGCCCATCAGGTTGATGTGATAGTCCTCACCCTATTCATGGCTTCAGCCCCTGCAAGTCCCAAAGACTCTTAAGATATTTATTACTATCTGTGCCAGGGCAGTATCTAAATTATCTTATTCTTGTGCCTGCAAGAGGTGGAGATAACTAATCAGACAAAGGGGAGCAAGGTGGTATTAAGATAACTATCACTGATATGATATGGAGTGGTCAATAGCTCCCTGATAGCTGCACGGGTCACGACAAGGGTCATGATAAGGGTGAGGTTTAGAGAAGGATTAGAAGGGGACACACAGAGTTTCTTCCTGGTGTGAACACATCATAAAAAAATCTAAGTCTGTTAACAAGAAATTGGATGCATAGGTGAAAAATAATTGGTTGAGGATTTTTACCTCCCATTGCTGGGAGAATCTTTGGAGCTATGACAAAAAAAGGAAGCTTTAATTTAATTATTAGTTCCAGGCTTTTTTTTTTTGGATATTCTTCTCATGAAAGTTCTAACTGAGCTAACCTGAGGAGACTGCTGCAGCAGCTTGTCTCTTTGCCCACAAAGGGGATGAGGATTTGCAATCTGTCTGCAGTTAGTGCATGAGTTGGGCTAGAGCCAACCCTTATCACCACGCCTTTCATCAAGCAGTGGTGACCCTGGAGAGAGTGACTGACCATAATACTTACTGGGCTTGTCTGGAAGGGTGCAGCTAGAGCTTAGGAGACACACAGGGAGACCTCAGCAGCCCCATGGTTTTTTCCTTCCAAAGGCAGAGGATGAGGGCTGGTGGTGGAGTTTCAGTAGCGCAGTAGTTGTGCTCATGGTGCGGACACGTGGGCAATCCTGGATATCAACAGCCACAGCTGGGCCAGCTGCAAGCCTCATGTATGAAAGCAACCTTTGGAGCTCTCTGTTGGTCAAACACGCTGCTGTTTGTTGGCTGGTGATCCTGACAGGAGATTTTCTTAACCCATCTTGGGCAGATAAACAACAACATCCTGGCTGTCCCATCTCAAGGACACCCTCTGCCCCATTAGACACAGGGAAATGTGTAAAGCAAAGAGCATTTCTTTCTTAGTGTAGGACACCTGTGAAACCTTTGTTTATCTCAAAGGTGTCAAAGGGGGTTAATGAGTCATTTGTAAAAGTGCCTTGGCTTGATTCATCTGTTACAAGTGCAGTTATTGAAGCAAGGGATGTTATCACTCAAGGTCTTCTTAAACAGCAGAAAGAATGAGGCAGCACCAGAAGATGCAAGGCAGCTCACTTTCTGGGCACCCTCTGCAGACTACAGTCTAAACTGACTAAGATTAGGTATTTTGATGAAATATCTGAGCTTAGAAAGGAATAAACCCAGACACAGTTTTATGAAGGTGCTGCAATTATTTTTTTGGTAGTGTCACTTCCAATGCAAGTGCTTAAAAATATGCCATCAGCCTCTTACCTTTGCACTGACCTAGGCTGGAAGTTAAACCTACGATGTGTTATGATGATTTATATTTTCTGGTGCCTTGCAGGAATTGCTCATTTGCAGGTAGGGATTTCTGGTAGCTAGGACAATGTTGGAAGTATTTCACCTCTTGCAATCTTCAGTAGAAAAGCCTTGTATGGAAGGCAAGACACGTTACACTTTTGGCAGATAAATCATGCTGGAAACGGATGCAATGCTATGTTAACACAGTCTTGCCTGAATTAGGTTTATTCAACAAAGCTGGGGGGTTGGAAATAGCCCAGAGAATATATCACTAAGTATGGGCTGTGATATATTCTCTACTTTAGAGACTGGTTTCTCCTCTAGAATTGCAGCATGTGTGCTCTCCAAAAATCCAGCCATACCCTCAGCTGCTCTAAATCAAGCAACTGCCCTGGAGCTTAGTTTGATTGTGTATTCAGGCAGTGTAAAAGGGCCTGGTACAGATGGGAATATTGGGCTCTACGTCTCATGGAAATCCCAGGCACATTTTCCTACAAGTTTCTTCACTGAACAGGCTGCCCAGCACTCCTGCTTGGTATAAACCAGCTGGTGAAATCCCAAAGAGCAGAGAAATGCATTTGGGCCCAAATTTGGAGCTGGCATGCAGCAGAGCCATCAGAAAGGGTGTAAATCAGAGATGAAATTCCCACTTAAACCTGACAGTCCTGTCTTGACTCACATGCAGTGTTACTTCATTTAGCTCTGCAAGGCCCCCAGAGCCTTGCCCTCTTCTGTCTGCAGAGTCCCTTTTTTGAAGGGCAATGCAAACTGTGATTTCTACACCTTAAAGAATTAAAATGAGATGCAGAATAAAAATAGCTTGAGAAAAGTAGGGCTCCTTGAGGTGGCAGGAGGCAAAAGCCAAGCCCCTCCATTCTCCTACACCTCATGGACTCGCCTTACAGATCTCTAGCCTGGCCTCTCTGCAAGTTGTCAAGTGTGAAGGTGTGGAAGAGGAGAGATGGTCACTGTCAGCTGCAAGAGGAGGGAGAGGAGAGGTGTCAGGCCTGAGTGCCTTGAGGAGCTGATGAGCCCCAGAGAGCAAACATGGGCAGAAGTGGCTGCCTGTCAACCAGCAGAAAACCCTGTTTGCCAAGGGACAAGGTGGACAGGGGCCTGAGCGCTGGGTCTGTTGTTATTGTCATGTCATAAGGAGTGAGTGCACTGGATTCTACATGACTGGGTGTTTGATCAGGAGAGCACTGCTGACAGAGGATAAATAAACAGAGATAAAAACAAGATTAAGCAGGTCCTTCTCCTTATCGCTACCTCTTTATCCCTATTGATCTCTGCCCAGTCCCTTTTCATCCAGTCTGGAATTCCTCACATGCTTGAACCCTGAGCTGTCACATCTAATTAAAAACATGGTACAAGGCTTTGCATGCAGCAGCGGGTATTTTCCAGTGCCCAGCAGCTGTGTGTTCAGCCTTTTGCTTTTCTCCATGAAAACTCATTTTGCCTTTGTGAAACTCAGCTGGGTCTTTAGCCAAGGAGTGGCAGATATGAACAGGAGAAAAAACAACCTGCTTTTCGGTTCAATCTTCTTCAGCAGAAGATTGAACAGATCCCAAAGGGGCAAATAGTGGCCACCTTGTCAAAGCAACACAGGCCTCTTGTTCGAGGAGAGAGAAGATGTTATTTCTACACCTATTTATTTGATGGAGATATTCCTCCCTTCTTGGTACCAAGGTCTCAATGGCAGATGGGCCAAAGTGAGACATAAACCCATCTCCCTTCCCTGCTTGCTGGCCAGCACTTTCCATCCATTGGGACGTTTCCAAAGATGAAGTGATCATTGGCTGCCTCATTCCAACCCCATCTCTGCTTTTGTGTGCTGCTCGTTCTCCACCAGGGCTCCTCAGCTCTCCGTGTCCTCTGCAGCCTTCATGCCCGCTGGATCACTCTGCACTCACTGAACGAGCATTTTCCTTAAGGCAATTACAAGATGACACAGGTCGATATCACTGGGGAGCTGTCTTTCATAAAGAAGATGTCTTTCATGCACTGAGCAGGACATTCAGAGGTGAACCCATAAATACCATGAATGTCTAAGATCTGCGTGGATGCCTAACATCATCCAGGACTTTGTTTTGGGTTAAAGATGAAGTCCTTTGTGTTGTGCACCTAGCATTGTTAAGACAGAAAAGGCTAAAGTAGAAGGAGGTTATCAGGGTAAGGGCAAAAAGCACAGAAAAGGAACCACAGTAGCACTGTTTATTTTCTGCATGATTTTTATGTCTTTATATTCTACCATATTCTGTTTAATTTTGTGAAAACATTCAATAAAATATCACTTGGACGTGGTTTTACCCCATGCTCTCATGATGTCTGGAAACTATTAGAACTCTGGTTTTGGCTTTGGTTTTCAGAAGTGGCTGGTGGCTTTAGGTGAGGCACGATTTGTAGAAGTGGGAGGGGAGTAATGCTATTAGGGCAGATTGGCAGAGCTAGGGAGTAAAACCAGGAATAATGATGGAGACACAGTTCCTCCGGTCTGATCCTCTGTAGGTGTAGCACTAAGCATCTTCATTTTTCAGAGCTAAAACATGCCAGCATTTTGGAGACTGTGCTGAGATCTCTCCCCTTCTGAAATCAAGCCCCTTGTCTGTGTCTCAGGCTGGGCATTGAAAATCACAAGCATTTTGGAAAATATAGATCATGTCACTCCATTGCTTCTGCAACTCTTTTGCTTGTCCCTACAGACAAGATACTTTTACTCCAGATTTACTACATGATCCAACATGCAATCAGTGAAAGCAGTGCTTTTATTTATTCTTCCTATGTCATCATTCAAGACCCCACAGTTTGTTGAAAACAATATCATTAGACATGAAATATACATTGCCAGGCTCTCTCCTCTCTCAGCTCTCTCCTCTCTCAGCTCTCTCCTCTCTCAGCTCTCTCCGTCTCCCTCCCCATCATTTTATTTCCTGAGGAGAAAGGAAAGAAAACTTCTTTTCAGGATACATTGAAGGCAGTGCTGATGAACTGGCAATTTGTTTTCTCCTGGGTTTGACAATGCCAGGCCCTTAGTGCTTTTATTGACTCTGGCTAAACACAGTGACAATTATTTTTGTTGGTTTCAAATCACCTTCTCCAGCAGAGGGTGAAGTCAGCAGGTTTTTTTTGCGTGCTGAGCATGCCCTTTCAGACACCTTAAGAGGAGCAAAGGGGAAGAGGGGGGCTTTTTTCATTTTTATCCAGTTGCACTTTGGCATTCCCTCAATCTTTTGTTGCAAAGCAGGGAAGGCAAGGGAGAGGTTTGTGGCTGAGAAGTGGATTGAGACTTGAGGGGGAAAGCAGAGCCAGGTCATCTTTATCTGAAGGATCCTTCAGCAGGAACCTGCTTTCCCTCCCACCCTTGCTGGCAGCCTCACCCCTGTGCCTCTGTGTGTGCACACATACTGCGTGCCCAGAGAGGAGTGGGGTCGTTCCAGCCCTCCATGGTCATGCATGACCACCCACGGACCCAGCCAGCAATCTCCAGTCCTTCATCTTCCTCCCTCCCCAGGCCTTCAGGAGGAAGGTGTCTCCCAGACCACGCTAACCCTTTGTTTGTCTGAGGGGCCAGGATGATGAAGAAGGGCTGTTTCTCGGAAAAGATGTTTAAGCAACCCTTGGCAGAAGCATCCTGGAGCATCTGTGGCTTGTGGGATGTGCATTAATGAAAGCATTTGTGTAAAGTATTTCGTGTTATCCCCTCCATCTCTATGTATCTGTTGCTGGTGAGGCAACCCCCCCCAGATAACAGCAGATAGAGCCCGGGGCATGCTCCACAAACTGACCTGCATATCACTTACAGCCATTTGGAACATGATCTCTAGAAGTTTACAGACGATCAAAGCTGCTTGGGAAGGAAATAAAAATATAAGCCAATCTTTCAGTCTGTGGCCTGGATGAAGAGGGCATGATTCTTCACTGTCTTCAGATGGTGAAATTTAGATTTCAAACACTAGAGATAAATTTTTCTCTGAATAATCACTCTTCAAGGGAGGGGATTGTCCCCTCTGCACTGCACTGGGGAGGCCCCACCTCGAGCTCTGGGGGCAGTTGGGGCACCACAGGGTAAAAAGGACATCAAAGTGCTGGAGAGTGTCCAGAGGAGGCCACAAGGCTGGGGAAGGGTCTGCAGGGGAAGTGTGTGAGGAGAGGCTGAAGTCCCTGGCTCTGTTCAGCTGGAGAAGAGGAGCCTGAGAGGGGATCTCAGAGCTGTTTGTGCCTTCTCCCAAGGGAGGGAGGGGAAAGAGGGGCTGAGCTCTGCTCTCTGGTGCCCTGGGACAGGACTGGAGGGAATGGCAGGAAGATGTGCCAGGGCAGGGGGGAGATTGGATATTGGGAAGAGGTTCTTCCCCCAGCGGGTGGTGGAGCACTGGAACAGCTCCCCAGGGAAGCAGTCCCAGCACCCACTGTGCCAGCATTCCAGAAGCATTTGGCCACTGCCCTCAGCCCCATGGGGTGAGTGTTGGGAGTGTCCTGGGGAGGGACAGGAGTTGGACTCCATGGTCCTTGTGGGTCCCTTCCAGCTCGGGTTACTCTATGAATCTATATATATAGGCTTTGACCATTTTCTGCTCTTCTAAGTGATAAAAAAACCCATTCAGTTTCTGATCTGTAAACACTGTGGCTTAAGGTAGGTCTTGTCTAGAGGAGGAGTTGTGGAAAGGTCCAAAAGCACTTTTTAATTTAAATTTCTTCTTAAATCTTTTCATTGTTTTGAAATAAATGTTCCCTCAAAATTCTGAAGAATGTTAAAAAATAAAACCTCCCAAGTTTACCCCAAAAATAAACTCTCACAGTAGACAGTGTGGCTTACTAGGAAAGAAAAAAATCCTGTTGGTTAAAAAAGCATTTTTTAGAGAAATTGTCCCATTTCTACAGCTGAAACCTGAAGTTTCTGTTGCCATCAGAGTACTCTCTCCCATTACTCTGTCCCAAAACCTTGTACCATTATCACCTTGTCCTAAACTGTGAGAAAACACACATATAATAATATTTTTCAGCTGGTGTCACCTACCTGAGGCAATTGAACAGCTTCCATTAATAGACAGCAATACATCTCCCTCCAGATAAAAATCTGTCAAAAAGCAGAAAGGTTTTAGCACAGGAAGATGGAGAGTCCCCTAAGCTAAAGAAAAATGATAGTTTTATAAAAGCTAGGTCTGGGGAGGGTTTGGCCTGTGATGTCCTTGTTTCCTAGCAATCCTGCTCATGTGCTACCATTAACTGTTGCTCCTGGTGTGGGCAGATGTTGCACTCCTTGAAATGAGGTTGAAGACATCCTTTCAGAAAAAAGCTATGGGTTGATATTTGACCCCTGGTGCTGTGGTGCACGGCCAGACTGTTGTCCTACCCCGTGATGGAGCAGTAAGTGCTGGGGCAGAGCAGAGGTGAACAGCCGCGGTGCAGGAACTCCTCAGCCAGCCTTGGCCCATCCTCAGGGCCCATCTTAGGACATCTGAGTAAAATTCCCCTGCTCTGAAACAAAGGCCTTGGTGGTGTTGGACTGAAGTCATCCAGGGAATTTTGAAAGCAGGATGGATCCTATCTCCAGGCTGATCAACTATCTCAGACATGAAAGGGGAATTTCTGTTCACCTAAATGAAATAACAATCAAAAACCATGTCTGGTTTTACTGCCTCTCTGCCTTTACACAAAACCACAGCTTAGGGTGTGCAGAAGAGCCCCCTCCCCACACTCCACGGCCTTCTGCATCCTGCCACCCCCGAGAGGCTTTATCCTTGGACTCACCCAGATGGGTGGGTTGGTGTAATTGATGGCTTGGCCCAAGGATAGACTCTGGAGTCCATCATCCAAACCATCCACGACAGACGGGAGATGGCTGTGTTTCTGACCCTCCTGCAGGAGCCTCCCGAGGGACTGATCCAAACTGCTCCTCGTTAGCTGTTATTGGGCTCCTGACAGCAGCTTTTCAGTCTGGATTGAGAACTTTTCCTAGTTGTTTGTGCTCCCCTGTCAGGGACAAGTTATGAAAAACAGGAGGTCAGTGAGTTAGCGATGAGGGAAGGGAGGGAACATCACTTATAATCAAGGGTGCTCCACAGCAGAGAGCCACTGTCTCTGCTGGAGGCCACTTCTGCCCACCAACCCCTCTGAGCTGTCTCTTCCTACTCTTTGCTTTAATAGCCTGTCCCTTTCACCACAGTGCTACCACTGCCACCGACCACCCTCTGCCCCTGGCAGGCAGATAGAGCCAGCCAGGCACCTCAGAGTGTCCCAGATCAGCCACAGGCAGGGTGAGGCGAGCCTGCCAGCGTTTCCAGTGCTTCTTGAACTGAGCATGAAGTCAATTTGAGAGGGATTACTGTGCCAAATGCAGTAATTAATTAGAGAGACATGCTTCAGCACCGAGCTTTTCATTACCTAAAGCGCTTGATGTGCCTTTGTAGGGGCTGTGCTAGCACTGTCAAGGCCCATCAAGCTCCAGCACTTCCCACTGTGTGTGTTTTGCCAATTCATGTACCACATTCATGTCACTTTTCCCTTGCAGTGCCTGTTTCCAGCATGGTTGCTTGCCTCCTTCACAGTGATACCGCTCCTACCCCAAACCCTTCCATCCCTGGAGATTATACCAACCTCACATCCCTCTGTCCTCACAACACTTCAGTACAACACTAGGCCCGTAGATGAAATTTGCTTTTTCTTGCCTCTCCTCAGTTTCTGATACTGCAAAGATGACACCCAGATGCGTGGGTTGTCCTGGGGAACCCACCACCCACTTCCAGTTGCCCGTGAGAACTGAGGTGTTCCCAGAGCTCAGCACCTTGCTGTCAGCACTGCCTCTCCCTGGAGGTGGTACTGCATCCCACTTCACCTTGCCTGGCTGTGCTCAGAAGGATCCAGAGTATGTGGGAAGCAATCCTTTTCATTTCTAAAATTCTGCCATCCAATTGAGAAGCCATTCATAAAAAGATAATATCCCTAAAACTACATAACCACCTTTTTCCCCACGAGAAGAATGTGGATACCTCTCCACAGAATCCATTCCCTGCCATTTGTATTTGCTCTACATCTTCTCCATCTTTCATGGAGAACAGCTGACACAGAGCAGTGAGAGGCTATGGAGAAGGTCTTCCTGGCTGGCTCTGAACCAGGCAACTCTGGCAGTGGGACAGGTGGGACTCCTGTATGTATTTCTATGTGAAGGATGGTCTGAGGAAGGTGAAGGCTTTGCAGCCCACCAGAGTTGTTCTGGCAGTGAAGGAGGCATTTAATTTTTCTGTGATTTCCAGCAGAAATTGCAGCCTCGTCTTTGGAGCCCAGGCGTGCGCTTGTTCCTAATCCTGATCTGGAGTCTCTTGTGAAGCTCTTAGCAAGTATTTTGAGCTCCCTGAACATTGCTCTATGATGTGGAGAAATAACTTCGTTCCCCTCTCCTAACCAAAAATGTACAGATTTGGATACTTAAACTCGACGGGTTCAGTTGTGGTTTCAGCATTTATTCAGAAACTTGCCGTGCTGGTCTCCTGCAGCACTAACAAAAGCTCAGCCTCCTTCTGTGTGTTTGTGACTCAGTGACAGAGCTTCTTGGTATTTGTGTGACCAGGACGAGATACAGTGTCCTTACTGATGTCCAGAGTGAGAAGCAGATCCTGCAAGGCCTTTTTAACAACAGAAGTGTTGCTGTTATGGTCTTACATACAGGGCATGAGGTAAATAGAAGTTCTGCCAAAATTCAGGAAGGGAATTTTCAACAGGAATAGCAAGAAAACTCATCTCTTCCACGACATCCTGAACTGGGTGGGATTACTGCACCTGCTGGGATATTTCTCCCTAATTTGAGGCAAGCAAAGGTGACAATATTTGGAATTGAATGTTATGTAGATCAGCGGTGCATGACCTCTTGTATTTTTGGAAAACAAGTATGGACTGACAAGTAACTAGAGAAATACCTAGAACGTTCATATTACTTAAAGTTCTAGATATTTCAGTATTAACAGTTGGCATGAGCATTTCCAGTAACCAATCTTTGGGAAGTACAATTCTCAGAACAATCCTATTCATTATTTCAGCCTGATTCACTTGAAGCTCTGATTTCCAAATGAAAACTGGAGGAGGGAAAACACACATTAAAAGAAGAAATAAATAGAAGGATTCCAACAACTGATTTTCATTTGGGCGTCTTATATTGATTTTCTTCCTTTATAATTATGCAAAATAGAGTGCATCTTTCCTTAATTAAATGGGTAGTGACTAGTTTGGTAGGCAGCAGAGCGGTGCCTTCGGAGAAAAGATAGTGTTTGAAAGCAGAGGTTATGCACAGAGCCCTCTCAAAAAGGTCTTTGTGCCAGAGGCTTTGTTTTGATACTAGAAACATTTCCACTACAGCAGCCTCTGATGGCAGTCATGTGTGGGATTAGGAACTGACTCCATTCAAATAACAGACAGCTGTTTGGAGTGAGAACTCGTCTCTGTCAATTTGCACTCAAAGAAGGCAGAGGCAAAGGGAAAAAAAAAAGACCCTGGGCCTGGGAATCATTGTAGCTTAATCCGTCCTTTGGCAGGAGATAAAACTAGGGCTTTCCAATACTCTATAATTTCTTGCATTGACCTGGAAAGAGATTTCTCTATTCAGTGGGCTGTAAACCTCCTTTTTTTATATTTACTACATGATGTACAAGAACTGAATCTCCAGCAGAGCAAACATGCCATGTTGGGCCAGGAGCCTGGGAAGAAACTTAGTCTCAGGTTAAATAACTTAGTACAGCAGGGATGCACAGTAGCTGTTAAAACCACTTATGGATTGTTCTTTTTACTTCCAGCGGAAGGTTTCTCCACAGAGCTGGCTGAGATTTGCCAGAAGTGGCTAATGATCTACAGTGGTTTGCTCTTTCAATGTCAAATTTCAAACCCTGGAGGAGGGACTGATTTTTGAGAGCGGGTGCACAGCTCTTACAAAAAGTCAAATATCCTCTATACATCTCCAGTCCCCTGTAATTCTATTCATTCATGTTCTTTGACTTCTGAAAAAAGGACATTGAAGGAGCAGAACAGAACCTGTGGCTTTGCTCTGCCAAAGGATGAGCTTCCATACAGCACACAGGTGGTTTTGGTTAGCTTGGTGCTTCCTGCCAACACCATAAACAGGCTCTGGCAAAAAGTGTTTCTGCTTTTTTTTTTTCACAGGAAAAACTAGTTGTGCCAAGGGACATCACTAAATACAACAGAACAAGTGGCAAAACTGCAGTGAATCAGATTCAGGGCAGTACATCCCTTTTCCCTAGTCCTCCTCTGAAGAACTGTATTTTAAAAATCAAGAGAGTAGTATTTAATCCATTAGAAAACAGATTCCATTAGTAAGTTAAACATCTCCTCTGGAGCTACTTGGAAAAGCTTTGATGGAGGTCTTTTCTCGCAGAGATTTCAGTGTCATCTCAACTCAAAAATGTTGCACATCATATGACAAAGAGAGCGTAAGGTCTAATACTGTCAAAACGTGCTGGTTTGACATGTCAAAATTAAATTTGCTTTGTTTTTTTTCTTTTGGATGCAACTTTAGATTAGAATTTTCCCTTTCCTTTGTTATGAAGCTGGCTGTGGCATCTCCACCACATGGCTGGTGGGGAAGTGCTGAGGCAGGTGTCTGCAGATGGGTGTTGCACGGGTCCTTCAACTCCCTCAGCCACAGACAGACCCTGCAGAAATTCCCAATATCTATTAAAAAAAATAATCCATATCCTTGCAACAAATAATTTGGAATTATTCCAGAAAAAAAAGATATTTATTTATTTATTTAACTACTTATCTATCTATCTATCTATCTATCTATCTATCTATCTATCTATCTAATTAAATGGGGTGGCAGGAGTTTCCTTTATGGAAAATGTCAGAGAAGGCTGAGTTAGGTACCCATGTGAACCAAAGCCAGTGTCTGAAATCCTGAGCCTCTCTATGAAACTGTTCTTCCACCCCTGGGGGCGGCAGAAGCCCACGTGGAGGGTGAACCAACAGCCAGGCCACAGCCAGGAGAAACATCCTCTGTCAACATGATGCAAAGAGAACGAGTGGGAAGGAAAGGGGTGGAGAAGCAACTTTGCATAACGCTCTCCCTGCTTTATTTGGATTGGAAGCCTCTCTCCTTGTGTCCCAGCAGACGGCCCTTGGATCGCTTGGAAATTGTGCCCGGTTCATTCTTGTATAGAGCCAAAGCCAGGGCTGTTGGCTGTGGCCAGTGCCAGGGTGCTCAGCAACCTACAGGAAGGAAAGTCTTGTTCTTAAAAAAAAAAAGCCATCCCTCCCCCCACCTTGAGCTTGGGAGCGAGGAGACATGGATCCTATTCCAAGTTCTGTGCTTATTCTGGGTGGCCTTGGACAACTGACATCGCGGATTCTGTTCAGCTCTGCCTGAAAAAGCAGGATGATGTGTGGCAGGGGGCGATTGCTCCCTGCTCACAGGATAGCAGGAGGAGTGCTGGCAAACCCCCTGAGGGGTGCAATAGGCTTTGTAGCTTCCTTTCAGCTCCCTGCCACTGCATCCACATCAGCATCTTTGGACATACCTGCACTACCCTTGGAGGGGTGTCCCAGGAGGATGGTGTGACCTGCCAGGATGTGGCCGGAAAGCTGCCAGGCAGACAAGCTGTTGCCTCAAGACAAGCTTAAGAGTAGTTGTGTGTATGAAAGGCAGGAGCCTGGTGTGGCACCATGGCACAGAGAATGAGGGTTTCTGTCGCCCCATCTGAATTTTCCCATACCTGCTGCAAGAGGTATCACCTAGATTGCTCACAGTGACAAACAAAATCAGTCATCATCTGACTGTGGCTAAAGCCTATGGCAAACTGTTCTTGATAGTAACCTCTGGATGGAGGCTGGTGCCACAGAAATGCCACTTGGAAGAGGTCCAGGCTCTGTTAAGGAATATGGACTTTAACTGACATTTTCTCTGCTGACCTTAACTCTGTAACAACTGCATGAACCAATTGCCCAGCCCCTCAGAGTTAACCCAACCAACTCTCCTTTCATCAAGTTCAAAATGCAGTGATAAATTGAGACAAATCACCTTGGTTGTGGATTAACAATGGCCAGGCTTAAATCCTGCTAGTCTGGAATTGCCTCCAAAATGCAGAATGCCTCTTTGGGATGAGCAGCCCAGAATGAAAACTCAAAAAATCTCCCCTTTCTTTCTTTCAGCAACAACTAAAAAGTTGCCCCTCTCCACCTAGAAACTCCTCTACCACCTTCAACGGTCTTTGGTCCGCTCGGGGTTTCGGTCACTTGTAAATGCTCAGGTGTTCCCCACACTTACCAAAGCTTTTCCCACCTGCCAGATGATGCTTGTCTGAACAGCTTTTTTTCTTCTTTTGGATCCTGAGCACTTCAAAACTTAGTCTGGGACTTTTCTGTTTCTTTCCAACTCTACAAGCAACTCTAAGAAAATATGTGACCTCTTGCTGCCCTTGCTGCCTTTCCTCTCCAAGAGAGATCACCTCTCCTCTAACATGGGATACTTGCACCTCCATTCCTCTGGGAACTCGCTGAGCTTCAGGGATTATTGGAAAGATGGCAATACTTTAACTTCTCTGAAGCACAAGAGTGTTAGACCTGTTACAGGGATAGAACAAAAGGCTCACAAGAGCAACTGAACTCCATTTTTTTTTCAACACTGCAGTGTTTGAGAGCCTTGATAAAGTCATTTCAGGGCCAAAAGGGGAAATATGTCATTTCCATGGCTGAAAGCAAATATTATTGATAGCTACCTGCAGGTGATGGATGCTTCGAAGAGCGTGATAACCTGTTTGTGTTCTTTACTTGCTTGAAGGATGTGTAGAGATTTTATTTCCTTGGAAAATGAGTGTTATTGAAATTATTTTTTTTAACAATGACACTTTAAACACAAAGTTTCAATCCAAAATTAGAGAAATAAAAATAATTTACTTTCAATTAGACATTGGTTTTGTATCATTCTAGGGAATATTACTGTTTCAAATTAAATAATTATGTGTTACCCAAGCACTATTCTTCTCCTTTTCATTACCACTGAAGAAAATATTTAAAAATTAGTGGTTTTTTCTTACCAAATCTTACTTCTTTTACTCTGTGATTTTTGAAATTATCTTTACAGTGGAAAGTTATAGACAAAACTGTGTGTGACTTCCTCTCTGTAAATTCTGTAGTATCAAGGAAACTTCAAATTTTCACCACAGGTTCACTTGCTATTTTAATTTTTTGCAATTTTTGCCAAGGTAAAGGAATTAAGAAAAACCATCAGCATTAAGTACCCACGGCTGCACTGGGGCAGAGGAAAAGGTGGGTGATCTGATTTGAGGGCTTCTATCTTCTGTACTTGTGCCAGATCCTCTGCATTATTTTACTTGCTAAATGCTGCACTCGATGCTCTGTATCTGCAAGAAATTATCCCAGCAACATTTAATTTTGAGAGGAAGTCTAATCCAGCCAGAGGAGAAGCCAGACCCACCCTCGGTATACGTTGGCTGTTTAAACTGAGCTGAGAGGATGCTGTCTCCAAAGTACTGTTTATTTACAGGGAACTTTTCTATTCCATACAGCAAAGATCAAAACCTCACTTCAGACACTTTGAAACCACGAGACACAACAGAACTCACTCTCCTGTTAGATTTTGGAACATCATCTTGGAACAACATGAAGGGACCAAACTTTTGCCCTTTTTCTTCATCCCCCATGACACCAGCAGCTACAGAGTCCCCACTATTATGAGGAATGTATTAGGAAGATGTGTACACAGTCTTGAGTTACAAGGAATTACATATATCCACTCAGAGAAAGAAGAGATGGCTCATATGGCTGTTTGTTCCCCACATTAGGCTGCTCTTGGAGCTCACCTCCTGATGGTCCCACGGGCACAAGTCTTCCACTTCTGGAAGGGAAAGCCCAGAACAATATATTTTTGCAAATAATGAAGCTGCCAGTATGTAGAGAGCTCTACCAGCGTGGCCTTGTGGACCATCAGCCTCCACAGAGAATGGAGTCAGCAGATGAAAACCTATGGGTTTGTTCTGCAGTTCTTCACATGTTTGCTGCCTTTCAAACTTTGTGCTCAAGACTTGAAGTTCCAGGGCTGAGTGGCTCCAACCAGCTGTCACCATGCTGCCTTTTGACTCTGAACTCAACTATTAGTTAACTATTTAGTTAATGCATCAGGACATAATTGAATTATCTTGGTTATTTCTGGCATGTTCCTTCCCACTGCATTCAGATCACACATACAGAGGCTTGACTGCATAAAATGCCAGTCACTTGGATATCTCAAACTCTTTACATCAATGCAAGACAGTGGAAATGTCTCCTTGGCTTCATTTAGCCTTTAAACTGAATGAAACACCAGATCTTCCTCTCTCACAAAAAGGGCACTGCTACTTTGTGGGGCTGTCATTTGGAATAGGACTACTTTGAGGGGTTCAGTTTGTGCATCATACACTCAGATCACTTGAATGAGGACATTTCAGCAGCCTTTCAGAACTAGTAAAGAGATCTTCTTTTATGCTGTGCTGTTGGTTTCTGTAGGATTACACATAGTGCACCGGAGGTGGTGGTTGTTGAGCTGAATGATGTTATCTGCATGCTTCCGTTCCCATAAACTCACCAAAAATGAGGGTGGTGATGCTTTCCATCTCCGTGAGCTCCTTTGAACCCTGCTGCCAAGAAGAGATGGATAATAGTGGGTAGCATGGCTGCAGTGAGCTTTGTGGCTCTAGTGCATCCCTGAGGTAAGACAAATCAAAACAAACAAGCTCCCTATAAATACACTTTTTACATTGGAAAAAAAAGCCATGTTCTGGAAGCCTCAAGCAGACCACGTGATTGCTGAGGAGTTGGCATCTGTAGACTCTCCAAAGGAGAGGTAGCTGGGAAGAGGTGCAGAAGAGTGCTCGCTAGCCCGTGGGCTGGTGTGGCCCCGTCATCAGCGGAGAGGGCAATGCTGGTATCCACAGGACTATGCTAAGAAGATCAGAAGATGCGTGCAGACCCTTTTTGGTGCTGGTCATCAGACACAAATACATGGTCGGCTCCCCGTGACCACAGCGTGTTTTGTGAAGCTAAGCTCAGTTTATGGCAGGAATCAGCAGGAGCCAAAGTCCCCTGGGGAGCGCTGGAACCCTGCCTGGTGCACCCTTGCTCACTGAGATGTTCTGTCCTACCAGGAGACCTGCTAAAAGAGAAAGAAGTGCACACGTGTAGACTCAAATCCGAAGTTTCAAATGTCTGAAACTGTGTGAGATGAACTCTTGAGCATTGACTGGAATGTGAAAAGAAGAGCCTGGTGACTCAGTTATTTCTTTCTTACACTTATCTATGGACTTACTGCTTTTCTTTCCAAGATTCACCATACAGGTCATATACTGAGATACAATATATATTTATTTTACTTTCATCATCTTTCTGTTCTATTTAACAAGCACATTGAGAATCAGAGGGAAGAGATAAACAAAAATAAACTAAAACCAAAGCCGTATTTATTATATTCCTATTAACATCTGATACAATCTTAAATTTGAGAAACCAAGAAAATCATACTTGTTGCCTGATTAGTTAATAATTACAGTTCCTAAATAATATGACATTCTGTAACCTGAAGTCTTCATTCTGACTATGTATTTATATTAGCAGTTAAGTATACTTTTCATGTGCAATTAAGACATTATTCATTCCTAGCTATTCACAGACATCTCAGGAGGGAATGGAGAGAGAAGGAATTGTAAAGTCATGAGGATAATAACAGTCAAAGACCCCAAAGACTTGTGATATTGATTTTCAGAACATAAGCAGAGGCACAGAATGCTGGATCTTGGTAATATACCTATTTTAAGTGCCAGTTGTTGAGTAAACAGACCTCTGTGGGGATATGTTTGTTTGAAAAGTCCTTTGGGATTAGAGAATATTAGCCTGGCATTCAGCCTGAGACCTATTTTGTGAGGAGTCTTTGTTACTTTGTCAGCTTTCTAAAGCCCTTTATGATAGGTCTCAGCCCTGGTGATATTTATTCAACTGAACCTAAGAATAAGAGTTAAGATGCAGCTGTTCCAACATTGTGGGCATCTTTGGGTCTCAGTGTGTTTCAGCTCAACCCTGAAGTGCAGAACATCTCAGAGCAGATTAAAGTATTCACATGCAGACCTTCAGCATGAAACTTAGCAATTTTGCACAGTTAATGCCTTTCACTAATTAATTCTGTCCCTGTACTCTTTTGCCTAGACACATGAACTAGGGAGTATTTATCTTCCACGAGTTCACCCATAACGCCTGGATTTGGAACAGGGCTAATCCTGGTGCTTGCTTGGAGCCCTGAGTTCTGCCCTTCCTCTGAGGAGCAAACGGGTCATATTCTTGTATTTGCCAGCCAAGGAAAAGAAATAAAGATGCTTTCCACCAAACAGGGCACCCTCTGGCCCCTTGACTCTCAACTTCATCACACAGGAACAACATTCCCATGCTAGACTTCTCTTCCATCTCTTGTTATCAAACCGAGTCAGTGAAACCACAGGTATTTAATTAACAGTATTTAATATATTTAATATATTAACAGTATTTAATAAAATGCAGCTCTGGGTTTTTGTTATGGCTCACATTAATTGTTGGATTTTACCAGTTAACCTCAGTCAAAATACATATATTCACTGATTTCATCCTGAATTGGTTAATTCAGAGTGTCGAAGAGGTGATGTAAAATCGTAACATAAACATGATTATGTGATAACCCAGAGATTGTTATCACCAAAAAAAGCTCTTTTATTTCAGCTCGAGTGTCTCATCAAGTGTTTGAAATATAGAAAATGTTGGCTTTTATTTGTCATTTGGATGTGCTTATGGTGTTCAATGTGGTAAAAGCAAAATATATAATGAAAACCTTCAGTAAGCCCAACTGGGTGGCACTATGTCTTCTCCATGTAGTGTACCTACTCATCCATAAACCACATATTAGATGAATTGCCAAAAAAATACAAAATCAATTTTCATAAGCTCATTCTCTGAACTTTACTGCGATGTTGTGTCACATGGTGACTGAAAAATCACAGAAGCACAGCAAACATGGGCAGTCAGAGCATCCTTGGAGGGAAGAAACAGCAAGCAAGGACTCCCAAAACAACCAGTGTTGCAGTTCCACACTTTGTTCTTGTCCATCTCTCTCTCTATTTCACAGACAAAGGGGAAAAGGAGCCTTAAAACACCTCAGAACCTAAATTCTCTCAAGGGTAGCAGCCTACTGAGGCCACAAACACCATTGCAGTGAGCACTGTGGTCACGGTGAAATCACGTGTATAATGGACAAGGCTGGGAAGACACCCCTGCAGAAAAAAACAAGACTGCCACTCTTGGCATGAAGTTGAGCTAATGTTCCCAGAATGTGAAAACTAATAGGCATCAGAAAAGACTGTATCCCCACCAGGAAAATTGTCATGGCCATGTGAAAAACAAAGGTGTAAGCCCAAGCAAATTATACTTACTTGGAGAGAAATGGGCAGCTTCAGGTGGTGATTAATTTAATCCTAAAAAAGGGATATAAAATATGCTAGATTAGATCAAAGGCAGACAACTAACTTTAACCATCTAGGGCTCTATAAGAAGGATCTCAGCTTCAGCATATAACCTTAAAACTCTGATTTTCCCATGCCCATGTCATTGGAAGCCTCATGATGTTTCCCCGTGTGCATTTCCCATGAGTATGTTCAGTAAATGAGTATTGGAATGTATTTTGAATTCCCTGTGCAGAAGAAACTACCTTCCCCAACCATTGTCATGAGTCTCCCACGTACTTGGAGAGTGCAGGGTTTCATTTCAGCACAAACCCACAGCTGCAGAGCTGTTTGTTTCCACAGGTGGCTCTGAAGTAGATGCCCTCTTAATCACTGAACCTGACCATGAGAAATCGTGGACCCCTTTTCCAAAAGCAAGATCTTTCACAAACACAGGGCTTGCTCTGGGAAGGTGTTTCTCTGAGCAGAACACAGAAGGATTGTAGGGACAGAAATTCACTGTTAGCAAGGCTGAAGAGAAAAGCCTGGGCAGAAGCCAGAGCTTAAGTCAGGGAAATAAAACCTTACATTTCTATGAAAATCTTCCTGTGTAAGCAAAGACTTATAAAATAAACCTGTTCTGAAAGTCAGGAATGATGCTATAAGACACGAGCATTACAACTTTGGTATTTTCTCATTATGTAATTGAACAGAAAAAAATAGATCTGCAATCCAAACTGGGCTGGAGTTGGAATACTGCTTACAGCCTGCTCTGCTCTGAATGTTAACCAAACATAGAGTGGGCTTCACCCATCTAAACTAAATTTCCTTAAGAGACGGGTCTGGATTCTCAGCCAGTTCCTTCAGCCCCCTTTGTAGGCACAGCAAGAGGCAGAAGGTGCTCTGTTAAGTGAGGTACCTGTCTTTGAGGAGCTCATCTCTTTCCGTTGGCAACGCAGGGAGCGCAATCCTGACTGAATTTGTCAACAGAAAAACTTTGGGAATTCCACCCAGACTGCACCCTCCCCAGCTCTGGGGCCAAGGCTCTGCTCCCTCGGTCAAGAAAACCATATATAATTAGTTGTTCAACATGAAACTCAGTGGAAATTAGGTGGGTGAGGGAGTGTATTGCTTAAATGCAGAATGCAGGGCAGGGAGGGAGTAAAAAGAGTCTTCTACCTTTGTTTAGGGTAAAGAATGAATTTGGACTTGACCACAGTCACTTTCTGTGAATATTCAACAGCTGAACTATGCCAGCATGGAAGTTTGTTGACAGCAAACAGTCAGCTATTTGCTGAAAGTAAATTTGAGAGTTTAAAATGTGGGTTGTGTTCACAATTTGTATTACTTTCAGTGACCAGAGCAGTGTGGAGTCGCCGACCCTAGAGGTGTTTAGGGGGAGACTGGATGAGGCACTGAGTGCCATGGTTTAGATGATGGTTGGTGTTAGTGTTGGGTTATAGGTTGGACTTGATGATCTCAGAGGTCCTTTCCAACCTCGTGATACTGTGATACTGTGATCTATGTACTGAAGTGAGCACACTGGCAATGCTGCCAGAACGAAGGAGCAATAATTCTTTCATGAGATCACCAAGTAAATGTAAGTATCATATTCATGGACTATTCACATAGCAAAAAAATAACAATAATTCAGGCTCAGATCCTCTCCAATATAATTACAGCCCTGCACCTCCAACCACTGCCTGTCAGTTCTGTCATGTTGACTATTTGTGTGCAGATTTTTTTACTGGTATCTACATAAAAGAGACAATCCTCTCCTTGTGGGCCAATAGGGAGAACTAATTAATAAAAATAAATCTAACCCTTAGAATGTAAATTTATCTGCCAGTAAATCATCATATTCAGAAACCTCATCATTTTGTGTTACGCATGACCTCCTGAAAGCAGCTCTCTGTAGACCTCAACGGTCCAAATCTGTCTCAACAGGGTATCTCAAATGTTGATAAAGGGTTTTTCCATATTGCTAAACTGGTTTTGATCCACTTAGAGGTGTCTGCACTAATATACCAATAATGTCAGGCTTTCTCTGTGGTTGATAAAGACAGCAGAGTGCAGAGGATGGATTTGCTATTGGAAGATGTCTCTCTCTATCTTTGCTTTAGCTGTGTCCACGTGGGGCAGCCAAACCCCTAATCACTCTATCAGGCACTTCAGTAAGATATATAAAGCAGTCTGAGACTTTCCTCTTAAAGTCAGCAACTTCACGTTCCAGAACAAGCAAAACTCCTTCATTTACCCTCACATATTTGCCCAGCTCCTGCCAAGCCTAAATTGACTGACTTGGTGGGGGTGAGCTGGAGCACACGGTCACACTCCAGGGTGCTCAGTGCTGCCAGGTGATTGCAAGAACAGGGCTCAGGTGGCACAGAGGTAGCTCAGAGCATTTGCTTACTTTTTTTTTGGTATTTCAGTATCTCCACACACAAACTTTCCTCTGCAGCATGTGGTGCAAAACATGAGGGATTTATTCTCAGAAGCAAAATGACTGTAGCATTTTTGAGTGCTGCTTTGCTTCCCAATAGCCCTTGACAGGTGGTTGCTGCAGAGCAGAGGGAGTCTGGGGCAGAGGATGCTCCTTTCTGACATCTCTTTTCATTCACCTGCTCCTGCCATCCTTGATTTCTCTCTGTCCTCTGGGCTTGGGACTCTCCACCCTACATCTGGCATGATTATTTATGATTTTCCTGGAGACAGCCTCCCTGACCCATGCCTCATCTCCAAGGATGGGAAGATAACACTTTGCCAGTAAGTTTTCCCCAGGGCTGTGGTTGCTGCCAGTCAAATTCTGGCTCCAGAGAAGGATCTTTGGCCAAGGAAGGTTTCCAAATAAAACTTAAGACCACTCATCTCACAATGCTTATCTCAGTCTTCTGCCTGTGTTTTCTAGATCTTTATCTCTTTGCTAGGACTGAGGATTTTGCTGCTACCAGAGTGCATGAAATATACATTTCCTAGATGAGACTGAGTGACTTTGATGTCATCCCAGAGAAACTTCACCAAAACTAAGATAGAGAAGACCAAATATTTATAAAGATTTGATCAGGTTGAGTCTGGACTGAATTTAAAAGACATTAAAGCACCGCTCCAAAATTGTACCTAGAAGTGAACAGACAGATGTAGCAGACAGATGCCCAAGGCTCCATGGCTGGCAGGAAGGAAACTATAATGGTCCCAAGAAGAATATTAAGCAATCAGACATGAATATTATTATGGCACATCCACAGAGACATAGTATTGCATAGATCTACATAGAAAATCTACCAACAGAATATGTAATGTATATGTATGTCTCAACTCATAAATAAATCTGTATATTTTTAGAAAACCCTCACTGCACTCAGACCTTTGCCATGACACTACTTATCCCACAGAGATGCTGTAAGAAATGACTTAAAATGAGAGTTCTTGTACAAAGGACCGCTATGCAGAGCACTCACAGCCTGCTGCACGCTTTCTCATCGGGGTGAATTTCCTGCCATGTGTGTTTTTACTGCAGAAAGTAGTCAGTCAGTTCTTTTTTAAGTGGTAGATCCATAAACACAAGGCACAGTTACCCTGCATCCAGCCAGATCTCGATGTCAGAAAGCACTTGTGTCTTTACCAGTGGTCCAGTAAGTTTAGTTCAACAAGTCCCCTCTTTACTGAGGCATTGTTGCTTGTTCCTACGTGTTGCTTTGCTTCTGGAGCAACTCGATGATCCTTTTGGGTCCCTTCCAACTTGGGTGATTCTATGATATCATCTTACTGCAACTCAGCTCCCCGACAGCAGGTCATTAAGCTGTGCTGTCCTCTTTGCTTGCAACTGTGTGAACACCTTGCCAGAAGCATTTTACTTCCGTGCCTTATTTCAGGAGCCTTCCATGCACGTTTTCTCTTGTGCTGTACCCATTTTATATTAAAACTGCTTTGGACGGAGCTGAAGCCATTTAACTTGATCAGGTCAGATCAATAAATTACAGGACTGTTTCTGACAGCCCAGAAGAACGTGTGTGGGAAGTGCTCCTTTTTGAAGCAATCGATAGGAAGTGTCCCAGACGCACAGATGGAGAGCACGTGTCTCCTGAAATAAAATGGAGCTGAGGCTACGCACCCAGAACAGACCACTCAGCCCTTTAGTAATGGGAGGCCCTTAGGAGAACTCAGTGATGACACTCGTGCAACCTAATATCTCCATTGATGATGTACACTTATTTCAACCACCTAATGAATCTGGGTGGCTTTATTGCTTTATTGCTTTCTTGAATTTAATAACATATGAAGGAAAAATTAAATGGCTATTTTCTCTATGGTGAAGTCTCTGTTTTCAATTGGTATCCTGTTTCATTCATTTTCTTCGTGTTTAAATGCTGTTCTACCCCCCCTACATTGGCAAAGTTTGAACAAATATACAACCCGCAAAAACTTCGGAAAAGGTTTCTGGTTTCCAGTCAAATCTTATTGAACCCAGTAAAAAGCCACCTTATGGAAAGATTCAGGAAATCTCTTAAGCATGGTTATAAGTCTGTCCTTATTCAGAAAAGCCTATAAGCATGTGCTTAGCTCCACTTCATTGGGATTTAAGAATATGCTAAAATTCTTCCCTGAAAAGAGTGCCCTTTGGTCCCCCAGCTTCTTGCAGATGAGTGGTGTCTTCATCACTCAGCCACATAGGACCAATTTGTGCTATGGCAGATGCCAAATAGGTAATTGAGCAATGCTGGAGGGCTCAGCAAGGGGCCTTGGCATCTAGTTTTTTAAAATTAACACTGTGAATATCAGGGAGCTGTGGGTTGATTCCTAAAACCACTTGACAACTTACCACCAGCAAAAAGTAAAGGCAAAATAAATAAATGTTTCATACAGATATTGAAGATAGAGGAGGCAGGAGGGGGAAGAGGTAAGTGATGTTTTTGCTGTTTGCCATCTCATAAATGTGGGCTGCTCTTGAAAACCTCCCAGTTAGAGTTGGCCATAGCCAGGGACCTCTGCTCTACCATTATAATGCAAATGTCCTGTAGCATAGGTGAGGAGACCTGAGGAAGGGTGCAGATCATCTGCTGTTGTGCATCCTTGGCTGGCTGAGGACCTAACAGTGCTTAGTTCCAGGTGATGATAAGTGGTTCAAAATGCATGTTATCCTGAGCTGCCAGACCTTGTCTCCTTTTATCTTTATTTTCAGAGCTACCTGCCCCCATCATTGCCTGTAGTACCTCAGATCGGTGCTTTGGGCCATTTTTGCACCCAAAGGGTCAAATCTGAAATTGACTGGACAAAATAGCAGAGATGTTGAGTTTATGCAGCCAGCCAAGGCCTGAGTGTTTTCCCCCACCAGCACACTTTGGGGGAACAGTAAATCCATCATGAGAGCCATTGCACATATTTCATCAACAAATTACTTAACGCTCTGCAGCGTAAACGAGACTCTAAAAGCGTTAAAATCACTTTGTCACAGAAGGAGCCGGGAGGCTGCCCCGAGCACTGAAACCACAAACTGAGGCCAGTTACAGCTGCAATCAGATGAGTCCAGCAGCCAAGGGCTCCAGAGGCCCGAGGGTAAGGTGCAGCTGTGAGATGGCACATGGGAAGGTCATTGATTAATTTGTCTTGGAAACTTTCCTTGCATTTCTCTACAAATGAGATGTTTGCCCAGCACTCTTCTTTGTAGTTTAAGCAGACCCTTTTCTTGTGCTCATTTTATTGGGAGAAAAAACTCTTACCTGTGTGGGACTTGAACCCATGATCACAGGCTGGGAGATGAATATCTCATGCAAGAGACCACAGCTCTTGCTACACACAATTTATGACTTGGATTAATAAATCTGTTGAATTTATGTCAAGGTTTGGTGCATCTTAGCAGAGGCAGCAGAGCACTACAACACACTATGTGTGTGTATTTAATTCTTACAGTATAAACAGTTTACTGATAGTGATATCCTCCCTTTCAACTTTACATAAGTGAGAAAAGGTGATGTGCATCTTTCCACAATCAGGCAATGTTTGTTTCTGGTGCCAGCTCTGCATTTAAATTCCAGCTATACTGTTACAGTTCTTTAATTTTTGAAGCTGGAAGATGTTGCAGTGCCACACAGGGAAAATATGCAGCACAGATGTGTTTGCTGTTATGAATTTTTCTCTTTAAAATAAAATAATGAAACCACTCCAAACAATCCATACTCAGTCTAAAATTAAATCCATCTCACTCTTTGGCTGGTTGCAGAGCTGTAGTGCTAAACTTGGGAACACTCCTGCCACCTATTTGCAATGAAATTAGAGTTCATTTGAAATCTGATGGAATTTCATTCCTATTCCAAAGGTCGTCGGTTGCAATAAATGACTTTCTTGGACCAAAGAAAAGCTATTCCAAAAATTAAAGTGAAGGGCAACCATGCTACAAGCATTTGAGAGGGGTTTTGCTTGATCAGCTTTTTATGGGTGGAATGAAACTGCCATTAAAAGCAGCTCCAGAGCATTTGCTCAGAGGAACTTGTCCTATAAAGCGTTCAGCTTGTTGCAGTTATTCTTCCTCTCTGTGTCACTAATTTTGAACAGCAGGGTATAAGCAGTTGGAGGACACCACCACAGCAGGCACAGAAATACTTGTCAGAATAATTCCCTGCATTAGGAGGATGAGCTAAAATGACACAGGGCAGAACTTGGCTTGTATTAATGCCCCCGGATCGCATATGACTTACAGAAAAACACCAGTGATGCTTGAATGTGGCCCTTCTCTCACACAAGTGCTCCCAGAACACCAACAAACACAACAGAAATGCTGTTTCCAGGAATGACAGTGTAAATCAGCCATCATTTTCCACTGGAATTCACTGCATAAAGTGGGAAAGTTGTGGATTCCTCTAGGTCCCCTCCAGATCTGGGTTGTCACTATTGTTTTATGTGACTGTATTACGTGTACCTTTTTCTGCCTTTTTCTTAACAAAAGAATGATTATGATCTAATGGAATGCACTTTGTAAATTTATATTAATCCCTTCCTTCAAAAAGGTATTTTTATATCCCAGAAGTGTGATTTAAATATTCCTTATAAACATACAAGATATGGTCTGTAGAGCTTACAGACATCTACATGCTTACAGTAAACATATGTCTATACGTGTATAACTACCAATTAGTATTGACTTAGACTGGAAAAGAGGAAGAAATTAGATTTTTATGCTAGCATTAGTATGTTTACTTGACAGCTATACACATTTAATGCAAATTATTATCTTAGAGCCCACCACAGCCAGCAGACATAAGTTTATTGTACCAAAAAGGAAGCCAAATACATTGCTCAGGTTTGCTGGTGTTTGTAACACCCTTTCTCATATGGTTTAATGCTTCTTTTTTGATGCAGCTTCATTCAATGCAGTTTGGCAAGTGCAATCATCACAGTCCCTTTGAGTTAATAGAGTGATGGCAGTTTTCCTCTGCAGAGGATAAAATTATTTTGGGGTAAAGTATTAGTGTGGCCAGAGTTCATCAACAAAACCTCCATAAGCAAGAGTAGAGCCTAACAAGAAGTACATATTGCATTGATTTTCCACTCCACTGGGTGAAGTGAGTGACTACAACAAATACAATTTCTTCTACAGTATCTGGAACACGCTCAGCTGTGTCATGCAAAGTAATCTTAAAGAAAATGAAGACTTTACCATAGCTATTAAAAATGTAGCAATAAAGCTGAAAAACTTATGAGGTGGAGAAATAAGCAATCATAATTCTTTTTTATGAGAAGGCAATATAGTGAAGACAGAGCCAGAGTCTTCCTAGAGGTGCCCAGTAGGGCACAGGAATTCCCTGATTTAGTTTTTCCACCTGAAAAATGGGAACTAATCACAGTGACATTTGTGTAGTACACACCACCATTGTCTGCCAAATCATTGATCACATATTTAAATATGTTACAAATAGCTGTTAAATGGCAAGAGCAACACTAGAACTTGCTTTTAAAAGTAATACTCTGCTGTTGGTGATTGGGTTATAACACCTGAAAAATGTGCTTGTAAGTATTGCCTAGAGAGCTGGGACAAGCTATGGGTTGCGTGTAACTTGTCTGTGAAGTTTGTCCAGAAGAGGTGATTTTCATGCCTTCTCATGCCCCATGACATCAAGCCTACTTGAAACCTGGTCTGAAAGGTTTCAGGTGCCAAGTGAAGACAGGATCCATTCTCAGACAAGTAATGGAGTTCCCAGCCGGTGGTGGAGCACTGGAACAGCTCCCCAGGGAAGCAGTCCCAGCACCCACTCTGCCAGCATTCCAGAGGCATTTGGACACTGCCCTCAGCCCCACGGGGTGAGTGTTGGGAGTGTCCTGGGGAGGGACAGGAGTTGCACTCAGTGATCCTCGGGGGTCCCTTCCAGCTCAGGTCATTCTATGATTTCCTGATTCTATGGAACACTGGCCTCTAAGTTACCTCAGGCTGTTTCTGGTCCTTGACAGAGGAAACGCTTAAAAACCCGAACATTTTTATGTGAGCAGCAATGAATCCTGAATGGGCAGCAGAGGAGAGTGAAGAAAGACTGAGTTTGCTTACACACAGCTACCCTGCCTCACTTCTGCAGGGCAGGTATTTGCACAAGCTTAAGTTCACCTCACTCTGTAAGAGGCATGGAGAGCACTTCAGAACTACTTAGATCCTTAAAATGGGACTTAAGTGGGACTTAAAGGCTGTTCCAGCCATTTGGATGGATGGGAGTGCCACCTACAAAGAGCAGCATGGCCCAAACAAAGACCTGTTCATGGGAGAGCTCACAGATAATGAATAACAAGAGGCTTAAATGCAGCTGAGATGTAACTGGCCAGAGTAGGAAAGAGATGTTCAGTGCTCCAGCAGGGCTCTGCATCCAGACCATTGGAAGTGTGCGTGTGTGTGTGCGTGTCTGGGTGGATGCACACAAACAGGAAGATGAAAACAGTCATAAAACACACATACACACACTGATTATTGTGATTTTATTAGCGTGCTTGGGAAAATTGAATGAAAAATACTGTCAGGCTTGTTCTGTATTCAGCTATGGAACAAGAAATGTTGCTGCTCATAAAGGCAGATTTGGCAGCTGCGAAGCCTTGGCAAGGGTACAGAGTTCCTCCACGAGCTACTGAATATCTCCAGCTGTGCAGAGCTTGAAATATATCTTGAAAGCACTGAAAGACAGCTGTCCTGCTCCACTGCCCCACTTGCCTGGCTGAGAGAGGATGAAGATGTTTCTAATTGTAAGTTTATCCTGTACTTTGTGTTCTCCCCCTGCCCGTTCTCCCTTTTCCTGGTGCTAAAAGATAAAAGGAAGACCTTTTTGATGGGACAGCCAGCAGGTACAGTGCGACACAAGTCAGCCCAAGGCCAGATGAAAGATGCTGCACATTTGATCCAGGTCCTGTTGTTGGAGGGAGAGGCTGCCAGAGGTGTTTTGCATTGTGACTCTGATACTCACCCAGCTCAGTTAGTTAGATGGATCCTCTGTTGTTCTGCTCCATCAGGGAGATAAGATGAAACTTTTTTTTTACACTATGTTCACAATGTGGTACTAAAAATGCTGGAAATAAACTCCCTAAGACTTGTGTTGGAGTTTTAGAAAGCAAGAGTCCTTTATTTCAGCGCTGGGAGGAATGAGGGAATGATTTCCATCAATCATGCCCAATGAGACAAGAGCTGGGGACAGAACATATATCCAAGTTAAATGCATGTGTAGAATTTCATGCATATTCTATTACTTTTCAAGGACTAATCTTAATTTTATTATGAACTTCACAACAGCCAAGTCTCTGCTCATTAGGGCTTTGAAGCCAGCTCTCTGTCCAGCCTTGAGTTCTTTAGATAAGTGAAGAAATGCCAACTGGGTACAGCACTGTTTTAAAAAAAACCCACACTATCAGAGGAAGAGTCTGTGTCTGTTTGACTTTCACAAATACTGCCACTTAGATATCACTTAAAACTGGAGTTAATTAGAAAAACAATTCTACAGAAAAACAAGTCTACTTAAATAAAAATATTCCACACTCTGCAATAACAACTATTTCTTGTGTCAAATGCAGTCAGCAAGGCTGGAGAGAAAGGAAAGTGCACTACAGTGCTTTGTGTTCCAGTGGAGAAAGGTCTTCTGCCTCCTGCAAAAAATGTCAGAGCTATTTAATGGGAAAGAGATCTTAGAAGTGGTGGTTGAATCCTCCACTATACCAGGAAAAGCCCAGAGCCACTTCTGCAAGGCCTTTCAGAGCGTGCTCAGCTTTGCATGAAAAGCAGTCAGCAGGATTAACCCTACACTTACATTAGACAGAAGCTCAGTTGCTGAGAGGCTAAATTAGGGCTTAACACCTTTTCAGTGACGTGGCAAGTATTTTGGCCATCCTTTAGGTTTTTCTCACCCTTCCTCTTCAGCTTCTTCTGACCATGGGAGTGGGCAGAGCTCCCACTCTTCCTGCCTTTCCAACACCCAGCCCCACAGCACAACGAGATATTTGCCTCTGCTTTTTTTAACCAGGACACTGCTGGGAAACCTCAATGGTCTGATGGTTAGAATTCTTCCAATTTCCAGACACAAGCTTATTTATAACTATTTCTTAGCCTTTTCTTCTTCTGCCAACGTTGTTTCAGACAGTTCTTCTTGCTCCAGGTGTTTCTCTGAAACACTTTGTCCAGGTGAGTGGATGGGTGGGCATGTGGGTATGTGTACGTACACTGGGGAAACTCTGATTCAGTTCTGTTTAGACCTGCCTGCCTTCACCTCTCTACACTAAACAAAGCTGATGAATACCTGCCTGATTAGGCATTTCCCTTCTGGTTTTGAAAAGTTATCCACAGGGGAAAACCTTGTTTTGGTGACTCAGTGCACTCGTTAAGACATGCAGGTATTGCACAGCAGGGAGTCACCACCTTGGTTCTGGGAGCCAAGCTGGACAGCTGAGACATTCCTAAAGCACTGCCAGCAGAGCCACTCTGGAAAGACTACAGTGACTCAAATGCCTTGTTCTACTCAAACTGAGCTGGGGAGTTTTGGTTATATTGTTCATGACCACTTAGAATTTTCTAGCTAGAAAAAAATATGTCAAGGTCAACAAGTCAAAAAAAGATAGCTCTTGTTTCCCAAAAATGCAATGAAAACAATTTTATTTCTATTTCTTCTTGCTCATTGATAAGGCTGTAGCTCAGGATTAAGGCAAATGTGTTGTTGCAGGCAGGGCTATCCCTTGAAGTGACCTGTAAGGTCGAAACTAGGGTTTGTTTTGAGACAGAAGGTAGATGGAGCGGTCGTGGGACTGGGGTAGGGTGGTGGTGGTTGGTTGTACTAAGCTGAAAGTGGAGTTGCTGGAAGATAAAATAGGGAGTTGAAAGGAATCCTGGGGAATGGGCCAGTTTAATTAGAATTCTTGTGGGGTTATGAAAAAAACCAACATGTTGTTCCTTAAGCACTGGGACTTAATGAATGTTTCTTGGGCTTCCTATGGCTCCCTTCCACGTGGATTCTCTCATGTTGAGTAACTACACTGAACTCACACTGTGACCTTTCCCACTAGCTTAGTCTCTGCCTTGTGTCCCACTGCTAATGTTCCTAAATATTTAAAAACAAAATATTGTGATGCCTTTCCCCACTACTAATTTTCTTAAACATGTAAAAATGAAATATTGTGATGCCTTTCCTCACTACTAATTTTCATGAATATTTTAAAACATAATATTGTGATGCCTTTCCCCTTCACCAAACTACACTGAAGTCAGCCAACAATTATTAAATGGAGGGTAAGCCCAACAGACAAACAAACAGCTACAGCACAGCTGCATAATCCTCATTTCCTCAGGAAATGAAGCAAAATATTACAAACAGTGTCCATGTATTAAAGCTATGCAATATTTTAATAAGAAGGATGTAGATGTTTCCCCGTTGAGAACTTCCTTGGCTTTTAGGCTGGCCTTTTTGTCTTTCTTTCACCTTCCTCTGAAGATTCAGAGCTTGATCGCAGCTGGAGATGGGACACATAGATTGCCTGAAAGTGTCTAGTTATGCCTGGTTAAAATCAGTGCCAGGTGATGGGTCTGGGAGGAATTTCTTACCCAGCTTTGTCCCCAGCCTGGCTTCATCCCCTCGTTCTCATTTAGAGAATGCCCTGATATTGCTGCTGCTCAACACATCTCTCCCAGTCCTCTGTGGGTCACCACTATTCCAGAGACTGGAAAGAACTCTGTCACCCGGGGTGAGTGTTGGGAGTGTCCTGTGTAGGGACAGGAGTTGGGCTCAGTGATCCTTGTGGGCCCCTTCCAACTCGGGTGATTCCATGATTCTATGATTGTATTTTAGCACAAACACGGTATTCAAGCCTCTGAGCAGGTTATCTAAACCCTCTATTTTATTGAAACATTGCACCATTCCAGTCTGTGGAAGCTTGACATTGAAATTTTGTCACTAAGTACAACACTCATCAGACTTGCTGAGCAGTCATAACTTAAGTTCAATCAAACTGGGCTGAAGGAGCTGATATCTTAATCGAGGACACCCAGACCATTTGTCCATCCTGTATAACAACGTGCCAGTGTTTTCAGAGTAATGGGACCTGAGGTTCACCTAAGCCAGAAAAAAAACCCAATCAGTTTCTAACTATTGTAATGTCTGCCATGGCTACACAAATGAGAACCAAAGCAGAGACAGGCTAAAGGTGAGATATAGACAAAGAACAAGTCTATTTCAACGTGGGATGATTCTGGGTTTTGGGTTCTCCACTGTTCCACTTGCTTAGCTGTTTTTATCAAGTAGCTTCACACCGTACTCATTTGTTGGAAACACAGGAGAGCTGGAAAATGTGTCATGTTCTGAGATGGCAGCAAGGTCTCTGTGCAGCTGCTCTATAGCCACCTCTTCTGAGATGCCAGAAAATCATGACCTCATGACAAACTTTGTCAAATATGCAGTCAGTCAGGAGCCAGTAATAGCAGTGGTATCTAAACCACCAAAAAAGAACAATCCAAGACAGAGAGAATTAATATTGCTTGAGAAGAGCTCCAATTAAGCCAATTCATAAACTAGACATTCTTATTAAACTGCCTAAACTAACACATCTTGCTATTTCTAGCATTCCAGTGGAGTGCATATATCCTAAACCACAAGGCATAAAGGATGGGGTTTATAACCTCATTGGCAGCATGTTTTTTATAACACCATGCAGTTCATAAAAAGCTTGGTATGCGTTGCTGGATTCATTTATATCCATTAGAGAAGACCAGATGATCTTGACAGTTTTGTTTTCACTTGAAGATGTCTCGGTACTGCAGGCTGTCCTAATGGCATCAGGCCCCCGTGACAACTGAAATATTGCTCACAAAGAGCAATCAGAAGGACCATTGACCAAATGGGCTGGAAACAATGGTGTAAAATTGCATGGAATTTGCACAGAAAGAATGTGCAAACTAAAGCTACAACTTATCTGTTGGCCCAGGGAAGGAGAAAGGACGATGCCCCTGCACAATTTCAACAATCTTTGGATTAAGCCTTGAAAATCAGGGTCCTGCTTGTCCTCCCAGGTTCCCCAGTGAAAATTCTTCAAAACCTAGTGGTGGTCATGGTTTGTACCCACACAGCTGAGCTGCAAATCCTCTCTGTTCTTTTCCTTCTGACTACAGTCCCCTCTGATACAGCTCTGAACACAAACTGCACCAAGTTCTGGATCATTCCATGCTGTGATTTTGTTGTTCTTATCTGTATTTCAGTTCTGAGGGATTCAGAAATCTCTTATAGAATCATAGAACTGTAAAATCACTCATGGTTGGAAAAGACCTTCAGGATCATCGAGTCCAACTGTAAACATAACATTGTCAAGCCACCACTAAGCCATGTTCCTAAGCATCACACCTACCTGTCTTTTAAATACCTCCAGTGATGGCAACTCAACCCGAGCAGCTGTTCCAATGCTTCACAACCTTTTCAGTGAAGAAATTTTTCCAAATATTTAATTAATCTCCTCTCCTACAACTTGAGTCCATTTCCTCTCATCTTATCGCTTTTTGCTTGGTTGAAGGGACCAACACCAACCTGGTTACAACTTCCTTTCAGTCAGCTGTAGAGAATGATAAGGTCTCCCCTGAGCCTTCTTTTCCCTAGGCTAAGCAATCCCAGTTCCCTCAGCTGCTCCTCATAACACTTGTGATGCAGAGCCTTCACCAGCTTCATCGTCCTCCTTTTTACACACTTCAGGCAGCTCAGTGTCTTCCTTGTACTGAGGGGCCCAGAGCTGACCCCAGTACTCAAGCTGTGGTCTCACCAGCACTGAGTACAGGGGGATGATCCCTGCCCTGCTCCTGCTGCCCACGCTGTTTCTGACACAGCCCAGGATGCCTTTGGCCCTGTTGGCCACCTGGGCCACTGCTGGCTCATGTTCAGTCACTGTCAGCCAACACCCTCAGGTCCTTTCTGCCAGACAGCTCTTCTGTCATTCTTCCCCAGCCCTGTATTGTTGCATAGGGTTGTTGTAGCCCAAGTGCAGGACAAAGAACTTAGCCTTGTTGAACCTCAAAAAATTGCCCTCAGACCAATGATCCAGCCTGTCCACATCCCTTTGTAGAACCTTTCTACACTCAAACCTGGTATTGTCTGAAAACTTCCTGAGGGTGCACTTGATCCCCTTGTCTAGATCATTGATAAAGACATTAAACACAACTGGCCTCGATACTGAGCCCTGGGGAACACCACTTGTGACTGGCCACCAAATGGATTTAACTCCATTCACCACAACTCTTTGGGACCAGCCATCCAGCCACTTTTTTACCTAGCAGAGCATATGCCTGTCCAAGCCATGAACAACAAGATTCTCCAGGAGGATTCTGTGGGAAATGGTGTCAAAGCCTTTACTAAAGTCTAAGTAGACAACACCCACAGCCCTTGCCTCATTCACTTAGTGGATAACCTGGCCATAGAAGACTTACAGGCCCTGGAGTCTTAGGGGACATGAACTCAGCCTAAATGAATGCTTTTATAAACCCTATTCATGTCTATATGCACCTGGATACTTTAAGAGAACTGTCTATCAGACAGGGATATTTGACTCCAGTGGGCAGTGAGTTGGGAGAAAGAGGTAAACCTTTATTTTTTTCCACTCCTTCTCTGAAATCTTGCTTCTTTATCAAGTCTTTTTACCCCAAGAATCTCAGTCACCATAAGGGTATGCTAAGATAAAGCAGTTGGAACTTACAGATATTCTAAAATGAAAGCATTTTCAGGCATTCACAGACAAAACTAAACTGGGAGGTAAGGACTGAGATTATACCACCAAAACCAAGGCAGAGCCAGCATCTCTGTTGATGCAAATTTTAGACAGTCCCACCAACCTACGGGGAGCCCCACAACTGTCAACAGCTCAGGTCTAGCCAGGGCATACTGAAACATTGGCAGGGAAGACCCAGTCTGCATCTCACTGGCAGAGCTAAGCACTTCAGAAGATTAGCATCAAAGGCACATCTTCCCATGGTTTTCCTTTGAATTAAGAACCTCGATTGTTCTCTTTGTAACCTGTGTTTTTACAAAGCTGCCTCTCCCCACAAAGCCCTAAAATATTTTGCAAGCCAAAGGCCTCATTTGGATCTGTCTTATACTGATATAAATGAAAATTACTTTGATGGTAGGTCAGAATCAAACCCTTTGTGTAAACAGCATTCTCGAAACTCAGCCTTCTCTCGGGCAGAAATCAATCAGCTGCTTGTTTGGCTCTAAGCCTGCTGTTACAAGCAATAAAGTTATTTCAGTGGGCACTGAGAGTGTGCACCCAGTAATCTCTGCACATTTGATGCTCTAGGGTTGACTGAGCTGGTGGGTAAACCTCCTCGGGACAGGAATGGCCATTTGGAGTAGATCAGAGACTGCAAATATCACGAACAGTAGAGCAAGGAGATGCCAGTGCCAGGGCCTCCCCCAGTTACAGTGTAGATGACTGTGTTAAGTCACACTTTAATATAGAGGCAATCAGGCCTTTTGGTTTGCAGATGCATTTTCTCAAGAGGTGCAGGCCCCAGTATCAAAAACTTCTGTATTCTAAGAACAGACTTTCATTTTCACAGGTCTTTTTAGAGCAGCTCACAGGTTCAGAGGGTTGTGTTGACTTGCAGTTTGAAAACCTTTGGCTTAAATCACCAGCTGAGGATTCGAAGTACTGCTGTGATGAAAACAGATAAATAACTTGCGTGGGGAAAGGAGAAGAACCATTGCTGATCAAGTGACACAGCTTCTATTGAGCCTTCAGGCACTGGCTTTCACCAGTGCATGCGTTCACCCCCACTTTAAAAGCCATCTGGGGACAGGGACAGTCTTACACTGAGTTTTCTCTATAGAGAACTTCAAATGGCAAAAGTAGAAAAGGAAGCAACTGAAACAGGTAGAACGTTTTTTCCTGTCTCCCTGCTTATTTCACTCCATGTAATCCTTAAATTGCTCAGTAGAAAACTCTTCTCATGGGATATCCTGGGGCATCAAAAGGTCTCATTTTAATTCATTAGCATTTCTCAGCCAAGGTAGGAAAAAAAATGCAAAAGCACAAATGTGTGTGTAGGGGGATTTGAAAACAAAATAAATAACCTGAGGCAGCTCTGGAGAACAAAATAAATAAACAAATACCTACCTGGTTTTGCTTTCAGAGCCGGGTGCATTTGCCAAGGAGTGCAAATTTGCTCATGGTTCTTTGCAGGGTCTTCCTGGATTTTGCACTACAGAAATATGGCTCATGGAAAGCAGTGAAAGAAAAAGGCTCCCACTCTGCGTTGACATTCCAATTCCCCTGTAAACCCTTCAATTAAAATGCTCCCACCTTGAAAGCACAGAGCTCATT
This sequence comes from Dromococcyx pavoninus, assembly GCA_033558185.1. Classification (NCBI taxonomy): domain Eukaryota; kingdom Metazoa; phylum Chordata; class Aves; order Cuculiformes; family Neomorphidae; genus Dromococcyx; species Dromococcyx pavoninus. Next base: position 404,726 of record JAUMJL010000757.1, on the reverse strand, counting down.
TTGAGGTCCCTTTGCCTTCTCCCCAAAAGGGTTGCTTTAAAAATAATGATGTGCTGTAAATAAATCCAGGATTGTTTTCCCTGGAAAGATTTCTGAGAAGCCTGGGCAAGAGCAGAACAAATGTTGAGGAGTGTTTCAACACACAAGGAAAAAATACGCAGAGTCTTAGCTAACTTGCACCACGAAATCAAAGGGACAGATCTAAAAAGCCCAGCGTACAACTGCAAAACCTCTCCTTGAAGAATCATAGAATCACAGAACCATCTGGTTGGAAAAGACCTCTGAGCTCATTGAGTCCAACTGTACCTGTCCACTACTAAACCATGTTCCTGAGAAACTCATCACCCGTCTTTTAAACCTCTCTAGGGATGGCGACTCCACCCCTTCCCTGGGCAGCTGTGCCAGGGCCTGAGAACCTTTTCAGTGAAGACATTTTTCCTGATGTCTAAGCTGAACCTGCCCTGGTGCAACTTGAGGCCATTTCCTCTCATCCTGTCACCTGAGAGAAGAGACCAACAGCCACCTCACCACAGCCTCCTTTCAGGCAGTTGTAGACAGGGATGAGGTCTCCCCTCAGCCTCCTCTTCTCCAGGCTGAACAACCCCAGGTCCCTCAGCAGCTCCTCATAACCCTTGTCCTCCAGCCCCTTCCCCAGCCTCGTTCCCTTCTCTGGACACTCTCCAGCCCCTCAATGTCCTTCTTTACTGAGGGGCCCAGATCTGACCCCAGTACTCGAGGTGTGGCCTCCCCAGTGCTGAGCACAGAGGGATGATCCCTTCCCTGCTCCTGCTGCCCACGCTGTGTCTGGTTGCATCACCAGCAGCCTCCCCTCCCCACGCCCGAGCACACCCTGCTAGGTGAGGGTGCACCCAGAGCTGCCAAGGGGCTTGTGTTCGCTTCATAGCACGGACTGGTTTTAATTACCTGGCTGCAGTGAGGCAGCCCCAGTGTCAGGCTGTCCCCCTGTCCCAGTGTCAGGCTGTCCCCCTGTCCCAGAGAGGCAGGGCTGACGCCTCCCAGCCCAGTCAGCCGAAGCCGCATTCCCCCGGTGCTGGTGGCAATGACACAGCTCTCGGAGGAACTAATATCAAACAGCATCTGAAAGCAATAAAGTAAATGAAAACTGTGGGGAAACACAAGCTGCAGGCACGGGGGTGGGAGCAGCCAATGCATTTGGTTCTATGAAGAGCATTCATTAGCAGCCATTTTTATCTTGAAAGACATCCCAGGCTCAGAGATAAGGTTCCTGTTGAGATATTTCCTTGTCATTCATAGCTTTTGATCTCTGATTTTCATCTTCATTTCTATTTGATTGCTCTCAGACGCCAGATTCCTCTCTTCTCCTTCTTACCAAATGACTTTGTAGTAGCAAGCTTGTTGGGGAACCAGAGTTTTTACCAGTACAATGAACATTCACAGCCACTCCAAATATCCCCATTCCTGTAGCAAAGAACATGTATTTTGCTCCTGCCAATGCACAGTCAGTTCTCAGCACAGGATGACAGGGCAGAGACTTGTAACACACTGTGGAAAAGGCCATGCTATGCAGGCAGCAGGACCGGCACTTGCTGCCTGAAAAGCAGACCCTGGCAATATGCTTAAGGCCAGATTGTTTAAACTTAGCTCAGCAAAGTCTCTTTGGTTCATTTTAATTATGAATACCTTCAACGGAGTCTGATTCACAGCAGAGTTGGGACCAGTAAATATTCAAAACCAGCCAACTGGTATTGAAATACCAGTTCTTCTGAAATACAAGGGTGTCAGAGCCTATGGTCCATTATTTCCAAAAAGTCCACCAAACAATGGCGGGCAGATGGAGTAATAGAAACGAAAAAATCTGGAATGTGCCTGAAAATTCACATCTTATGAACACAAATAAGATTACAGCAAGCTATTGTTTGGATTTAGACCCAAATTATCTTTGCATACTTTTGTAGCTCGAGTAAAGAGAGTGAATACAGCTCATCATACTTGTCTGAACACAAAACACCTTTGATAGTTTGCCCAACTTAATGGTCAGGGAGACATATCTGACACCGTGCAGAATATAAATGCGTTCCCCTTTGGCTTTTTGCAAGTTCCCCATGCCTACCATTATCACGAGCAAGGGCCAGCTTCATTTCTGTTGTTAGGAAAAGCATTGATCTCTGACTTCAGAGAAGTGGCTTCTTCAGCTCATTTACCTCAAGCTCTTCCCTTGGAAGAGAGATATTCAGGTGTCCTATTGTCTCTTTCCATTTGCTGCTGGAGTAGTTATCCTGAGGACGTTGGTGTCCCTAATGTGTGGCCAAGGATGTTGAAGGTAAATGTCTCTCCTGAGATGCCACTGTCACTTTACTGCATTGGGGCTTAGACAGCAATGGACTGGATGAGCCTAACCCAGGAGGTGCTCAAAGAGAATTTGTATTCAAGGGAGTCTGAAGCCTTGGGAATGATACCAAACCCCTCTCTTTGGAGCAGGATTTAACACAGATTGAAACTCTTGCATACAATTCAAGGTTTTCTGCTTCATTCCCAGGGATGCTTTGCAAGCATGTCAACCCTAATTAAATCATCCCAAATAATTACACTGCTTTTGAAAACTATCTGTCAAATATATACGTAGATATACAATTTGTAACTCACATGATCATGGTAATACATCAAGTTCTTGAAAGTCATTGAGTCCTGCATCAAATTGCCTTCAGCCTAAATTGTTTTATTCTGTTCAATTGGGTTATAAAACCTTGGCCACCTAGTGAAGCTGGTAGTGGCTATAAATCTCTGCAGCTGGGAAACTGGAAGGCAGCCCTGCCTACCTTACAATGAGAAGAAACCCTGCTTCCCATTCCAATTCAGCTGTGCCTGTGGAGTATAAAGACCTTTCTGAGCAAAATCCTTCAAAAATAGAAATAAAGAACCGAGGGGAGCCCCGGGAAGAACACATAATTGTAGACGTTATTTGAAGGGCTCTGCTATATTTTGAAGGACATTTTGAAAGCCACAGCAGTGATGGGATGGGGTTTTAGCTCTGCAAGAGTTTGCAGGCGTCCTGCTGCAAGGCATATTGACAGGACACATGCAGCACCACCACAGCACTGCTGAGCTGAGCTATATCACTTTGTTGTACGGCCCTTGGAAACCCAGTGAGCTGCAGTGAATGTTGCTGAACATCCATTTCCCAAGGCTATTGAGGTAGGATTTTTTTTTTGTGAATGGCCAATGAATAAAACAATCCTGACGGAAGAAAACCTGCCAATTCCTGGCTTCTCTGTTAGGACTGAATAAAGAGGATCAGCTCGCACGGCAGAAGAAAAGGATACAAGAAACATACTTGTGATAAACTGGTTGCCTTTTGTCCCATTTTCTCTCAATTTCCATGTTTGCAGCTTTCCTTCCTTCAAAAAATTATTATAAAGCCTTCTATAACATTGAGAGCAAACTAATGGCTCTGTAGTTGCTCAGAACATCTCGTCCTCTTCTGCTTTTCTTTTTTAACCATGGAGCCCAAATCCTATTTTCCAGTTACATGAGCTACCCATGACTGAATGAATGCTACTGGACCAGCCAGTTCACACCCTTCTTCTTCCAGAATCTGTCCCCAGGTCTCCCTTCCTCCTTCCCATTTCTGTAGCCTCATCCTCATTTGCTTTCACTTGCAAATTCACCCGTGTCCTTGATCAAAGTGAAGGTGGTGTTGTCACGAGCAGCTGAGCTACTGTAATGCTGCACAGGCTGCAAGGGGAGGATTCAGCCTTCATCACCCCGTGGTCCCACTCATCCCCATCACGAGCTCGAGTCCTTGCAGAGCAGTTTCCTGAGCTGATTCAGCTTGTTAAAACGGCAGAAAAACTACTCTTGTGCTTTGCTGAGGTGGTTTTCTGATGGGTTAAGGAGCTGATATAAGACATGATGTGGGGTGAGGTTGTGTGACCGTGGTAGGGAGATGGGAGAGCACAGCAGAGCCTCTGCTTTCTGACAGGGATAAGCAATCTCTTAAACTATCTCACAGAACTGCACCCCGAGGCAAAGCATTTGGTCAGGTTTGGTGCCATATTTTTAATCTCTTTGCTCTTGCTGAGTTGTTCTCTAGCTGAAAAACCTTCTGGTTTTGATTTTAATTTCCTTTGCAAGGTTTAACTCAGCCTGACAGCTGGTGATTCTCACAAGCCCTCTAAGGTAGGGCCTTTCTGACCTCTAAGATGTGGCTTCTTTTGCTGGTCAGGTCTGTTTTTCAGCCCTTATAACCTTTCACACCGCCCACTCCAAATACCCTGTTTGAAGTGGATCTTGCTCTTAGTTCAGCCTGGGGCCTTCCTATGCAGTGTTGGTCCCTTTCCTTAGCAGAGTACAAGAGCAAAGGTATTTTTGCACCCTTGCCCAGGAAGCATTCTGCACACCCTCCACATAACACAGCTCTTCAACCCCACTGGCTTTACAGATAATTCCTCTCTTTTATTTAAATTGGTTCCTTTGAACCTAAGTTACGAATCTCTTTTTAATATTTTCACCTTATTTACATGGATTCACGGCACGATCACAGATTCAAAGTCATTATTTTCCCCAGAGTTCTCCCTGCCTACAAAATCAAAGCTAAAATCTCATCATCCTGTATTTATTCTGCAGTCAATTAGTGAATGGATCAGCCCACACTCAGGAATATATGGGCCTTTCTTGATAACATTTATTTTCCAGTACACGTGTCGAGAATTAAAGCCTCCCATAATGATACAATTCTCATTGTACATATATTGCTTCACAGATATAAACACATGCATATATCTGTATATTAGAAAGAAACCTTTAGCTTGGGAACCTATAGGACAATCTTAGCATCACTCAGGCTGGATGTCTTTGACCAACTTATCCTGTATCACTTTGACCCAAGTGTATTTTTCTCTGCCCATGCAGCCAGGGTTTTGACAGTCTTTCTTACCAATGCAGCACTACTTCTCCCTCCAGTCTGTGTTTCTCTCTCTCCTGACCAGAGTCTGTCCCTCATTCCTGTATTCCAGATACAATGCTCTTCCACCATATTTCCATTATCCTTATACTATCCTGTCTTACACCCTTAGTACAAGTTTGTCCATTTAAATGCTAATGCCTCTTTGATCAGTACACAAATATTTCAGTGCATTTTACTGGTCAACATCATTTTTCCACCTGCATTAGACAACAACCACTTGTTATCAAATTGCCTATTTCATTATGGCTTGCAGCAGTAATTTTTTCCTTCCCTCAGAACCCGTTCTACTGTCTCACATCCCAGTACACACCAGTTTTTCCTTCTGCACTGTATCTCCACTTCCTGTGTGCTGAATCCAGGTGTAAGGATTATATAGATGTCTCCTAAACTCACTCCCTCATTTCTCATTTTCAGTTTCTCATGAGAGCTTCATGTATGCGAGCTTTAATCCTACAATAACACTCTTTTTACTAGAACATTTTGGGCTGGAAAAGACATTTAAAGGTCATCTACTGCAAGCCCCTTGCAATGAGCAGGGAAATCTTCCAGTACCCCAGGTTTCCAACCTGACCTTGAATGTTTCCAGGGATGGGCCATCCATGATCTCTCTGGGCAACCTGTGCCAGTGTTTTACCACCTTCGTTGTAAATAATTTTTTCCTTATATCTACTGTGCCTTATCACAGCTTCTAGGAGGAAGCTGCTGTTTCCCTGCCTCAGGAACCCCACTGTGTACCAAGAGCATACCTGTCCACTGCTAAATCACATACCTCAGAAGCTCATCTACCCGTCTTTTAAACACCTCCAGGGATGGAGACTCAACCCCCTCCCTGGGCAGCTGTGCCAGGGCCTGAGAAACCTTTCATTGAAGACATTTTTCCTGATGTCTAAGCTGAATCTCCCCTGGTGCAACTCGAGGCCATTTCCTCTCATCCTGTCACTTGGGAGAAGAGACCAACACCCACCTCTCCACAGCCTCCTTTCAGGCAGTTGCAGACAGTGATGAGGTCTCAGCCTCTTCTTCTCCAGGTTAAACACCCCCAGCTCCCTCAGTCACTCCTCATAACCCCTGTTCTCCAGCCCCTTCCCCAACCTCGTTCCCTTCTCTGGACACTCTCCAGCCCCTCAATGTCCTTCTCTACTGAGTGGCCCAGAACTGACCCCAGTACTCGAGGTGTGGCCTCACCAGTGCTGAGCACAGAGGGATGATCCTTTCCCTGGTTCTGCTGCCCACGCTGTGTCTGACACAGGCCATGTGTTTCCCCAAAAAAATATGTGGGCACTTAATGTCTCTGAGATCCTTAAAAACTTTGTTAAACTCGGCTGTGTGGCTGAGTAGTTATTCAGGAAAAAAAGGAAATACACACACACACAAGCACATACAAATCCCAATGATATTACAAAACCAGACAGAAAAATATTAATATGTATTCATCTTTAGCTAAGCACTGACAGCAGGGCAATGTATTATCTTTACCAGTCTTATTTTCACTTGAATGGTTTGTCTTTTATCCCCTGTGGTGTTTAAGGTCTTCCAAAAGAAGTACAAATGATCATTGGAAATGAATAGCTGGTTGTGCATGGGTGTTGGGAGAGTGCTGAAAATGGGCTTTCACTCTGCATTCAGTGAGAAAGTGAATCACTCTTACACAAAGCTAAAGCCTCCAATGCAAGGGGAGAGAATGAAAGCAGGATGTGATTCTCACATGGCATTTGGTGCTGTTTATCTAGTGGAACAGTGCATAGATTTGGTGTAGAGGAAACATAGCATCTCACTGCTGGGGAGCAATTGCATTCATTTTGAAGTGATCTATTAGCTCTCAGGTCCTTTAAGAAAATGGAGAATAACATGAAAAGAGGCAGAAAAGGGGAGGAAAAAAATAGAAGAAACCATAGAACCAGGCTGAAGTCTCTGGGAAACCGTGAAGGGGCAGAAGTCTGGATTTAGCAGATTAAATCTATTCTTGATTAATGTTCTAATCTGTCCTTGAACTTTACATAAAATCTCGGTCTTGCATAAAAGTAGAGTCCACAAGCTGGATGCCAGGAATCCAGGAACTAACCAGAGGCCCTGAGACTGTAGGGGTTAAAACCTACCTCATTATTCCACTTAAAGCAAGGATGGGCTTAAAACACAGTCAGCTGTGTGGGACAGGGGTGTGTGTGCAAACTTAGCCAGTTTGAAAGCTAAAAGTGAGTTCAAGTGCTGTGAAGCAGATGTGTTGAAGGTAATTGCTTCCTTTCCTTGTACCCCTCCTTTGCCCACCTTCCCTGCTTCACTCCCGTACCTTGCTGTGCCTCCAGCATCCATCACCTGACCCAGAAGGGCTGTATCCCCTCCATGTACCCCACTCAGCATTAATTTAGAGGCTAATACCCCAAGGATGTACAGTCTGGTTGCTCTTGGGTTCAAACCCCAGCTGATATAGCTCAATGAATGTTCATTGATGTCATTTCTACCAGCTCAGCCAAGCCAGTTCCAAGAGACAGGAACACCAACAACCTCATTTAGCTCATCATTTCTTCAGAAACTTCTCCCAGTGCTCCTGTGCTGCAGGAACTTTGGAAGAGCAATGACTTAAAAGCAAGAAAAACCTGTCCTTCAGGCTAGATCTTTTAGCAGAAGGAGAAAGGAACACATCCTCAGTTTTCACAATCAGACAGATCTGAAGAGCTGTAGGAGGAGTCACGTCTACCTAGACTTGCTGATCTCCTTGCAAATTGTACCAGGGCAGGGGAGAAATGTGCTGGTTTGTTCAGAAAGTGAATAACATTCCAAAATAGCAGGGTGTGATGGTCACTGACATCTCCTTCCAGGCTCTGTGGGGCTGCTTGGAAATGAGCTATTGCTGATGTACAGTGGTACTTCTCCAGGGAAGCAGTGAGTCCTCACAGCCTGAGTTCCTACACGTTTTCAAGTTGTGAACACTCCCCTAAAGGGATGCTGCAGAGTATAGTAAAGCAGAAGAAGGCATCACTCTCAAGGCTTGCTATCTGCCTGGAAAGGAAACTCAGAGGGAGAGCTGCAGCCCAAACTTTCCCCCTGCCAGCTCCAAGTGGGTCCCTGTCCCTTGTCTCTACTGCACAGAGTGGTCACCGGGTCTGCCCTGTGCAAGGGAAAACTTGTTTTTTGAAAACCTGATTTTGTGATTTCAGTGCTGAGTTTGTATGACTTGCTGGGACCCTGCTGACAGGCAGGGTGCTGAGTTCAGGGCAGGACATCATCAATTCTGTCTGGGGCTGGGCACACGCCAGTGCACCCTCCCTAGATCTGAATTTACTCAAGTAGTAACGAACTGTCCACGCTGTCTTCCCTGCCACAAAACCCAAATCCATCCTCACAGAAAACAGCACCCCCACAGAGAGCCTGGCTCCAGCACTCCTGCAAACCCTGTTTGAATTAAGGCACTTATTTTAACTTGTAGGAGATTTGCAGACTTTAATTACCATTGGAGTTTCATAGAATGTAATTACTATTTCTTTGGTTTTGTTTTACTGGTGCATTGAATAATTATAAGTAGTTTGTCACAGTTATGTGTCCTGGACAGTGAGAAAAAAAATTTAAGCAGCCTGCCATTTAAAATGACTGGCAAAGGTGCTTTTGCTGGGTCAGAGTGAGAACAACCAGGCAGGGATCTCACTTTTCCTCTTTATTATTTTTTTTTGGTAGCAGTGTCTGGGTGGTGGCTCATTATCAATTGTAAATTACAGGGGGTGGGGAAAGGGACATGAATGACAAAGTTCAGAAACGGCATCTGCTGAAGAAAAACAAATGAGGTGGGGGGCAACGCAGGGAAAAAACAGATGAAACTCTGTAATTACTTGGCAACAAGTTGCTATTGTAATTTAGAAAATTGGAAGCATCCGTTCTCAAACAGTTCAAGCTTTATTTCGTTTCTTCTTTATTTTTGACTGCAGCCCTTGTTTTGGATCAGCTGTGTCCTCCTGTAGGATTACTGGCTCTCCTCACACAGAGCAGCAATGGACCCCTCCTGTTTGGTTATGGGCCATCGAAGAAAGCATTTTGCAATTGTTTTGCAGCAGTCATTTAACAAGATTAGAGATAATTTGCCCCTTGGAATGCAAAACTGTTTCTACAGGTGCTTAAGCTTCCTGGCTTTTGGATTAGAGGCCTCATTTTGTTTTGTGCCTTGCGTTGGGTGAGGTCTCCAAGGACTGTAAATAAATGAACAGCCACCCTCCGCAGCTGTGAAACTAATTTTCCAGCCTGTGCTACAAGAGTTGCAGCTTACAGAGCTCAGTGGATGCAGATAAATATGTGCTGATTAACTAATTCTGACTGTGCCTCAATGCAAGCCATTGGCCAACTGGGAGACGCCGGAGAAGCAAACCCAACTAGAGAAGGAGTAGCCTACTGAGACAAGGAGGAGGTGCAGGGTCATCAGAGCTGCTGAGGGTGGTAAAAGGGGTGCTGGCCTTTCTTCCCAATGCTGGCAGACTTCCTACACACTTCCCTACCTTGTTGTCCCACAGGGGAGAGCACAAACCCTGAGCTTCGGCCACATCCAGGAGGACGGGAAGTCTCCGGAACGTCCTCTGAGATGGGGAACCTCAAGGATGTAGGAATGCTGTGGACTCCTGAAGGAAAGGAGAGCAAATGCACACTCCCCCAGGAAATCCCATGCGTTGCATAAAGCTCCTGTCCTGCCAAATGGATGTGATCTCTGGAGCGGTCCTACATGTGTCATGGAATCCTCCATTCAATAATTTTAGCAAAGTCGTTCAAACATGAAGTTAATGAGATGGGTGAAATACAGGCAAGATTTAGTGAGCATTTCTTCATTCCTGTACTATCTAATTTATGTTTAGACCTCCTGAGTCTGTGGGTGTTAAGAGTTTGACAGGGAGAATGGATGATCAGTGGTTTGGGGACCAATCCAAGATTCAGAAGTTCATTGTCGAAAGCCTTGCTGTGCCAAAAGTCTTCTGGCTGCTTTGAACAAATTGCTGAAGCATTCCAGAGTATTTAGATGCTGAGAGGACAGAGGACTTTGAACTACCAGGGTCTGTAGGCTTGCTACTGAAGCTTTTTAAAAGTGATTGGGGTGAAAATTCTTCATATAGATTTTTACAGTCTTCAGACAGGTAAAAATGAAAAGGACTTTGTCAGAGGAGCCAAAGATATGTTCAGCTGCAAGATGCCACCTAAAGGGATGGTTCTATTCCAGCCTAACCCTCCCTTCTTTGCCACCTGCACCAAGCCATCTACTGGTGGTGAAACTCCAGTAGGCTTAGTATGTTGAAGAGGTGGAGCATACAGTGACATCAGATGAGCACTGACATCAGACAATGGAAGTAGCAAGATTTAAAAGATAGGAGTGAACATGACCATCCCTTCTGGCATTAGGTACTCCCATTAACTCAGCTGGGTGGTGGAAGAATTCCTGAACCAGTCTGCCTTTAGGTTTTTACCCTCTTTTTAGCTGACTCTTTCAAAATTTTCTACCATTTTTAATGAATGTCAAACTCTTCTCAGAAATTTTCCTGTTGTTTTTTTCTTTTTGGCTCAAAATATTACCTCTACTCCGAGGGATTTAAGAGCACAAACAGCTTCAGTTGATCAGAAATGCATTTTTGGCAAACAAAATATTTGCTCAGAACGTTTGGCCCGATTTTACTCATAAGACTTATTGAAAGCTTTTCTCGTAGTTCTTTGTCTAGTAAAATGGCAAAATAGCACCTCCACATCTGACACCTTATGCAGTCACTGTCATTTTTCTGGATTTCAGCAAGGCCTTTGATACTGTCCCTCACAGTATTCTCATAAACAAAATGTCCAGAATACAGCTGGATAAACACATAATACGATGGGTGCACAATTGGCTGATGGGTTGAGCTCAAAGAGTCACAGTGAATGGAGTTACATCAGCCTGGTGTCTGGTCACCAGCAGGGTCCCACAGGGATCCATCCTGGGGCCTGTGCTCTTCAATGTCTTCATAAATTACCTGGATGAAGGACTTGAAGATTTATTGATGAACTTTGCCGATGACATAAAACTGGGGGGAGCCATCAACAGTCTTGGGGGCAAAGAGGCCCTGCAGAGGGATCTGGACAATCACCAACAGCATGAAATTCAACAAGGGCAAGTGCCAGGTTCTGCACCTGGGACACGGGTGCTGATCTCTCCTCTCTGGTGCCCTGGGACAGGGCTGGAGGGAATGGCAGGAAGATGTGCCAGGGCAGGGGGAGATGGGATATTGGGAAGAGGTTCTTCCCCCAGCGGGTGGTGGAGCACTGGAACAGCTCCCCAGGGAAGCAGTCCCAGCACCCACTGTGCCAGCATTCCAGAAGCATTTGGCCACTGCCCTCAGCCCCACGGGGTGAGTGTTGGGAGTGTCCTGGGGAGGGACAGGAGTTGGACTCGATGGTCCTTGTGGGTCCCTTCCAACTCAGGTCATTCTATGATTCCATGATTCTATGACACAGAGATTGCAAAAATAAATGTGTGACTCACACAGTAGGAGCCAAAAAAGCAGGTGCCATAAGTTGTGTCCCTGACAGGGTGTCACATGAAAAGAGCAACTTCCACCCAGTTCATCTGCTTCAGCCAGCTGAAGCTCTGGCCTTACCTGTGCCTTTTTACTGATTCTCCCAGACAGCATCAATTGTTGGAGCAGATTTTGCAGAGGAGGCATTTCTATGACAGGAGTGACATTGAAATTTCCTATGTGCCACCAGGCAGTCACTTGATAAGCAGCAAAGTTCAAGCAGTAGCAAGCACAAAAAAAAAAAAAGAAGAAAGCAAAGGTAGTACTAAGAAATCTGTCCAGAAGCCACAAATCAAATAACCAGCCACTAGACAGTCACATGGAGAGCACATAAACCTTCAGAGCAAGGTGATGCCAGCTGGGATTTGTCTGGAACAGACTTTCTCGATGGCTGCTTAAATCTTGCTGAAACTTCATGCAAATGCTGTTTCTGTGGTTTTAACTGCTCATGTACAGAATATCCCAATCATCACCCCTGTGAATACTTATGGAAAAGAAGAAGAAACACGACTGAGTGCACACATGTAAATATGCAGGGTTTATGTGGTGCAATGCTTGTGGGTATACAACTGCAGACATCAGCAATCTCTGCTCTGAGCGAAGCAAAGAGGACTGCCAGACAGTTTGTAGTCTCAGGTCAGCACAGTGCAAGGCTTAGATGTGAGAAAGTGCCTAGGGATCTCCATGGGACCCCCATCCCAGCTAGTCTCTGGGCATCCAGAGTATATTAGTAATGCTCAGTCACTATTCCAGAGATTTATACTGCAAAAACACCTAAATGTCCCAATCAAGGCTTATTCCCACTTTATTAAGCTCTACATGATGCCAACAACTGCCACTGTTCCTGAAATTAGTAGTGTAGGCAGATGAAATGTAAGAGAACAGAGAAACAAGAGCATGGGAAAACAGGGAGGTTTGCCCCCAGAGGCATTCCTGCTGTCTGCTCTCGGGAGCACTTTGGAAGTTGCATGGCAGAGAGGCCTGAAAGGCAGAGGGAAGGGGATCCTAAAGGCTGCTGCTCTCCTGGGAAGGATGTTTACATCGGGTGGCTCATCTCTTCAGCAGGAATTCTACCTTTAACTCACTGATGGGGCTGATGATGGTCTTATGAAAGTTTAAAGCAGTGTAGTACTGCACTTGCTCTGCAATTGTCTTTAGCAGAGAGGTGGGGGCTGCCTGCAGTACCTGAGCAAGACCTGTCCTCAGTGGAGACACCTCGGGGTTCTTCTCATTGAGCTTTTCCCAAGTGAAGTTGCAGGTGGAGGTATAGGTTTGCCAAGCCTGGTTTCACCACTCCTGATTTTAGGCATGCAACAAGATGTCTATGTTCTTAGAATCACAGAATCATAGAATGACCTGAGTTGGAAAGGAGCCAGGAGGACCATCAAGTCCAACTCCTGTCCCTGCTCAGGACACTCCCAACACTCACCCCGTGGGGCTGAGGGCAGTTTCTAGATGCTTCTGGAATGCTGGCAGAGTGGGTGCCAGGAGTACAGTTAGGATCCCTCGGCATCTCTCTGCCAGTGCTGGAAGGGGATCCATCCCCTCCAGAGGGAAGATGAGATCACCACAGACTGGACTTGCATTTCTCCTTTCCCTGCCTCTTGCACAGGGATCAAGGGAAGGTGTTTCAGGTATATCAGTGGGGAACCAGTCTCTCCTGGGTAGCACTCACCTCCTTCCCTGGAGCAAGGGGCTTCCTTCCTCTGAGCATCCCGCCCAAGTGCTTTAGGGCAGGTTGTTTTTCCTGAGAGTTGCACGCAGCTCCCATTGCCCAGAAGGCCTGAAGAGCATAAGTGAGCATTGTTTCCCCCACATTGTTCCCTGGCTCTCCACTTTCCCGACTCCTTCTTACCTCATCCTCCCCTTGCTGGCTGGAGAGCTGTAAGCTGCTGATTAGCACTTCATTTGACAAACAGGAAGTCGGGAAGAAAAGCATCATTTTCAGAATTAGAGCCTTGGAATGAATTGAAGAAAGAAAGGGGAAAGAAGGAGGAAAAAGAAAGCGAGCCCTGCACACTTTCCTAATTGCTCGTTAGAACCAATGGCCTTTGTGGTTCCTTCCCCCTGTGTCTTCTTTATAAAAGCATTTGCACAAGACATTGCTATTGTCTGCCAGACAGCCCCAGGGCAGGACAAAATGAACTAATTGATTTGCAGTTATGTCGTGGTGAATAGTGCTAAACATCCATCTGCAGATTCCTTGTGAGGAGTGATTAATAATTTGTGCTGCTGGGCCAAGGAGCCTGAATACCCTTTTTTCATGTAAAACTGAAGCGTTTCATTCTCTCGGCATCACAGATATCTCCTCCACATTGTGGGTTACGAGGAGGAGGTCAGGAGCAGCTTGCTGAGCATTGCAGCATAGGTGGTTGTCTTCGTATGGGTAAAACCCAGCACGGTGGTGGGATTAATGGGAATTTGTAAAGCTGACACATGGTACTGTACAGCAGGCCTGCCATGGCCATTCCAGTGCAGATGTTCCCCGTCCTCTGTCATTGTTCCAGGGACAGAGGATTTTGTATGTCTTTTCAAAGGGAGTGCTGGGAGACTTAAAATCTATTTCAAACACAAAACCAAAATCTAATCTGAGACAGCTCAAGGAATTAGGACTTGGATTCAAATTTCAGGGGGTTTGTGAACACCCTTTCCACAACCTCCAGAGGGAAAACCCTAAAGTCAAACACAAACCCAAGAGTTTAAAAGGTCAGTCAAAAAAACTTCACTCAAATTCCACCTACACATTGAAAGTTATGTGGAAAATACCTTGAACTGTTTAGCAACAGGGGATTCTGCAAGACTGCTCCACGTGTGTTCCAGCTTGTGGATCTGCTTCACCAGGACATCCCTCTTGTAAAGCAGCACACTTAAACCATTTAAATGGTGCAGCTGAGGTTGTTGGCACATTACCTCTGTCTGAGCTTGGACAGCTGTGACAGCCCCTTATCCTCATTTCCAGCCACATCTCTTGGTCTTTATGGTTGTGTCCCTGACTCCACCTCTCATTCTCGGTCCTTTCCACCTCCACCTGGAATGAAAATCTTGTAGCTGCTCTCTGAGCCATTTCCTGCTTCCTAATGAAATCTATTGGCCTCCTGGGGGAAGAAAAACCATTGCCTCAGCCAGCTCTTAATGAAGTCATCTGTTTGCATGGTGTTACTGGTGCCTTCTACTTTCCCAGCTCATTAAAAAAATTAACAATCTTTGGATACATCCAAAGATCCAGAGATGAGATCTACCTGGTCAGAGTAAACCAGTTCCTCTGGAAATACATTTTCTTTCCCCTGTGACCCAATTTTTATGTCTTTTTACATCACCTGCATTCTATCTCATGACTTGAGCTTTTCCCTGAGTGCACCTATATTAATAAATAGATGTCTATGAAGCCTTGTCTTGTTATTACCTTGCTCCTTGTCTGGTTTGGACTGCAGCAGACAGATCTGTTTGAAGTCAAACCAAGGCATAGTTCTCGGACTGGCTATCTCCTGATTCCTGAGATTTGTCTCCTTGTGTTCTTCACAGTGCTGCAAATCTCCCTCGACAGGCTTTGTACCTTTAAACGTTCCCTGCCACTCCACTGTGTCTGCACCACCGACCCCACGACATAACAACCATCCTGGTGGGCTGCCCATGCCCACTTGGTCTCAGGGTCAAGTACTGACTGAAATGAGAAGTGTAGACACAGTTTATGTGCCTGAGACAGACAGGGATGGCATAACCAGACAAATCTGTCTTGCACCTTATGCTTAAGTCTGGTTTCCTTTTTGGAAGGCTTGGGTGAAACCTTTACAAGCACTTCTCTCCCTGCAATAACCCAAAGGGCGAAGGTTTTTAAAAGAGTCACCAATCCAAAACACTTCCACAGCAAAACAAGCCAAGAACATTTAATTATTCAATTTTATCAGACTCCAACAGTCAGCCTCGTGATGCCTGGTTGTTTTCCTCTGCTGATAGGTAAGAGCTGCTGGGGAAATTAGTTCTTCTGAGTGCTACACTACAGTGTATTAGGTAATTACTGTAAGTGCTTTGCAAGAATATCTTTGGGTAATGTATTTCATATAGCTCTGAAAATTATTGTGTAAGGAAATAATGAGCTAGGAGAAAAAAAAGTGCTTATTTCCAAGAAAATTCCCTATAATCTTTTGGGGGTGATAGGCTCTGGCCACTCTTTAAATAAAGCTTTATAAATGTATGGTGCTGTAAACGGAGTGAGATTAGATTGGATGGGGCTTTAAATGAAAAAAATATCCATTTCGAAGAGCATTAAGGATTCAAGATTGATGGTCCCAGGGATTTCTGCAGACTGAGGAAAAGAGCAAAGCTATGGGTATATTGTCATATTCTTTCTTTCCTTTTTCATTCTGAACAGCTGGGGCTAATTTAGCACACTGCAATGCAACGACCTGGACATCAACAGATGGAGTAGACAAGTTGGGATGCTTTATGGCAACATAAGGCTTATTATCCGTGGCCTTGAACAATACCATAAGAGCTTCTTATTCCATCTCTGACTCTCTGAGGGTAGTAACAGATGATCAGCATATCCAGACTGCTGAGCTGATTGGTAAAACTCACTGCTACAGTAGATTACTGGGGCCAAGAGTATACTCTCGTTCAGTAAGAACGTAAGAGAAAGCATCATTATGGCACTCATTTGAACAAATCCATGCAGCACCCACATCTTGAATACTGCAAGAAATTTGAGTCTATCCACCTCAGAAAGGATATTACAGAATTATGGACAAGGATGGCCAGAAGTAGGAATGTTTTTTCTTCAGGGATTAAGGTCACAAAGAAGTGTCTTAGGTTTGCTCAGATCAGAACAAGCTAAAGGAGACAGCTCTTTTCTCCACATGTGGAACCCCTTGCTGCAGGACCAGTGGGTACAGAAGGCAAGTTTAAAAAACACTAAGATATGATGAAAAAAAAATCACTGAGGTCTATTCAAGGGAAAAAACCTCCCAAAGTCCCAAGTATACTGATGGAGGAGGGGGAGGATGTTCATCACCGTCCTGAAGATTTGCTCTTCCCTATGCGCCCCGTTCAACTCCCAACACATAGAGGGGCTGTGACAGAAGCAGGTCTAAAATCTGTGTCTCCTGAGTCTCTTCTCTGGTGACTCCAGGCTGCTGACAAACTGAGCCCAAGAAATTTACTCTTATTGGAGGCAGGAACACAAAGACAAGCATCTGGGCTTTGTTTAATGAGATGAAAGACACTGAAAAATATTCAGCTTGCTTTCTATCACAATATCTGACAGGCAGGTAAAAATTAGTAAGGTGAAACGAGAGCTGTAGCACTTATCAAATCAGAAAGACAGCCCTGGCAATGTGCACCCATAGTGTAGAGTGGCCATGTGTCCCATCTCTCTGCCCAGCCTTCCCAGGAGGAGAAGGCCCAGGGGACTCGACGTGTCCAACCCGTGAGTCTGTCCCTTGCCTTAGAACAGTGCTCAGGACTGGACTCGATGATCTCAGAGGTCTTCTCCAACCAGATGATTCTGTGATTCTATGATTCTGTGATTCTGTGATTCTATGATTCTGTGATTCTATGATTCTATGATCTGCATCAAAAAAGATGCGAAAGAAGCAGACTTGGGCCAGCATGGGATTCCCAGCTGCAAAAAACTCTCTCAGCTCTCCCAGCCTTCCTAAACAAGGCCTGGTGGCACCGGTGGCACCGGGGAGAGGGGAGGAACATGCCCATCTCTCCCCAAAAGCCTTGGCGTCTCCGGCCACTTCAGACAGAGCCGTTGAGCGGGGTGGAGAGGCTACGCATTGTGCCCCTTTCCAGAGGGCTTCCTCCTCTCCATTTGTTTACCACACATCCTGTCTTCCTTTCTGTTTGCTTCACACATCATCGCCCTTCATTAATCGTCCTCCCCGCTCTCCATTTGGGCCTTTGGATTTTCGGCTCACCATGGGTAACTCTAATTACCTCAGGCATAAAAAAAAAATAAAATAAAATAGGAGCTTAAGTAGGTGCACTTCATTCTTCAACTGCCTTTTACAAGCAGTTCAGTGCTGGCTACCAAGGGAATCTGATTAAACTAATTACCCTGATTGGCTTGTTTAATCAACTGCTTGGTTTAATTGGGCCTCGCTAATGCGGAGTGGTGGAGTCCGTGGTGCGTAATGTGAGAACCAGGAGACCCGTAACACCGGCGGTGACACCACTACAGAAACCAGCCCACATTCCCAGCCTAACGGGTGGATTTTAATAAATGCAGACCTCAGCTGAGAGCCCAACTGCATTCTCAAGAGTCTGAATGGGCTGGAGGTTTTAGTGATAATTAAAATTGCTGGCAAAAAAAAAAAAAAAAGAAAAAGTGGGGGGGGAAAAAAAAAAAGGAAAAATACCCCAACCTTTTCTCATTAAAGGACTTGTCCTTTCCCCCTCCCCCTCCCGGCTGTGGCCTCCAAACTTGAAGCAATATCAGGAATCCTGTCTGCCTCTTTCAAACAACACTTCAATTCATCAGGGCAAAGAATCCCTCCTCCTTCGTCTCCCCCCATCCCTGGGATTTTTTACTCCCATTTAGAGCGTGCACGACCCAAAGTAAATACACAGACAACAGGGTTACAAATTACCTTGCACTAGGTAAATCCACTCTGAGTACCTGGGGAGGTTTGCAGAATATAAACAGCTTCTGTGTGAGCATCCTGGGAATAATGGGGATTCCTATAGCTCTGATTACTAGAACAATAATAACCTGGAGAGTGTCCTCTTGCCTCGTCCCTTCTCAGCTCTGACTTCCCACTCCCTTGCCTGCCCTCCGCTTGCTCTCGCAGCAGGGAGGGCTGAGGATGAAGAGCTGAACACATGCCTGGCTGGGCCAAGTTCCACTCATCTGGGGCCAATATGTTTTATGGTGACATGCAGAGTGAGTTTGTTACTCACTGAGGATTTTCCTAAGGGCAAAGACAGACTGGCAGTCTGGTGGGCATTGGCATAAGCATCAAACTCCTGCAGCCAGCATTACACTCCTGTACAGGGTTTCACTGAGACATAATAGTGTATGCCTCTTGGGTACAAATTAATTTCGTGCTCAATTGTCATAAATTCCTGTTTTCCATCTGTGAAAGGGAGAAAATAGCACAAAAATACTGTAAGGATGATCCTTTGTAAGGATCTGTTGGACACAGCCATCTCAGCAATCCTGGAGCTCTTCTAGAAGTGATTTTACCAGCTTTAAAACTGAGGGTCAAACTAGCTGGTAGCACTCAGCATTTATTTTGAATTGTTCACTAAACTGACTCTCTTCTTTATCACAAGAACAGACACTGAGCTAAGACAAAATACATTTTCCAAGGAAACATGTTCTACTCTGCCTGCCTCAGGTTCTTAAGACCTTTCACACTCCACCCTGGTGAAATATGAGATACAACCAGTGTCTCCCTGGTGGCTGTTCATGACACCTGTATCTGTATTTGTAAAGCAAGTAGGACTAAGCTATGGAAAGAGGCTTTTACCACATCTCCCTGCAGTCTCCTGCCATCCAAGCAAAGTGGCTTCTGAGACATCACAGCCTGAAGGGGCAGCATTGTAAGGTACTGTTCTTTCTTCTGTCTGTTCACCCCCAAAATTGCCTATCACCATCCAGTGGAGCCAAATAGAACTGAAAGTTGGCCAGTCCTACAGTTTAACTACTTTGTCTCCAGGTGAGGGATTTACATAGCTCATTTTTGAAATGGGAATTGCCTGGGTCAATGGGCATCTCGGATTAGATTCCCAGGGGAGGAAGAAGAAAATAAATACTTAAAACCGACCTTAGGCAGAAAATATATATTTAAAATTCAGCTGCCTCAGTCCTTTATCAGTCTGAGCCGCCAGAGAGGGATTTGCCACACCTAACTTCAGCTATGGAAAACATACATGATGTGACAGCTCGAGGCTGTCTTTGTACCTGATGCAGAGAAATGGGCATTTATGCCTGTTATTTCAAGTGTCCACTTCACCTTGCCCTAGAAGAACTTTTTCCTTCTGCTTTGGGTATAAATGCAACAGCAGGTGAGCTTGGATCTACGCTGTGCCCAAACGACTCTTGCCTTGGCTGCTAGAAGAGGGATCCTAAGGGAAGACACCAGGGCTCCCTGCAGATCCCAGCCTCTGCTCATGAGGGTGTTGGGGACCTGACAACTCACTGAACTGGCTTCCTCCTGCTGAAAACCAGCAGAACAAACATGACCTGTTTCCCACTGTGCTCACTGATGTATTTGTGAGCTCTGTTCACGTGTTGACCCAACCTCGCCACTTGCGATGGGCAAGAGACCTCCCTCAGGCACAAACAGATGTACAGAAAGGGTCTGGCCTTATTTACAACTGCAAAATCCAAGTGGGGAAAAAGACAGTTCCTCCAGCAGTGACTGGATGAGTTCCTGCATTAGCCCATGTCCTCCATGGTTGCTGCCACCTTGCATCTCAGCATAATATGCAGTGAGTTGCTTCCCACCACATGCTCCCTAATTGTCACTTCTTTTTCTTGCTGAGCAAACTACTGTAATGATCTGCAGATTAGTAAAAGATGTGTTTGAATTCTGTAAAAATTCAAACATGTAGAGAGTTTTTTTTCTGAATCATACATTGTGGAAGACTCCTTTGCATTTTCTCACTCATAATCCACAGCAAACAAACGCCGTTGTTCATAAACCCAGCTCTAATTGCTCTGGAGAACACTCTCCTTTTAATTTTGTGGTTTGCTATGGGCTGAAAACTGTCCATTTAAGTGAGGAGGTGAAAGCGTTTTAAAGCCACAGGGAACCCCAGTGTTTAGCTGGAAAGGAAATCAAAACTTTTCTTCATGGATTGGGTATATTTTATATCCCAGCTGACCAGCTGACCACTACCCAGCTGGGGTTATCACATTGGCTGTCCAAAAAGTACCCACTACAGGATGGCTAAGTTAAAGTGATGGCAAAAATCATTACAATTTTTAAGAGGAGTATCATGGCATTTTTCACGAGAATATACCCAGTCAGGTATGAAATAAAGCAATAAAAAGCAATAACCATTTGCTAATATTCCTATTAGTGTTGTGTTAATTAGTGCTGTGATCTCCTCATCCCCCTGCCTGGTGGCTTCTATCTGGGACACCTAATGAATGATTGGTAAACATAACTTTTCCCAGCAAGACAAAAATCAGTTTCTAACTGGTGACCTACTGACACTCGTCCATTATGGAGCCTTCTTCCAAGAGGCAGGTTATTTAGGGAAAAATATCGACCGGCTACGTGCTCGGAACAGCCACCCCTTCATTCCAAGACAGATCTGATCAGTAACTGTGTGATCCTCAGGGGCTGCTGAGCAGATGTAATGTATGGGGTGTCACAGCCACTTAGTGCTTCACCAGGACGAGGCGGTGCCCCAGAGATCCCCTGGAGCTGGAGGGGACGTCCTGGCTGGTCTTCATCACGGCGATGATTCCCCAGTGCTTTCTCCTGCAAGCGTCCCTCCTGTAGGGTAGGGATTTCACCTAACACCTCTGGAGATAAATGAACATTTTTCACTGTCTCTCATTGGCTTGGGGCGAGGCACTGTTTGGAAGTGTTTTGAGGTACGTAATAGTTCTTTTGAAATGCTCCACATTCACAGCCTCTGACTCTGTTGTTCATTCAGATACGCTGGGTTTAGAAGAGACCTCCCTTTCTTGCAGGTAATGCCCCAGCCTCAGTTAAACACGCAGCAGTTTGGTGTGTGGCTCCCCTATTGTTTGGTGAAGAGGTCGTACAGGGTAACCTGAAAGATTCATCTAAAGCCAACCATTCCAGCTGCCTGTTTCTTGCTGATGAATGAATGAATGACACAGCAGAGCGAATTGCTGCCTAACAAACACTCTCACTTCCCACTCTTCCCACTGACATCTTGGGAACTGATGCAAGCTAGAGGGAGTGCTGCCTTCTCCCTCCTCAGAGACCCTCAGACTGCTTCACCTGGCAAGATAAACAACCTCACCTATCTTATGAAGTTTTGCTGAACATCAAATTAATTTGGGGATGCTCCAAGCTTTAAGTTTCTTTCCCAAAGCCAGTTAGGTACCAGTTTTTCATGTTGTTTTTTTTTTTCCAATTCCAAACATCTGCATTAAAACACCTTATTATGTGGAATAACTCCACCAGAACAATGCCAAGCTCTCTCTGTGTTCAAACTGCATTTTAAGGTCATTTCCACCTTTGCATTACTGAACACTCAAAATCCAAGCGCTTGTGAACTTCTCACTTTCCCTATATCCTCTGTGTCTTTCCTAGTGATGTGAGAGCAAGAGGGATTTGCCCAAGGTTGAATTGAATCCAACAATGTAGATCCAGAGAGTTGGCTCTAGAGCCTGGCAGTGCCATAAGCAAATAAAACTGCTCTGTGTTTATCACTTCATTCAGTCCAGATGGGTTGCTTTCCCCATACTATACTCTTCATCCTGTATCAATAGAAAGCCCTGAATGAAATTTCTGTAGCATGTTTCTTCAATGAAGATGACCTAGATTGGCTGTACGAGTGGTTTTGAAGTTGCCTCTGGATCTCTCATGTGGTTAGGCTTGTAGATGTCTTCTGTGGTCTCTCTTTCTCTATCAGTCATCCTCGTATTCTCATGTCTTCCAGATTTGCAGACACCTCCTGCCTGTGTCTGCTTAAAGGAAGGCTCCCTGTAAAGCCCTCCCATGTATTACAAAAAGATCTGCTTCTGGTTCTGCTTTACATAATGCAAAGTATGTTTTGCAAAAACCTAGGAACTGACAATGAGATTATTGATCACAGCCAACAATTCTGGCTCCTCTGTGTCTAATCCTACACCCACCCTGTAAAGTGGTTTTAGATTTGTTCAATGAATCTGCAGAGGATGAAAAGCTAAGGTCAGATGTACAGGGAGGAACTTCTCTTGTCGTTTGCCCATCTAATTAGACTCAGTTGCAGCCTGAATCATTGCTGCAGCTCAAGCTATCAGTCTTTCCTGAGAAAAGCTTTTATCTGCTCAGTGCTCTACACAAAATCAGGACAGAATTGGCTCATTTAGAAAGCTGGCCCACATTTTGCACAGGGGAAGTTCAAGGCAGTGAATACCTCTGCCCGTAGCTTCCATCTGCCTGCTGGAAGTGAAGTTCAGCAGGGTAACTGCTGACAGTTGTATTGGCTCCCTTTGAAAACAGACACCTACTGCCAGAACAGAGCAAGAAGGAAGGATCCAGGCAAGGAACTTGGAATTTGAAAGATCCAAAGATTCAAGCTCCTGCCTCAGCCACAGTCCTTCTTGGCCACTCAGTACAAAGTTTTTAGGGCACATTCATAGCACAGAGTAGATAATTATATGTACATTTGCACCTTGGTTCCATGAGGCTGGATCTACCAGAATGGATCCAAGCACCTCAGTTCATGGAAAGAGAAGCTAAGCTGCACACATTAGGGGAGTTTTTAAGGTCATCTGGCTTTGCTCCCAGGTATTGTGTTAAGTGATAAACACATTAACAATTGGGTTTGCTATCATTAACACAGAAATAATGTTGCCAGTGTGTGTCTAGGCAAGTCAGAATGTGTGTCTGCACTCTGCTTGTGACACAAGCCCTTAGTGCCTCCTTGCCTTTGCCCCTTCTAAAAACACAAGCATTATAGGTTATGTAGAATTTGCAGTCAATTTTTCCAGCAGACCTGATTATCTGATCATTCTAAAGATCCAGCACAAAACAAAAGTGCTGGGCAGAACCAGAAAAAACCCAGTAGCATCATGCTCAGAGTCTCTGATACCACAAGGGAACCTACACTACAGATTGGTTTCAAGGTGTTTCCTCTCCAAAAATCTTTTTAAAGAGCTGAGTAACCTCATGGGTTACTGGGCTCTGGGCTGATGTGAGCAAGGCTGCAGGGGTACAAAATATGACCCTGGCTTAGGCCAGCCTGACTCTGGCAGGGCTGAGCACAAAGCCACAGAGCCTGTGTGAAAACGCCCTCAGTCAAGCTCATAAAATGTTGTAGTTTGCAGCTGAGAAGGGATAAATTAAACTAACAAGCATGACAGCTATTTAAAAATAAGAAATCATGTTTCATGGAGTAAAACAACATTTGAGGCCCCAGAGAGTCTGTACTTTGTATTTTTAATAGTCCTTTCACTGCAACAACACTCTCTCCTCAGCTTAGCTGGGCTGAAGACCCCAAGTTCAAACATTTCTCCAGTGCTCTCTCCCTGGTTTGCTGCAGCTCTCATCTTTACTATCACTCTGGATAACTTTCTTCTGTGAGGAGAAGAGTTCATTAGCTAGGAATTGATAAACAAAGCAGAGGGTGGAAGCAGAGGTCCCTGCTCCCCAAAGCAGGCTGTCTTGGTGGGGGTGGTGGCCTCCCACCCAGGACGACTTTGCATGGAGCCCAGCTGCAGCCTGTCTGCAAACGTGTTGGTGGACGGGCTGTCAGAGGGAAATTGAGCACTCAGGGTATGAAAAATCCACATTTCAGAAGATTCTCAAAGGCAGAGCGTGGCCAGTCAGCTCGGGCCAGGGTGCACTGCCTTTTGGCACCCAGGGAAGGGAGCGGGTCCTGGGTTTGCTGCAGCACTGGGGTGCCTTTGGTTTTCAGTGGTGGCAAAGGTTCAAATCCTGTAGTCCTCAAGTCCCTGTAATGGGGATTCCTGTCCTAAAGGTGGTTCTTTTTACCTTACTGTTACTCTAATCTCCCAGTGTCACATAGGCAGTCTCTGGAGGAGAACCTGGGGGCTGAGGGATGTAAGGAGAGCGAGTGGAGGAAGGGGCCTGGGAACACAGGACATATGATGAAGAAAGAACATGAATGATCTGGGGTCTGGGGCACCTCCTATATGAGGACAGGCTGAGAGAGTTGGGCTTGTTCAGCCTGGAGAAGGGAAGGCTCCAGGGAGACCTTAGAGCAGCCTACCAGTACTGAGAGGGGGCTACACGTCCTAAAGAACACAAATCCCCATTGCAGGGATGGGAGGACTTACCTTCTACAAACACCTGCATCTTTTTGGAAGCACCATGGCACTCACATCCATCAGCGTTGCCTCCACACTCTGAGCACTCTGCTGCTTGAATGAGTATGCAAATGCAGTTAAAAGCAGCTTCAGCAATTTGGCAGTGGTTGTTAAAGGCCATCTCCTTCAAAGAAGGGTACATTTCAGGATAAATTCCCTGTGTGACAGATAATCTGTGGCAGGATTACATCAATGAAAAAGAAATCATCACACAACCAAATGGCTTGTTATACACCTTCACTCAGTTGCCTTTTCTCCAGATGACAAAATGATCCTCTTCCTTGTGGCCCTTAAAGTTGGTAAAGATAAAAGATGGGGTGTTACAGTTATTTAAGGCAAAGCAGAAATGTTTTTCAGCCTGACTTTTTGCATGGTGACAGCTAAGGGAACGGGGAAGCTGAGGCAGAGAAGGGCAGGGTTGGGTACAGCTAAGGTCACGGTTTATTCTTATGCCTAAAACTCTGGGTGGTTTTATGATTTAAAGCTGTTCAGAGAAGAAGCTGATATTATTTTCTGAAGTTCTAGCAGGAGACCTCCAAAAGAGAGTATTTCTCCATGAGATTTATCATCTGGCTTTTCAAAGCAATTCACAGAGACCCAAAGATATGGTTAAAATCAAACTCTGGCTGAGTATTCTGCATTTACCTTCTTCTCTAAACGACAGAAAGCAAGAGTGTTTAACTGTCTAAAGAGGCCTTGAAGACAAGGAGTTCATTAACCTGTTTGATATTGCAGTGTTATCTTCCCAAAGGACAAGAGGAACAGCAGGTCCCAAGTGCCCAGAACTGGCAGGCTTGGCCTCAATGAGAAGCAGGTGAGTTTTCAGAAACAATCACTTGGTGAAGGTGAGCAGGAACAGAGCTCTCCCCGGCTGCCTGCTCTCTGCAAGCACACTCACTCTTTTCTTGGATTAGGAAGCAAGTTTGCAGGGGCAAACCCCGATTTTGGGGCTGATGACAGGCTGCATGTGAACTGAAAGGGAGCTAAGCTGTGTGCTGCAAGTGTAAGCCAACTGCAGCACAGCAGTGTCTGCTTCGGATGGAAAACAGCCTCACAATTGTGACAGAATTTTTCATGGGAAATGTTTTTTCTATTTCTTGAACAAAAAAAAAAGCCTGAAAATAACACAAAATCAAAGTATTAACTCTGCAATGAGCTCGGCTTCAAATGTTGAAATGTATTTTCTTTCTTCGATTTTTTTCCTTTTTTCTTCTTTTCCTATAAAGAAAATCCATATTTCTCTTTTTTTTCTAATATCTTCCCGTATATATCCTTTCTCATTATCTTATCTGAGGAAAGGAAAAAGAGGACAACAGCAGAGAAAAAGCTGACAACCTATACCAAGCTGGAATATTTTATTTTTCTAAAAAACTGAAATCAAGTAAAACCATCTATTCCCAGCATGAGCATTTTCAAAGATCTCCCTCCTTCCTTATCTTATCTGAAAGTTAAAAAAGCTTAATTTCCTTATGCATTTTGAAGGTCTTTGCTCCTTTTTTTATTCTTTAGGACTGGTCTGACTCCTAAGCCTTATATTTTTCTTTGCTTTTCCCACTCTACGCTGGAGGAACATTTTCAAAAACACCCAGGGGACTTAGCAGAGTAAATCTCATTTTGAAAAGTAACACAGGCTCAGTCAGATTGCGCTGGGGTGCAAGGGCTGTGACCCACTCTCACGCCACTGGGCACTTCCCACTGGTGTTCCTCTAAAAAGCTGAGTTGACAGCAATGGTGGAGACCAAGAAACAAGGCATTAGGGGCTCCAGCCTGCCCTGTGAGTGGTGCTGCATCCCTTGCCAGCTCATGTCATGGTTTTCAGGTTCATTCATCCCAGCAAGAGAGAAGATGCTGCAATGGCATTTACCAATGTCACTAAAACTCTAGACTTTATCAGTAGTCAGCTCCAGTGAATGAAGCTGGAGGTTTCTTTGGTCAAACAGATGCAAGTCATGAAGGGTTACACTAGATGGTATGTGAATGTGCCAGCATTCCAGAAGCATCTGGACACTGCCCTCAGCCCCACGGGGTGAGTGTTGGGAGTGTCCTCCCGGACAGAAGTTGGACTCCTTGAGGGTTCCTTCCAGCTCGGGTCATTCTGTGGTTCTATGATTCTATGAAGTTCTCAGCCAAAAAACCCAGTGAAAACCCAGGTGATGCAGCTCACCAAACACACCTGCCCTTTCATTTTGAGTTGCTTCATAAAACATCATCAGCTAGGCAGTCTGTACCAATGAAATAGTCCCTCACTGTTTCAGTCAGCAATTAATTCAGAAGGATGCAATTTGGTGTGGCTTTGACATTGCTGTTCCTGTTTTAATATGGAACTGTACCCGCTTCTCAGAAATATGTTAGGAGTGTCCTATGTAGAGATCAGAGCTGGACTCAATGATCCTTTTGGGTCCTTTCCAGCTCAGATAATTCTATGATTCTGTGTTGGTAACCTTTGGAGAAAAAAATGAATTATTTATCTCGATTGTGCAGACATCTCCAAAAGCTGCTAAAAAGCTGCAGTCAGGAATATGATCCCACAGCACTTTATCAATGGGAATTGCTATTCTGTTTGTGAGATAGAGGCTGTGAGAATTCCCCTTATCACAACGAGTTAACGAGCTTTTGTTGAAAGTCAACTGGCTAGAATGATAAAAGGGGTGGAAGAAATGACTGTGATCCTACTTTCATTAAGCACTAAAAATCTCAATTCTGATCCAAAGGAAAACCTGATTCTCATGTAGGTGAGGGCAAAATTATAATATCCCAGTTTCTCAGTGTTGCCCCGAGAATCCACATAGCACTGGAAGTCAAAATGCTTGGGAGCTCAGGAGACTCTCAGCTTTTCCTGTCCTAGAATATTGTGCTTGATAACTTTCTGAGGCCGTTTGCATCCAGGGCATTTTTGAACAGCTCTGAGGCCACTCCATTTCATACCTGCAATGAAAGCATTACAGGAGAGAGCTCAGGATCTACAAAAATATCTTTTGACCACTAAGTCAGATAATAAATTAGTCTCTGGGTCTTGCCATGAATTTTCAATGTGCTCAGTGTTTGGACTCTCAATTTCCATTTCAGTTCTGGAATGAGGCGTGTCGGAAACATCAAGGAACAAATTTTGTGTTCTAAGAGCTCCCAGCTCCATTTTAGTTCACACAGACACCTCAACCTTCAGTGCACATTCCAAGACACCTCCAGACTTTGGTAGATTCACCATCACAGAGAAGGCAAGACCTCAAGAAACATAGGTAAAAGTGGTTTTAAGCCTAATGTTGACATCTGTAATGTGACTCAAGCTATTGCCAAGGGCATAATGAATGCTGATAAGATATGCAGTTGACAAGGACCCAGTGCTGAAGTGGCCCATCAGGTGTGGCCCACATGAACCAGCCTCTCCTCGGTGTGATTGCTGAGGCACAGCGACACATGGGACCAAGGCAGAGTCACCTCCCAGAGGCGTCCCCCAGCTGCTCAGCTTGTGCTGCCACCCAAACAGAACGCTGGAGAAACTCACACGTGGAAAAGAACATTGCACAGGCACAAGCACACAGGCACGTGCAGCCCCTACAGGCATCTGTGAATTATGAGGCCTTAAACCCCTCACAGAACTCTGGTGACTTCATAAACCACAAAAATGATGGAATTATTGCCACAAAATGAGAAATGTTCCCATCTTTTAATTTTATACCCTTTATGGAACAGGAACCCCGTTCTTCCTCACGTCCTCCTTGGAGGTTTCCAGACGTTTCTCTCCTCTGCTCAGTGATGTGCAGGTTATCTATCTCACACATTTTTCACCTTCTCCTGGTACTTTCACCTCCAGCAAGAACCCTCTGTGTTGCCACGAGATGTATCCTACAGCTGTTCGTGAACAAGTCTCTCCAGAAGAACGCTTGCAGCCAAGTGAGAGTTTGGATCCCTTACACTGCCTGTAGGATTTCCTCATCCTGTAGTAATCTTCACATGGAAGAACTGCACGCTAATCTGAAATTAAAACAGAGGAGAAACAGCATTAACCATTCAGAAATTTGCCTTAGTGTGGTTCCAGCTGAAAGCTGAGTCACAGCATTTCTTTCAGAAAGAGATCCAGCCCTGAGGAGAGATTTACCTCCATCCTCAGGAAACACTTCCAATATCAAATTATGATCAGCGTAAAATATTTGCATTTTATTACATATCAGCTTTCTCCTGACTTCAGCTTGCAACCACTAGACCTTATCATGCTCATGTCTGTGTAATTAAAGAGGACTGAACCTTCACATACTCGTTGCCTTTACAGGTAGCTGTGTTCCACGACCAAGACACCTCTTAATCTTATCCTGATCAGCAAAATCAAATAATTTTAAACATTCCAGAAATGCATGCATTAAATAGAAAAATCAAACCACGGGGAATTTGGAGCTGTATTGCTGAGGTAGCCTAATGCTGGATCTCAAATATTTAATGTGTACATAAATATGCAATTAAAATACCCTGCAGACAGAAACTGCAAAATAAATTTAATAACACAGGCTTTTGTTTTGTTATGCTATGACTCGTTTTGCTTAGTTAGGTACTTTTTGTTGCTCTCATTTCATTTTTCTTGGGTGTTTCCTTAAACCTTAAAAACTTAATTTTGGTCAGTGCTGTCAAACAAACCACGGCCACGCTCAGGCTGGGTTCTTGAGCAATGCCTCACTCTTGCTCAGCTCAGGACAAACAAGGGCTTGCAGAAAAAAGGAAAGAATCCCCTTCTGCTGGTTCCTTCCTCAGGGCAGTGGTCAGTAACTTGAGCACCAGCACATGAAAGCTCTTGGTGTGCCACTTTCTCCTTACTGGAAATCCATAGTGGGTCATGAAATCTTCACAAGAGGCATGAAGAGCTGTCCACAACGGGTAACTCAGCTTTCATGAAACTACCCAAAGATAAGGTGTCTCTGCCAAGCTCAACAGATAACAAACCAGAGTTTAGAGTTTACAGAACTTATTGTTTTGAAGATATAAAGAGCCAGAAGACGAGGAGGCCACAAGGCTGGGGAAGGGTCTGCAGGGGAAGTGTGTGAGGAGAGGCTGAAGTCCCTGGCTCTGTTCAGCTGGAGAAGAGGAGCCTGAGAGGGGATCTCAGAGCTGTTTGTGCCTTCTCCCAAGGGAGGGAAGGGAAAGAGGGGCTGAGCTCTGCTCTCTGGTGCCCTGGGACAGGACTGGAGGGAATGGCAGGAAGATGTGCCAGGGCAGGGGGAGATTGGATATTGGGAAGAGGTTCTTCCCCCAGCGGGTGGTGGAGCACTGGAACAGCTCCCCAGGGAAGCAGTCCCAGCACCCACTCTGCCAGCATTCCAGAAGCATTTGGACACTGCCCTCAGCCCCACGGGGTGAGTGTTGGGAGTGTCCTGGGTGGGGACAGGAGTTGGACTCAATGGTCCTTCTGGGTCCCTTCCAACACAGGTCATTCTATGATACTGTGATGATTCAGAACTGAAGCCTATTTGAATTTCAGACATATCCACAATCTCTTGCCTTTATTCCACTCTCATCAACATTGTTCCATACGTTTTGCATTTTACCATCAGCTTTTCTTTTATCCCAGTTCTGTCCCAAGCTTCCTGTCCCGAGTTGCAAAAGCAAGGAAGGGATCTGATGATACCCATTCATTAGCTTTGACAGCAGCCAAGAAGAAGAAAAATAATAGAAACACAAATATAATGAACTTGTTCTAGACCTGCTGCTAACTAAAGATTCCCAGAAGTAAAGATATTGCTCATACATTTCTTCTTAGTATTATTTGTGGGGTTGAGGTTTCTTACATGATTTGCCATGTGTTCAACACTGCAATTGGTTAATTGCATTGCTTTATGGGTTATTCCACAAGCCACATTTAAAATGCTGGTTCCAGAAGTGGTAAGGTAATTTCAAAGTAAATTCTGGGAAGCAGAAGGTAAAAAATTGTATAAAAATACCAGTACTAGTCCAGTAGCATATATTTTCAAGTACTACAACCTCCCCTAAAGTCACTGCTGTCTTCTGAAAAATTCATTAGGACATTGTAACACTGTTCTACGTGGCATAATTCCTGTTTGTAACAGAGAAGATACAGAAATCAATGAGAGACCTTCGTATCCAAGTTATGCAATTGTCAACGTGTCCATATTTTAGTCAAAATTCCCTGAGAGACAGAAACGTGACACCACGCTTGAACTCATTCCCAGCTATTTTTGTTTGTAAATACTTTGGGGCCATCAATCAGCAGAGCTTCCTTGAACCATTAACAGAACCACTGCTCTGCTTGGTTGTTTCTCTTTGAAGGGGATTACAAAACCATTTGCTCCAGTCTCAGTCCACATGGGTTCTCCTCTGGATCGCATGCTAAGTTTTGGGACTGAGCAAATTCTTCATCTGGTTTCATGTCAAAACCATCTGAAGTTAGAGAGTCCTGCACAGAGCTGGTGAAGAGCCAAAAATTGTCCACGTTCACTACAGATTGGCCCAACTGTACTTGTTGAAGAAAGGGTAGGACCTGGAGCAAACCCTTGAGGGTAAATGAGTTAAGTTTCAAACAAAACTCAAGACGAGGCAAATTTTATAACATTTTAGGGTTCACAGTCAATTTAGAATTTTGTCCAGAAAATAGGAGCTGGTTCACAATGTGTTCCAGAAAGACTAGCAGAAGATCAGCTGAGACAGGAATTTATGCCAAGTTTCTCTTTTAACTACACGAAGTTCCACACATTTTTAATTCAGAGTACTCATGCTTCTTTTATGTTCACTTCCCTAAACAGCCACACGTGCAGATTGATGGACCTGACGTGTCATTTTTCACATTCAAATATTAAAGCTAGAAAACATTACGAGCAGAGAAAGAAAACAAAAGAGGATGCCATCATTTGCTTGTGCAATCACAAAGCCAGCCAGTGTGCATCGAGTGCTGAGGATCAGAGTCTGAGAGAAACGAGTCTTAATTTCTCCAAAATAGCTCTGAAAAAACAATTCCTGAAAAAAAATTCATCTGATATTTGATGAAAGGATTCATCTGAGGAAACCACAATCTAATTGTATTAGCAGTAAAAAAACTTCTAAAAAAAGCTATAACCTTGTTGGGTAAAGCTGTTTTACCAAATTCTCACTATCAAATCAGAGCTCAGTTTGTATGGATCTAATATTCTATAAACCTTAAATTATTTTAAAGAAAGTTATTATCAAGAGTTATTTATTTCATGTTCTTTATGAGTTTCCTCTTCTCTTTCTGATGTTTTATTGCAAGGTGAGAGCTGAAAGTCTTAGAGAGAATGTTAAAATTCCATCTCATCTTCCTGAGCTGCTTCATGTGGGCAATATATCGTTGTTTCAGTTTACCATGAGAAGAAATACAAAGATTTTAGACTATTCCTAGACTAATTGGTATAACTGGGAAAAATTGATAAGCTTTGGGGTGTAAAAACAGGGTTTTAAGAATTAAAAAGCATGTTTAACATTTTCAGTTGGTAAAAAGGCATTGCTCACCAATGTGGGTTCTTTTGCTTCATCAAAACATCAATCTAGAAAAAAAACAGCTACCGCTGCCTGGGAACAGAGACCTTCAAACAGTGCTGCAGTTTGTCCCTTCAGGCATGGGAGGGCAATCCTGAAAACTGTGACCATGATCTCGTTTTCCAAATAGAGTCATCCAGTGACATTTGAGACAGCTTAGGATCTGTAAAACACTCACAGAATCACAGAATGACCTGAGCTGGAAGGGACCCACAAGGACCATCGAGTCCAGCTCCTGTCCCTCCCCAGGACATTCCCAACACTCACCCCGTGGGGCTGAGGGCAGTGTCCAAATGCTTCTGGAATGCTGGCACAGTGGGTACTGGGACTGCTTCCCTGGGGAGCTGTTCCAGTGCTCCACCACCCGCTGGGGGAAGAACCTCTTCCCAATATCCAATCTCCCCCTGCCCTGGCACATCTTCCTGCCATTCCCTCCAGTCCTGTCCCAGGGCACCAGAGAGCAGAGCTCAGCCCCTCTTTCCCCTCCCTCCCTTGGGAGAAGGCACAAACAGCTCTGAGATCCCCTCTCAGGCTCCTCACTCACATGGTCTTGGCCTCACACAGGACTTACAGGAGTCCATGCTCTTCTGGAGGGGCAGATGGAGGTCCAATGAGCTACAAGAGGAATCTCAAAGGCCCTGGGTTACCACATTTAAGCAGTTAGACCCCACCTATGTACCACATGTAGAGGCCATTCAAGCTGGAGCTTTCTAAGAGAAGAGTCATACAAAGGCGGTCATTCACTTATATTTAACCAGATTGATTTCATCTGGAATTAAGCTTTAAAATGGCTTGAGAGAACTGATATAAAACAAATATCTACACCTTTCTGCCAAAGTTTTAATAAAGGAAGATATTACTGAGGTATTGGAAATAAAATATTGAAGGCTGAGCTTTACAGACAGAGATGTGTACAGGGCAGGATATAAACCTGGCTATTGCTGGAACAAAAAAAGCTGGGAATAAGTTTGAAAGAAAGTGGATTTTTATAATAGGTGCTGAGATCCAAACCCAACAGAGTGCTTGGGCTCCTGAGGCCTATTTGGGCATCTAAATTTGTGCTGAGAGCACCAGGAATGAACCATTGATCCCATGCCTTGGACGACACAAAAAATGTCTGGAAGTCCTCACTCAGAAAGAACAGCCAAGCAAAAAATGATGCTTCAAGTCATTTTCTTTTCAAAACCTCATCCGAGTCCTGATGCTTCCAGGAACAGGAAATAGGATCAGCATATTCTCAGACAGCTTATAGTTACCTGTGTTAACTAGTCATGCCACTAGTGCTGATTGTCCTAAAGCTTCTCGAGAGCTAATCCACTCTCCAGAGCTAATCTCAGGGGCTCTTGTCGATTTGCAACTCATGAGTTTGATCTGAAGTGAGTTCCTGCCCTGCATTTGGTGTCAAAACCGTGCACAACTCCACAAGTTTTCGCATGATATTGGTGGACATGAATAAGGTGCCTGCTGCCTGCTTGAGTCTTAACAAATCCAAGGGGTGTTTTGGACTTAGGACAACTTTGGCAGGGTTTGATTTTCTTTAACGTTCTTCCACAACCAAACCAGAGCTCCACTTTCAGTGCACACCTGCAGGTCTCCTGCTGAGCACTGTCAGCATTAGACAGTATTAAATCAGTCCTGGCATTTCAGAGTGTTCACTAATTATAAGCACATCTGCTGAAGAGCAGCTAGAGTCATTTTGTAGAGGGATATCCAAACATCAACGGGTTTGATGCATGTGTTTGCTTCACCTTTGAGGGAGGGTGGGATAAACAATTGTTTAAAAATGAGTAATCATAATTTCTTTCCCAAACAAATGGAAACGCTCCCTCAGCTCCCCTGGGGAACAGAGCTGGAATATAGAAGACTCTCACA
Organism: Dromococcyx pavoninus; assembly: GCA_033558185.1. Lineage (NCBI taxonomy): Eukaryota > Metazoa > Chordata > Aves > Cuculiformes > Neomorphidae > Dromococcyx > Dromococcyx pavoninus. The sequence goes on along the minus strand of JAUMJL010000757.1, from coordinate 370,942 downwards.
GAAGACAAACAAGCCTAAGGGCAAAGACTTTAATGAATCTCTTTATGCCTGTTAAAAATTATTTAAAATTAAAATAAAATTTGGAGAACACACCAAACTGTGGTCCACATAGAGGTCCAATGGGAATTAACTGTCACTACAGCATCAGCAATGCCTGGATGTGTGCACCCCTTCACACTTTGTCCAGTCAAGGGCAACTGTACGACTGTATTTGGTGTCTCCTTTTACCTTTTGAACCCTGACTCAGGTCCAGCCTCGTGTTTCTGGCACCACAAGAGAACTGTCTTGCTCAGAAACAAGTTCAGGAGAATGAAATATTTTGTTGTTTATCTATCTTAGCAAAGAAAGCAGTGAGAGTAAAAAGGTTACCATTTCATTTACAACATTTTCCTCATCCATTGTAGATGGTCTTGTATTATAAAGCTGTTTTTTGTATTCAAACAAATATCACATTACCACAGACAATGGGATGTAACTACTTGGTGGTCTGAAATCCTGTATTCTGAACCTTTGTATAAATATGGATAAGGACTGATGATCCTGGAGTCAGCAGGGCTGTGCCGGTGTCACAGTCAGCTGAGAAGGGGATGCTTTGTCTCTCTGTTTTTGTTTGAACTTCAGACTCTCATGGGACTTCTGCTGTGTTCCACACCAGTCCCTGCTTGACCCAAATACCTCTTGTCTCCCTTCACATGTCCCTTGCAGCCTGCTAAAAGCTATCAGCAAAAGAGTGGGTTCTCTAGAGAAAAGCTTATCTGTTAGCCTTTGGTCTTATGAGCACCACTAGCCCAAACTTCATTCCATTGATCTGTCATTTTTTATCTTGCATTTTGAATATATTTAACCATCCAGAATATATTAACCATCAGCCCCTGGGGTCCAGCAGCTGTTTTGGGGGAGAGGTTATAGCTGATCGTGCAGAGGTTTCGCGCTACGGATGGGTGAGCTGCAAAGGCCCGACAGCTCAGTCAACACAAACATCAGCTTGCTGGTGGTTTCAGTGCAACATTCACCATTAAATCAGATATTCTGGAGTCACCCTGTCTGCCTCACAGGGGTGAAAGCATTGGCAGGACAGTTTATCTCCTTGCACGGATACTTGCAGCTCTGCTGGGACTAAAGCTGTGCGCTACATCAATGCGTCAGCAGAGCTGAGAAAGAAGTCTTGAGTTCTGTGGTGCCCAGAGCCTGGTATTAGGATGACAGACTGCTGGCATGGGTGGGAGGCAGGAGCAAGGGGCTTCTTTTGAGTCACTGCCACTATGGGCAGCTTGTTGCTCCAGACCATGAGATTTTCCCCAGTACCACTCTCACTCCCTCCAGCTTTGCAGTGCTCACGGATTTCTGGGAGAGAAACCCAATGACTCCGGGATGCACCTCCTCTGAGATGGACTGAGGGGCATTTTAACTGTGTGCCTGGCTTAGGCACAGCCCTGCACAGTTCAGGGATGCAGCTGAAGTGGAGTTGAAGCTGATCCACACTGTGGCTGGGCATGGTTTCCTAGCAGTAAGGACAGGCTGGGTGTCAGCAGTCTTCCCAGCAAAAGCTGTTTATTTGCAGAGTTGTGACAGGCATGTGGGTAATCAAGGACACTCCAGGCTGTGATTCTGGCACTGTTTCATGTGCCATACAAATAACAACCTATTCTCCTCTAGGTCACTGCACTGAAATCAGCAGAGGGATAAACTTGGCCTGCTAATGGCTTAGGTGATAACTTTGAAGCAGGAATGTTCTCCTGCTACGCTGAGAGTATAAAGCTGGATGTGAGGAAAATTGCTGCCTCGTTAAACAAGGATGGACCAGAGTGCAAAGAAACATCCCTGCTATTGTCTAGACCTCCAGATCATATCCTTAGAAGTAGTGGTGCAGCTTATTCAGAGGAGGAAATAAAAACTGTGTGGATAAAAGTTTCTTAGACATTCCCATGCTCTTTACTCTTGTGAAAGTGGTTTTAGTATAGAGCTACACCACTGTAGTACTATGCACTTCTTCAATAAAAAAGCATGACTCACGCCTCTGCACAGGAGATAAAAGATGTGTGGAAACCATGAAAACACTAATCCAGCATGCAAAGCCAGCAGGGTTTCTTATCTTCATGGAATATTTTAATGTCTGTCTTGTTCTTCCAGCAAAGCTGTGGGATCATTTACACCTTTACAATTCTCAGCCTGTAAATAGGTAACTAAAATGTCTTTGCTAAAGCTGATTCTGTAAAACAGTTTTACAGAACTGATAGAGGATTTAATAGGGCAGTCTTGGTTTTAGCACCCTTGGTGTTGTATTAGCTGTATCTTCCTCACATACACATACAAGGGCAGGGAGGCAGAAGTGCCTCTAGCAGGGACTGCAGACAGAGAGGTGCTGACAGGGGAAGTGTCTTCCCAGCATGAATCCTAGAGGATTTAGTGGTAAAAACTTGTAATTCCTTGGCAGCATTTTCCCCTATAAGAGATATCTCTCCATCCATCTTTTTTTCAGTGTATCTTTCTTTCTTTTAATTTTCTTTCTTTCTCTTTTTCCTCCTTTTTCCTGCCACCTTCCTAATTCCAAGACACTCAACTTCCAAAGTTTATATCTGTGAACAACATCTTCACATGCACAGATAAAGTCACTTCCAAGCTTTGGCATTTGCAGGAGTTGAGCCTGAAGTGTTAAAGAACAAACACTTTCTGATCAGCCATTCCCTTGATAACAGATGGCCCATTCTATGCTCCAAGACTGTCTTTAACTCTGTCTGACCCAACAAAAAAACAAATGTTCATAAACTGCAGCTCTCCATACCCCAAGATGTCCATTTTTGGCTGTAAATCTGGAGCACATGCTGTTATCTGAGATTTGTAGCAGTCGTGTGCGATACAGGGAGGCGCGTTAGCTAACTTGGGAGGAATCTGATCAGCACAGACAAATCAGTGCTCCCTTCAACGACTCCAGATTCTTCTGAGAAACATTCTCTGCCAGCATTTTCAGTGTGATAAAGTTATTTATTTTTATTATTTCCCTGGATAGTACCTCACCTTATACTTTGGGTAAACGTACCAAGCCCAAGCCGTAGGAATTACATGCATTAAAGGCCAAAGGAATCACACTGCGCTTGGATGGGAAGAGAATCCCTGTGCAACACCAGAATTTGGGTTCAAGATGTGCAAGGATGAATGCTGGTTCTTTCTATTGGCATTAGTGCTGCCTCGAGGGCAGGAGAGCACAGAAAAAAAATGCCAGATGCAGCTCCCATACTGAAATAACACCTTGAAGTTAATGAATTATGAGAAATCAAACCATAGCTCAGCTCTCTAGCTGAAACCATTCTTCTCAAGCATTTATTCAATGTTCTCCTAATGGATTGTGATCACACATTGCTACTGCAAAAGGAACGGGGAGATAGATGTGACTGGCTCCTTGGCACCCCCTCATTTCAGGACAAAAATGTCCTCTTTTTGATAAAGTCACAAATTCTGTTAATCGAGAAGACACACACACAAAATCACCTTTCTTCTAACACATGCAACTTTTGTCTCAGGCTTCAAAACAAGAAAATAAGAGATAATGTGTTTTTAAGGAGTCCATAAAATTGACAAATGTTCAGGTTTCATTGATGTTAACAGTTTTTTCACGAGCATTATTTTTTGCAGGGCAGGGGGAAGGGAAGCTTCTAATCTGTTTATACTAGGATTAATATTAGGAGTGAGTTAGTTTTTCCAAGGTTCAGCAGAGCATGAGGGGGAAAACAAAACAAAACTTATTTTCAGGAATGTTTACCAATGGGTTCTGGTCATGACTTGTGTTTTGAAACTTGGGAGGCCAGTTCTTGAGCCTTACTGTTAGTGTTTAACTTTAGGATTAGGAATTATTGAGTTAGGTTCATTAAAATAGCTGGGTTTTGTCCTTCAAAAATTTAAGAAAACATGGTGTAAGCCTTGGAGGCGAGATCTCTTTCTGGGTAACAACAGCCTCATTCAGCTCTAAGCATATGGCTGTCTTTGTTTCAGAAACCTGTGTTAAAATAAGGGTAAGGCTCTCCATTCGAGCAGAATCACCAGCTCATTTCTCAGGGATTTACATAGCTCTCAAGAATGCCTTGAGAAACCTACTGAGGTCCCAGCATATTAAAACTACTGTAAGGGCAGTTTAATTTAATGTTCAGTTCCCAGTTTGAAGATGAGGAGGGGAAAGTGCCAGCACCAGAGACAGGATAAGGCTGACAAAGGGCATCTCTGAACTCTCTCAGCTGAGTAATGGAGGACCATAGTGAAATATTCCCTGCAAAAAAAAGCCTCGAGGATAGACTATTCCCAAATGTCAGCAATGTCTTGACAATTACTTGACTTGACAAGTTGACAAAATTGGCTACATTCCCTCCTGGCAATGCATGAGGAGGCCAAAGCAGCAGTGCTGTGGCAACAGGTCATTCTACAAAGAGCAGACTACGTTTTGGTGCCCTGGTGCAGGTGGAGGACAAAGCCTCCTCCCAGGGCCACTCCTCACTCCTTGAGCTTCCCAAACGACTCACAGCAGTCTCTCTGGCTTCATATTGACTGCATGGTGGGATCTTTGCATTTCAGTCCTCAGCAGGACCAGTTCTGCCTCCACCACTTTAACGTAACTGAATTCAAAGCAGCTGCCCCACTAGAGTGCAGAAGAAGACAAGCCCCAACTTTTCACCCAAGCGTGTTGCACTCATAAACATCCCATTTATTTCAAACAGTCCCTGGAGCTTTTCCATTTCAAGAAGAGTTTTAGCAGTTTTGGTCACTGCGTACAAAATCGTGCTCCGCTCTGTTTTGGATGTTTTACAGCAACTCAACTGGTTTTTTCTTCAATTTGCAGCCCAACCAGCTGACTGGAGCTAGCAGGAGGACAATGAATGAATCCATTTTACCATGACTTTCAAGGTTTCAAAATGTGTTTTAGATCTGCCTTGGAGTGAAAACCCAACCTTCTGAACTCTTTCATACTATGAAATCATGTCAAGATCTCTTTTTGCCTGGGAAGGCTCTGAGGTTGCCTCCATGGTGTAGACAAAGTCAACCTCATTACTGCCTCTGGAGGCCAGGTGGTTGCTTATCACTCTGAGAAAAGGCAGCTCAGCAATGTGTGGATAAACCTGGATGCTTTCAGCCCAGGACACACAAGCTGGTTCCTACTCTGGGTATTTTCTTCTAGGTAAGATATCTGCTGTGACATGGGAATCCTTGGGAACTGCTCAGTTCCTCCTAACAACGTAAGGTCGCAGTCACCTTGGACAACATGACAACATGGGCAAAGTGGGTTGGGACCCCATTTCCCAGCCTAACCTTTCCCTTTCACAGATCCCCCACCTTGCTGATACAGATACCACTCTTGTCATGTTTCTACGCTCACCAGGGGAAGATATTGCATGGTACAATAAATAAATAAAAAAGAAATTGCTTTATCAGCCTCGAAACCCCTTCTTTTTCCTTCCTTGTTTTTTGAATTCTTCCAAGGGCTCTGCTTCATTCATTGTTGAAGACAGATAGGCTCAGTGACAAATGCAAGCCCTGGTCCAGAAAAAAACAACCCTGAGTTATTCTTTCCAGGCAGAGCCCCTGACTATGTTAGAGCAAATGCCTTATTTGCACTCAGTGGTAGATGTCAGCTCCCAAATAATTTCAGACCTGCCAGGAATTGCACCGCTCTCGGATTATAGTGTACTTGATTTTGAAGAGAGAAGAAGCTGTGCTACTGTAATCATTATTTAAACCACATCCTTTTGCTTTGTTTAATGGCAGGCTCCCATTCACGTGTAGCATATGAAGCAGACACAAGGAAAGGGCTGCTTTTGGGAAGAAAACCTTTCTTTTTCAGCTGAAATACTCTTTTTTTTTTCCATAAACACCCATGATTTCAGTTAGAGAGGGGCAGAGAAAAACTGTGACATGTATTTATTGATCTTTTGAGCACAGAGGCTTCCTGTGAAACATGACCCCACATGTCAGGTGAAAGCACAAAGCTTCTCCCTGAAGAACTTTCAGTCTGAATAGAAAACAGTAAGAAAAAACATATTTTTAGCGTATAAACTTATTTTACTAATGGAGCAATAAACCAGTGAGAGAGTGGGTGTTTTATCAGAAATAAGTCTAGTTGAAAAGAAACCCTTTCTGGGAAGGCAGTCAGAGTCACTAACCACAAGATTATCTTTTTAGTTATTATCTTTTCAAAAGATTTCACCTAATAATTCCTGGTGTTCTGGTTGATGTGACATTAAATGGAAAAAGCAACCTACTTGTCACATAAATTACTGGAGCAGACTTGTTACCAGTTATACATAAGGATTCACTGCCTGTTTTTCATTCTCTATGATATTGTGACATTCATGAAGTCCACGTGGTTCACTCATCACACCTCCACATATCAATTTCTACCTCTTGCTACCTCATGTACTGATTATTTCCACACGTTGTTGCAGAGCTCATCTTTTATGCTGGGATAAACCAGGTGTCCAGAGCCAGATGCAAACCTGGTACCCAAGCAACTGGACATCAAAGGATTGTCCAAAGGGCTAAGTTTGCAGCAGGCAGACACCAAATGCTCAACAGTCCTTCCATACCTACCTCAGTGATTTCTTCACTGCCCATCCATCTTCTTTTTTCCTCATCAAACATTAGTGGACACCTATGATTTCTTGGCCACAGAGTACATGGTTTATATTTCAAGAAATCCATTTTTAATAAAGATGACAGTTTCATGTAAGCATCCAGTGAACTCAAACTGTCTTCCTCAATGTTTATACTCACTTATTGTGCTCTACTGTTCTCAAATAATTACATAACTAGCCACAGCCATTTCAAACAGCCCTTCAACCCACATCATCCTTGTGTATAAACTTTGGTGCTTTATACAGTCATTTTGTATTAAATTTGTCTGCAGGGCAACAGTTTGCTATACTGCACTCACTTTGTGAGATGATTCATGCAGCAATTAAGATTCAAAGTGCTTTTGATTTCCTTGCAAAGTCTGTCTACCTTCCCTGCTCTCCGTAGCCCGAGATCTAAGGAGAGGTTGCCCAGTATGGTCTGTATCCAGAGTCCTGCTAATAAATCACCGAGCTGCCTGTAAGACACAAACAGATCCCAGGCATCTGGACCCCTCTCTGTACAACTACAGCCACGAAGTCTTCCATCATTTCTTCCAAACAGGTCCAATTTCAGCTCAAGCACCCAAGGCTAATGGGTCAGACACTGCATTAATATGGTTCTGTGCCCAAGCAGCAAAGATTCCTGTCACATTTTGGGCCATTACCTTGGGCTCAGCCCCGCCCTGATCATAAATGAAAGAAGATTGAGTCTGTCTGCAAGGGCTTGAAGGCTTTCTGCCCTATGAGGAGCAGTCCCACGCAGTAAAATACAAAAGACCTGCAAACCAGCCTGCTCCAGAAAATGATGCAAGGAATCCAAGCTCTCTTGGAGACAAAGCTGCCTCTTTAGGAAAACTTGAAGCATTTTTAAAAGCAAGAGCACCTGGCTTTTGGGTGCTGAAATTGTCCAGTAGAAAAGTTTGTCATCTCAACAAGTCTGGTCACCTCACAAAGCAAAAAATCTCCAGAAGGCAATGAATGCCATCACTGTGAGCAATTAGACACTGTGGATAAGGACTAGCAGAAGGCATAAGCATCATGTAATTCCAATTTAAGCTCTTTTTAAACATCATTATAAGAGAAATGTGAGCCAACACCTTTGGCATGGGAAGAGATTTTTCTCCTCCTTCATTGTTAAGCCCTGCTGTTGTACCTCAAAGGGAAGAGGATATTGCACAACACCACCTCATATTCTTGCTTGAAAGCAAAGCAAAGAAGAAAATAATCCCAAGAAACTGTGCTGGTTTCTCCCCAGATATGAAGAAATGGATATTTCTCTCTTTCCTCTCACCGGCAGGAGGGGTTACAGTCGTTGCTCTTTGAAAAGGGGGAAAGATGAACACCTCTGGCCTGAGTCAAGGTGTCTCTTTCTCAGTGACAAATCTCCTCATTGTACATGCACACACACACACACACGAGCATGAACACACACGAGCTTTCTATTTCATTAAAAACCATTCTGCTAACAATCAGAGGCAGCTCATAAATGTCATATTTTGAAAAGCATAATGCGGGATCCCCTCTTTAGAGCAGCTTTTATGACAAACAGTATACCAATATTTGTGTATCATTTCTGGGCCTATAAAATAACTTTTTACGGCTCTTTAGGCTAATATCTGAAAAGTAGAGCACATTTTCATCTGAAATTCTTTCACGGTATTTAAAACGTCCACCCTCCCTCTCCTCGTTTCTCTTTCTGTACAAACCCACGTGACCAAAAAAAGCAAAGTGCTTTTAAGAAACATACCTCTGGCGTGGAGCCAACCCCTCTTTCCCTTTTTTTTTCTTTTTCCTTCTCGTTTGCCAGTTGAAGCTGACAGATATCTATAGCAAACAGTTAACATATATAAACATGTCAGATATAAAACAAATACACTTTGAAAGAAAACAGAGAGCTGGAACGGTTCATGCTGTAAGACAGTGTTGCTGCAATTAGTGGGAGCAGGGTGTGGGGTCTTCAGGGTGGATTTGGCAGGGCTATGCAAGGTAGAAGGACCTTTCTTCTTCACTCTGTCAAGTTCTGTGTGGATGGCATGGAAAAAAGACAGGCCCCCAGTGTCAGAGCCACCATCTGGTATGGATGAAAGGAAAGCATAAGCAGTTTTTTACGATGGCCAGCGAGGCAGTGTGTGTGAGACACATCTGCAGGCATGTGTTTCTGGAATACCTTTCACAGGCTGGATAAGTTGGGTCATCTCTGAAATGCAACCAATTAGAGGTTTGATCCTGCAAAGCTTCTGTCAGATGCTGAGCCCTCCTCCCTCCGCTCCAGCGAGGCTTTCCTCCACAGTTCATCATTGATAACACTTAATGTGATTAAAAACGAATGAGACTTAATTAATTAGAGTCAAGAAAGAAAATAAAGTAGCAGTGTGGTCTGGTGGTGTGTCCTGTGGCTCATGGGACCCCACCAGGGAGGACTCACCCCACTGCTGCGGTCAGCTATAAGATCATGGCATGTTCACGCTGGAGGGCTGCACAAGGTTGGAGAAAAAATAACCAAAGGGTGACTGCTTGGTTCTGCCTCCTTGCTCTGCTGCAGTCCCAGGGCTACATCTCTTCACAAAATCAGGTTTTTACTGTTTTCTCCCATCTGATGGGCAGAGGTGTCCCATGGGCCCAATCTCATCATTTTCGGGTTCTTGTTATCAGACTGAATGAGGAAAACGTAGCCAATTTTGCCTGCTTGTCAAGCCAATGAGTGGGACAGGCATCCTCAGGCAGTCGTTCAGGGTGGGCTTTGGCATCCAAAATGCCATGGGATGAATTCAGGCTCTGCTGTGCCTTTGTCCAGAGCATCTCCCCCATGGTGGGTCCTGTGAAGCAGTCTAGCACAGAGCAGACACCAGCGAGGCTCCTCACCATCAAACCCTAACCACAGGTTAAGAATAGACTAAACAGACAATTAAACAGATTAACTCAGCTCTCAAGACAGACTAGGAGTGCAATTAAATGGACTCAGATTCTTCAGGCTGGGAAAGTCACTGCTGAAGGGGATATGATAGAGATCACGAGTAGGCTGGAAAATATGAATAGAGGATGACTGCTCCCTGTCTCTTCTGATACAAGAGCTGGGGAATGTCAGATGAAACTGGTTACTAGGAAATTCAGAGAGAAAAAGGAAACAAAAGACTTTTTCCCCAGTGTGTAGTGAAGAGGGAGAACTCTTTGCCATAGAGCTACCAGGCACATTCATGGAAGAAAAATTATTTAAGGGTTATTGAAGACAAAGATGCCTCCCCTGGCCCAGGGCAGAGCCAACGCTGCTGGAGAGCGTAGTAGGGGACATCACTGTGCTCTGGCTCCACTCACACCCGTAGCTCAGCACCCACAGGGGGAGACAGGTCAGGTCTGCCTTGGGATAGAGGACTGGATGGTGTTAGGATCAGCATCTGCATCCCCCTGAAACAGCTGAAACTTCACATTTTTAAATTGCAGCCAAAAAGGCTGATAGCTGCATAGGTGCTGCCTGTACCTGGAAGGGAAGTCACACACGTCCTTTAGGGTCCTTTAGGGCATCCAGCCAGCAATACCTGAGCATCCTGGGAGCTGGATCTCCTCAAAAAAGTTAAGGCTGGGATAAGGAGGGGGTTTGTCCTACTGGTGCTTCCCAGGGACACAGACCGAGTCTTTTTTCTGCTGTGAGCAGATGAAAAGAGGGATTAATGACAATGATGGGTGAAATTCAAATACTTTGCAGGTTTAGTTCAATTTGGGTGAGTCTAAAACAGATCTGGATTGGAATTTAAGCTGTACACAGACTTCAGAAAATGCCTTTTATCAAAGTGATCTCATATGTCTCAGCTTGCTTTTATTTGATGCAGAAAAAGGCAAGTATGGAAACAATGTTTTTGACTACACAAATACTTGTGTGACTTACCAATAATGAAATATTTTGCAGGTCAATTTTGACAATTGTTTTCTTAATTTTTACAAATTAAGATAAGACTTTTGGGAAAGCTGTTTTTAAATGAGTAAGAATTTTTCTTCTTACTTTATTTCCTTCTTTCCTACTTGCTACATTTTTTCTGCTTGTTATTGTCTCACTCGGCTCCAGAAGCTGCTGAAAAAAAGGATGAAAATAAATTTCTAAACCCTTAGAGAAAAATGCTGCTCTTTTAAACCTACTTCAAAAAAAATAGAAAAGAAATTTAAGGTGTGAAACTGCGTGGAAAACAAAGCTTCTTTATAATGCCTTTCTACCTGAAATATGGAGAGGAAGAAGCGTGAGTGGAAATACTTTTGAAAGTGGGATGCCTCTACTTTTGGCTTCCTCACTGCAGGCAGAGGAGGTTTGGTAGGTCCCACCCATTTGCAGAGGGCCAACTGAGACATCATCTGCTAAAGGATAATATTAGAGGTGCCTTGTTCCTTGGTGAGATCTGCTTTTACAGACACACAGGAAGTCTGCGGTAGAAAAGGGATTAAGAACAAGGCTGCAATGAGTGACCTCTCCCAGCCCTAGACCAGCCTCTCATTTCTTTCTCTTTCCAAACAGAACCTGCACTGCTGATGAGGGCAGCAAAGGGGAATGCAACCCCAGAAACTGGGGAGATCAAGCAGATGCTGCATCTAAAGCAGAAGCAGCATTGGGATTTTTCTTTTTTTTTAGCTCCTCAAATATTTTCAGCAATAAAGAGGCACCTTTTTCCAACCAACTCCAGACCTGTCTTGACATCCACCAATCCTCCCAGTGGCACCCGTGTGTCCTTTTCTGGGCACTCCTCTGGTCCTCTGCTGCATGGTGATTCTCTCATGCTGAGGCTGAGGGGAGACCTCATCACTGTCTACAACTGCCTGAATGGAGGCTGTGGAGAGGTGGGTGTTGGTCTCTTCTCCCAAGTGACAGGAGGAGAGGAAATGGCCTCAAGCTGCACAAGCGGAGGTCCAGATTAGACATCAGGAAAAATTTCTTCACTGAAAGGGTTCTCAGGCCCTGGCACAGCTGCCCAGGGAGGGGGTTGAGCCCCCATCCCTGGAGGTGTTTAAAAGATGGGTAGATGAGTTTCTCAGGGACATGGTTTAGTAGTGGGCACGAACCGTGGGACTCAGTGATCTCAGAAGTCTTTTCCAACCAGGTGATTCCATGATTCAGTGACTCTGTGCTGAGGCTAGATCCTGTGCTGGTGCCACCTCCAGGTGATGCTGATTGGCACCAGCTGAAGGTTGCCCTCCCAAGATTAACTATTAACTCTGGAGCTTCAGTTTTGAAGAGGGATTTTCCAAAGCACGTTTGGTACATATATGTAACAAAGCAGGAGAAGCTGAATAGATGTTTTTATCCCCCTCCACGATGTAACACAAACAAGTTCAGTCATATATTTTAATTCATGAGAAAATCACCCTCCACATAACAAAAACATCCAGAGAAACTTGGTCAACTCAGCAGACCAGCCCACTCTGGCAACGTGCTGTGAGAGCTACATGCACTGAACTCCTTGAGAAGAGGCTCCAACTCCAAGGTAAACATCTGTGGAAGTTTAATGAGAGCCTAGACTAAGAGAAAAGCCAGCAGCAGACATCTGTGGGCTTCTTTGTGGCCAAGGACAAGAGATCCTGGTGTCTATTGTTTGAGGAAAGACTGTGGACTTTGAGGGTTTCACAGCCAGCTGCAAGGAAACCCTCACAGCTCCCTTATGTTAAACACGATTGCTTTAGGTTCCTGCCCCTGAAAGTTCATCATTTTCATGCATGAAATTTCATTAAAGAAAAAATAAGGAGATGGTCAATATATAGACAGATGAACAGGACTGGTTATTTAACTTCCACAATAAACCAGGGCACTATTCAGAATTGTACCTCAATTGCTCACAAATTTCCCTGTCTTAATAGAAGCAGGTAATGGCTGTAGGACATGGCACAGCTTCTGAGTTCTGGGCACCCACAATTCTATTCCTAAACATGCTGTGCTTGTATGAATACTTTTTTTCCCATAAAACATTGCATTAATTTTGTCTCAGTTGCACAGGAAAAATTCAGTGCCTTTAGGAGTGAGCTTTGAGACTCGGAGGTCAGGCATGTGGTTTCGTTCATGAGCTCATGGGTGACAATGGCTTAACGTGCTGTAAGACTGGGGTGGTTCAGAAAGCAGGCAGGTGAACACAAGGGAGGGAAGAGGGACATGTGGCTGGGGTGGGACCACCAAGCATGATAGCTCAGGCTGCTGAGGAGCCACCATTCCCGGGAAACCCTGAAGAAACCGAGCTGACATCTTGTCCCTAGAACTGGCTGCTGTGCTTGGGCCAAAAAGTAAACTGGACTAGGAACCAAGAGCAGATTGTGCTGTGCTGATGTTTACTTTACAAGCATAGATGTGACCAACATGTCTCACCACAGCCCTGAACTCCAGTTCAGCTGAACTGGAGCCTGCGACAGCTGGAGAACAGGAAATGAGCTTGTGTGGGTATTCAGCTGCTGGTGTCTCCTTTCAGCTCAGATTAATGTCAGTGGTTGTTGATCCTACAGGTCATTTCCTGTCTCCCACCCTAAAATCTGGAACTTCAGTGGATTTCCCAATGGTAAAGAGAGATCTGGCCAGCTTTCCAGGCAGCTTTTCAGGCTTAGTAGTGTTCTTGTGAGCACCGGAGGGAAATTTTGAAGTAGGCTGTGACCTGTGTCGTGCGAAAGTTCAGAAAATAAATTTACAGGGGTAGGAGAATGGGCTGGACAGGGGGCTTCCTACACAGCAAGTAGCAAATGTCATCTATGGATAAGTAGACCATAGTTTGCTGACACTATTCTCAGATAAACAAACACAACTTTGTTAGCTGCAGATCTTACCATCAGGGATCATAATGCCAGATTGCCACAAAAGACAAAGAGTTGTTCCAATGCTGTCACCTTAGAGGCTGAGTTTGGCCCCTGGATTATCTTCCAAAGCTGTCCAGGCAGGAATGGACACAATCACCACCGCCTGCAAGGTGGGCCGTGCCTCCAGTTCATGGGTGTTAACTCTGGCCTTGATGCACGCGTTGTCTTTGTGCAAGGAGCACAACTATGAGTGACTGTGCAAGACTTAATTGGGAGCTTGGCTTCATTTTGTAATCAACTACTCATTATCCAGGAACGTTTCCTCATTCAAAACAAACGTTTCACTGAAGATCTCCATGAGGCAGTCATCGTGCTGTGGCTGGGAGCTCTCTGCAGTAGTGCCCAGTGTTGCACAGAGCTTGTCTGTTTGCGCAGGGCACAAAGTTGTAGTTTCAGAGTAGGAAGACTAAAGTCTGCCTCCCAACACCACCAACATGTGGAGTGCTCACTCTGTGAGGCACCGAGCAGGCACAGGGCTCTTCACTGCCTTCAGGCTTACCTTGTCCAGCTGGATACCAACCTCTGCTCAGTTTGAGTTTCATGTTTCTCCCTGCCTTTGCTCCATGAAATATTCTAGGCACGTTCTCTTTCCACCCCTCCTCTGCCCATCACCTTCACACCATCTTCATCACTCTTCATAAACTCCCTTCTGCATTGGGGGAAAGTGCCTATGAGTGCTTTCAGAAACCCAACCTGAGGCTCTTCATCCTGTGGTTCCCAAATTTACTGGGGAGAAGCTTCACCGAGGGTCAGTTTATGGTTTCTGTTCTGAGCCATTCTCCCATTTCTTTAGAGAAGCCCATTTCTCCCATTTCTTTAGAGCAGACCATTTATCTCATTTCCTTAGAGAAGCCCACTTCTCCCAGGGTTCTGTGGAGGAGGCCTTCAGAGAGCAGCTGGCTAGGTCTGCTTCCTAACTTTGGATGAGGTGAACACTGCTGCCCTGCAGATGTCAAAGGGAGTCAAATTTGCATGGAACTGGGAGGCATTTGCAAAAACCCAACACTTTCTGCTGACTCCTTTGTTTGCTGTGCCATGAACGTACAATGAAGGCTGAGTTCTCTCTGTGCCAGGCACCACATAAAAAACAGAGGGAGAAAGTTTTCTCACCCTGGAGTTTGCAGTCTAAAGAGACAAAGGAGTCCTGCAGAAGAGAGAGTAGAGTTTGGCTTGCAAATATTATGTTAGCTCCCTAATTTCTTCATGGTTGGTTGGGCGGCAGATGTATTACCTTCTTTGAATGGTTTGGGAGGGGTATCTGTGCATGCCTGGGAGTGGAAAAGGATCTTGTCTTTATGGCCAGTTTGGCATGAGGTGTTCTCAGTTCAATCTGGGCATAATCAGATGAGCACTTGCAGAGCTAGCAGAGTGGTTTCAAACTGAATTGGCTTAGTTTGCTATGTACAAAGGATCGTGTTCATTGGAAAGTGCTTTTATTCCAGAACTAGGGCATCTCCATGTGGAGTTTTTCAGGGAGAGCTATTCTTCCTTAAATCCACCCCTTCCCTTAATCTAAATTAAATTCCCTGGATAGAAAAACGTGTGTGTATATGCAACACAGAAGAGGCCAGGGTAAAAGCAGGAAGGGATTAGCTGAAAGGAAAAACAAAGGAAGAGGCAGAGATATGGAGGGAAGGGAGATAAATTGGCCAGCGAGAGGGAGGGAAAAAGAAGAGCAGCTGGAGGGAAGAGCCCGACAGGGCAGGATCTGAGCAGCAGGATCCCAGCAGCAGGATCCCCCAGCTGAATACAGCTCACAGAAGACTTATCTGTTGTTGCTGCCCCTGGGCAAGCAGGCCCTGGTGAGCAGAAGGCAGCTCTGCCCTGGGCAGTGTGCAAGGACCTCATCAGGCTTTTCTCCATGAAGTTCAGAGCTTCTGGAGACACTATTTACTGGGGAGCTCAGATCTGGAGTTGTTTATTTTCTTTAAGAAAAGGACCTATTTTGATTGAAAGAAATAAGATTTTTGGTAAAAGTTGTAAACAATGCCAGCATATTTGATGCACCAATGCAAACTCTTGCTTATTACAGTGCTGGAATCAAAGGCAATGAAACCAAAAACTTCTTAAAGGTTAAGTTACTAAAACAAAAATAAGAACCAATATCTTCCATGTTAAGCCAAGTTTATTATTGCTACTAAATGGAGCAGCAGAGAGGAAACTCTCCAAGTTCTGGCCTGCAAGAAGCTGGCAACGCCACATGCAACCTGTATCCCATGAGTGAGAGCCATCCTCCTCCCAACAACACTGCGCCGTAGGGCTTTCCTGGAGGGGACAGGCAGCTCTGCTCTCCTTTGGCAGCACTTAAGAGGAGTGGTTGAGGGACCTGGGGCTGTTTAGCTTAGAGAAGAGGAGACTGAGGGGAGACCTCATCACTGTCTACAACTGCCTGAAAGGAGGCTGTGGAGAGGTGGGTGTTGGTCTCTTCTCCCAAGTACCAAGTGATAGGACAAGAGGAAACGGCCTCAAGTTATAACAGGGCAGGTTCAGATTGGATATTGGGAAAAATTCCTTCACAGCTGCCCGGGGAAGGGGTGGAGTCACTATCCCTGGAGGTGTTTAGAAGATGAATAAATGAGGTTCTTAGGGACATGGTTTAATAGTGGACGGGTACGGTTGGACTTGGTGATCTCAGAGGATATTTCCAACCAGATGATTCTATGATTCTGTGATTCAATTATTCTACTTCTGTTGACCCCGAAATCTTTTCAGGTCTTGTGTCAAGTCTGGTGCCCTGGTGCAACAAGCAGGCCCCTGTCTTCAGTTCAGCCACCCTCCCCTATACAGTACCAAGCTGCTATAGCCAAGGGGTCTGAAGACAGCACCCTGAATTTGAGGGTTTAAATCCCTACTCTGCCACAGGCTTTCTAGATAACCTTGGGCAAGTCCCTTCACCTTGAGAAACCCAGTCCCCACGCTTAACTACTTCCTTACCTCTTAGGGGTGTCTCCAGGAGGTCAGCACCAACAACTGTGAGAAGCCCACTCCCACGGCAGTAGGAGCTGTGCATATTCCTCAAGTGAGTCCAGACTGTGGTGACAATGGTGATATTTTCATTGTTATATTTCCTGAAGTGTGCTCTTCAAGGAAGAAATAGGAAGATGCAGTACTTGACCTAAACTATATCACCTGCACACCCAGGCCTTTGTCTAAGTGAACAATACTGCTTGCCAGATTGTATTTCCTGTGAGCAGGAATTGTGTTTGGTGCAGTGCAAAGCACAGCCAAAGTTCAGTAAAAAAAAATAAGACAAGGAAAGGAATAGTAACATTTTATGCATGAATTCACTGAGATATAAAACAAGGCAAGAAGTTGTTGAGCAGTTTACACAGCAGTGGTGTTGAACATTGAAATATAGAGCCCAGGAGTCCAACACATTCCTCCTTCAAGTGCTATCATAGACTGTTTTTTCTTCCCCCTCCATTTCTATATGCAAGGACTTTTATCCAAAGAGCATAATTTTCTCATTAATCTGATTTTGGAAATATAGAAGATTTGCAAAGGAAAGGAACCAAAAAGTTTCAAAGATGAGAACAAGCTCTGAGAGAGTTCAAAGAAGAGAGCAAAAGAGCAAAGAAAGTATTTCTTTGCTCATGTATTTAGATCACCTGTATTTAGATCACCTGCAGTTTTTAACCCAAAGAAGGCAGTGCTAGCTATTGCTGATATGCACAACTCTAGGAATGCTAAAAGGAGATTAGAAACCACACATATCCTCATTGTTCTGTCATTTCTTCCTTTCTCCTTATTCAAATACAAGCATTAATGTAATAAGGATTTTGAGTCAATCCTTAGTATCTAGAATTAAACTACCTGAGATGCTTAAGAGACAATTTAAACACTTAAAGTGCTGGGAATGCCGTGGTGATCAGTCTTCTCCAAGAGCAGAGCAGCACCCACTGCTTCCCTCCATGCCTGCAGAGTAGGGCAGTCCCATAGGATGAGGGAAGGCTACATTCAGATCCCCCCATGCTTGGTGGATTCATCCCACATCTCTTGCTTTTCAAAGCACCAGCATTGTGTGGCTGAGGGCAGTGTCCAAATGCTTCTGGAATGCTGGCACAGTGGGTGCTGGGACTGCTTCCCTGGGGAGCTGTTCCAGTGCTCCACCACCCGCTGGGGGAAGAACCTCTTCCCAATATCCAATCTCCCCCTGCCCTGGCAGATCTTCCTGCCATTCCCTCCAGTCCTGTCCCAGGGCACCAGAGAGCAGAGCTCAGCCCCTCTTTCCCCTCCCTCCCTTGGGAGAAGGCACAAACAACTCTGAGATCCCCTCTCAGGCTCCTCTTCTCCAGCTGAACAGAGCCAGGGACTTCAGCCTCTCCTCACACACTGCCCCTGCAGACCCTTCCCCAGCCTTGTGGCCTCCTCTGGACACTCTCCAGCACTTTGATGTCCTTTTTACCCTGTGGTGCCCCAACTGCCCCCAGAGCTCGAGGTGGGGCCGCCCCAGTGCAGAGCAGAGGGGACAATCCCCTCCCTCTCCCGGCTGGCGATGCCGGGCTGGATGCCCCCAGGACAGGGTTGCCCTTTGGGCTGCCAGGGCTCTGTTGGCTCATGGTCAACTTGCCCTTGACCAGAAGCCCCAGGTCCCTCTCCCCAAGGCCGACCTCACTTCACATGCAAGCGCAGGCCTGTGTTCTCCTGCGGCATGGTTCCTGCACTGCCGGGCGGTGCGCGGTCTGCTGGGTCTGAAGACTCATGTGCAGTTTGTTACGTGCAGCCGTTCAGATGAGACCCTTTGATCTTGATCTTACAGTCAGAAAACCTGGATTGGCTCCAGCTCTCCTGCGGGATTCCCGTGTGGCATTTGGACACGTGTTTATCCCTCCTGCACCTCAGCTCTCCCTGCCTAAAAAAAAATTGGAATCTTGTCCTTATCTCCCAAAGGACTGGGAGGTTAAATCATTACAGACTGGGAAATGCTGAATCTGAGGGCCAGTGGGGGATAGAGACATTATTTCAGTCTCTCTCTCTGTTATTAGAGCTGCATGTGAGTCAGCTGCTCTTATCAGCTTAATACAAAAGCAGATGTGTGAGATGTACAGCTACATTTTTTAATGTTACTTTTTATTGTGCCTGCATTTTCCTTTTCTTTGTGTAAAATTATGACCTTTTAAATATCAAATAGACTATATATTATTACCAAACAGTTGCTTGGTTTCTTATGAGAAACAAGTATGTTTTCCATTATATTCGCCAGGTGCATTCTATAAAGGGGGTGTTTATGGTAGAATCATATATATTTCAATAAAGGCTTAGTAGTTTTATGTGAGAGAGAGGTAGTCCTGAAACCAAAACCATACATTTCAACTTCACTGAAATTGCTTTTTTGTCTGAAATAAGGTAAATCCTCAAATGGGAACGAAATATATTGGGCATTACACAGGTTTTAGAGAGACTTACTTAAAAATTAGGGCTAGAAAAAAACATTGATCATTTAGATGGGATTAGAGAAAGCTGGAAAACATAATAAAACCCCACAAAAACAGTCAGAGAGTTACATAATACTGCAAAACCTGGAAATTGATATCCATGGCCTGCACTTCTACTATTTGGAAACTTCCTTGGGAAAATGGTTAATTAAAGCTAAGCCATTGAAATGGTAATTTGCAGCTTCATTTGGAGCAGAAGGCTGTAACAGTAAATCCTAGAGCAAGTCTGTCCAAGAGAGTAACAGCACGAAACTACTGTACAGATGTCACTGGAAAAGGTCCACTTTTTCTGTCCTGTCTCTATTAATCTGGTATCCCTGTGTATACAATTCAAACCATTTTACAAATATTTGTCATTGATAAGAGGAGTTGTTGCCAAGATCTGTCTTAATATTGCAACCACAAATAAAGTGTCTCAACACAGAGCTCTGAACTAAAAACAAACTGCTTGAAGAAGTCAGGGACAAAATGTCTTTTATGAAATATGAACAAGCCTTCAGTCTTAAGCCCAACAGAGAAGGAATCTCTGATACTGAAAAATCTACAGAATATCTGAAAACTTTGGGTTTTACCCATTTTCCATGACTCCTGCAAGCAGTTTCCACCATCGCAGCTTTTTTCAAACATCTTGTTTCAGCACTTTCTTAAACTCATTTTATCCTCAGCGTTCCAGTGCTTTTCAGGACAACATTAAAAAAGGTGGTTTGGTTCTGTCAGGAGATGTTTTGTTTTCACACCCTCTCTGCAGCAGGAGAAACAAGTGAAAAAGTCTTATTTCAGGTATATCCGTTACGTTACCACAGCAGGTAAGACCTAAAATATCCTTTTGAGAGGGGATACAAACTCCTTCAAATCCAAGCAAGAAACTCCCACTAGCAAAAAGAGTTGAATCTTTTCTATGCATAAATTATTTCATGAGGATTGTTTTCATAGCAGTTTTGCTATGTTTCTTGCATTTACCCCTGCAGCTCCTGGAAGGATTGGTGTCAGACATCAGTTAACTCCACAGATACGATCAGGCAGTGAACTGTCACGAGTTTTTGGGCTCGTTATTATACTGTGCTGGCACATCAGGCTGATCAAACGTGTAATCATACAGCAGAATACTTGAAATAATTCAAAATACTGCCTTTGACTCTTGCCAGGCAGGAGATGCAGCGACCACAGCAGCTGATGCCTCACAGAGTTCATTCCCTTCGGAGAAGAAAAACTTGTGCCCGTGCTGTTTATAAACCAGGCCCAGCCCTGGCACCTCTGCACTGTCTGTAAGGAGCAGAACCTGGAATAAATTATTCCATCAGTCACACTGAGCATTTCTTTTAATCTGGAAAGTGCTGAGATCCTCTCCAAATGGGATCCCAGAAGCAAATCACAATGCATTCAGTGACAGTCAAAGCAGAGACCTGGAAGTGAATGAAAGGACATTCTTTTTTATAGCACGCATGAACTACATATTTCCTTCTGATGTTGCTCTGTGCTCATTCTCTCTGCTGATGTCAGTCTCTGCTTTTGGAATAGTTTGCTATTCCACATCTGCAGAAATATTGCATAATATTAACTTTCAGCAGCCTTGGGCCCCTGTGCCCTCTGTGCGCTTGGTGCATTCTGCTGGCCTTGAACCGTGACTACAAATAATGAAGCTGTGTTGACACAGTTTATTTCTGATAAATCTCAGCCCCCTCTTTCTCTTTATGCCAAATACCTAAACGTTTTCTCTTTAGTCAAGTCTTTAGTCAAGCCACATCCAAACAAAATGTCTCTTTGTTGTTAAAATTGTCCCAATACTGTGTATATTTCTATGAGAGCAGTTACCAGCTGGGGAGGGCATTCAGAAGTTTATATCATTGTGATATATAGGAAAATTGGTATGTTGGGTATGTTTTAGTGTTGGGAGCACAGGTACATGTCTCACCCTTGCCTTTTTCTTGATTTCTTCAAGTATTTTTAAAATTTGGACAATTTTCACTTCAAAACCAGGAAAGTTACACCATCCGGTTCCTGGTGGATCTGGTTCACTTTCTGTATGGCTCTGAGCACTGAAAACCAGAATTTTAGTGTAAAATCTATATTGCTACATGCTGATGGATGTCTTTGGAAGGCAGAGGCTGGGAGTTCTTGTGCTCCCTCGAGGCAGCTGGAGTGGATTGCACAGGGGCAGGGCTGGAGGTGGGAGAACAGGGAGAAACTCTCCGAGCTCACACCACTGTAGGCACCGCCTGAACTGGGACCAGTCTGACTAAAGGCAACCACTGAGAGACAGAAGCAGGAAAGTGCACATCTTACCCCGTGGGGTTGCTGAAAAACCTGCTGACTTGGATGCTTTGAAGCTATGTATTGAATAAGAAACATGAAAGATTCAACCAGAACTGATTCAAATTCCTGCTCTGTTCGAGTCAGAGCACCATTTTTACCCAGGATCTCCCTAAATTAGGCAGGGAAAGGATTAAATCTGATTCTCCACGTTACAAATCAGCCTTTAGTTGTTGAGTCTCTCTCTGTCAGTCTGTCTCAAGCTCTTCCAGCTGGGAACTGACATCTCTGCAAAAGGTTTCCACTTCAACCAAGCCTCCTCTCAGGGTGCAGAGGAAAGGGATTGTTGCAGCCAGCTCTGACTGGAGCTTCTGACTCACCGCAGGACAGACACTGATATCCTTTCCCCATGTTCTCTACCACCCTCACAAAAATCTGTGTGAGTCAAGCCTGCAATATTTTGGACTCACTCCATCGCCTGGAATAGTCAGAGCTATCAAAGTTTCTTGGGTATTTTTCCTTCCTTTCCCCCTGTGAAAAGGCTGGTTCCTCCCTTGAGATACAGCAGAAGATTCCAAGTCCAGCACAGATCCGAATGGCCATGATTTATATCAAGTGCTGTAGATGTGCTTTTTAAAGTAGGCTTAAAAATGACTCCCCCTAATAGAGATTAAATATTGATTACCTAAGTAATAGCTCTGTCTGCATAGGAAATAGATGTGGAGCAACCCCCACACATCAGTCACTCTCATTATCTGAGGAAATAGCACAGCAGAGGAAATACAGGATGTTTGCAAATCCTTTTCTAAAACCATCCTCATTTTCTACACAGATGCAAGTAAATACGTCTCTATAAAGATAAATATATATTTACACACAGAAATATGTGTAAAAAAATAAATATACACACTCACTCTGATCCTTGGACTTTCCCTGGAAAGCTAGCTAGTTCCTCACTTTTCATTTAACTTCCTACTGATTACTTAACATTTTTAATAGTGATGTCACTGCATCTCCCCTCATGACTTGCCATGCTGTGTGTCCTTACTAATTTTGAAAACGGGGAAGCTTCTGACATGGGACACAGGGGCCTTGTCCTGCAGCGTGCCAGTTGCATGAGGGGAGCACGTTCCCTGCCAGCAGTGGTGTGGCAATCTCACCAGTGACAGGTCATGCAAGGAAGGGGAGGGACAGAGAGGACATGGTGTGAGATGACCACAGTGACCAGGGACAAATGGTCCTAGGATGTGGCAGTGAGCCCTGTGAACGTGTCCTCACACAGGCACTGAAGAGCTGGAAAGAAGCCACCGGGCCCTTGGGGTGAACATGAAGGCCCTCTCCTTCCCTTTTCCTCTCTGCTTTTCTTCAGTTTGCAAGCTTTGGGGTCTCTAGTGCTTTGGTTGTTTTGCTGATCATCGTGCTCAGACTGAGCCCCAAGGCTAAAGCTCTATAATCACTCACAGCCTGGATGAAGTGGGCAGAAAGGGACTTTACTCTCACATGTTTACCACTGATCTGTGTGGGTCACGGCCTTGACTCTTATCGTAGAATCACAGAATCAGAACCATCTGGTTGGAAAAGACCTCTGAGGTCATCGAGTCCAACTGTACCTGTCCCCTTACTAAACCATGTCCCTGAGAAACTCATCACCCATCTTTTAAACCCCTCCAGGGATGGCGACTCAACCACCTCCCTGGGCAGCTGTGCCAATGCCTGAGAACTCTTTCAGTGAAGAAATTTTTCCTGATGTCTAATCTGAACCTGCCCTGGTGCAATTTGTGGCCATTTCCTCTCGTCCTGTCACCTCTCCCTTGTGAGAAGAGACCAACACCCACCTCTCCACAGCCTCCTTTCAGGCAGTTGCAGACAGTGATGAGGTCTCCCCTCAGCCTCCTCTTCTCCAGGCTAAACAACCCCAGTTCCCTCAGCCACTCCTCACAGGACTTGTTCTCCAGAAGGGACAGCCCAGACCTTCTCCTCAGCTCAGGTCTTCACAGCATTGCCAATGGGAGTGGCTGACTTTAACGGGGCAATATTCTTTGCCAATTTCTATTGCAGGACTTTTTGCTTATCTACTCAATTTGTTTGGAAAACATAGCAATTTTCCCTGACCTTCCCCTTGTGAGATAGCATCAAAGCAAGGTTAGACGTTATCTAAAGCCCAGGGACACGCGTCCTAGATTCTGATTTGCAGCAAGATACCCCTGCCTGCATTTTTGAAGCATGTGAACATTGCACAGAAACTGGAATAACACCTGTAATGGCAGCAGCCATTCAATTCATCTCTTCTGAATCAGACTTGTCAGTTGGGAAAACTCAAATATTCATGGGAGAACTCCACCAGTCCATAATATCTCCCAACAGTGTAGTGGGAGACTTGGACTCACCAGTGTTGTGCATTTGCATCCCTAGATCCAACTTGCTGACTGAAGGTTAATGCCTTCAATATCCCATACCCTATGCAAATTCTATTGGATTTATGGCTGCTACAGATTGTAACCTGGGTTTAAATTGCTCTAACCGGATTTTTCTCTTGCAGATGCTTTATTTACAGATTTCCTCATTTAAATGGAGGAGGTCCAGAAGAGAATTGTGACCCTTGACCCTGCAGAGATCCCCTTTGGGTTTCCAAGGCCTAAGACCACTTTTCTGAGGCCAAGAAATTGTTTGTAAGGGACACTTATAGCCAATTTCACTGCAAATTCTTCTGCATAATTCCCAAAGAGATTATGCTGTCCTACAGGCAAAAAAATAAAAGCCATAACATGAAAATTACTAGAAGTAAAGCAAAGAAAGTAGGAGACATTCAAAGATCTGCTTGGTACCTCATCCCCTGCAGGAATGAAACATCTGTTATAGCTGACTCAAATCCATAGGCAGGCAACAGTGTGAGCATCCTGCCAGGAGATGCTGAACTGTACTCAAACTGTGTGAGCCAGGCTGATGGACAGAAAATCACTCATTGTGCTGCCAAATGCTTTGGCCTGAGCTGGGATAGTAGTGTGGTCCTTTTTAGCACTTGTCTGGAACAAGTTCTCTGGCAGCAAAGAGCTCAAAGGAGTTCAGAATGTGGAGTTAAGACTCAGTAAGTCCCTGTGAATTTGAATGGGACCCAGGCTAAAGAAGAACTTTGTTAAGGCCAAATAGCAAACACTCGTGGTTGCATCAGGAATACTCTTTCTTGGTACTGCTGTGACCTTCTTGCAGGGGACCAGACAAAGATAAGCAAAGCAAGGAAAACAGTGGAGTGATGCAATTGACTGGAGGTTAGAAATAGCCTCTGCTTCCAGTGGTGACTGCACCTACAAAACTCCCAGTGGCCAGAGCTCTTAAAACATCACAATGGCTTTCGTTTGGCTTATGTGCTGGAGATGGAAGTTTTGAGGCTGTTGCTATAAAGGAAGAATGAGATTGCAGCAGCATCTACTGATTTAAGAAGATTTCGTATTACCAAAGTCATTCTCCACAATGCACATACCCAAAAACCAGATAAAATCATACCTTGTAGGCATCCTGCTGAGCCTACATGGAGAGCTGTGACTGTGGCCATGAACAAATCCATGTAGATATAAACTTGTACATAATGGGTGTGCTTTCAAAAGCCAGGCACAAGGATAGGAGCTAAAGATGAAATAACAGCCTTTCAGCTCAGTATGTTTGCACATATGTTGACTCACTGTGGCTCTAGCAGTTTAGTGTGGCACCATTTGTAGGAGGGTGCATTTATGCTTAGTAAATTCTTCTTATTTCACACCCCTCAGAGTCACTGCAGGCTCCTCAGAAGAGCTCTGTATATGTAAAATGACCACCCTTGGAGCATCCAAAGCATGTGCTGAGGTCGTGGTCTTTGTCTGCAGGAAAATGTCACTGCTCCAAAAACAACCACATGGCAATAGCAGACCAAGAGATCCTCCTCTTGCCAGCTAATTGTCTCAAGTGTGTGATCAACATCTGAAATTGAACTTTGATCCAAACTCTAACAGCAAAAAGGAACTTCTCTCTGGTCAGATGTCTAAAAAAATGATGCTTCATTAACATACTAGCTCTTTGTATCTCATTAAAAGCATCTATTCATCTTCATTTTATTCAACCTGTCTGTGGCATCACATCTGGGTTATGAATCTGTCATCTGATCTGCCCATTTCCTTGCTGTTAATATTTCAAAGCCATCATTAAAAATTAATATAGTCAGAAATTTCAATCTCAGATAATTACCGCTAACTATTAATTGGGTTTCAGCTGGCATATTGTGCACCAGGTAAAACATTCATAAAAGAGAAATGCCTTGAGATGTTCTAAAAATCATGCTTACTGGGGAAATCTTGATATTGTCAGCAGTATTCAAACATCAAGCTTGTCATCTCTTCTAAGTATTAGCTATGGTATTTAGATTACAATTTTATTTAAATGCATTTATTTTTTTTTTAGTTAAAACAGACATTTCTGTGGAAAGCAGGGATTGTCAAAAGGTGCTCAGTGGAGAAACAGATGTTCTCTTGAGGGAAATAGATTAATTGCAATGTTTTTAAGCAGTCTTTTCGTCCTTGCAGTGATTAGTAACTGCTGTTGGAACTAATGAGAAATTTAAAAATAAAAATAAATATTTGCATTGTGCACATTTTTTTAATTGGGATTGAGTCAGACTGAGAACATTGTCTGAAGAGAAAGCTGAGCACCAGAAAGAAACTGAGTTTACTTGATATTTTGAAGTGCATTTAAATGATATCAAACACAAGCAAACATAAACCATAAGGAGCGAACAGAAGTTTGTCCTTCTAAAAGTATGGAAAATTGAAATTGCAATCAATCTGCAATCGCTGAAAATGCTTTTTATTCCCATGTCTGCTTCTCAGATGCCCTGATTCTCCTTTCACTGACACGCTTGTGAATTGGGAGTGAGTTCTGTGAGAGTTCGCCTGTTACAGCCTGAGAACAAGACTCGGAGACCTGAACAGATTGCAACAAATACATCTTCTTGCATGAACACTGGTAGAAATTTTCTAAATGCACTTAGTTTTGAAGCAATCTGTGTAATCAGAAACGTGGAGCAGACGTTATCTAATAGATGCTGTGAAGCTCTGAGGATCTACTTAGCCCCGTGCACCTCCGAGTGGGTCACCCAGTGACCATTGCCCACACCAGGCTATACTCAGTGAAGCAAACTTCTGCAAGAAGATGAGTGTTTAGCTCAAAACAGAAGAAAAAAAAACAAACAAAAACACCCCAAAACTAGATGAAGGAGATTTAATTTTTACGCAGCAATAATCAAATCCCAGAGAGAGGCTTTTTCCTCAAGGGAATATTGAGAGATATAAAGATCTGTCTGAAAGCAGTGGTCCTCATATGTATCCATCAAGAATTTGGCCTTTCTATTGATTTTGGGCCCAGACCTCTGAAGGCAACGTTCTACTCTTTAAATCATTGCAGTGACGAGTAGGAGCAGATTAAAGGTGTCAGGATTTGGCCCTTTGCAGATTAATAAAGGCGTGCTGAATGGAAATTTTGTCTTTGTGAATTTTTTGCTTTGATCTAGAAGGGGAGTGTGAAAGGTCACTGCCTAAGCATGTGTGCTGAAGGGCCCTGAGCCATCCAACATGATCAGCATAAATTAGAATCTGACTGCCCAGCTTTATTCATCTTTATTGATGTCTATATAGCTGCAAAGTCAGAGGGACTGTAACAACCCGAGCCAGCACAGGGAACCAACTGGGGCATGCAAAAATCCATAAAATGATTAGTATTTCCTCATGGAATTAGTGTAGGAGTGTGTGTTAGGGATGTACAAGCCTCATAATTTTAGAGTTTGGGTTTTGTTTGGACCCGGATCCAAACCTTTGGAAGCTTATCTGAAGTTTCCCAAACTACTTGTGCTTGCAAAATTGCAGCCAAGTTTGAAGAGTTTATCATGACATTTTTTCCATTGTTTCTAGCCCTGGCTCAACCACTGGCAGTTGTTATTAATGCCCAGCTGCAAACCTATCGCTTTAATACGAGTACATTCCCCAAGGCAAACTGACACACTGATTACAGCTCTGGGGAACAAAAAGCTGCACAGAATTAGGCCAAAACTGGATTATGACACATTCAAAATTTCTACTGCAATGTCCCCTTGGGAAACAGAGACTTTTTGACAGAAAAAGGCACTACGTGTGTAGATTTGTGACAGCACCTCCAGAGCACCCACCTCAGCCCAGCAGCTAGTCTCTCCAGCACTACAATAGCCTCCATCACCCCTCCTACACTGCCTTCCACACCACCAAGATACCAGGATTCATGGTTCACTCCTCAGAAAGAGAGGCCGTTGGGTTTGGAGGTCCCCAGTGTGTTGCTTTAGTTGGCAAAAGTCATCTCACTCCCTTAGAAAATGGAGATTTTGTATAAGGAATAAGAGACAATCTTTCATCCCGACTACCTGATTGTCTTTCTGATGAACAGTGGGTAATATTCAGGGTTCAGTGATTTACAGAAAATTGCAATCTTTTGAAAGCAAAATATACACTGAACACAGTCAAAATTACATGTCTGTTAAAGAAGTGCCTATGGTCAGTGCTCAACTATATAAAAACCAAGCCAACAATCTTAAGGTCAAACCCATCAGTTTAATCATTTAGTCTGACCTCCTAAGAAACAAGTCTTTTCAAGCAACTCTTCCCTCAAGCCTGTAATGGTTGGCATATATCCTCTGGAGAAAGCTATGGTCCTGAGTTAAAAATCTCAAATGCCAGGAGATTCCAACATTTGTACTGGTATTTTCTTCTGATGGTTAATAACTATCATTACTCAAAACAAGAATGTCCTTTTTCAAGTTGTACCATCAGGGAGCAATTTTGTCACCGTTGTAAGGGGACCAACACAAGAACACAGCTCACAGCTGCCAATTCTTCAACTGTACTGATTTGCACCTTCCTGCTGGAGCTGTTTTTCCTAAATGAGCAGTGAAATAGCAGACTTACTATAGTAAGTCTGCACAGAACTCAAACTGAGCATTCAAATGGACTTTTGTTTTTAAAATTAAAGAAAAAAAAGTATATATTTACAACACATGCCTTTTGTTTCCCTTTAAACTGGAAACACAATATATAATTTTCAATAACCACAGTGCCTCTATATTTTCCGACCACAAATTAAGCACAGTTCAGTGCAGTGAGATGCAGTGAGACTGATGGAATTCTTCTGACTTACCCCTGACAAAAAATGATGCTGTGCTTCCTATTTGTTGTGTTCAATAATTTTGCCTCTCTAAATACTTTTGGTTCAGTACTGACACCAAACGAAGAGGAAAGCCTCCAGAACGTACAGACGTGCAGGATTGTGTTTCATTTGTCTTTGTTCGTTGTCCTAATTCAAACCAGTCACCCTGCCACTGACTCAGGACTCTAGGAGGCATATTGTGGGGTTTTTCAGATATATTTCACAAACCCACCCAAACTCAATGCCCTCAGCTACACCCCTACAAGAGCAGCAAAGTTTGAGTTTGCACATGTGCAACAGTGGGCTTTTTATAAAATCCTGCACATTGTCTTTTTAGCCTGTTATGTTTGAGAATACAAATGATTTACTCCAGACATGCACGACCAATTTCTGCAATAAACAAACTATAGATACTTTGCACATCTACCTGTAGATGAGCATATTTTGTTGGCTATGAGCAGAAATCCACTGTTTGAGGATTTGTTTTCTCATTCACTTAGAACCATAGAATCACTTGCTTCAGAGACAAAATTTTCTCATTAAACGCAAAGAAGGGAAATAAAATGCAGCTTTTCTCCTCTGCCCTCTGCCATAAATTGCCTATCTGTCATGAGAATAGTTCAAAATTCTTTCCAGATGCTAATTAAAAATCTCACTATCCATTAGAATTACTCTTTGGTTTGTATTTACACCCGGTCTCAGAGCTGATCAATGTGTGAGAATGCAGTTATTAATAAGTAGGCAAAAAGAAATCATGTTTTCCATTAGAAGATCTGTCCTGATTCCCTTTGCAGAATGAGTGGGTGAATGCACCAAATGCCTGCTATGTTTCTGAAGGCAGGTGTGAACCTTATAATGCTCTGCGTGTAAACAGCTCCACTGAGGCTGATGGGAGTATTCCAGGAAGCAAATATCACGCCCACGGGGTAGCAGGATCAAGCCAGCAGTTAGCACATCCCTCACAGTTACAGTGACTTCTCTTTCAGATGTAACAACTGTGACTGCTACAGAATTCCCATCAAATTTTATCACTTATATCCCAAAGGAACAGAGACTTAATAACACAGTAACTGTGATTAGGAAGGACTTACGAAAACTAAGTCCTGTTATGTGCAATAACCCATCATTGGCACAAAGGATGGTGTCTGTCCTAATTTTATCACTGCCTGGTTTTAGTCGTTTTATTTAAAATTTGATTGAAACTTGAACAAGGATTTACTCTACAAATCCTTACCTACTCAAGTCTCCACTAATTTAGAACAGTGAACAATTTTCTCTTAAGCTGTAGAGAAAGGAAAGTTTGCAGGGAAATATTTGACCTGTCAGTAATAGATTTGAAGACCAAATTAAAATTTAAGAACTCTTGTGAGGAATTTATCTAATGTTAATCATCTGAAAGTGGGACATTAGTCTAAACTTGTAGTCTTGTATGCCTCAGCATCCAGAGAACGAACAATTGCATCTTAAACCAACTATCAAAGATAAGGGAAATAACCACTTCCAGGAAATGCCCCTTTCTGCCTGTAGAGTGTTCCTGGGTGAGGTTCCAGGATCAGGTGCCTAAGTGTTGACAGGCATCAAGAGTAAACTTCTGCTCTGTGTCCGTTCAGTATCTTGAACATTCCACAGAATCACAGAATGACCTGAGCTGGAAGGGACCCACAAGGACCATGGAGTCCAGCTCCTGTCCCTCCCCAGGACACTCCCAACACTCACCCTGTGGGGCTGAGGGCAGTGTCCAAATGCTTCTGGAATGCTGGCACAGTGGGTGCTGGGACTGCTTCCCTGGGGAGCTGTTCCAGTGCTCCACCACCCGCTGGGGGAAGAACCTCTTCCCAATATCCAATCTCCCCCTGCCCTGGCACATCTTCCTGCCATTCCCTCCAGTCCTGTCCCAGGTCACAAGAGAGAAGAGCTCAGCACCTGGATTTCTTGGATTTTGGGCCACAGAGACAGCTCTATCAGCAAGCAGTGCAAATGGCATCAATAACTTGGCCTGGCATGTTGGGATGAGCTGTGCCCTGTACCTATGTTGTACATCTGCCCTATGGGATCTACCCACATGGTCAAGATCCCAAGCACTGAGGACACAGCCTGTCTTCTTGATTAGCCCTAATCAAACATACAGTTTTGTGAAGCAATCCAGACCAACCTCTGTTTGATATTCATCTTTCACTGTGATCTCAAAGATTCAGGCTGATCTTGCTCTCAGTCAGCACATTTTGTTAACGACTCAGCTGCAAACCTGGCCAGTTCCCAAACAACAGCTCAGTGCTTATGGTTAAACTGTGTCTGGAGCATTGGCTTCACCCTGATGGGAAGAGAGAGGAGGCTGGGCTGCTGCCCTGCAAGCACAAGGAGTCACTGCTCTGTTTGACAACACTTGCTGCTTACCTTTGCTGATGTACTCGTGCAGAATGGGTTTTTACTACATTCCACACCAACCTGGCTTCATTCCCAAACACCTATTTTTCTGAAACACAAGCAGCTGATGTTGTCTTCGTTTTCCTGTTCTTTCTTATCTTTTCCCTACACCCATCAGGACCAGAATATTTTGTTTTTAATGGCTAAACCAAGCTCAAACTTAACCAAAGCTGTCTACTTATACTGGATGAGAGGTGAGACCCCACTCTGCACAAGGGGTTCTGCAGATACCCATGACCTGACAGTGCAAGTCTTCTGGCATTTCATAGTCCTCAATTAATTTATTTTCCATGGTGGTGCTGGGTAAAACATTGTCTTGGACTTGCACCCACACTGCAGAGCTTAACTACTCAGTGAATGAAGGACCACCATCTCAGCTTGCTTTGAGCACAGCCCAGCTGGTTTCATCTGGTGCTTCTGTGGTGGATAGAAGACAAACCCTCCTTCTCCATCACACTTTTGACCTCACACCCTCTTTTGATATTTTCTTTTCTTCTGGATAAAATGTCCTACTGTAATTATTTTTTGCACAGACACCAGTCCATACCTTTCACAATATCTATTGCCCTCTCTTTACCTTCTACAGCCCTGCTGGGTTTTTTTCTAAGAAAGAGAGACCAAGACTGTGCAGAGGTCCTGGACACTATGGATTGATCGTGGAAAAATAATGTTTTCTTTTCTGTCCTCTATTCCTTCCATAATAATAGAGCATTGAACTGATGGTTCTCATGGAGGTAGCTCTTTCAACCCTAGATAGATATCATACCTGTGTTGTAAGTTGGCTTTGACATCACTGAATACCTGGTGCTGAGACTGTGGATG
The DNA here is from genome assembly GCA_033558185.1 of Dromococcyx pavoninus. Classification (NCBI taxonomy): domain Eukaryota; kingdom Metazoa; phylum Chordata; class Aves; order Cuculiformes; family Neomorphidae; genus Dromococcyx; species Dromococcyx pavoninus. The sequence continues at coordinate 339,417 of JAUMJL010000757.1, read as the reverse complement.
ATGGCCCAGATTACACAGGGTTATTTAAGAACAAGAACTGTGAAGAGGACCCTCTCTTGCCTTTAATTGTTCTCCATGAGTACTAAGGAGAGCTGCAGCCTTTTTACTCTGAAGAACAATCAAAGGAAACCTCTTCTGAAAGAAATAATCCCCTCTGACCAGACATGAAGGAGAAGTTATTCTCAGTCTCCTCTTCTGCCTTCTTGCTCCACAACTTACACCTGGAATTATGTTGCAACAGATCTAGTGACTGCTTAGCCCTGGGAGACAAACTCCATCCTGGCTTCATCCACACGCTACTCTGATCCCTACTGGCCAAAGACAAGTAAGCATAGGTCAGGACAACCAGCTGTCTGGGACAGAGGCTCTCAAAGCTGGTAGACTCCATAAATGCATTACCTGCTAAGGAGAGAGAAGTAGAGGTCTGTGTGTAAGGTGCTGCAATTTACAGGTTCAGCTTTGTTGGAGCTCTGCCTTGGAGAGAGCTGTCTGCCACCTCTCCCCGTGGAGAGATGTACCTTGGGGTACAACTCCTCACAAACCTCGAGGAGAAGGAAGCATTGCAGAGCTTCCTGTTGCACTAAAGAGCACGTTATTCCAAGGCTAAGATCTTATTACTATTCCCTTACTACAGCAACACATTTTTTCCACTCTTTTTTTAAGCCTCAAATGTTGTTATGGCGTCAATGGTAAAGAAGTTTAGGCTTGCCTGGATTTCAGCCTCTTGGCCCTGGATGGAGGGGAAGCATTATTTCTCTAAATACATGGATCCTTATGCACACACACACTTGCACGCTCCAAGACCCCAGTCTTGCAATAAGATCTGCTTGTGTGTAGCCTTGTGCCCATCTGGAGTTGTGCTGAACTCAAATCAGACACATCTGATGGCTCAGCCTCTTGTAACACATCTCTTTGGTGAGGCTGCTATGAACATGGTTCAAACCAAGCCAGGCAATCGTCCCTGAATAGTGGCAAATTAGATAGAGTTAACAGAGAGATAAATGATGTTGTGGGGGTTCTGTGCATACCCAGGTCTTCAGCCTAGCGGGGGGAAAATGCAGCTTGTGCTCTCCACTGCAAGGCACAAATCATGGAATCATAGAATTACCTGAGCTGGAAGGGACCCACAAAGACCATGGAGTCCAGCTCCTGTCCCTACCCAGGACACTCCCAACACTCACCCCGTGGGGCTGAGGGCAGTGGCCAAATGCTTCTGGAATGCTGGCACAGTGGGTGCTGGGACTGCTTCCCTGGGGAGCTGTTCCAGGGCTCCACCACCCGCTGGGGGAAGAACCTCTTCCCAATATCCAATCTCCCCCTGCCCTGGCACATCTTCCTGCCATTCCCTCCAGTCCTGTCCCAGGGCACCAGAGAGCAGAGCTCAGCCCCTCTTTCCCCTCCCTCCCTTGGGAGAAGGCACAAACAGCTCTGAGATCCCCTCCCACGCTCCTCTTCTCCAGGCTGGTGGGAGGAGAGACCTCAGGGCTCACCCTGCTGCAGCTCCACATGAGCAGGATGTGCTTCCAACATAGCACCCCCTGCTGTGCTTTCTCAGCCCGGTTGGGTTTCACTCTCCTGCATATGTGAGACAGGAGGATGCAGATATGCATCTGATGGGATTGTGAAACAATTGGAGGCAATTCCCTCCCGTTATGCCCAAGCCAGGTCCCCCAGCAGGTCTGGGCCATGTACAGTAAGAATGGGACAGCATTTATAACAGGCTCTGTCTGGTGATAAGATTGTCAAACTCCCCTATACACTCCAAGAACAGCTTGTTCCCTACCAGTGAAAATTATTCTCTCACTGTTGTTTCACAAGTTCTGTTTCCAGCAATGCCTGATCACAGATAAGACAACTGTAATCTCAATATGTACTTCTTGGTCGTTGTTTATCCAGGAGCAGCTAGGAATCGTGGTGAAAATAAAGACAGTTCATTTCTTCCTCCAGTAGCACCTCCTGTTCTCTGCTTCTTACTTTTGTTCCACTCAAATGTAAATTCAAAACAATGCTGAAGACCACTGCAAGCAGGGATAGGATAATGCCCTAAACTGAAAAAGACCTTTGAGATCATTGAGTCCAGCCATCCCTGTCCCCTTACTAAACCACGTCCCTGAGAAACTCATCAACTCATCTTTTGAACACCTCCAGGGATGGGGACTCAACCACCTCCCTGGGCAGCTGTGCCAGGACCTCAGAGCCATTTTAGTGAAGACATTTTTCCTGATGTCTAAGCTGAACTTGCCCTGATGCAACTTGAAGCCATTTCCTCTCGTCCCGTCACCTGTCACTTGGGAGAAGAGACCAACACCCTCCTCACCACAGCCTCCTTTCAGGCAGTTGTAGACAGTGATGAGGTCTCTCCTCAGCCTCCTCCAGGCTGAACAAGCCCAGCTCCCTCAGCCACTACTCGCAGGCCTTGTTCTCCAGCCCCTTCCTCAGCCTCGTTCCCTTCTCTGGACACTCTCCAGCCCCTCAATGTCCTTCTTGTACTGAGGGGCCCAGATCTGACCCCAGTACTTGAGATGTGGCCTCCCCAGTGCCCAGCGCAGGGGCACAATCCCTGCCCTGCTCCTGCTGCCCACGCTGTGTCTCACACAGCCCAAGATGCCATTGGCCCTCTTGGCCCCCTGGGCCACTGCTGCCTCATGTTCAGCCACTGCCAACCAACACCCCCAGGTCCTTCTCCTCCAGGCAGCTCTCCAGGCACTCTCCCCCAAGTCTGTAACACTTTTTCAAGTGTGGATCTTGCCGGGGCAGTGGGGATGAGGAAGCTGTTTGGGGCTTGTCCTCCCACGGCTGCCATGATAACCTCAGCAGGGGACTCAGTGATGTGGCTGGAAAAGACAGCCTTTGCTACTAACAATTTTGGAGCCCTGAGTAATTAAGACTTGCATAAAGAACACCTGCATATCTGAATCTCAATCAGAATTAGCTGTTTGCAAATTAAAAACATGAGAATGACTTGACTCAGGTTCCCTCTCTCTACAACAAATGTTCAGGAGATAGGTTAGAGCCTGCAGAGGGATGACTGTCTGTCCCAGATCTGGATGCTCTCTCACTCAAGTTAACAGGGTTCTGGGGATACAGTGAAGCTAAATGGAAATCTTGTCTTTTGAACAAGTCTTCACTTGACTTTGTTCCTGTGAGCTTCACAGTTGGATATAACACTCCAAAGTAATAACTGGCAGAGTGGTCTTCACAAGGATGGAAACTCTCCTGTGAATTAGAAGTTATTTACATGTTTTCAAAATCTGGATATAATTTTCTACCAGTGTTAACCTGAGATGTAAAAACACAGAAAGAGAGTGCCAAGTCAGAGTTAAAATAAACTCGTGAAGCAGGCAGAAAACACTGTCCAGTGTGACCAAGAAGCTTCCGTGTCCTCCTCCCCATCAGGAAAATTAACCTGAGAAAAGGATGCAAAGTGCAAAGCAAGAGAGTTAAATTGCACTTACCTTGGAGGAAAGGCTGGATAGCAATTGTTTAACCCAACCCTTGACCTGATTTCTGACAATAGGAAAAATCCTCTGAAAGCTGATATCCCTTTTATCTTAAAAGGCAGAGGCTTGGTTTTGCCCCTCTGATTTAAGCACTGCAAACAGAAGGAGCTGGGAAGAGAGCAGCCTTTGTTCAGTCCCATCTGTGAGTCACAGGGAGCTGCTCTGTGCCTCCCTGGGACTAGAGCGTGGTGGTGACATTGGGATGGGGATCCCTGCCACTCTGCAAGGGCAACATCCCCTCAACCCAGTTTCTATTTTTGGGGCCTCTATTATACATTCTCTGTATTTCCCCTCCCCAGAATTTAGGTGTCATTGGACAATGGTCAAAGTCTTAGTTTGTGTTCTGTGACTGCTCTGGGGCCTCCTCTGGTGGTGATGCTCCCTCCCTCCCCGGGAGGGCCCCAGGCCACCAAAATACCTCCCAGATATCCACATCTGTGACAGAGTTTGCATTTAGCCTTGGACTAAAACTTGAACCCCTGTAATTGAGGAGCCACAACAGTCCCCAGAGGGCAGGATGCCCACGCTTAAAGAATAAACCCCTGACTGGGCAGAGCAAGTCACAAGAGAAAGGGAGGAAAGAAGTAGAGACCTCAGAAGAAAAAGGTTATTTGAGGGTTCTTTAGTGGTGGGTACTCCCTTGCTCTCTTTTTAATTGACTGCAAAATCCTCTTAGAAGTGGAATTGTTTCTTCCAGGCTCATGTCTTGACAGAGGTGTGCAATATCTGACTCTCTGCTTTGGCTGAGCTGCTGCTACACAGAGCATCCTTCTCCAAAATAACCCTGCTCTCCTGCCAGACACATTTCAACAAGTCCAGCATGTGGAAAGAGAATATCTCCTTATACCGTGCAAAATACCCTAGAAATCTCCAAGACTCAAGGGGCATCACAGAGAGGGAGGCGAGAGAGGTTGATTTTCCCAGCTGAATCTCCAAACTAATTCCCAGAGCAAAGAAAAAGCTCTGGAGTCCTCACGAAGGTTGCTGTTGGCAAACTTTACACAAACAGGACTCAGGCAGACACTGCCACAAGGGTCCTCAGTGTTCCCCTAAGCCTGTGTCTGCCGAGAAACCATGCAATATTTGAATGTGAATGGCGTGTGCTTGTTGGCAGAGAAACTGGCATTAATCAGCAGCCTCTGAACTGGAACTCTAGCAGCTTCCAGGCTCTCGTCAGGAGCTGCTCAAGAGCAAAGAGGAGAAAGTGGACTTGGAGGCCAGAGCCTGGCACAGCAGAGGTGACTGAGGCATGGAGAAGTGGCTGCAGCCATCAGCAGAGAGGAATTAGGTTCGTAGGATCTCCACAACCTTTAGGATTCTTCTCCTTCATATTATTGATTGTGACAGGGTTGATAAAGTACCCCAGGAAAACCACCAAGTAGCCATTAGTAGATGCCAATCTTTCTAATCGTGTTTTTGGCCCCAAGTGATTGAGACCGGTTTGGCCATGAAATATAAACCAAGAACACGTGAGGAACTAAACCCAGGCAGCAAGCCATGCCAGAGGAATAATAGCTCTCAGCAAAACTGACACGTATCAGACCTGGATTCTACTGGAGAGCATCAAACTGGATTTCCAGCAAATATAAATCAGTGCAACTCCACTTTATAAGAGGTTTTACACACCAGCTGGCAAGCTGGCCAGGATGTCAGAGATGGCTTCACCCAACATTGCACGGTGTTTCTGCCTCTGGCTATAGCCTGTGGGCTTCAAATGCTGCTGGGAAAGACAGGCATCTACCTGATAACCAGATACTCAAAGCACCTAACCAATAAAGCCCTCTGGGTCTTGGATGCCACCTAACTTCCAGGTTTCCCACAGAAGAGCTGTCACCAGCTGGCCCACTTCAGAGAGGACCACTGGTCTCTCCTCTCTAATTCTGCACTGCCCTCACACTATGGTTTGCCAGTGACTTACATTTGGTCTTCCTGGCAGAGACTACAACTGCTTAGTTTTTAGAAAACCCAGCTAAACTCATTTGCATTGTTGAAAAATAAGGAGTGTCAAGAGCTCAGTGTTTTTCCAGTTCAGTAGCAAATGCTACTCACCTTCCATTAAAATAAGTGACTTGTGCAGGGTAAAGAAGCCCAACTCCTATCAAAGCAGGTTTTTATTAGAGGCAGACTTAAAGCATAAGTCTTTAATAAGGCTGGATACATATCTAGGACTAATACAGCCATATCTCAACGGAGCTGCTTCCCAAATGCTGACAAATGGGACAACTTCTTGGGCTCAGAGATCCTATCTAAGTAGCAAAACTGCTTCCACATGTTCATTACGTAGTGTAGGGCTGCTTTTGTGGTTATTAATGCATATTCTGTGCAGAGCAGAGACCCTGGTGTGCTTCAAACATGGGTCTCCTCTCACTGTTCAATATCTGTCTCCAGCAACACCTCCTCTGATGTGGAAAGGGAGAAAAGACCCAGTTTTCTACCCCACAAAATGAGTAATAAGTCAGATGCTTAAATCAATTCTAAGCATTTTGTAATCCTTAGATTTAGGGCATACAATATTCTAGGTTAGGCAGAAAAGGTCTGCGAGGATTAAAGACAATAAATCACAAGACAAGAAAGAGGATTTTAAAAAATGAAAAAGAAAAGCAATGTAGGACTTGAAACAACCAATTGATGGTGCTGAGCAGAGAATACAGGATTTAGTGACACTGAGGGAAAGAGGCTTTGAGTAAGAACATGCATCTAAACCCATTCCTCTGTGTTTTTTCTTCGGGTGTTGGATTTTGCATTAGAAATGTCACAGTAACTCACAAGGAAATATACACCTAACAGTGGCAATAACACAGTAACACAGTCCAAGCCTGTGACAAAAACCTCTCACATGTGAAGTGCTGATATGAAAGCTTACCTCAATTGTTATGTCCCTGGTTGTAGCTTCCTTCATCAGCCCGCACAGGTCGTGTCACCTCTGCACCTCAGTTTCTTCTGTGAGCTGGGAGCCTGTGGCAATCATGGAGCTTTAATCCAAGGTGAGGTGTGAGAGGTGGTAAAGGCATGGTCTGAGCCCGGGAAGGCTTTATCAGGGTAGAAAATGAGGAGCACCTGTAGTGCTGGTGAGACCACTCGTCTCACCTGAGCCTGGGAGGACAGCTGCAGCCACAGTCATGGGTGGGCCAGGTGAGCCCACCTGTTGGGAGGCTGGATCTGCTGCTGATGGGTCACAAAGCGCTGTTCAAGCAGTGATTGCTGAGGAAAATAAAAAGGGAGGTACAGAGGAGCCATGTAAAAATAAAAACAACAAATCACATGTCTGAATGCCACTGGTAAGGGAATAAGATTGGCAAGGAGGTGTGCTTGCAGGAGCCCCAGAGGTGCACCCTACTGCCATCATGTTTATTAGCAAAGCAAAGATAAAAACAGCCTGATGCAGAGTGCACTGAGATCAGTGGAAAGATCACTGTAGTCAGCAGCATTGGGATTTAATCATCAAAATGTCATGTGGACAGCACCCTTTTACAGCATTCCCTGGCCAGGAATGGTGCCCATCCTTCACACACAGCTGGATGAGAGGGGGAAGGCTGTACGTGGCTGAACAAAGGAATTCGTTAGGAGGGCAGAAAAGTGTTGCTGGTTGTCTTAGGTGACCAAAATTGCAACTTCAGGTCAATACAGTGTGTTAAGAGTCAATGAATATCTTGGCTGTGAAAAAGAAATTTGAAAAAATAGTTGTTTAGATATATTTAAAATAAAATATATTAAAAATGTGATTTAGATGACTACCTGTATTTCCTTTATTTTAAAGGTTAAATATGTCAGGAAATGAACATTTAGTTGAAGGTTGGATTTTGAATCAGTTTGACTCTGCTTTATGTGAAATTCATCCAAAACCAAATTCTTTCCAGCGTTTCATTTCAATCTGAAAACAACAAAGCCAGTTCTGTTTCAGGAAAACACCAACTTATATTTTATATTCTGAGTTTTTAGTTCTGTGGCCACACTAAAAAAGCACTTATTCAGATGCTCTTAATTATTGATGCAAACATAGTCATCTCAGTGTCAATAATGAGCAGATAATTTCTTGTGCTGTATTGACTGGCAGTGCAGTGAGAAACCAGTAGTGTGTATTTCAGATTTATTTAACATTCTCTTCATAAATCTATTTCTCCTGCTCCTCTGCTGTTTTCCCAAGCATCATTATAGTGAAATACAGCAGCAGCACAACAGCACAGAGCAGAATAGAGGGAGTTTTGGAGATACAAGGCACACAGCCCACTCCAGGCACAAAGCAAAAGCCAAGGAAACACTGACTGAGATTTGTATACAGTTTCTTATTTAAAACCTCTTAATATCTAACTACAGCCTCACAGTTCCTATCCAACAGCTGCTTCTGTCAGAGTATTTATATATATATATATATATAAACTTTTCAGAGTTTATCTATAGATACACACACACAAATCCTAGGAGGGGAAAAGATGCAATTGACTTGCAAACTTTATACTCCTGTACTCATCCTCAGTCTTACAGTGCCTGTGCAAAGGGTTTCTGTGCACAGTAATCAGCAGGGCTGAAGAGCACATCAGGAAACTTCATCCAGCGCTGTCTCCTGGGTCTGTGATGCTTTGTGTGAAGGCAGGACCCTGTAGTCCTGCCCGTGAAGGGTCACAATCACTCGTCAGCTGGCAAAGGAAGGGGTTTTCAGCTCTGTTTTTCCATGTAAAAATAGACATGCTTTTAAAAAAGAAAAGATAAGCACACTGACTGGGGAAGGGGCTGGAGAACCAGTCCTATGAGGAGCAGCAGAGGGACCTGGGGTTGTTTAGCCTGGAGAAGAGGAGGCTGAGGGGAGACCTCATCCCTGACTACAACTGCCTGAAAGGAGGCTGTGGTCAGGTGGGTGTTGGTCTCTTCTCCCAAGTGACAGGTGATGGGATGAGAGGAAATGGCCTCAGGTTGTGCCAGGGGAAAAATATCATGCCAGAGATTGATAATGGTATGCAAACTAAGGATGAATGCAAATTTAATCACTTTTTTATTATTCTATTTTCCTGAGTAGGGTAATTTCGCATCTTCCTAAGTGGCTTGAACAGCCACAGGCTTGAAATAGTGATGATGGAATTTCCTGGGAACAAATTACAGTGGAGGCACTGGGATATTACAGTAATAGTGTGGTAAAGGAATGTGCCTTTTACTATATATCTCAGTCACACTGATGTATATTTTGGCTAACACCAAATGTCACTTGCAAAATGCAGTCTAGGTTGTGGCCTGTGTTTTTCTGGCCTCTCTCAGTCCAGAACTGTGAGCACTACGCCGCGTTAGCAGCTCCTGATCGTGGTCCTGTAGTGCTTTCCCACGCAGACAGGGCTCCCACTGATACCCACACAGACCTGCACAAGTTAAGGCTGCTGGACCTGTCCCTACCGTGGTAAAAATAGACAGTTACTTGGTTGTTTTCATTAAAAGGATGGGAAGGAGAGAATTATATAACAGGAGGGGTTTTGGGGTGAGCACTGGTTTATTTAAAACCTCCAGCGATAGCTGCTTTCCCTGACGGGAACTGGCTCTGCAGCAGGACACGAAAGCTGGGATCTTGCCATCGCTGGAGAGCAACACTCTTTTCTTTATTAGCAGACAATAAGGCACATTCAAGACATGCTAAAGAGTTGGAAGACAAGCACCCAAAGCAGAGAAATTCAAAGTGAGGGCTGGTGCTTGGGACTGCAGTGTTTGCATTTGCCTGCAAGGGAGAGGCAGACAGAGCTGAGGATGCGGCAGTTCCTTGCCAGTGCTCTTGGTGTTAGTGGGGATCTGGAGGCAGAGATGGTTTTCATTGACACCTGTGCTAATTGCTTGCTCTTAGCAGGCAGAAGCCCTGCAACACTGGAGCAACAGGGTGAGTGCTGAAGGCAGAGCACAACCTGGGAGGAGATGGCATTATTTATGGCGATGTGAGGGAAGGTCAGGGATCACTTGCAGGCAACGAGTGAGGAGAAGGAGTGCATGGGAGATGAAGGCTCTGTTAGCAGAAGAGTTTGATCCTTGTGTCATGCGGGGAGGAGGGATCTCGATGCTCCTAATCCTGCTGGTGACCACAACCAGGTCTCACCTACTCAAAGAATACAGTCCCAGATCTGCTGGAAAGACACGACTGGGCGCTCAGGGCAGCCCAAAGACTGGTTTATTTTCTCTAGCAGAGGCCAGGAGAAAACACTTGAAGAGAATGAGAGCAGAACTTGTCTACGGTGTCCCCATCCCCAGTCATTCTCCTGGCTGGTGCATTTCCTGATCCAGATATTCTTGGAAAAGTCATGCCTCACCAAAGCCCAGGAGAACGTTCATCACCTGTGGCCTTGCACCAGAGCCCCAGGTGCTGTGGGACAACGGAGACGGTCTGTGGGGTGGCTGCAGAAGGATGCTGTCACACCCCAAGGTCACTGCAGGCCTTCAGCACTCTGATGGCACCACAATGGGTGTCCTCAAAAGCCTCAGACCAAAGTATTTCTCATTGTGTGTGCGTTGATCCAAAGCCCAGTTTTTCTATTGTTTTCGGTGGCATTTGTTTTGGGCCACAAGGCCCTGAATCAATGCAGTGCTGAGTCTGACAAGTCAAGGGGACTAAAGCACCTGATTAAAACAAGGCTTTTTTTAAAAACAATTCCCTGTCTGGGTACCTACATGAGGCATAGAGTGGGATTTAGAAGGACAAAACACTGCCACTTCCATGGCATCAAATCAAATCCTGATGTGCTTTGCAGGGCACCTGGCCGTGGGCTCTAAAAGTAGACCCTCTTCTAAATGAAATACAGAATATTCACACTGGGAACAACAGGCTGTGTTCTTTTCTTGAACCAGTTTTATTGTGACACTGGGTTTCAGAACATGTCAAGGCACAGAAAGGTAGTAGAGTCATGTTGAAAGCCACCTGAAAAGCCTCTTTTCAGAACAGGCACTAAAAAAAAATACAGCGACCTTACAAAAATATATTTCAGCACAGACATTTGTTGTTGGCGTTGAGCCAAGGGGCATTTCTTACGTGGAGTCTCAAATAAATAATAAAAAAAAAAATGCTGGCACAGCCTTTGCTACAGCAGTTCCAGAGGAGTAATTAAACAGGAGCCATTTGGTGCCAGCTCAGGGAAAGCACACACCCGCAGTCTCCGAGGGTGAAGGATTGTGTCCCTGCACTCATATATGTGTGGACATGTTAGTTTTTAATTTTTCTTAGTCACACTTGTGCTTTATTTCCCAAGTATCCATGGCACCTTACTTCAACAAAGAGCTTGAAAGCCATATGCTGTTGAGCAAAGGAGAACACTCTTCTGATCTTATTTTTTTCCTCTTATCTCAGTCAACATGCCATTTTTTGATGCTTTTCCCAGGGCTTCTGTGACCTGTGCTTTACACCACCTGGCTGGTTTAATTCCTGAATTTTATATTAACATGACAGGCTCTGCAAAGGTGACCTCAACGTTAAGAAGACAGATGCCATCGGTATCTCTCAAGGGTAAATACTTGAAATTTGCTCCCTTTTTGTGTGGCTTGTCTCAGATTTTGCCTGAGTTCAGTTTTGCTCCTCCCTCAGATGCTCTAGATGAATGTTAACTGTAATTATTTTTCATGCTTTTTCCTCAAATATCAAAGCCTATTTCTTCTGTCTCTCCTGCTGCAGAAACTCATCTCACATGTCTGAGTGTTGTAGCTGGAAGAGTCCTTCTAACTCATAAGAAGTTGGGACTTGGGGGTTCAAACTGTGATGTTTAAGGTCCCTTCCAACCCATTCTATGATTCTAAGTCACAGGGTGCTATCTATCACCAGCAGAGCACATTTTCACCCCTCAGGCGAGAAAACAGACCTTTGCCAAGGCTTAGCTAGCTCTGTGTTCAGTTCAGCATCTCATTCTCATAGCAATCTCAGCTGAAAAACCACCTCAGGATCTGATCTGCCTGGCCCAGTGATGACTAACGTGGAGACAGGATTAGGCAGAAGTAGGCCTGGTGCAGATACCTGGCCCTGTGACTGGAGGTGGTGGCTTTTTTCTTTTTGCCCCAGTATGAGACATACCCAGTGCCACATAACATGAGGAAAGGGGAGCAAAGCCCATTCTCAGAGAGCACAAGGATGTTTGGGCTTGGAGTTGACCCTAGTGGATCCTTTTTGAGTGAAAAACCATAGACTTGGATCTAAAACATATGAAAGCATATCTCTAGAATTACCAGGACATCCTGGAACTGATTTTCCATTCTCTTTTTCTACAGTTCCTAGAGCAGGGAAGGGGAAAAATTTTGAATACCACAATGAGAGTGTTTAGACAGCAAATGGTCACCACCAAAGAGTGGATAAAGACAGGATGAGAGTCGCTGGTGTGTTCTCAGCATGGATGGGAGACTCTCCATGAGTAAATTTTAAACTATTCCTCTGCTTAGAAAGCAGAAAAAGGAAGGATATCAGGAAACCTATTCTATTCACTTCCTTATAAGCTGCCTAGTACTTTGGATCCCAGCAAAACTGCACACATAAGAGACCAAACATCAAGCCCAGATCCAGCCACACTCTTGGTGCTGGGACACAATTTATATTCTTTATATTTATATCTACTCTGGGCTGAGCACACTGCACTTTTCCTCCCAAACAAAGCCCCATATCTGTGCTATCTGCATCATATTTATCCTTACAAGACTGTCCCAGGAAGATTGTTTCATCTTTGGAAAAACCCTCTTTTGCAAACCGCATTGTGCTGGGCGCATCTCTCCTTTCACGCTCCTTCCCAAGGCAGTTACTTGTCTGCTATAATTTACTCTTTAATGCAGCACTTTCCTATTCTGTGAGACAACAATCATGAAGCATTTAAATTCCAATTGAGTAGGGCTGGAGTGCAGAGGGGCTGCGGCTTGCACAGCGAGGATAATGGGAACCTGAGACAGGGGACACCAGTTCAAGGCCCCCCAGGAAGGAAGGCTACAAGCTTCTCCCTCACATTCCCATCTCCCTAGAGATGTAAATCAAGAAAATGAAGGGAGGGGAAGAGGAGGAGGGGAGGGGGGGGTGTTTATAGAAAGAAAAGGGAAAATGGATTGAGTTGTGCTGAATTCTAAGACAAGGATCAGCTACACAAGAGAACTATTGAATAGCTGTGAAATCTGGAATTGAGCCATCAAAAAAGCTGCTGAGCTGCATGTGAATCAGGTTGATTGTTTTTGAGAAGCACCTGATTTTTTTTTTTTGGCCCCCCTCTCTCTCTCCCAGGCTGCGTGCTTAGCCTTGGAATTGGCACATGACTGCCGATGTGCTGAACTGCTTTTCCTTGAGATAGAGACGTTTTAGGGAGCAGAAGAGGAGGGGGAGTCTCTCTGAATGTGAAGGCCGTGGCATCCGGGCTGGAAGCTGACAGGTTCCCCACTGCTCCCGGCAATCACAGCGTGGAATTTACACTGCTGGCAGAGAGCGAGCAGGAAAAGTAAAGAGCTGGCAACTCCCTGGAAGCAGAGGAGAGAACTGCTCCAAGGGCTGCGTGCTGCTCTGGAGCTGGGCTGCAACTGCATTTTGGCCACTCTTCACCAGCTTTGTGCTCCTGGGAACTCACACTTCTTACCTTGTCTCTCAGGACAGAGCTGGAACCTATTTCCTACTGTTTTCCTCAGGAAAGTGAATTGCAAAGCCCCAACTTGATACTCCACTTCTCATCGTAGTGTCTGTTTCTCCCATCTGCACTTACTCTCTCTGCAGCCTTCAGTAGTAGGGGAAGCAAAGCACCAGGGTGCTAAGTTGCTGTTTTCCCAAAGAGCACTACAACTCCAGAGTGCCTGAAAAAGGCACCCTGAAGGGAAAAAAAATAGCAAGGCTGCTTTTAAAAATTTAGCAGTTTTCCTAGGATTGTGGAATGCATTGGGATTGCAAGAGTGAATCCTTGCCTTTCCCCATTTGGTATGGCTGAGAACTGTGTCTGTTCTAATTTATTATTATTGTATTGCATTATTGTGTAATTTTATTGCATTAAAAATCATGTGAATAGCACCATGGTGCTCTACAAACAGAGAGCAACACAGAGCCACTGCTCCAAGGAACCTTGTTAAACTGCCTCCAGATTTGACTCGAGACCTATAAGCTATTACCTTATGCAGAAAATATCTGCATTGTTTTATTGTTGTTTATTTATTGAGCACAGAGGGTAAGCACTGCACAGGGCAAACTTGCAGTCTGGACAGATCTGTCAGACTTTACATCTTCTGCATGGGATGTGCTCATGTAGCATCTTCCTTCTGTTGTAACTCATCCCAACACCACAGCATCTCTGTCTCTCCAGCAAACTAGCTGGAGTAGCCCACAGCCCCTGGAAGGGTGTCCAGACCCTGTAGATCATTTCTGCCTATAGACCATCCTCCTCCCACCCATCTTGGTCCCACTGAGGGCTGAGAGGCCCCTGGTACCTCGGAGCATCCCTGGGGTCATAGAATCGTAGAATGACCTGAGTTGGAAGGGACCCAGAAGGACCATTGAGTCCAACTTCTGTCCCTCCCCAGGACACTCCCAACACTCACCCCGTGGGGCTGAGGGCAGTGGCCAAATGCTTCTGGAATGCTGGCACAGTGGGTACTGGGACTGCTTCCCTGGGGAGCTGTTCCAGTGCTCCACCACCCGCTGGGGGAAGAACCTCTTCCCAATATCCAATCTCCCCCTGCCCTGGCACATCTTCCTGCCATTCCCTCCAGTCCTGTCCCAGGTCACCAGAGAGCAGAGCTCAGCCCCTCTTTCCCCTCCCTCCCTTGGGAGAAGGCACAAACAGCTCTGAGATCCCCTCTCAGGCTCCTCTTCTCCAGCTGAACAGAGCCAGGGACTTCAGCCTCTCCTCACACACTTCCCCTGCAGACCCTTCCCCAGCCTTGTGGCCTCCTCTGGACACTCTCCAGCAGTTTGATGTCCTTTTTACCCTGTGGTGCCCCAACTGCCCCCAGAGCTCGAGGTGGGGACATCCCAGTGCAGAGCAGAGGGGACAATCCCCTCCCTCTCCCGGCTGGCGATGCCGGGCTGGATGCCCCCAGGGCAGGGTTGCACTCTGGGCTGCCAGAGCTCGCTGTTGGCTCCTGTTCATGGGGTCATTCTCAGTGCCACCTCCACCCAACAAGAGCCTTGGGCTATTTCGAGCCTGTGTAGCAGCCACACACCAGGGCAGCATTAAGACAAGCTTTAATAGCTGTTGACTACCACAAAGCAACCGGGACGCTGCCATGCTGGTGTCAGCAATGATGCTGGAGATAACCGAAGCCCGGGGCTGAAGGCAGGGAAGGCTTCGTGGCAGGAGGGAGCCCGGCATGCCCTTCCCCTGCATCCCCAACCAGATGTCCTCAGGGGGTTATTTCTTCCCTTTCAATGGAGAAGACCCTCCCATGGTATGAAACTCACTGCAGGGAGAGAGGGAAGGAAATTCCTTACAATCCCCTCTCAGCTCCGGATTTGCTTTTGTGCTTTTGGTGCCGGAGCAGATCCCAGCATCCCAGCACCGGTTATGTATGAGGTGCTGCCCTGAGAAAAAAGCTGACAGATATTACAGGCTGACCATCCCACCGGGTGGTGGGGACTCTGAAAGAGCCCTGGCGGTGGGGACTCCGCTGCAGCAGGAGGTCAGGGGCAGCGGGAGGGCAGGCATTGTGCTCAGGTCATTGCTGCCCACCGCAAACCTCAGCCATTCACACGGAGCCCGACTCCGGGTCCCTTGAAGTTACTGAAAAGACTCTGGGGATGTCAGAAGATCTTGGACTGAGCCCTCAGTGTGCAAAAGCAGCTCTGCATCCTCTGTAACTCAACGGCACTGTGAGCTCCAGGAGCACCCAAAGATGCACCCAAAGATGCACAGGCTGACAGGCTCTTTGGTAGGTGCAGGCAGCATCTTCCTATGGCAGTTGCTAAAGCACCTCAGAAGTTTGCAATCAGGCTTTTTTAAAAAAACAAACATACAAAAAAAATTAACCTTCACGTCAGGTCCCAACTTGTATAACCATAGAACAGATTCTACTAATAATTTGCTTGCTTAAGTGACTCATAATACACACTGTGAGTTTACTTTTGGTTTGAGAGCAGCTGATCTTTGGAACAAACCGCCCACAGGCGTAAAATCATCTCACCCACTTGCTGGTTTAACCCTCTGAGTGCTCATGTGTCTCTAGACCTTGTTGAACTGCTGCTTGAAGGAAAGCCTGGTGTCTGGGAAATTTTGTCACCAAACAGGAAGAAATACCTGGAGAGGGGGTGATCTCTCCTTCACCTATTTCAGGCCGGGATGCCCTTGCTTAGGTCAGCAGCCCCCATAGATGAGCCCAGGGATGCAGGTGAAGGCAGGGACCGTCTGCTCAGTCCAGCTGCTGACTCGCTATTTATACATATTTTCTGCTGTGGCATTATTTTCCTTATTACAAGTTCTTATCAGGATCCTTTTACTCACCAGTTATAGACGAGCACGCTCAGCCTTTTTTCCCCCTCTGCCCAGCCTGAACCTCAGCAGTGCTAATACAAGGTTTGGAGGGCACCAAAACTCAGCACCTTGACCTCAGGCTGAGCACAGCATCCTGATGGGACACCACGGGACACATGGGCTGGTGCCAGTCTCAGGACACATTGCTGGGGTCAATAAAAAGAGCCAGGGCTGCTTTCATAGAGTTAAACTCTTCTCCCCTCCAGAGCACAGGGTGCCCACCCTCACTGCCTGTGTGGTGAGCCCTGTCTCTGTGCTTTGCCCAGACACCGCTGAGGTGCACAAACCGTGCTCTGAGGTCCCACTGCAGTACTGTGATGCCTTCTGCAGAGACAGAGACTACACGTGCACGTTGGCCTGAGGCTGCAACTCTGTGTGCCAGCACTGAAACACCCCCCAGCTGCAAAACGTGATCAGGGCACACCTCGTATGGCATCGATAGCACAAGAGTGACTCCTGTATTTTGCAGGTGGACATAACTGAGTCTGAACTGATGGAAGGGCTTCCCCAGGGCTGTAAGGAAAGCCCTGCCAGAGCATTCCCTGTAATGTAATTTAAGCCTCAAAACCCAGCTCATGGAGCAGGTGATTTTCCCTCTTCTGTGCATGTGCTTTCTCCCCTGCCCTGTGCTTTAGGCACTCAGTGCACGGAAGGTTTACAAGTACATCGAGTTGGCTGCAGGTTGCTGAATAGCAGCTTCTGGTGGAGACCTCAGATCAACACATTTTTAAAAGAGAATTTTATTTCCCCCCATCCCCAGCTTATGGATTCAGCCAGGCAAAAACCTGCTTGACCCAATTTCTCCACCTTGCTGATCAAAGGTCATGTTTTACCAGGATTATTTTTGTCTTCATTGCAGGCACAGCTGGTAAACAACATGGAGATTTTACAGTATTTAACTTTCTGATAGATTTATGGAGGCTCCCTGCCTGACTTCTTTTGCTTCTTTCAAAGCTTTTGCACTCACTCTTCAGATGATACCACGTGCTGTGTACCTTCAGGCCCAAAACCCAAGCTGAGCCAGAGAAAAGAGCTGTGTGTCGACAATTAACCAACCACCCTCCCCACAACCAGCCCTGAGCCTCCGCTCGCGATCACTTGCTTTCTGCAGAGCGGTCACGTTAGATCAGCACCTGCTGGGGAGAAGATAGGAAGGTATCTCCATCCAACACCTTGCCTTCTTTCAGTGTAGTAGTGCTAGGAAGGCTCCAGGTTAAATTTCCCAAGTTGCCAAGCCTCCCACCACTTGGATTTGAGGGACAGTTGTTGTTTCCCATTTAAGCAGCTGTAGTAGGGACAGTAGAGGGTGACAGTCCAGGCCTGGAGCTTCATCCCTACATGTGCCGGGGTAAGGGTTGCAGAAGGAGCAGAGGGTGTCCCTATGAGCACCAGGCCTGTTCCTGTGTCCCTGAGCAGAGAACAGGGACTCTCCAGCTTCCCAGATGAGGATGTTGGAACTGGATGATACTTAAGGTCCCTTCCAACCCAAACCATTCCATGACTGTACTATTCAATGTTCATTCCCATCCTCCCTGTGCACCAACCCTTTTCCCAGACTAAAGCCCTGCCTTCTGCCACACCTTCCTCAAAGCAGAATTTGCATTGTTTTGAGAGCTCCTGTTTTTGCAAGGTTGGTGCCAGCAAAGGGGTTATTCAAATTCTCTCTGCTGAAAGCTGCACTATGTCCAAAGTTACTGCCTCTGTGCCACGGTATTGATCAGTCAGTGACTCATGAGGAAATAATATTTCACCTTCCAAACAACAGTCTAATTAAATATTATTCAGCATATTTTATCTTTTCCCATCAACCTGCACTGGGTAACATATCTTATTCAAACACGAAGAATTCATACTTCCCTGGTACAACTATTTTCAATTATTTATTAAACAATGGAGATTGGGATGGGCTGAGTCCTGCAATGGTCAATCATTTCTTCTTTTTCTTATTGAGTCGACAAAAGGTGGAATAGGTGACCAGAGGTAACAACTTGTTCTTTGGTACTGGCTACTGATTTGGAAATATTTCAGACCAGGCTCCCAAAATAAGGACATTGCTCCTTCTTTAGAGGCATTAACCTCACTAAAAGTAGACAACACGAGACTTTGCTTGCCCTCTTGCCCTGGGGAAACAACACATGCTTTTGCTTTTTAATGTATTTTAAGTCCAAGTTGTTTTATTTCATTTATAACATGAGGTGGTCAAAGGAACCTCAAAGCAAGCTCTACCTAAAGCACAAAGCAAAGCCCAGACCCACTTAGGAGTCAGTTTTCCCAAAACTGTCACTACACATAAGCTAGGTGTAAGCCCTGCACTACCTAGGACAACCTGGTCACCCTCCCATGCCCCTACACATCCCACAGCTGGGGAATAGCTCCACCAGCATTGCAGGTGGGAGAAGTGAGCAAGGACCAGGTTTCCAGCTTCAGAAAGAGCATTTAAATGAGGCAGGGAAGAAAATGGATTTTTAAAAAAAATTCTCCTTTGAAAATCCTGGTCACAGATAAAAAAACCAGGGTAATTTAATTAGAAAATTCTGAAGGGCATAGCAGCCAAAAAGCCTCGACATTACTGTGAGACGGGAGCAAAGTATCTTAAAGCAAAGATATATTTTAAGTGTGGGTTAAATTCTCCTTGATTGCAGTGGCATGACAAGAGCTGGGGCTGGCTGGCTTCAGGAGACTGTCCTGATTTTTTACCAGGAAATGGTGTAAATGAAGTTAAGCTGCAATTTGTGAATAATTGAGCGATCAGCGACAAATGTTTCTGTGACACACGATAAGCCAATATGCAAAAAGTAAGCTGCTACAGCTACATCACATGTGGCTTTAAACTGATTATTCTAAATCATCCAGTGTCTCTGCTCACTGTGTGTTAAAAAAAGATTCCCCAAATTTGACCTTTACAAAGTTTAAATAAAAATTTTTTAAAAAATGCAATGGGAGATAAATCAGAGGAGATTTTGCTGCCGACTTGAGTGGACTCTGACCAGGCTGCCAACTGGAGCACCCACATGGGTAAAATGAGATGCTCGCCCTCTTCATTTAAAGAAATGTCATGCAAACAAACATTTTCAGGTCAAAAACCCCAGATGTGCTGGTTTCCTAAGTGTGAAATAATAACCCAGTGTGGAGAGCTGGTGTCACAGCTCCAATTTGCACAGATAGGCTAAGGGTAGCCTAGAATCACAAACCTGAGCCTCCCCAAATATGCACTGTTTGGAACATTGTGCCATAGAAAATTAATTGCATTCCAGCTCCAGGGAGCATTAGCACTTTTCTGAATTCAGGGCCAGCCTGAGGAGCAGCCGTGCCCTAGGCAAAGAATCCAGCCCCCTCCTGGCCTTTGCCCCTTCCTCTGCAGGGCTGAAAAGGAAAAATTATAATAAATCACAGCCTTTAGAGACACCCACTGAACACTGCCTGGAATATAAATGTATAAATAAAATAGGAACTGAACGTACTCATCTCAGCACTCGACCGTGGCTTTTCTTCCCTTCTCACTTTCATTTCAACTTTCCTTTCTTTCACCTTTGTTTCACAAACTCTCTTCTCCCCATCCCCTCCCCCTCACCTTCCTCTGTCCCCCCCCCCCTTTATTTTCTTTTACTTTTTAGCCCCTTTCCAAGACTGTCCTTTCTCACCCTTTCTGTTCATCATTCCCTATTGGCTCTTAGATCTCTTTCCTTCTTCCTCAGCACTTTTTTTTACTCTTTTCTCTCCCCCAAGAATGTCCTGAAGATAAGAGAATGGCCCTCTATCTTTCAGAGATTGCATCCTTATCACTCTTTTCCTTACAAATAGCAGTTCCCACTTAAGATATCTTAGAATCTTTCTCAATATGGGTATAAAAGAATCCAGAACCATTGGTTTCCTGTAGAAAGTTTGGCATATACGTGGTGTTTGCAATAGATTACTTAAGAGCAAACTTGTTATCCTTGTACAAGATTTCTGTGGCTGGAGATGGTTGGAGCATGCAGGTACTTAAAAACTGATCTGTACTGGCAAAGAGGCTCAGTCCTGGCCAACTGATACTCTTGTTATTCTTACAAGCTTGAGTTACTGTGAGTCATGTAGTGTGCAAGGAGTAAAAAAACTAATTCAAGATCCTACTGGCTTTCCTATTCATGAGTTTTATCACATTAACCATCTAAATCTCTCTAACATGACATAACACCCCCAATGGGGATGAATTATGTCAATATGAAGTTACTTACATCGCTCTAGTTGCTCTGTCAGGGGAAGGGAATGAAATACATACGTGAAGTGCTTTTATGTTGGGATACCTGATTCTGCCTGAGCAGCCACAGCTACAGAAAGTCTGACGCCGCTGGTCAGTGGAGCTGGAGCAGTACAGAAACTGTCTGTAATAACCTGATAATGGGGAAGAAAAGTCTATTTTGCCAATGAACAGTTCTGCAGCAGAGAAGCCGTGCAGTTATTCCAGGATCCCGTGGTATCCTGTTGACATCTGATGTATTGTATTTTCCTTATCAGGGTGGTTACGACACCTTTCCAAGAGAAGCATTTTGCTTACCCTGTTTCCCACGAACTCCCTCCTCTCTCTGTCTTTTTCTCACCCACTGACTCCAGCTTGCTCTGTGTGTCCTCAGTATTGGTGTTCTGGAGGCATGGCCATGGAAGGGTCCAAGGAGGTCTGGGAAATCTGATCTTGGTGTTTCCCCTCGTTCTATTAACCAACATTGACAGTGTTGATTTTTCTACTCCAGCTCTCCAGCAGGCTCCCCAAATCACGCCTGGCATGAGGGCGAGGTATCACCCTGCAGCCATGGGTCCCATAGCAATGTGTCCCATAGGCATGGTCCCAAAAAGCCAGCTCAGGGGAATATCCAGTGTCCACCAGGGCTCCTTCCAGCCCCATGGAGAGACCAGAATGTAGTGATGGACACTGGTACATGACCGTATCTCATCCCATCGGGCAGCGAGTCAAGCGTGCGAGCTCCTGCTCATGAAGACTGAGAAGCATTTCCAGGTCCCGCTGCAGGGACATCTCAGAGGTCCCAAGAGAAGAAACGAAGGCTTCAGACTTCAGACTCCAACAGTGGTCAGGGGTACACTGCCTCTGCCATGGTAATGTGTAGAGTGTGTGAATGTCTAAGCACAGTGCAAGGAGCTCAGTGCAAACTGACCCTGCCAGAAGGGGTCTTTGACTGAGTTACAGACACACTTCCATAGCCCATGGTAGCTGTGATCAACCACTCCTGAACGGTTGATGAAGACCCATTCCCTCACATAATCATTCTTATGGATAGTGTATGAGTTGTATGTTCCTGACAGGCTGTGGACGTGCAGACAAAGATCCAGTGTGATAAGTTGTGCCTTGGGAGGTGGAGTAGTGTGCTTTTTAATTAAGATCCTTACTTGATGGGTGTTTCTCCCTCTTCAAACTGTTCAGCAGAACCTACTCTCTGGCTCCAGCTGAACTTCTTGAGGGCCACGGTGGTTCACCTCCAAAATCTTGCTACAGAGAGATTAGCATTGCACTCAGACAAAGCACAGTGCAAAATTGTAATACCATGTACACATAAATGGTAGGTGATTCAGACATATTTGGGCTAAAAAGCTTGATTATATCAACTTCATCTTCAGTTGTGTTCGACCTCTGCTCCATGAGAGTCAACAGAATGTTTTGCCATCACGTTGAGTGAGTAGAGCTGGGAGCAGGGTTTCTTGCCAGAGTGAAAACCCAAATAGAGCATTGCTATTGAAAACAGGGAGTCTTGTTTAAAATATTTAAAGCATCTTTATTCCTCAGCTCTGCTTCTCAAATGGAATTTAATGTTCTGAGCAAAGGTGCGTATTTTCTCACAAGAAGAATAAACTTAATTGATCCTTTCATTTTTAACTCTGTGCCCGGTGGCAATCGGTCACCTCTTTGCAATAATATCTGCAAAGAAAATAATCTTTGCTGGATCAGACGAAAAGGGGGAGAAAAGAGTCACAGAATTAACTGGCAGAGCAATCTGACTGTTGCCCTAACATATGGGAATAATAAGTGCCAGCCAGATAAAACCTGAACACTGGGTTTTCATTTTGTTATTCTAAGCACAAAAATAAATATTTTTATGTCTACATGTAAAGAGTAAAAGCAAATAGAGGTAATATGTAAAAATATACATTTTGCTTCATTATGTGTAATAATACATATTGATTTCATTACAATATTTTTTTAAAGATCAGTTTGCAAGGGAATAGTTGTTCATTCCTAAAGAGCAGTCTGCCTTTTTCATCCCATCTTTCTAAGGTGTTGTGCTAGTATAGCATTAAGTGGAAATACTAAAAGGGCTGTATTATAAAGAGTTATATAGTGTTCTTTGAAAAAAAAAAGGGTATTTGCAAAAATGTGAACTAAAAATATTTTTGTTTTTACAATTGAAAGTGTCTGCCTTTTTTTTGCAGTCGTGGACTGCTATGGGCATGAAAGAAAAAGTACAGAGAGAGGGAAATATTAGGAGTGCTCCAACTGTAAAATATTTCAGGCATTAATGCACCAGGCTGCTTTGTGCACCTTGGTGCTCTGGTCTCTACAGCCCCCCTAGGAGGAGGGGGAGGGCACTGCTGCAAACTGGGAGCTCAGGCCCAGCAGAAACTGTGGCCCAGGACAGCCAGGGCATAGAATGGCAGGATGTTTCACAGCATTGTCCAGGTATAAGGAGGATCCAAGATGCCCTTCCGTGGGGTCGACGCAGCATGGGCTCTGCCGGTCCCTCCAGGCTCCTCCACTCACCTCCTCCAAACACTGCAGCTCCCACCTTCATCCTGTGCATCTCTCACAATGCTTGAGGGGCACAAGGACTTGGGCTGTGGCCAGTGGGTGCCTTCTGCAGCCAGACCCTGGTGTATGGCCTCTCGTGCAGCTGTCTTATTGGGAGGCATCCACCGACCCCCGGGTTAACCCAGGGTACAGGTGTCCCATCCCACTCTTCCAGGCTGGCAAGGGAGCTGCAGCCGGGCTCTGGATGTCAAACCACGCCTCAGACTCTGTGGGGGGACAAAATGGACACAGTCCTTTAGGACAAGGATAAGCAATTTTACAGGCACCATGGAGGGTAACTGCTGGTTTATTATTCATGAGCTGGTTTAGTCCAGGACACAAAGTGATATTGATGTGAATCTTGGGGGAATTTGTACAATACAAAGACAGAAAAGAGCAAAACCCAAAGGCAGGCAACCCTCTTGCCATGCCTCAAGGTGCAAAGATTACAGTACCTGCAGTGATTTTGCTGACACTGAAGCTGAGCTCATCTCCTTCTGCATCCAGTTTGTGAGAGCTTCATTCCCCACTCCAAAAAAATAAAACCCCTTCAATCAACTCTCAAGTTTCTTTGGCCCCACGTTCATACAACAGCCCATCTGTCTGTTTGAACTGCTATGGGCACACGGTCCCACCAGTGTCGTATCCCTCTATTGATTTTGGTCTGGGTGATGACACAGAGGTCAAAGATCAGCGTATATGTACATTATGCAGACTCTAAGGAATGCTGACTTGAGGTGCTTGCAACAACCAAGAAAGTCAAACTGGAGAGCACATTCAAAATATTAAACAGCAAATCCTGGCTTTGCAAACATTAGTGCTGGCTGCACATGAGAAACTTAAGCTTTTCCATCCAGCTAGTCTGTTCTATCAAGTATCACTGAGCCTGTGGGCTGATTTACCACACTGCTGTACAAGTGATTTAGCAGATATGGATTCTTTTTAAGAAATGTGCTTATTTGTTTAAAAGCCTGTTATCATGTTGTGGATTTGGACTTAAATGGACTTGTTTTTTTTTATCTGGCGAGTGGGTGAGTTTGGCAAAATTTTTAAAAATTTAATGAGTAGGTGTATGTATTGCAAAAAATGTCAGAGAGTGGAGAAAAAAAAGAATGGTTACCACAGATTTCAGCGTTCCAAACTGTGGATAAATGAAGTGATATGTCAGCATTTGTTTTCTTAAGGAAGCAAATAAATTATGCCTCCTAAAAGAGTAAAACAACATGTAGATCTCCATTTGCTACGGTCCTATAACCAATCAGAGAAACTCTCCATAAGCAATGCACACCCTTGAGAAAATGTATGATATTCCCAAAGAGGGTCAAAGTGCTTAGATGGGGAGCAAGAATGGGAATGGGTTGACTCTGAAAGTGGGGAAATTAGGGCTGACCCCAAGAACAGAAAACTAGTGCTGAAGGGTTGGGCCCATGAGGTTGGGAAGAGATTCAGTACTGGATTCATTGCTTGAGTTTCATATCAGATTTTTTTTCCAGAGATCCATCTGAATACCTCAAATCTGGCAGAGCAGGTTGAAAACCATGAATGAGGCAGTCTGGTCCCTGTGTTTTTTTCTCAGATAGAATTCCATTTGCATTGCACTGGTTTTTCTTCCAATTTGAGAGTAAACAAAGCTTAACCAAGCATCTGAGGAATTTCCAAAAGGCCTGGTTTAAATACAATTTTAAGAACAGGCAAAGATGTGATATGGTTATTTTGGAAAAAACATACTCTCACAATCTCTGAATGGATGACGGCCTCAAAGGGACTTTGTTTATCAGTTGAATCCCAGACTGGTTAAATTTGGCCTTCATTTTTTTGGTGGAATCAGATTTTGATTCAGCAGATGAGGAGAGCTGCTCAGAAAATGCATTGCAGAAACATACATTTCTTTGAGTTTACTCCTGAAAACACACTGAAAGCTTTTTGATCCCTTTTATTCCTAAGGACAGGTACAACAAGAAGACCTAGAAGAGGACAGTGGCAATGCAGGTGTCCACTGGGATCCACCTACCTTTCCTTCTGCCTAAAATACAAAATTTTTAAAAGTTTCTCTGCATTTGGAAGCTTTGTTGCTTTTTACTCCTTCTTGGCTTCCTTCCACAGCTTCTTCTCAACTCTCTGCTGTGACTAGCTTTCCTCTGAGCCATGCACAAGTACTCCACATTCCTCATTTTCACCATGCCCTGGCTCATTTAATGATATTTCATGTTGTTCTCAGCGGTCTGCCCTGAAGTCATGACGTTGTGCAAGATGTAGGTTTTATTTAAAAGCAGGCTAAAGACAAACAACAGAAAATACTGTCTCAGAAAGATGAAGAACGTGGATTATTTTTAATCTTATGATCTTCAAACTGGCTCCATCATTTCCAAATGTCTACTTGAAATAATGGAGTAGATCAAGGCAGAATTTTGGCTTTTCTTCCTTTTACCGCTCTTTTTTTTAATATCATCTTATTTTGTGTCTCCCCACAAAGATACCTCTTTTGGAAACATTCAGCTTCATGGCCTCGTGCCATGCTTTGTTTACTCTGTATTGTGCAAACTTTGGTGCAGGGATTTGTGAGGCATGGGCAAAGCTCTGCTTCTACACATGACTTCCATGGTAGGGAAGTTTTGTAAATAAACAGTCACAAACACCTTTGCAAATTTCAAGATGGGTAATGCCCTCAAGTGCATCTGAACCAAGGGCCCCAGTTCTTTGCCAGAGAAAACTGAATCTAGTGGAGGTTCATCCATTAAGAGGAACCAGGAGACTGGCCTATTAACTGGTGTTGTTACCAAGTCTTCCCTCAGAGGTTCAGAGGATGGGAGGACTGAAGGCAATCGCCCTTTGGCTGGGTTTTTCTAAAGTTGCCCAATAGACCACATCATTTATCAGCCTCTGTGAGGCTTCTTTCAGGAGACTTTAAAGGTTATACCCTCCAGTTTTGCTAGTCCACACAGGCATTTTTGCCCAGGGAAGATGGTGTTCAGCAGACCGTATTCTCAACTGGAATCGATCAGTGAAGTCCAGTACAGCGGGAAAGCTTTCACACCAACTGAAATATTGACCCATCAGAAGAGGGATGTAGCAACAGACAAAAAGAGCTTCAGGGAAGCCAATGGAGAATCTCCCATTGGCTTTCCCAGAGCCAAGACTTCACCCAAGTGAGCGTGTGCCCTCTTTTAAGGGCCAATGTACCCTGCAGCCTCCAGTTAACAAAAGCACTGTCCTCGAGCTGCCATAAAACACATTTGTGGTCATGCATGCAGCTCTTGGGACAGGCTTTATCTCATCTCATTGTTTGCTCTGTTTTAGCACAGAGCCTCGGGATGCAGCTTGGCTGCTGTACAGCATTTTGTATAAAGCTGGCCCTGAAGCCAACCACAGCTAAGAAGCTGTAATTTTCATAGAGACATCGCGTACTTTTTGTGCTCCTTAACTCAACTGTAGTCACAACCTCTCCTTTGCATGGGCAGCTCCTGTGAAAATAGGTTTTAGGAGGGACTTGAAAAGACTCTGCCACTGTGATGATTATCTGCATTGCCTGGTCTTGCTTGCCTCTTAAATGTAGCCCTCAATAGTTTGCCTTAAAAAAACCCAACAGCATTTCAGAGCTTGTAATCCATATTACACAGCATACATTGGAACCTGTAATTCCAATGAAACACATGCCAACCTGTCAAAAAACATCTCTGAAATGACTTTCTCTGTGCCATCTGCCTGTACACCAGTAGCTGGTCACCCTTGCCCCTTTCACAGCTCTTTAGCAAACAGAAACCACCACACAGAAAGGTACTTTAAAGCTGCTTGCTGAGACCAGAGATGGGGATAAACACACTATTTATCCTGCATTAGATTTCATGAAGCCCCCAAACTTTGTGCTAGGAGGATCTGAGCTACTTCAAAGGCACGATCTCTGCCCAAAGGAGATTTCAACCAGACAGAAGCCCTGAAGGTGGGGCATCGGGTGGCAGGGAAGACAAAGGGCAGCCAAATCACATCAAGAGTTCCCAACAGCATGGGATAGGTCTTTATGCACTCAGTTGCTGAAGCTCATTGAATAGATTTATAGTCCTACTTGGGTAATTCATTGTTGGCTAAGTAGGTATAAGATTAATTAACAATCTTGCTGGCCCTTAATTATAAATCTGGTACCTTAATTTATTGTCATTTCTTCCAAATAATGACTATGCTTAATTAATGTTAATTTATATTATAGTAGGATGCAAATATAATGAATCTGACTCCAGATTCTACAAAGCCCCCTTCACCCTGCTCCCAGGGTGTAATAGGGTCTTAAAGTGAGTGTAAACTTGATTTCTGCCCTTCAAGAAGGCTTTCTAGAACGAGCATGCAGGGATTTGCCATGAGTCAGCACAAGGCCATGACTTGCACAGCTGCTGAGAAATTGGGATCAAAGAGGCTGCCTTCATTGACTCCCTTGCCCTGCCATTAACACAGGAGAGCCCTGAGGCCAAGCAGTTGGTGTTTGTGTAGCACAACCAACTTGAGCAAGTGGGGGTTGTCCAGTCTTCATTACTGACCCGGTTTTGCCTGCCAGCTCCCTTTCCCCGTTGTTGCTCTGCTTCATGCTGCCCTCTGCAAGTCTGGAGCAAAGCAACCTGAGTGTAAACCAAGCTGGGCCTGGGGTTCAGAAAAAGGGCTATGAAATGTCAGCAGGAGCAGGATGCCTCTGGGCAAGGGGAGGGCTGGATGCTGCAGAGTGCAGGAGGAGCATCAGCCTAGGATGAGGGGAAGAAAGGTGGTCTGAAACACCTGACCTACAACACCCACGGGGTATCCTGACAGCAGCTTGGGGCAAAACTTTGCTGGTTGCAGCTGCATCATCAGGGTTGAGGTAAAAGGGTTTGCTTTTTGGGTGTGTTGGTTTTATTCTCTGCCTCCCTTTTTTTTTCTGCTGAAAACTAGATGCTTAAAGGAAGGAGGAATCACCACAAAAATCCCTGATCCATATAAAAATGGTTAATCTGCCTTAAGCATTGTGCAGTAGCCACTTCGAAAAGCTCTGTATGGTTTTAAAAAGCTTGAAAATGTTCCAAGTTCCACTCCTTTTGCTCAGTTACATCCTGAAGAAGTAAAAAGCAGCAAGTTCACTTTTCTAAAGAGTGCGGAAAACAAACTGTTGACCAATTTCCCAGAAGCCTCTCCATTTCTCTGGATTTAACTTTCTCAGTGCCACAGTGTGCAACAATAAGGGCAACTCTAGCTAAAAATCTCAGTCATTTCTCTGTAACAGGCTATGTGAGTCTGGATGCCTGTTCTGTTGTTTTTTATGATATTTTCATATTTTTTCCAAAATATTTTTCCCCCTGGTCCTGGAGAGAAGAAAGAAGTGTCCAAACATCATCGCCTGCAGATCTGGAAGCGTGAAGTATTGGTGTTATATATCTTCACATTTTTTAAGCCTAGCACAGAACAGCAAAGAACTGAGGAGTTGTCTGAATCCTTACCCATGATCTTGACCACTGAATTAATGGTTTGACTCTTTGGTCACAGAAATTCTCCCTCACTGCGTTATTGGTGTGTGTGCCTGGATCCAGCCTGTGTGTGTCCCTGTGTATCTAATGAGAGGGACTTGATGCAGATCCTGGCCACCAGAGCCCTTCCCCTCTGGTTGACAATACTTCAGAAGTAAGTTTGGATCTGAATTTATGACACAGACTAATGCCCTGGTGTTGGGTACAGTGAAAACTGTGCTGGATAAAGATAGGATCTAGTCCTGACGTTCCTTGTTTGGATTAATATTTATGGAACCTATGTCCCAGGCTTAAGATTTGAGGTATGGGAAAGGAATTGTGTTTTCCAGAAGCACAGCAGAGCCACATAAAAGTCAGAGGAATGAAAACAGGGCCTCAGCAGTGTTCCCAGCTCTGAGAAGTAGATTTGTGTAGCTGGAGCAGAGCTCAGAGAACTCACAACAAGGTTCCTCCGGGGGAAAAGAGGCATCACCTGTACCTCCAGAGCCAGGTCTGTTGGCTCCAACAGGACTACCTTCATGAAGAATACCTGTTTCTAAAATCATCTCGACCCTCTCCCATATGCACACACACACACTTTTTAAAGAAAAATAAAATGAATCTTCTCTTGATCCATCCCCTTGTGGAATATAAACAATT
This sequence comes from Dromococcyx pavoninus, assembly GCA_033558185.1. NCBI lineage: Eukaryota > Metazoa > Chordata > Aves > Cuculiformes > Neomorphidae > Dromococcyx > Dromococcyx pavoninus. The sequence continues at coordinate 310,604 of JAUMJL010000757.1, read as the reverse complement.
CCTGATAGATTTTCAGCTTAGGCTGGTGACAGACAGCTTGGTAGCTGCTGGCACGATTACTTACAGTCTGGCAAGCACCAGCTGACTGCAATCCCTGAGACGTGGTGTTTTTCAATGCTTGCTGAAGAGCAGATCTTCAGATCTGCTCAGTTCTCACCTAAGCAATAAAACAACTGGCCAAAATTGAGAGCCAGCAAACCAGAGACTGATCTGTATGAAAAACCTGGCCTGAATTGGCATAGTAAGGGGTGCAGATCTCTTCTGAAAAGTTGCCCTAAGCTGAAGTATTTGAAAACCTATCCCTGAATTTGCACTTGAGTGACCCTGCTAAGCGGACCCTGCGTAACACTCGTCCTGTTTCAGGGGATTTTGATGCCTTGATGGGATTCATTCTGAGTAAGAATCTAAATCACAAATAGATTAGGAATGGCAAACGAAATTCCTTTTTTTCCTCACACAAAAGCTGCATACAAAAAATAAAGCACCATCATTGCATACGCCTGCTCCCATCCAGCAAGCAAGCTGGAGCTCACCTCCATGCCAGACAGCAAATCTGCTCAAATTTAAAGCAGGTCCCAGCCCACAATGTTTACATCATGAAGCAGGGCAGACCTTCTGCAAATGGTTGCAGCCTTCCAAACCAGCTTGGCAACTGAGTCTATAACAAAATGAAGCTGTTAAAGAACACCAACAGCAGCCGAAGAGGGATAGAGTTTGAGGGGAGGGAAAATACGTTTTCCTCTGTCCCCTGAAAGAAGGTGAGAAAGGGAGCTTGTCCTTAGTATGTGTGTAGCTTGCACTGAAAATCAAGGACAGCAACTGTTTTTTTTCCTGAGGGTGATTGAATCAGACCTGTCTGTGCTTAAGTTTCCTCTATAACATACAGAGGAAAATCATCTGGAGAAATCTGGGCAGAGTCTTCAGGTACGGGAGCACTGGATGTTCTGCTTTGACAAGTTGGTCCATGAGCTGCCCTGAAACCACTGTTAAATGAAATAGCTCTCAGAGGACAGATATCACCAGTGCAGCATTTCTACACGCAGCCCCAGCTGCCCCATGCCTGGGTCATCTCACTCAGGAGCAAAAAGATTTGTTTTCTCTGTGTTCTCTATTTCAGGGCACTCCTTTGCCAACACACGATGTGTTTCAGCAACAGCAACCCATGTGCTGTGAGTCATCTGAACCCGTTCCACGTGCCCACATCATCTCCATGCACTACAAGTCTTCTGAGCAACATGGGCTTTGGAGAAAGAAACACTGCAGTGGACAGTTTAAGAATAGTTAATGAATGGAAGGATTTTCTTCCCTATGCTGCTGGCTGGCACTCGTCGTGCCTCCTGGGGCATGGGTGCTTTGACTTCCCTGTGGCAGAGAATCTGGCTCACCATGGGTTATTATTACCAAGCAGCAGGGCAGGATCTGGCCCAGGGTGTCAGCTCGAATTTGCCCCTGAGCCACACAAGCTGTTAAGGCTGGCTGGGAGAACACCACTCTTCGATAAGGACTCGGGGCCATGGTTGCACACCAAGCCCTGGAGATGCAATTCTCTCCTAGTTCTCAGTTCTTTTGTAATCATAAGTGATTTCTGCTTTGGAAACTTTCAAAACAGTTGCCTAGTTCAGACCATGTTACAAAATTTGAACGACTATTGAAACCACGGGATCCTAGAAATGGAGGGAAGAGCAAAACACTGTGAAATCTCCCTGTATCCCTGAGAAATACAGCCCGTTCCAAAAAGGGAGATGTCACAAACCTGTTTCTTCTAATTTTAAGTGTATTTGAGCTTTTCCTAATATCTAAGTGCCTGGGGAGAAGTTACTCTATGCCATTACAATTCTCCAGTGTTTCAGGCAAAACTGATTTTCCCTTACCAACCAGAGCAAACAGAAGTGGGTTTATGTTCATGCAGGGGCCAGGCAAGTGTGATTGATTTCCTTCAGCACCTGACCACAAGGATTACATCGCCTTCTGTTCCCATGCTCCAACACAGACAAGTCCATGGGCTGTGTCATCCTTTCCAGCTTTACAAACAGGAGTTGTTTTCTCTACTTTTCTTTCTGTGCTTTTCTGAAATTGAGTATTGCCATTTCTAAGCAAGGTGGTTTATACAAGCAAGGTACATGAACCTGGTTGGTGGCCTTTTTAATATTCTTTCCTTTTACAGAAGGGGATAATTAGCAAAGCTTTTAAGTCAGGAGCACACAATATTTCTTGAACCTTGCATGAGAACTGCCTTTCTGGTAAAGCAGGGACAGGAGTTTTTAATGGATTGCCATGGCAACCTGAACACCTGACTGTATTTAATTTCTGTCTCTAGTGCAACCTATTAGTTTTGGCCTGAATTTAAAAACAAACAAACAAAACAACAAAACCAAAACAAAACTAACAAACAAAAAAAGACACAAAAAAAAACCAACCCAAAAAACCCCTCAACATCAAGAAAAACCCTAAGAAGGTCTTATCCTCATTTAGTGCTGAGGGAAAATCTTGATTTCAGCTCAAAGTTGTGGCATTTGCAAGTGATTACCTGCATCCTTTTACAAGAAACACCATTTTGAGTGAGGATTCTACAATGCTACAACGTGAAGGCATTTAGCTTCTTTGTCAGCTTCCAGGTTTGATTTCAGTTTCCAATATCTTTGCCTAGACTTTTCCAACAGGTTCCTTACAGTGTCCTCCCCTGGGGAGTCCTGCCTGGGACATGGGATCCACAAACATTTATGGAGCTGCTATATGCTCTCTTTGCAGTTGAGCTACTGGAAGGTAGAAACCATTCCTGGTCCTGCTGAGGTTTTGTCCTTGCCCTTCATTTTCCATCTGTGTCAACCTTACATTTTCCAATGTGAATCAGTTGGGAAGAAGAATAGGTTTTGTATTGTAGGTCTTGAATTGTTCCTTTCACAATTGGATCCTGGTTTGTGGATAAAATTATGCTAATTCAAGTAATATGTTACAATAAATCATGAGCATTTATCATTCTTTAAAGGAGAAATGACAAAAACTGAGTGCATTTTATCAGATATATGTGACATCCCAAGATATCTTTGTCTAGCAAACTCAATTTGCAGCTATTGAGAGCAGCCCTCTAGCCTTTAATTCATAACAGCTCAAGCAGCGTGAAGCTGACTTCATCTTGTCATTATCCTGTGTTTGCATCTTGTAATATTAATCTTACTCTCTGCAGTTACAAATGTTCTCACCAACAAAAGAAGTGCTGCACACACTCTGCCCGCCTTCCAGGGCTCCCGAGCCGTGGCCGAGAAGCCACTCACTGGACTGTTCCCATCTAAAAGCAACTCACCACAGCAGTGCCTGTGCACTCCCCATAGCTTCTGTGATGCTGTGAGGTTGTCTTAAACATAGTGCATGAAACATCCTGACTGGAATGCTGCTGGCGAGTATTTCCGTAGGGCCTGCCTCTCTGAGTGTGTGAGGAGAGGCTGAAGTCCCTGGCTCTGTTCAGCTGGAGAAGAGGAGCCTGAGAGGGGATCTCAGAGCTGTTTGTGCCTTCTCCCAAGGGAGGGAGGGGAAAGAGGGGCTGAGCTCTGCTCTCTGGTGCCCTGGGACAGGACTGGAGGGAATGGCAGGAAGATGTGCCAGGGCAGGGGGAGATTGGATCTTGGGAAGAGGTTCTTCCCCCAGCGGGTGGTGGAGCACTGGAACAGCTCCCCAGGGAAGCAGTCCCAGCACCCACTGTGTCAGCATTCCAGAAGCATTTGGACACTGCCCTCAGCCCCACGGGGTGAGTGTTGGGAGTGTCCTGGGGAGGGACAGGAGCTGGACTCGATGGTCCCTGTGGGACCCTTCCAGCTCAGGTCATTCTATGATTCTAAGTCTTCCTCAGCTACGTGTCTTGCTCTTAACAAACACGTCTGTGAACATCTTCACCCGTAAGCGTGAAATGTGTCCATGTTAATGAGTCTTGAAGCCAAACAGCCCCTGATGATCTTTGATGACTAGATTGGCCCCTAGAAGCCATAAGCTGGCTGATGCAATTAGATGTTTGTGCCTGTTGCCTTAACGTGGAGCTGTGCAGGAGCAAAATCACACCCAGTTTGCATTCCAACCCCTTACAGCTGTGTTATTGAAAAGTGTCTTTTTCTCACAACAAATACATTAGCAATTGCACACTGAGGCTGTGAGTTGTAGGCAGCTTGGTGGAGCTTTGGGCTATGCCCATTGGATTTTTTGTGTCTTTTTCATACAAAAGACATAAAAAGTGAAACATGAGCTGATGTGACTGGTTTTATATACTGTGAAGCAAGGGACATTGAGCAGTTTAATATTTTACCACCATCAATCAGTCCTTTCTCCCCAGCTGAGAATACATTTGGACTCAACTCACAAAAATTCCTGTTTGTGTCAAAATTTGAACAAAAACAAAACCCCAACAAACAGAAAATATTTTGGCCACTCTCCTGAGACGTGTTAACTGGTAGCTACATTTTATTCTTACATGGGTTCTTCATTGTTAGCAACACAAGCTGGTTTTTGTAGAATAGTTTGTACAAAAGATATGATAAATATTTTTGTATGTGGTGGACCCCTAAGTCATGGAAAAATACCATATACATCACTGGATTTTAACTGAAGGCTTTAAAATATTCTTCAAGACTAGCGATATATGTTGATTGGCTTTTCTTGGTTTATAGCCACAAACATTAAGGCTCCAAAGCCTGAACAAAAGGGGGAAAATTGCAGATGCAAATAAGAACTATGTCTCTGCAAAATCTAGTTATAGTCTCTAATGACATTTGTTACCCCATTCCAGAGAAATGCCTCATTTTTTCCCCAAAACACATTGGGCTTCAAACAGCAAAAAGTTGCTTTTGACAGTGGGACTGGGTGGCAAAAAGAAACTGAATAATTTCCAAGTGTGACCAGAAACAAACAGAATACACCATGTGGGGGTTTGCTGTACTGTGAAGTTTTTATTGTGGACGGGTTTGGTTGTCTTCATGACACATGAAATGACAGAAAGACAGGAGCCCCATAGGCTCTGACCAGCAAAAGCCATTCAAATTTCAAAGCAGCGCTCAGAGTTGCAGAGCAAGAACAAAAATGGACATGTGGGAAGAAGAGTGTTTCTCAACACACACACAAAAAAAACCCAGCAACAAAACCAGCAAAGTTTGGAAAGGTTTCAGGCATCTTACAATGGAAAGAGTGCATTGTATGTAACTTCTTAACTTTCCCGTCGAGTTATTATTGCTTACTTCAGTAGCCAGTTATACGAGTAGAAAGGCCATTCCTGCCCTCCAGAGATCGTTGCCAGAAGAGATTTGATGAGACAAATGAGGTGGAAAAGCCTCATTTTACAGATTTTTGAGACAGTGGGAGAGTTTGAAACCTAGATCAGAGAACTTATGTGTGTGACTAAACATCCTTCTAGAAACAGGCTTTGAAGACTTGGCGGCTCTTGCACAAGAAATCTGTGGAAAGGGTGAAGTCCCCCTGAGAGTTTCCATTCAGAGGAAGAAAGTAGAAGTCCCCCAAGTGTTCAGAACCTCTAAAGAGCATGTCTGTGTCGGATATCCTTCTGCTACAGCTTGCAATAGCTTCAAATCATCACCTTCTTGAAACCTATGACATCTGTTCTCTAGGCAATCTTGGAGAGTATAGACTTGTAATTTCTCCTAATTAGGGAATTGCTGAGGAAGATGAAGCCAGGAGGGAAATTCTGCTCCTACTTGCTCATATTTCCTACCTCCTGTTGTCCACAGTCTAGTCCCTGCTCGTGTACTCTCAGATCATCTGGAGCGGCATTAATTAATTAATAACTTGTCTTTATGTCTAAGATCAGTTAGACAATACAGACAAAGCTTTTCCTTTATTACTCTCCCTAGCTCCTGAGAGAGCATCTCTCTTGCCCTGTTCAGAGAACATCCTTTTTTAATTAACTTTTTTATTGAACTGTTTAGAAAAATCAGAATTACAGAGCTTCAAAGATACAATTAGCATAACATAACAGTAACATCAGTAATGAGAACTGGCATGCATTCACCCAACAGGGCATGATTACACAGAGCACAAAAGCAGCTTCTTTCTGAAATACCAAAAAGTCTCAATAGAGGCAACCATCGCCCTTGTGTTGCACAAGCTGAGAATTGCCTTCACATGTTGGTTTCTGCTCCACACAGGGATGCAGAAACTCTTGCAAGTGTATGAAGAGCCTGCAAACAACAGGACACGCCATCAAAGGAGAGCATCAGAGGACAAACTTCTAACTGTCTGTGATAGAGAAGTAGATGCCTTTAAAATGGAATCCCTCCCTCTGGCTGTTTCAAAAGCTAAGGAAGAACTGGACCAAAAAGAGAACCTACAAACCACAGAATGAGCGCAGATTTTGTGTGGTATTGGAGGGCTCCACCAAGCATAGCTGAAGTCACATATATTCATAAATAAAAATGACAGAGAGTTAGAGATTGTCAGCCAAAGAGAATTGTGAAAGGTGCCATGTGCTCACTCGCAGACCTGCTTTATAAGTGGATGAACTTAGCAACGGAGAGCACCAAGCTTTGGGTGGACAAGCTCTGGTATTATTGCCTCAAAATCCTCTCAATATTTGTTTTCCAGCATTGTTTATGTTTTTCTTGACATAGCAAAAGTTCTAAAACCAGAGAAGCATTATATGTGTAATACCTAGAGACAAGTTTGCTCATTTTTTCAGGATTGCCTTGTGAGAGGTCTCCCTTCTGCTACAAATATTTCTGCAAGTGGTAACATAGCTGTGGATTTTTACAGGCAGGAGTACGGCACAAGCACATAGGCACCTATTCAGAGCAGATGTTTGACTTGGAGTACTTACCCTAACCAAGATTTAACCATGTGGGTTGAACATGGTTGGAGAGTTTTCTAGCCCTAGCAGTCCTGTATGACTATGTGTACAGAGATATTTATCAGTAGATTAGATCTATGCAAACCCAGCACAGATTTTAATAAAGATCTTATAGTAAACAAATCTTTCTGAACTGAAATCTGCAGTTCCCCCTGCTTAAATTTAGTCCATTTTTTGGTGTTTTCTTGAGGAATCAAAAATATTGAGTCTCCTGCAGGAACCCTCTGAATGTTTACCTGTGTGTCTTCAATTGGAGTTTGTTTAACAGAGAAATATGTATTTGTTTCTTGACTTCTCCTTACATGCAATACTCTGCTTGTCCCTCCCTCACAGAGGACCTGGTTGCTTCCCTCTGACTCTCCTCCACCCCAACGGTGGTGCATGGTGACAGCAGCCTGACTGGGGCCAACAACTGGGTGTTGTGTTTGTCTATCATCAGCTGCATCAGACAGAAGAGGAAAAACAGTGAAATCTGCAAAGGGACTTTGATGTAACAGACATTTTAGGTGCTCAGAGCCTTCAAAAGTGTGAACTCCCATTTAACTGTTGATATACCTGATGTCTTTCTGCCCGTTTATGACTGTAGATCTGTCTCAACATCAAGTTATCCATGGACTGTGTGAGATGTTGGGCTGCAAAGGTGTTGTGTTGGCAAAGCATTCATTCCACTTGGAGAAAATTCATCCCCTCAGGTCATCTAATGAGACCTACCTTCTTGAACACTGGCAAAGACAAACTCTGCTCAGGGTCTTTGCCCAGCCTGGGTTAATATTTTGTGAGACTGGTTTCTGCCACAAAATGTTAAGTTGTCACCAATCTGTTTAAAATGACACAGTTCAATTATTTGGAGCTTTGACACAAATACCTGGGGGACCAGATTGAGGATTGCAGTCCTCAGCCCTAGGAGGGCCATGAAAATAGGTGTATAACAGGGACTATTACAGAGAACAGCATAAAGCTTTGCTTGATATCTCCTTGCTTTTCTTTATGGCAAAGGTCAAACTGTTGTCCCAACCTTTTGGAAATGTTGAGCTACTGATTTTCCATCCCTTCCAAGTATTTTGACTGCGTGTCTTGCACTGGATCATCTTTTGAGGTTCACTCAGCGTCGCACGCACAATGAGGATTTCGAGGCGGTGCAAGGGCACATTGTGAAGGCTGCTCTGAAGCAGGATACGTGTTAGCCATGCTAAACTGAAAAAGAGCAGGGGCTGGAAGTTACAAACACAGTTGTGTATACAAAATTCATTTTCTGGCTACTCCCTTGAACTGAGAACAGCTAATCTTAACAAAACAAAAGCAGACAGGCAAGAGACACGGTCCAGAAAGGCACAGTCAACCTGACTTATCAAACAACCATGTTTACCTTTTGACACTGTTTTATTCCATTAACAATTACTGATCTAAGACAGTTCTGCTAAGGTATTGGAAATCTTTACAGCTCCAGGGGGAAAAGTGTATTCTCTTAACAGTTTTGTTAGCTCAACAATTTATTCTTTATTTATATTGGCTTTGATGTAGAGAAGAAAGTGAAAAAGAATGTAGAAAGTGGGCAGTTTCATAATATGAGTATATTTATCAAGTGAAAGAAGCTTAGGAGACAAGGAAAAACTGTAATGTGAAGCACTGCAAAAACACAATTAGGAACACAAGTATGAAATTACGCACAGTATAACCTGATTTCAACCTTTGCTTGCATGGTGTGAAGGTAAAGATTTATACTGGAATTTCCAAAAAAATAAATACCTGCTTTTAAAATATAAAACTCAACCGGGAATCTGCAACACCAGTTGGCATCACTCTGCTAGAAGGAAGTCTTTGTGTAGAGGACACGATGGCTCAGCACTTTTTAAACTGCTGAAAGGTGCCTGAGATCAGCCAAGTTTCCTGAAGGGTCTTGGGATTACATCTATTGGAGGAAGGAGAAGGGGAATTGCAAGTATGAAAATATTTTGATGATACTTCTACATTCCAATCAGTACTGGGTGGGTTCACTGGTGCCCTGCAGAAAGGTTTGTGAGCTTAGAGAGAAGGTGATGCCTCCCTTACAGCCTCATCTCTGAGCCATAGTGGCTCACACATTTACATCAGTCTTAAATTCAAGAAGGACATTGAGGGGCTGGAAAGTGTCCAGAGAAGGGAACGAGGCTGGGGAAGGGGCTGGAGAAAAAGTCCTATGAGGAGCTGCTGAGGGAGCCTGGAGAAGGCTGAAGGGAGACCTCATCACTGTCTGCAACTGCCTGAAAGGAAGCTGAGGAAAGGTGGGTGTTGGTCCCTTCTCCCAAATGAGAGGTGATAGGAGGAGAGTAAATGGCCTCAAGTTGCACCAGGGCAGGTTCAGACTGGATATTGGGAAGAATTTCTTTACTGAAAGGGTGGTCAGGCACTGGCACAGCTGCCCAGGGAGGTGGTTGAGTCTCCACCCCTGGAGGTGTTTAAAAAACGGGTAGATGAGTTTTTGAAGGACAGGGTTTAGCGGAGGATGGGTACGGTTGGACTCAATGATCTCCAAGGTCTTTTCCAACCAGAAGATTCTATTACTCTAACTTCCCTACCATTCCTCTGCACAGACGTGGAAACTCTTACAGACAGCATCTAGGGACCTGGATCTCCCAGCTAACAAAGCTTTCTTGATCTCCTAGGCAATAGGAAATAGCTGTCTTTCTAAGCATTCAGCTTGATTTACCCTCAGTATGGCTTTTCCTCTCCTGAACCAAAAACATTCTCCTTCCCTGTGTATGTGCAGAGTTGCAGATGGTCGTGCACAGGCTTTGCACGCTTGACAAAGAAATCACAGCACTCACCTACGATGATAAAAGGTTTTATGGGTTCTCCTCTCCTTGAGACCGGGTCAGCTGGGAGATGTTCTGCTGCAATATTTCTCAGCAACTCCTTAAAAAGATTTTCTGCTGGATAACCAAAATGACAGAGATTTTCAAACCAGCCTCTGAAACTGTGAAAACATGTGTTCTTCTGTGTGCAAACAGGAAATATACCTTGGGATATTAAGATCAGGTGGCTGGATGCATGCTTGCCCATTTTGTGCACACAAATCCCTGCTTGAGTAATTTATTGGATTTACCTGATTTAGGGTAATCCCTGAGATTCCCTCAACAGACCCTGCCCCTTCTCTGGTCCCTTTCAGGGATTACAAACTGTTTCCTCTGTCCAAGGTTGTGGACTATCCCACCTGGAACGGTGGTGGTTGTGCTGGGTGGTGCACAGCCCTGCCTTCAGACACTACCAGGTGCTGGCTGAGCGTGGAGATCATCCATCCCTGTAAAACAAACGCAGCAAGGACCATGTTTTTTGTACATAACCTGAGATGAGCCATCTGCAGGCACTCATCACAGGGATTTGTGTGCACACAATGGGCAAGCGTGCATCCAGCCACCTGTTCTTAATATCCCAAGGTTTATTTCCTGTTTGCACACGGGAGAACACATGTTTTCACAGTTTCAGAGGCTGGTTTGAAAATATCTGTCATTTTGGTTATCCAGCAGAAAATCTTTTCATTTAAAGAGTCGCTGAGAAATATTGCAGCAGAACATCTCCCAGCTGACCCGGTCTCAAGGAGAGGAGAACCTAAATTGCTTTTTTTCCTCCTCCACATTTTTCTTTTTCTTGAGGGTCCCTTCTCAGGCAGCAGGATATCAGTTGTCCTACGAGGCAGACAAAGAATTCTGTATTACCTCTTAGTTTCTTATCCAATTGTTTTCAATGGGGAAGTTTGTTTTTCCTGTATGATTGAAATAATTACCCTGACAAGGCAAAGGACTGGGACAGATGTTCTCCCTAAGTGATAACAAAAGCAGTGTCCTTCAGCTTTGTGCTGGCTGTGAAATCCACTGCCTTCCCATGATATCCCACCATGGGATGCAAGCAGTGGAAGTGGAGTGCTGTTGCTGATCTTGCTTCTTTCTTCAGGAGAGAACACAGCAAAGTCTACAGGGTTAAATCAAGCTGCACATTCACTCTCTCCAAAAAGGAGAATGACTTTTTAAAATGTTCCTAATTGTTGCAGGTTACCTGCCCTTTACAAGACAGAATTACTGTAGTTTTGATATTTCACCATGAAATGGTGCTGCCCGCTGTCAACAGCTCAGGGAACAGTTAATTATATTTTTGCACAGCTGTTCATAAGAGCGTAAAAAGCTGCTGTTCTCCTCCTAAAAAAACCTAAAAATCTTGGCATAAGTTCTTTGGGGAGAACAGTCACCAAGTGTTCAAAATACTTGTAAATGGAAAGCCAATTCTTCTTCATTTTGTGAGGTAAAAGTGCATTTCCTCTGGCGTAAAGGGAATTGGCTTTCTATTTTGGGGTTGAGTTGGGAATGGTTGTGTTTGGAATTGAAGAGGATTAGGAGTCACCAATCCTAGAAATGCCACTCCAAGTCCAGGGCCTATTTCTGCCTGGCCATACCAGGGAAAAGGCTGCAGGTTGCACCCTAGGAATGCATTTGTGGGGATGGACCTCCACTGAGCTCATGTGCATCGAGTCTTTAGGTTGTCTGTGTCCTTCTAAATCCAGGTTGTTCCTTTCTGACGGACAGCAGATGCCTCAGCTTCATGGTCTAACAAATCCATAGCTACACCAGCAATTTGAGATTGGCATTTCTGGCAATGCTTGAGGTGTCTACATCCTGCAAGACATAAACAGTGCCAGAGAATTTACAGTGTAGGTAGACAAACCAGACAGAGGGTGTCGGGAGCTTGTTTAACTCGTTTATCTGAAAGTTTTGATTTGTCAAAAATGAACTTCTGTTGTCAGGCAAGGCCCTCTTTCAACAAATTCTAGCCCATCATAAATAATTGAAATACTTTATTTGGATATTTTCTAAACCAAAACTTTGACTCTCTGATTTTTAAATGAGGAAATTATTCTGACTTAATATAGATGTGGAGTGGTGAGGTTTTTTCTGGTTTTCAACAGTGGTTGAAACCAGAACAATTTGGAAATATTAATATATTTGTACTGGCCCAAAAAGATCTCTTTTTTTCTTTTGAAAAGCTCTTTTTTCTTTCCGAAATTCATATTCTCTGACTTTTTTTTGTATTTGAGATGGAGGGGGAATGTTCACTTCAAATGTTTGTGAGTTAAGGTATTGTTTCGAGCCACTTAGAGAGCATGGAGATGAGGAGGCATGAGTGTCCCCTTGGCAGTATCCCCACCTCAGTCACCCTAAAAGATGTGTGGTTAATTAAGCTGCATTTCTTATGCTCCTTCAGCAGGCAGGGAAGAAAGGTGGGTCCAAAGGAGAGCCACAAAACTGATCAGAGGGATGGAACACCTCCTGTCTGGAGGCAGGCTGAGAGACCTGGGCTTGTTCATCCTGGAGAAGACAAGGCTGGAGGAAAACCTTATTGTGGGCTTTCAGTACTAAAAGAGGGCTTATAAGAAAGTTGGAGAGAAACTTTTTACCAGGTCTGTAGTGATAGGACAAGGGGTTATGTCTTTAAACTGAAAAAAATAAATGTAGAGTGGATATAAGGAAGAAATTCTTTATGGTAAGGATGCTGAACGGGTTTACCAGAGAAGCTGTGGATGCCCCATCCCTGGAAGTGTTCAAGGTCAGGTTGGATGGGGCTTTGAGCAACCTGATGAGAGAACCAACTGCTGTCTCCAGCCAGATCCATTGCTCCTTAACCCAAATCACAAGGAAAAAAACCCAGTTGACTCCTCAAAGTCACTGACAGAAGGAAGAGTGCAAACCCCTCCTCCTCTAGCCAGGGCGACGCAAGACTTACAGCACCTTCAGGGTGCCCACTGAGCTGACTTGGACCACCTTTCACACCGTTGGGGTGCAGCCTGCTGAGGACTTCTACAGCATGGGTGATGCAGTAGGTGCTTCCTAACTCTGGCACTTCACCCTCTGCAAGCCCAACAGAGGGCCTTTCCCAGGCAATCCTGTCTACTCTCAATTTCTCAAGGCCCCTCCTTGCATCATCCACAATGCTTCTCTACCTCTCTTCTGTCTCCTGGAGTCATCAGTGAATCCCTTGATGCTTTTACAGCTTTAGGGGACTCATTGTTGACATATGTTTCTATTCCAGGCACATGCAAGGCTTCCCCTAAGTGGCACACAGTTCCATCTACTCCAAAATATTGTGAAAATCAGGTGGAAATCAGTCCATTGTTGCAAAAATGTCACTTAGCAGCATTGTGGTTAACAGGTCTATTTTCTCCAGTGATTCTAAGCAGTTGAAATACTTTCCTTTAGAAGTTACCCCAAAACTTTAGTAAGCTTTTATGCAAATACAAATAACTGGTTAGTGTTGTTTTAGTCCAAAAGCTGGGTTTTGAGGATTTTAAATGGAGCCAAGACATTTCTTCCTTTTATAGAGATACGAGTTTTTATAGCTGTGCATTGAAATCCCTTCAGGAGACTAACAAAAAAAATTGAAATTCAGAAAGGTATAATTGGTGGCAATTTAGTTTTGAGAAAAGCTTTTAGGAAAAAAAAGCTAAGAAAAAAAGAAAGCTTTTAACCATTTTTTGTAGATCTTTAAAATAGTAAAACATTACTGTAAAAGACCAACAGTAGCTGGATAGTCGAAAAGAGGTTCCTTATGGGAGAACTAGACAGAGAGATGGTCAAAAAATGAATAAACAGTTTAGCAAACTAAAATCTGGCCCACAAAATCCCAACTCAATCCTTTCAAATTAAAAAGTCTTAAAAATACCTTGGAGTTTTCAGTTTTAAATAATTCACTACAGTATAAGTAATTCTGAGCATTTTTTCTGTCTTCCTCCTTCCTACTGGCAGTCTGTAGTTTTTCCAAAATTGAGAAACTTTGGAAAATATGGATAACTTACCCAAAAAATATAAAGAAATATTGTTTATTGCCCTGCATGGTTTCTTTGCCAGAAATGGGACATCTGAAAACTCCCAATTAAAATATATCTCTGACAAAAAAAAATGAAGGAAAGTGAATTCCAAGCAATTTGCCTGATTTATGTGAAAAGACACCAGTGGAGTTATTTAGAAAAAAAGCTGCCAAGATTTACAAACAGGCTCCTGTCCCAGCAAAAGCACCCAAACCACTAGAGCACTCAATTTCCAGCTCTCTACCTAAATATGAATTATTGCTGTTTTCCCATGAGAAAATGCTGCTTTCAGTTTTACTGAAACATCATCTTCAGAAGATGATGTAATTAAGAAAACTTTTACTTTCTTCAGTAAGAGAAGTGAAGGGCTTGTGGATCTGTTGGCTTGGGTGTTTGGCTGTGGATCTTACTGGGTGCTCCTGTGTTTCTTACTGAGAAGGACTTTCATTTAGTCATTAGGAAACATTTCTTCACTGAGGCCCTGGCACAGCTGCCCAGGGAGGTGGTTGAGTCCCCATCCCTGGAGGTGTTTAAAAGACAGGTTGATGAGCTTCTGAGGGACAGGGTTTAGTAGTGGACAGGGACGGTTGGACGCGATGATCTCAAGAGTCTTTTCCAACCAGATGATTCTATGATTCTAGAAAGCTGAGCTGTATTCATAGCATGATCTGACAGCTCTCCACTCTTTACAGCAAACTCCCCCAAAACCAGAGGCCATGCTTATTCTGAAAGCACTACCTGCAGAGCGTGATCTCCCTGCTCCACAAAATACCCGTGAGCACAACCATTCATTAGGGTACTTTGGAGAAGTGTCATGAAGATCCTGCACCTAGGATCATAGAATCATAGGATCACGCAATGACCTGACTTGGAAGGGACCCACTTGAAAGAACCATCAAGTCCAACTCCTGTCCCTCCCCAGGACACTCCCAACACTCACCCCGTGGGGCTGAGGGCAGTGGCCAAATGCTTCTGGAATGCTGGCACAGTGGGTGCTGGGACTGCTTCCCTGGGGAGCTGTTCCAGTGCTCCACCACCCACTGGGAGAAGAACCTCTTCCCAATATCCAAACTACCCCTTCCTGGCACATCTTCCTGCCATTCCCTCCAGTCCTGTCCCAGGGCACCAGAGAGAAAGATCTGAAGTCTCTCCCTGATACAAGTTTAAAATAAAACTGGAGCAGGTTGGACAATGTCGTGTGAAAGTCTTCCCAGGTTTCAAAACATGGAATCTGTCCCTGTGCAGGATCTGGCCATGCTGCTGTTCTCTGTGCACCCATCAGTGTCCGTTGTGCTCTTCTTTAACTGGTAAATCGGTGCAGTTATAAAAACACACAATGGAAACCTGGTTATTTGAGTTGGAAAGTTAAGTAGGCACTCACCTTGCAGGTGCTCAGAGCATTAGGGACAGTCAGGCTCTTTTCAAGCTGTGAACACACTGGCTGACAGCAACAGAACACTGAAATGGACATGGCAAGATCTACATTTGCTGTCTTCCTTATAAACAGGACCATTGGTGCTGTGGGTTTCAGGTCAGGGTTGGTGTTAATTGAACATAAAGTGAGACTTTTCCAATAGCCTCATGGCTCCTACACAATCTGCTACAACAAAGCCCGTGCTGAGGTTCATTAAACAGTTGGTGACAGCAAGGGAGGATGGCAGGAGCATTGGAAAATGCAGACATGAGTCAGCGTGCTTGGCAAGATGCAGGGTGCTGCTCTGTACCTCGAGAGAGGAGTCAGACACTACCAACAGTGGTTCCTCGAGCATCCCCCCACCCAAACCCCTTGCAAGTGACAAGATGCACAAACACATTGGCTAAAATCTGTTCCCTCGACAGCCTGTTTGAAAAGCTAAAAAAAACAACCCACCCAAACCTCTTAGCATCTCTTTTGCAGATAACTCTGGACTAGAGCTGAGTTATCTGAGCAATAAGCCATGACCAGTTCTTCACTCCACTTCAGCATTTTCAGAATATTAAACATCAGGGATGGTGAGAAAATGAGCAAGCAACATGAAAATGGACTATAAGGCAGATAATTACAATTTCAATTCATTGGTGCAATTGTATGGAATTGAAAAGTCATTTCAGCAGCCCTAGGACATGTTAACAGCCCTAGAGAGTCCAGACATAAAAGCAAGATATTTTCCAAACTTCAAATGGATCCCAAGTTTCCTAGCAGGGGGGAATTGTTTTATCATGTAGCTTTGTGATTAAATGTTGGGAAAACTTAGTGGTGGAGTAGATTGTGCCCTAGCTTACACTGAAATAACTGCACTTTAAAGTACAAAAGTTCCTCTGGGTGAATATGGCCTTCCCAAGGGACAGAATTTAGCCCAGCAACCTTAGAGTTCCTGCATCTACATGAGCAGAAACACTCCTGCCCTGTATGGGAAATGGTGGCTAAAACTTCTCAGAACTGGAGTCAATTAACGTTAATTTAGTTCAGCCTTTCTTGCAATAAATGGATGTAAATGAGGCATCCCCAGTGGAGACAGATTTACAGCAGGCAAAGCAGCTATAAAAGTAAGAACAACAGGAAAATGAAGCTGGTCTCTGATAAGAAGGTGTTAGCTAATTATGAACTTCCAGCTAGTGCATGAAAGTAACACATTTAACCCCAACAGATAGTAAATGTCTAATCTGGCAATTTATGGTGATTGACAGGTGAGACTTGCTGTGGGAAGAAGAAAAGAGAGGTGATGTAGGGACTCTTTGCATTGCTCTCCATTCCACTGAGTGTTACACAGGGCAAGGTTCTGACACAGATCAGCTCTGCAAAGGGATGTAATTGAATCCTGTTTCTTATCAAAATTTCCCTAGTGGTTCCTTCTCTCCCATCACAAGGTTTCTCCACCACTTATGAGCCAGTTGCCCAATTCACTTAATCTCCCCCCTTTTCCAGGTTTAGGTTTTGCTGAGCCTCCTTAGGCTTGCTGTGGACACAATTCAAATGGGATCAAAAAGAGGAAATGAAAAAGAAATCACATAGCTACTGCAAATCACAGGTGTATTCTCCCCTCTTTCACCAGGAAGTCTTGGGTTTGCAGCTCACATTGCTTTCCCATTGCTGGCATTTAGTCCAAGGAGCTGGTTAGCAGCACATGAGAGCAGGCAAAGGTCTGTGCAGCCCAGTAGCCACATGGGACACTCATAAGAAAGGAGAAGTAGGAGGGAGAGAAGCCTATACAATGTCTCCTTTTCCATGTTTCCCAGGTTCTGGTACTCTGTTTTGTATGGCATATTTTCTTGCTTCTTACAAGCCCACGATCTTTTTCAGCTGTCTTTTACTCAGACTTGGGTGCAATAGTTGTTCTCCCAAAGTGTAATTCCCCCTTTGTCCGTACCATTTATAACAGCTTGCAAGGGAATGACCTCTGAGCCCATCTGTGCTTGACAAATATTCAGTAATGGGGAACGTATTAATTGTTCAGGCAGAACAGAGCGAGCCTGCCCAGTTCTGGCCCTCTGTAAAGGATTGAACTTCTTCATGGTAGAAAGTTTGGAGCAAGTGAGACAGATTCATTGCTACTCTTAGGGTGAGAGACCCAAGGGCAAAAAGAAGTTGTCTTTCCACAATAGAGAACACCAACATTTCAACAGGAGATGGATTTGCTACAGAGGTTTCAGGCTTCCTAGGAACTTCATAAGCGTACACAGCACTGATCTGGATTGATCTCTGGCATTGCCTCAAAGTCCAAGCGTGGTGGGAATAGATTTTGTGATCTTTGATTAAAACACCAAGCAGGGTCAATGTCTGAGGCTTTGCAAGAAGCTGTGAGTAAGGATGGTGCACAGGGCAAGTGAGCTCCTGAGCGAGCTTCGGAAGGAGCCTGTAGATAATTTGCTAACCCATCTGGCATTGCTGCCTGCTCCAGCTGGCTGTGCCCACGGTATGGTGAGCTGGTGTCCCAGCTACACTCAGAGATGAAGATGGGAAAAGCCCTCCCAGAGTAAATCAGGACCAGGTACCCAGCAGACCTCCTGCAGCAGATGCTGACCCTCCACCCGTGTGTGCTTGACAATTCCACCCCAAACATCTTGAGATGCTCCACGGACAAGGGCCAGGAACTGGCTCAGGTTGGGGCACACAGTCCCCACAGTAGAAGAAAACGAGCGCAACTGGGCAGCAGTCGCACAGCACCTACGTGTCCACCAAAGGCTGTGGACAAGGCCCAAGAGACACCAGGATGGAGAGTGCTCAGAGGGTGTGGGGATGTCTGACTCTTCAGACAGTTTGAGGACAGTCTGATGAAGTTCAACAAGCCCACGTGCAAGGTCCTGTATCTGGGTTGGGACAATCCCAAACACAGGATACAGGCGGAGTCATGAGTGGCTTGAGAGGAGCCCTGTGGAGAAGGACTTGGGGATGTTGGTGGATGAAAAACTGGATATGACCTGGTAGTGTGCACTTGCAGCCCAGAAAGCCAATCATGTTCTGGGCAGAGAGAGCTGGATTTGTTCAGCCTGGAGAAGAGAAAACTCCAGGAAGACCTTATTGCAGCCTTCCTAGTATTTAAGGGGGCCTACAGGAAAAACAAGGAGAGACTCAGTAGTTGCAGGGATAGGATGAGGGGTAGTGGCTTTAAACTGAAAGAGGATGGGTTTAAATTATCATTAGGAAGAAATTTTTTACTGTGAGGGTGGGGAGGCCCTGGCACAGGTTGCCCAGGGAAGCTGTGGATGTCCCCTCCCTGGACGTGTTCAAGGCCAGGTTGGACAAGGCTTTGAGCAACTTGGTTTAGTGGGAGGTGCCCCTGCCCATGGCGAGGGGGTGGAACTGGATGACCTTTTATGGTCCCTTCTATCCATTAGTCAGGACAAGAAGAACATTACCATTTCTCCAACCATATCTCTATGAGCAGATCTTTTTTGGTTCAGGTTTAAGCATCTGTTTTTGGAATAAGAAGCCAAACAAATGGCCCTGACCCAGAAGCCCCTGTGGACAGCAGACGTTCCTCAGGGAGTTTGCAAATCCTCCACTGGCTGCTGGCCAACTGCAGGCACCCAAGCACAAAACACATTCCCAAAAACCATTTCCAGCTCCTTCTGACTGCAGGCAAAGGGGATCTGCCAGACACTCTGGGGAAACCTAGGTCCTACCACCTCTTGCCACCTCTCAGTCACGTGTGGGACAGGACTAATTTTGCAAGCAGCAGGGGTGGATCGTGGCAACCTGTGGGACTGGCTCAGGCCCAACAGACAGTGCAAATGCACCTTTGGCTCTACAGCTCTCTTCTCCATCAGCAAAGGAGCCTTCTGAGCCTGTAAAAGCAGCCACCGTTCCTGGTGTGCGTTGCTGCAGGTCCCTCTTGTGCTGCCACTGGAGGTCTCGGCAAAGACAGGGGAGTTTATTAAAAAAGGTGAGTAATTACTTGGAGCAGTTCATATATCCACCACACCATGTGTGCACAGACTGTGACCTTTCTGGATTTTCCTGCAGCACACCCTTCAGCAAGATTGCCTCAGCCATAACAGGTAACCAGAGACCTGCACCGGAGAGGCCTTGCTGATTGCACCGAGAGCTGCTAAACAGCTCCCTGACAATGAGCATTTAAAGAGCAGTTTCCTCTCCGTCCTTCACTTTTCCTGCCTGATTTATTAGTGTGAGGTCATTTTGATTATTAACCTGAGCCCTTTGCTTTCTGTGGGCAAGTGCTTCCACCCTCACGCTGCGGGTTTACACACCGCCTCTCTGAACGGTTTATTGCTCCATTTTCCTGTTTGATTTCCCAGGGTACTTCAGTTCCTGTTCTGAGATACAGCGTGCTCAGAGAGTTAGTTAAAGACTCGCAGATCTCCAAATCTTCAGGGATAGATTCTTTTCCTCCTTCTCAGTAGCTGACAGATGGTTATTCTTCAACAAATAAAATCTAAATTGTACCAGTCTGCCCTGCTGCAGGAGCAAGTTCTTAATAAGCCCCTTGCTGTGATGAAAGGAAATAGAGGAAAAAGCAACAGCCCTGAAATGGGGGTACTTAGAGTTAAAAATAGTCTCCATGCACCCATTTGCTAGAATTGCACAATGAAGTTTCATATCTGAAGGGGACTTAAATGTTTCTGAGGCTTAGTATTGCCTTGCTCCAAAGAGATGGGATCCACCCCCAGCAAACTCCTCTGAGTGGCAGGTGTTTTCTGAACCAGTGGTAAAGAGGTACCAAATCTGCCTCTTAAAGGACCTCATACGTGGACGTGTCTCAAGGGAAAAAAGAGTCTGCACCCTCCCAGGCTGATGCAGCGTGGGTTAAACCTGCCAGGGCTGTGGAAATGGGCACAAAGAAGCATCATGACTGAGCTGAAGGTTATCAGACAAAAGCTGGCTGACAGCAGGCATGAAAGGCTCCCCGTCTGCCTGATCTGCAGGCTCACACCACCCTATGGTACCTCTTTGTTGACACCCTGACCACTCTAAAATTGCTTTATAAAACTTCAAAAATCCACTATGTCTTTGTCTTAAAAATTCCATCCCAAAAATTCCATCCCAGAAACTTCTCAGTTCACTTCTGCACATAGAGATGCTCTGGCCCTCCTTGGGCCAACTTCTTCTCTAGTTATCATGGGCCAATGCCATACCAAAATCTGAGCTGATTTCACAGTGTGTTGTGCACAGACAGCTCAGCCCAGCCCTATTACCTTCCCATGGTGAAAAACAGAGGGTTTAGAACACTGCAGATCTGATAAGTTGGCCCTTTGGTCAGCATTGTCACAACACCATGGGTTGGCCCAACAGCTAATTGTCCCCTCCAGACAGCTCTTACCTGTTCCTGAAATGCTGACCCACCAGGGTTTCCAGTCACCTAAAATGTCTGCAGATTTGGCTCCTTCTCTGTCCTAAGGTAAAATAATAAATAGAGTTTTGAGAAATACAAACACCCATTTTGCTCTGAAGGGCTGCCACTCAGGCTGGCTGGGAGAAAGTGGCCACTGGCAAGATAATCCCACAGGGGACATTTGAGAGCTGCTGAAAGGTGTCCTTACTAAGTCTTCATTAGCTGCAAGCTGTGAATGGACTGACCTCAGGCAGCAATCCTCTGGCAGCCTGTGTGTTTTAATCACCATATCAATTGATGAAGAAAATAACCTCCTGAAGCCAGCTTGTTATTAACCTTTGATGGTAACTTCACAATTCAAAATCAATAATTCAGGTCACTTAGAAAAACCCCATTACTCCTAAGAAACAGAGAACAGAAGTGGGCAAAATAATCTACTAACCTCTGGATTTTTCCCTCGGTGCATCTTCTCAGGGACTCTAAAATACACTCTTCATTTCACACCATGTCACATTTGAACTTTATCAGGTTTGCATGGAAGCATCAAGCAGGAGAGGGTTCTTCCCTTCCTTTCAGTTATTGCTTCAGAGAAAAAGGATTTGGCAAATGTGCTTTACAAATGTATTTTACCAAACATTTTGACATGGTGCCGAATATCTGTGCCCACCTCCTCTCCCTGTTCAAGGCCTCTGAATGGACTCAAATCCACAAAACCCAGTCTTTGACCCTCATGGTTTCCTGGGCTCAGACTTACTGTGCTTATGACTATGCTTGAGCAGGAGTAGAGACGTGTCCAACTTTGCTGAATCCAGACTTCATATTCCCTGTTCATCCACCTTCCTATTGCTCTTAACATCTTCCTGACCTCGAGGGATGCTGCATTATAGGGGAATCAGTCAACAAAGATGAGAAGTAGGGGCTGAAAGCTGTTAACTCCAAACTCTTGGTAAAAGGAAGCCAAGCATTGTCATGGAAATCTTCTGAGAGACGCCAGCAGCATATAAGCAATCCAGTGTCCATGCTCTTATGTCTTTTTTGTTCTGGGATGTGGACAGTCACTGTGGCTCTTTGATGGGCTGATGTTTGCCTCCTTCCACTCCTTTTCTCTGTCATTCTTCTCTGCACTTACATCTTCGAGGAAAGACCAGAAGATCAGATATCCTATCTGTGAGGAAAGGTTTTACTAATTTTTTTCAGGCCAGTCATAAGGTAATTAGAGCACTGCAATTCAGATGATGTCAGCTTCAATATGTGTTTCAGAGAGGTGCAGTCAGCCCGGCAAAGAGGGATTACAGAGGTGTGAAATTCTTCCCTTCCTGTGAAAAAAAGGCCCAAATGCCAACTGCTAACCCTCAGGGCACTTGTTATCGCTGCTACAGATGTCCTCTCAGGGACACACATCTGCAAGCCTCTCTCTAGGGACTGCCACGCAGAGCTGGCAGGAGAGCTGGCCACAACACAAGATGCTTCCTCAGCTCAAAATCTTTAGAGGATGGTGCATTGAACCACAGAGAAAATGGATGTAGAAAGCCCTGCTCTGGGAGGAGTTGTTCTGTGAAGCAACAAATCTGCTCGTTCTTAGCTAACTAAGGCAGCTGCATTGCTTCTGCCCTTTAGGAGAGCAATCTGTTCCAGCACACAGATGTGTACTTCCACCCTCATCCTCACCCATTCACAGCCAGAGTGCTGACATCTCCCACCATCAGTGCCTCCTGCTTTGTGCAGTGAAGGGCACTTGGTCTTGAGGCCCTCCAGCTTTTGTTTGAATCTTGCTTGGCTTTTGACTGCAGTAGCATCCTTCAGCAAGCAGTGCTACAAGTCAGCTCTGCACTATATAATAACAGACAGTTTCCTTGCACTGATTGCATGTTGTCCTCTATTTACCTATATATTGGCTTTGCCTAGTTAGTTAGTCTGAGAAAGTGCTAGTTAAAGCACTCTTTTTTCCCTCCTTTTAATCATTTTTTGCTTGTGAAGGCCCGTGAGGTTTCTCTAGAAAACTCCACGGGCTATGCAATAGCATTCAAAACCTCCAGTAATTTTTACCACTTATTTCTCCTCCTCAGGCTGTCCTTTCTGAATCTGAGGGTTGAGCCAAAACATGATTGACCTGCCCTCAGACAGAGCTGCGCTTCCCCTTGGACCATGGCATGGCTGGTGAGGCCCTGGCACAGCTGCCCAGGGAGGTGGTTGAGTGCCCATCCCTGGAGGTGTTTAAAAGACAGGTGGATGAGCTTCTTAGGGACAGGGTTTAGTTTTGGACAGGTACCATTGGACTTGATGATCTCAGAGGTCGTTTCCAAGCAGATGATTCTACGTTTCTCTGGTTCTGTGGCACTTATGTGACAGTCAGCCACCACGGCCACCACGGCCACCACAGTGCTGACACAGGCTCTTTGCTGGATGCTCCAGTTCATTTCCAGCCCAGTGAAGTCCTAAGGAGCACAGCTCTGTACTCCTGCTCCCCAAGTGTGGCATTGCCTTGTCTGTCCAGCAGTGCCTTTTATCTGTCACCATTTTGCCCAGTTTACCTGGGCTTTGTGACCTCTTCCAGAAGGTACTCCAGCCTCAGAAGCTCAAACAATGGCTGTAATATCAGTGCTGGGAGAAGTAAAGAGGCCCTAAGTTGCTCCCATTGGAAAGTTTTGAGGTGCAGTTTATACCAGCCCTCGCCCACCTCTATTAAAAAGTTTAAAACTCTTAACTTTCTTATCTATTAAAGAAAGTTAAAAACTGCAGCAAGAAAATCCCCCTCTTTGAGGCACTTAGGTTGCTCTTTTCCCCTCCAGTCTCTGAGCACCTCTTAAATCACCTTTAATATGATGTATCTTTGCAACTCCCCTGCAAGATAAGGTTGATATTATCATTCTTGTTTTACAGATGGAGAGCCAGGGCACAGACAGAGCACTGTTGCCTAATTACTTTTCTTTTATTAGTGAGCTTACCTCTGGCAGTGCCTGGTTATGTCTTAGTCAGAGCTCAGCCCTTTGAACAGCTGCTCTTACATGAATGCTTGTGAAGGAGATCATTGAGCTGCCACAGAAGCAGCAGACCAAGAAGTTTGGCTACTTGCATCATTATGGTTCTTCCTGAGACCCTGAACATGCAGGAACTGTACACTAATCTAAAATCAGCCCATTTAAAACCAGATGTTGATACACTTTGTTCATGAACAATTGTAATTAATATTGGTGAGAACAGGCTATACACCTCAAGGAGATAATTTTATTTCATGCTTTGCTCTGGCTCCTCTAATTAGTACTAAAAAGCACTTCCTTTGGTTGTGCACCCTCTGTTCCCCCAGATAGGGAAATTCTTGCTACAGTTTCATGTTTTCAGAAAATGTGAGCATTTTCAGAATGCACAGTAAACCTTCTTGCCATGTTGTGGCATGTAACTCTGACATTGTGTGGAAAATCATCTCTTCTCTTTGCATTTCCATAGTGTGGCTTTACACTCATGCAAAGGCAGCTCTCTAACCCAGCCCTCCTGACTCTTGAGCCTGGTTATTTCTGGAGCAGCTCACAGCAAGCCTCGATCCAAGCAACTGTGCCAGTTCTATATCACATACTATATCCATGAATAAAATGCAGTTGGATCCTGAACTGCTCTATTCCAGCCATGTTCATGACACACCGGGCCAGCCTTCTACTGAAGAAGAACCACCTAAAATCCATCTCTGACCAAAACAAAAGCAATATTTCCATCCCTTCTGTGCAGCCACCATCTGGCAGCTGCTTTTCCAGATGAAGATGCCCTGCTCTGCACGGGTAGCACTCACTGCTTTGCAGCCACAGCCTGCACGAGGTGGAGTGAAGGCCCATGTGGTGTTTGCACCATGTGTACTAAAATCTGAAGAGCTGTTGGGTGCTGTGAGGTGGTAAGTGGGTTGTGCCCACATGGTAGACCACAAAATCTTTCCCTGGTAGATGAGTTCCTTAGGGACATGGTTTAGTAAGGGGACGGGTACGGTTGGACTCGATGATCTCAGAGGTCATTTCCAACCAGATGATTCTATGATTCTATGGTGCTCATTATTCATTCTTCCCTTCCTCTTCCTTCCTTATCTGCTGGTATACGACACCTGCTTGGGAATGTTGGCCTGAACCCAGAGGAACAGTGAGCAGCTGAAAGTTGCTTGGCTGATTTCTCTGTGGAGACCTCTCGGCAAGTTTTGCCTGGGCAATGAACAAAGTGCCATTTCTTGCTGTAAACAGGCAAAGAAGAGAGAGTGGGATAGCAGGACTCTACACTGCAGATTTCCCTGCAATACCAACCTTATGGAAGGGTAACACAGATCGATCTTGAGTTCTCTCAATACAGAGCAGAAAGCCAAAATTCAGTCATCAAACAGCAAGGCAGGTGCTAAGAACCACCCAGAAGGACAGCGTCTCCTGTAGCATAAACAAGTAAACTGTTTGATTTCAAGCTCCAGCTATTTTGCTCAGATAGCCCTTGTTTACTAAGTGCTGAATGGCACTGGTTTACAGATGTAAAGCCCCTGACTGGGAAGGTCATTAAAATTGGCAGGAAGATTGGGTAAAATCTGAGAAAATCCACAGGGGAGCCCAGCTAATTAATTATGTTTTTGTAATGCACCTAAGAGAACAATGTCCAGAGCTCTGAGCTGTTTGAAGGGGCTGTTTAAAAGCAAATTATAGCACAATATCTACTGTAAATGTACAATTGAGCTGCATGCAAAACACACAGGCAAACTTGTTTACCCAGCTTGTGAGCCCTCTTGAGCATGGTAGGTTCAAACATTTGAACACAAATGTCTCTGGGTTAGGAAAGCCTGTGAGAAACAAAACAAGCAGGGGAGGAGAGAAAACATTGACTGAAAAATAAAAGTAGTGAAACACTGCAGCAAAGAATGAAAAATAAATAGAGGCAAAACAGGGTAAAACAAAATATTTGAGATAGAACTGAGTCCATAACCACTCTCTGCAAAACTGTCTCTGGAAAAATTATTTGTGAGGAGTAATTGTTATGAAGAGAGGCTGCTGGCATCTGCTGCTGAGGAGGAGGGGGCTCCCACTTGGAGGAGAACTGGCAAAGCTAAGCAAGTGCTGGTGGTCTGCACCCCATGGGCAGCCCCTGCCGTGCCAGATCTGTATCTGCCACTGGGACCATCTGCCTGAAGTCCAACAAGGGCTTAGCAATGACCCACCTCAAACTTGAGGAAAATGACTGGTCTCTGGTGAGTCACAAACCACCAGAGGGTTTGCAACTACCACTACACCCAGCCCTTATTCAAAGTATTGCTGGACCATCCCAGTGAAGGACACATCTGCCTCCCATCTGCTCCTCCCTGTCTGCAGGGGCATAACTTTTCCATAAGCACACAAATTCGTCTTGAGTCAAAAAACTGCCTTTTGGAGAGAGCCACAGTCCCTGAGCTCCTCAAGCTCAGTCCTTCCCCACGTTCCCACCGTGAATGTGACTTTTTCATCAGCGAGCGTAACCAGACACCTTTGACAACTCCAGTTATATTGGTAGGGGTGGAAATGCAGCTCTTTCTGATAACCTCATTGTAATTTGGCACAACCTGCAAAAAGCTCTCCAAAAGGTTGTGGCACGTGATGCCATACAGGTGCAGCTGGCTCTTTGGAAAGCACATGTGTGTATGAATTTGTAGGGCTCGTCCTCCCTGTGCTGCTCAGAGGACAGGGAGCAGTGAGTGGCCTTGGGGGACTTCACAAGCTGTCAGAGGCAGTGTGTGTGCATTCCTGTGCAGGGCTCGGATGACACCAAGTGAAGAGAGAAACCATTATGTAACTTGGAAGATCGTGTTATACAATAACTTACACACACACACAAAAAGATGTAACCCAGCCAAATGCTTCAATGTGAAAGATGAGATTTGTAAGATTAGTGAGGCCTCCTATCTGCCAAATCTTGCTGAGCATTACACCATGGGATGGATTTGGGCTAACCCTGTGTGTTATTATGACTCAGCTTAGTGGGAGAGGTAGGGCAGGGCAAGGCAAACTTTACTATCGACATCTGCTTAGAAACTGAGCTATATTTACAACAGCAGGGCTGCTAAAATGTCTGTTGTGTTTGACTAAACATTGCAATGCACAGGTTACCAGAAAGGGACTGCATTGGCAGCTGAATTGTTTAATGAAGATCAAATTACCAGAGGGCTAGATCTGGTTCTCAAGATGTAACATGGAGATTATTAGCAAGAAATGAGTTTGAGTGTAAAAATAGCAGCTGCCACCAGGTACAACACGTAGCACCTGGTGAGAGAAACCCAGTGTTTGCAGCACGGAGCTTTGCCAGCTGCTGCCTGTCACCAGCCTGGCAGGACTCCTGCACTCACCCAAGGGACAGAGCAAAGAACAGGATTAGATGTTGTCCCCAGCACCCACCTTGCTCTCGTGACAGGCCTCCGCAAGGTGCTTCCCCTGTCCTGGTGTCAAAGAGGGAAGGGATACCCCTCTGCTCGCCTCTGCCCTGGGAGGTCAGACTAACCCTGTCTCTGGATGGGAATCAGCGTGGTAAAATGGAAAGTCCCTTCATTTCTCCCTGGAGAGGAAGCCTTTGAGGACATCGCTCCCATGGTGCCCATCCCCTGCCTAGCGATGGACAAGACCCAAGAGCAGGGTCATTAACTCTGCAAGTCCCTTCTTGCTTACCAGCAGCGACCTCTGTGCAGCCACAGCAACAGATAACCTGTTGCAAGCACAGAAATGAGCACAGTCCAGTGCCTTGCTGCTTGCCATCTTTTTTTTCCTTATTATTTCTTCTTTGAAGATGTGAACCTGCATTGCTAAAATCCCTTCCCCTTTTGGACACACCAAAAGGTTAAGTGACCTTCAGCTGAGACAGCAGGACTTCTGGCATCTCTCTCCCACTTGGCAGCCCATATCCTTCTTTTATTTACTTTTGCAATGTATTTCTTTCTGTTGAATGTGAATAAATTTAGCCAATGGATGGAGGAGTTGTGAGGGAGGGTCAGACAGAGGCAGAGACATGGCTATGGGGTTTGTTTGAGCTGCATTTTCACAAGGAACCAGACTTAGATCCACCCACTAGTGAAATATACCCTGCTTCTGCTTCTCTGGTGAGACACTGGAGAGCCTCTTAGCTTCCTGGTGCATTAAGCTTAATGCAAATTCTGCCTGTAACCTGGCATCACCTCTCCATTTCCTTCACTGAGTTCATGCACACAAAGCATTTCAAAAGCAGGATCTAAACTTAGAGACCCAGAGCTAGGGACCCAAACTCTGCCTCATTTTACCCACAAGTAGAGTTCCAGGGGGCTGCTGTGTATTAGACATGTTAGGTTGTGGCAACTTTCTTAATGAACTGTTGGTTCTTTTGAGACCTGAGATTCTTCGTCGCAGCTCAGTGCTCAGGAGTGAGGGAAGAAAGAGAAGTGTGTTGGTCTAACACTGAAACAACTAATTTATGTCCTTACACTGTGACTTAAGAAAGTTCTGCTTTAAGTGAGTTTATTAAGTGGAGTCAGGATGTCTGACAGCTAGCAGAGACTCTGCAAATAAGACAGAGCAGTTGGTAGTAAAAAGTAGGAATCCAGTTAAAAAATTGCTCCTCCGGTTACAAGACTGCTTGAAATATTGTACTCTGGAAATGTTTGTGTTTTAAACTGGTTTAGTGTACAGTATAAGTCATTGATTTTTTTTTTCTTGGTTTTGTTGCTAAACCTATGAGGGGAAATGTTTTTCTCCACTTGCTGGATAACAGCCATGAAATAGTAATAACCGACCATGTTTCAAAAGTGCATGTGTGTTTTAATCTGCATTGAAAGCCGTGTTTATCTTCTTTCTGGAAGCTAAAGGAAGTTTTAATATCTGTGCTGCTAGCAAAGTACAAACTGCTGCAAGAGGGAGGTGAGCCTGGCAGGAGGGAGGTGAGCCTGGCACGGGGCTGCGTGGATACCCCACGTGGATGCTTCATATCCCGGCACAGGGGTACCAGCTCAGCCTGTATCACTGACAAACAGCTCTGTTCTGCATCAGGCTTCATGACCTCACCTCACCACCCAAAGTAGCCTCATCCTGGTTTAGGCAGTTTCTCTATCTTGGCATGATCCAGCTGGTCCCTTGCTCCTCAGTGTTTTTAAGACTGAGGTGCAACACCTCGATGCTGAAGGGCCACCAGCAAGCTCTGGTGCACGCAGCAAGGAGGTCTCAGCTGCTGGAGGGTATCATTGACACTTTGAGCAATAAGTCTGTGCTCTGTGGTGCCTACTGACCAGCATCTTAGACCAGTGTGATATCTGTGAACAAAGGTGCTTATTTCAGAGTGATTGCCCAGCTTTGAGCCCGCAGCAGTTATGTTGGTTCCTTTATGGAGCAACTGAGGTAGTGAAGGATGACCTCAGAGAGGCTTAAGTGTTAATTTGAGATTTGGGAGACCTTAGTTTAATTCCTTTCACAGACTTCATTGGACAAGCCACAAAATCTCCCACTCTTGCCATTTCCAAAACAAATGTGGAAATTTCACCAAATTTACCTTCTGGGGCAGTGAACAAGCCCCTCACAAATAAAGCTAAGGTGATGGGGCTACATGAGTACCTCTGAGAGAGATCCAGATGGATGTGCATGAAGAGATTAAGTTCCTGACGATCATCTTCTTTATTTGAATATAGATTGGGAGGAACCCTACTAACTCCCTTCCTTGGGAGGAACCTCTACTATGAGAGAGAAGTGGTCTCCCATGATTTACAGTGGTGAGACCCCATAATGAAGTCTCCTGATTCTCAGTAGCCTACTTGAAGCAGCAGATTGTTTTTCCTAATTCCTGTCTGTTTCATTACACCAGACACTTTTCCTGCTGACCTGCAGAAACAGTCAACTTGTGCCTTCCACTGTTTTTCCTTCTGCTCTAACTCTGCCATCAATACTTTGGGTCACTAGGGAAGGCAGTAATAGCAGCAGCATCTTCGTGGTTGCTCTGCAAGTTTCATTTGTACAAAATGTACTATTGGTAATGAATTACTCCTTAAGGACAAAAAAAGAAGACAAGACTTTAAAAAAAAATTGGGGCTTTAAAGGTGTAATGAAATAATCCCTTTTTTTGGCTACATCAATTTCACAGTACTCCTCTATTTGGGTGGAACAGGATAATCTCTGAAAGCCACACCCAAGTAATTCCAGTATTTCTGCTAATGTGTGTACACTTCTCTTCTGCAACCTGAACTAGCATGTTCCCAGCTAGCTCAGGTATTTCTGCGCAGCACTTCATGGAATAAACACATCCCAGTTGCCCCTAGGCCAATGTCCTGTCTTAATGACAGTAATTTATACCTACTGAAAGCATTTCCTTTTCCTTCCACCTCAATCTTGCTCAGGTCCTGCTGGAGTTAACACTCTGGATGATTAATGGACAGAGCAAAGGATAAAGGCACTCTGTAAGAAAAAAGGTTTAAAAAACATCTTCAAGATCCCATGGACCTGCCATCTCTTGGGGAACCTTTCTGGGCTCCCTCTGGGACCACAAGAGGAAGAGTGTGTCCTGTAATTGCTTGGCCCTTGGGACAGTTACATCACACAAACTTTCAGTGCCAGGTAAGACCAAAGTAGTGTGATCCTCTTTACTCCACACATGCAAAGTTTGGAAGACCACAGCTTTCAGGGAACCAGATAGAGAGTCTTGATAAGAATAGAGGTTTTCTAAGTTCTATGGCCTTCAGCAGAATTGTGCTTGAAGGAACTGAAGCCACAGCAAATCCCTGTCCTTCTTGAGAATGATGTAAATTGGAACTTCACAGTAGGATCTATTGAAGGTATTGATTGATATTGACCCTTCAGGTAGGATTAGTGGATTTTGATGTTTGGACATTGCTGTTTCACAAAGGTGGGAACACAGACATTGCCTTCAGTGAAGCCAGGCTACAGGTCAGCAATCTGGATGTCTGCATTTCTCCTTTCACATCGTTCAGATGCATAGGTGTCTCGTTGATGAGGGAGAACACAGCATGGTGTAAATTGGTTCCCAACCCATGCTATGGCATCAGGTCATTGTGAGTAAACAAACACGTCCTTTGGGGGTCTTTGTGGGTAGCCTGGCACTGGTCTTGGGCTCTGGGAGCTTGGTGTGGAGAGGTTTTGTGGTCTGACCCAGGAGAGAAATGAGGGTGATGGCCTTCAGCTAGTATTAAATGGACAGTGGTTTGCACCATAAAAACCACCACGGGTATTTTATTACAGCCTGGTAAAAAGGACAAGTTTTTGCTTGTGGAAATGATGAGGTTTTATTGAAATGAAAACTGAAATACACCTCAGATTATGACAGTTCTTCACAATTCCCACAGGTTGTCATTACACTGCATGTAGCTCTGTAACCTGCATAATCTGCATATTTTTGGTGTCCTTCATCTTTCCATTTCTAAGTGATTATCATTTTGTGGGCTAAAGCTGGGGTAAACATATACATCAAACAATATGCTCATGTCTCATAGAGGTTTTGGTTTCCTAGAGACCTCACCTGTAATGGTATGATCAGTTCTGGAGTTCTCAGCACAGGAAGGACATGGATCTGTTAGAGCAAGTCCAAAGAAGGGCCACAAAGATGATCAGAGGACTGCAGCACCTCCCCTACAAGGGCAGACTGAGAGAGTTTGGCCTCTTTAGCTTAGAGAAGAGAAGGCTTTGGGGAGAACTTAGAGCAGCCTTCCAGTACTGAAAGGGGGCTACAGGAAAGCTGGGGAGGGGCTCTTAGTCAGGGAGTACAGGCATAAAACATGGGTAATAGTTTTAAAGCAACAGAAGGTAGATTTAGGTTAGATCATAAAAAGAATTATTTCACTGTGAGGGTGGTGAGGCACAGGCACAGGTTGCCCAGAGAAGGCATGGAGATCACATCCATGGAGGTGTTCAAGGCCAGGTTGGATGAGGCCTTGAGCACCGTGACCCAGTGGGAGGTGTCCCTGCCCATGGCCGGGGGTGGGAACTGGATGGGCTTTAAGGTCTCTTCTGACCCAAACCAATCTGTGATTCTCTGATTCTGTTTGGATTGATAAATACATGGATGACTTTGGGGTATGAGTGAAAAAATAGACATTCTTCTCTATGCTGCCAAAACTGTGATAAAACTCTAGGGGGGAAAAAAACCTGAAACAACCAAAACTCAAACAACAGACTTGTACCATGGCTACATTTTACTCAGACTTTCAGTGTTCACCTCTCAAAAAGCTCACATTGATTCCGAGTACCCATTGCAGGGCCAAAAGCTAAACCACATGACGGGGGAGGGCACAGAGAGAGGTGGGAGCGTTTTGCAGATGGAAGACTGTGTGCATTATTCAGGCTTTAACATTGCTTGCATTCATGGAGCAATGCCCTTGAGTTTGGGAAAACATCACAAGGCGCAGCTCCTGTTTGGCAGGATGAATGAAAGGCATCTTACAGGATCCGTGTGTGAGACCATTAGCCTGACGTCCGAGACACTGCAAAAGCTCCACTGATAAACCCCACCTCTAGAAGGACACAGGTACCCTTACATCACTGACACAGCAAAGCCCTCAGACTGGGACGAATGAGGCCTTGTCTACGGCTGCTCTCCTCGCCAGAACTTTCCACTGCCGTTCCCAAGGGACGCGAATGCAGGGAAATGCCTTAAAAGAAAAGAATGATTCTGCCTCATCATTTAACAGGCAATTTCATGAGTTTGGGTGTGGGTTTTGGAATTAGTGCACTGGAAGAAACAAAATCCCAGTCTTTACATTGCAGTTCTCATCAATACTTCTTTGACTGTTTCTACAACACATGGCTGTGCTGTGGACCCTCGTTTTCTAGAAGGGTATATACTAAGAGAAAGGCAACTTAGTGAAGGCTGTGGAGCAGGCCAATAGGACAGCCAAGGTTAGATTCATAGCATTACCCATGGACAACACAGCCCCTCCAGAGGATGTTTTACGTATCTACAAATGGAAAAAAACTAGCCAACAGCATGTTTAAGATTCCTTTGACCGCCTGTAACCTGGTTGTCCTGAAGAAAAACCATGGCAGTTCTCCAACATCATGAAGCACTGAATAGTCATTGCTTGCAAGTACCCAACCAGCTGCCACAAAACTGACTGATATTGGTTCTCTGCTGCAGAAGTAGCCATTTTCAGACAAGATGTTTTAGCTACCGGCTTCAACTCTTCTAAACATTTAAATACAAAAGCAGTTCACAACCTTGTATTTTATTGCTTTGTGGGTTTATTTGTCTCTTAAAATCTCTTCCTGAAGCTTTTTGGATCGGTAGCCCTTTGAAACACAGACTTGCCAAGTCCATCTTCAGATAAACCTCATCACTTCTAGAGCAGTTGTGTGGGTGTATTTGGAAGCAGTCCAAAGCAAATCCCAGCTGAATTGCTTAAGTCTGATGTATTTTAAAACAAAAATATATGGGGTGGGAAGAGTTTGTAGCATTTGAGTAAAAGAGAGGAGGGGGAAGAGTGAATGAGAGAAAGCGTGTTTAAGCATAAATATGATGTGATCGTAAGTGAAGCGAGAGGCAAAACCAGATGCTGTATAACCAAAACAGAAAACTGTTTCCTTAATAGTAAAATAGGCTTGAAAGTTCAGGCTTCCTCACTCTTGGTTATTGCGGGTTGAAAGGGACAGCAGGAGATGTCCAGTTCAACCTCCTGATCAATACAGGATGAGATAAGGGGTGCTTTGTCTTGCTCTCCCCTTCTTACATCTTTACGGCTCGTGTCGTAAGATGAGAGACACGAGAGGTGTAGGATAAGTGGGAAGCTGGTGTCAGCACACTGGTAAAATACCATTATTCTGGTAGTTTTGCCTGGGCTGGTGGGAGGTGTCCCTGCCCATGGCAGTGGGGTTGGAACTGGATGATCTTTAAGGCCCCTTCCAACCCAAACCATTCCATGATTCTGTGTCTTTGAATGACTCTCCTTTGACAGCCCCCTTCCCATGGTTGAAGGGAGCAAAGTTGAAGGTGTTACAATCAGAAAGGCATAGGGACCTTATTTCTCCTTCTCAAAGACAAGATGAAGTAAAGCATTTATTTTTTTGGATGACACGAGTATCCATTTGGGATATCATCAGTATAATCTCAATGAGGGAGCATCATGGGATGCCCTGCTGGAGAACACTACTTCTATTACTTGTTCAACATTTGCAATGACCTTGCCTTCACACATTCCTCCCACCACACCGAGCTGGGAACAGGAGACCAAGAGACATTTGACACTTTCTTTCCTTACTCATCCTGATAAAAGAGATCAAGGTTTGGAATCAAAATACCAGGGAAGTTTGTATCTCCCCACTGCCTGACTGCATCCCGTGTTCCTGCAGCTTAAATACACATTAACACGATTGAAGAAATCCAAGATAGGGAGGAAAGCATGTAAGTTCCAGCTGGGCTAAGGGACACTAACAGATGTACAGTACAAATTATTTCTTTGCACCCTTGCTGTGATTGCTAATTCCATCCAAGATTTCTAGGCCAGTATGAAGGGATAATTATTCACATAACCATGAGGATCCTGGTCTGAATACACCAGGACAGTAGTGCCTCTGTGTCCCAAACACATGCCTGTTTGATGATCTAAGAGGTGACTGGGTTAGTCAAACTACAACTTTGAAAATATTCACACACCCCCTCACGTTCCCAAAGACTTTTTTTTTAAAAAGTGCCTGGATGGTATTTTTAAGTCCTTAAACAGTTGTGATATTTAGAAGCAACTTAGCACTTTCTGAAAAAATAGGCTAGTAGGGCAAGAAAATCTAGACTGTGCACCTGGGCATCAAACTACGTCAGAACTCTGATCCTATTGGAAAGTTTCTAAGTTCCATTAAGCAACCCACAAACACAGAAAACCAATGCTTGAGATATAAATGCTCTTTGTATGAGGAGTTTTTTCAGCTAGGAGGGGAGTGGCAATGCTCTCATAAAAAAAGAGCATTTGAAAAACAATCACATTATAAAAATTTCAAGTCCTGGAAAGACTACCTTAGAAAAACCCAGAATTTTAGAGGTATTTTGTAGCTTCAGTTCCTCCCACAGTCCTACATCATTTTTGAAAAGTTCAAGAAAGGTAACTAATTCTGATTAGTTTCAGTAGAAGATTTTTATGTGCCTAAATACCTTTAACAAGCTAACCCTTTAGGCTGGAAAAGCTGTAAACTGAATTTCAGGTATCCAGCTGCTTTTTGATACCAAATACATCAGTCTGCATGCTGCAGAAGACTGGAGCTTGGAAAAAAAAAAACCCCAGTAGTAATGAAATGTCAACAGTGCTGGGAAAGAACTATAAGTTAAATTTGCAAAATTAGGTAGCCATTAGGAAAGTGTCTTGGTGCAGTGTTCCTGCTAAGAAACAAGTAGCGTTTTCCACCCTAGAAAACACAAACTCTTCTGCAGCAGGTTATCAAAAAGTCAACAGGAGATAATGATATTGATGCAATCTCAAGTCAGCCAATTAGTTATTGTTCCTGCCCTAAATGGAACGATTATTTTCATGTTGTGCTTGTTGTTAGCTAATAACTGTGGTGACAGATGTCTAGAAATGAGGCAACGCTCAGGTGGTTTCCAGGCAGAGCAATTCAGAGCTGTCAGCAGAGCACTTCTCCTGAGCTACTAAACATAACAATTAATTCACATTATTCTACACTGTATTGTTCCAGAGGTTTTTGGGGGGGGGGTTAATGTTGCTGTTGAGAATAATTAGTGTTTCTTTGATGCTTGTTTGAGGACAATAACAGGAAGTACTTTGTTTCCTTCTGAGGAGTAACTCTAACTGCCTATAACATGTCATGATTCCCATCTCACTTTGATTAGAGTCTCTACCAGCCCCAAGCCCTCCAGGCCGGCTGCCTGAACGTAGACGTGGCTTCTTTACAGAGTCAAACATGGCAGCAGTTCCACCACCCAGCTTTGGTCACTTGGCATCCAGCTTTGAGTGTCTTCAGCCCCACTGCCTTCTTTGGAGACCCATCCTCACACAAAGGCCTGCTAGGCAAGATGTTTAACCTCTCTGTGCCTCACCTCAGAACCTTGTAAAATAGAGGTGGCAGTGCTCCTTTGCATATATTGGACACTTTCTACTGTGTGCAAAATCACTTAACTTTATTTCCTACGCGCTTCATAGAAGTGGAAGGAACTCAACACCACTCAGCTTTCAGCAGGATACTTCTCTTCCTCATAAATTCTCATATTTATACATTTTCATGTAATCAAACTGAGAAATTAATGTCTCATGAGTCAAAACCTCCAAGCCACAACATTCAAACTGGGACAGATCATCGCTGCTTAATTCTCTTCATAATGATTCTCCAGTTATCCTTAGGAGGACTATATTACACTTCAATAAAAGCTGTGAAGTCGTTCCCTGAAGCCTGACCACATTCTTCTGTAAAAGGAAATGGAAGAAGCGTGAGAATTTGAGTGTGAAAAGACCAACAAATTTACATTTCTAGGCTTCTACTTCAGGTTCTTCATTTGATGTTGACTGCCCTTCTGAAAGCTGAAAGGACTGTTTTGTCTTTAGTCTCTGGTACAGTTTTGCTTAAATTAAAGGTGATTTATTTGTGGGGGTTTGATGTGGTTTATTTCCTATGACCTGGACTGAGTCCTCATAACTCATTTTCTTTAGCTATTGCATTCAAATTCAAAGGCCTTTCTGTTTAAAAGGGAGAGGGGTAAAGTTTTACATAGTGCTCCTCTCATCATTATCCTCCTTCCTTACTGTCCCTCTCCTTATAAAATGGTCTTTTCTTCTCACTCTCTTGCTGAGACTGTTCCTCATTCCTGTCATACATTCCTTAATTTCATAAAAATACTGGGAAAAATACTGCAGACCTCTCACGGGCAAACCTCCCATTGAAAGCAAAGGAAATATCACCTGAGTAAGGCTCTGAGAGCTTTGCCCTCCACCTGTGACTCAAAGGAAAGGAAAAAAGTCACTGAGAAATGAAAACACTCTGTTCTTAGTTATGAAAGAGGGGGCAGGAGGCAGAGGAAGGTTGAGGTAGGGTTTTGGGGGAGTTATATTTAGAAAAAAAAACCCCTAAGTTTGGCATTGCTGCCAGTATGAGCACACGGAGATTCAATTTGTGGTTTCTCTTTATGCAGTACATTTCAAAATTGGAATTTAAAACAAAATATACATCTCCGTGTCTGACTGTGTATATAACAATTTGTCATTTCTTGGCGGGAATTTGAAACCATTTTTAGTGTTCAGAAATAGTCTTCTCTCCCTTTCCTTCACCTCCCTCCCCCCATCCCACTTCCAAATTACTCTTTAATCAACCTTACAAGATCGTTAAAACTTTCCAAACTCTAGAAGTAAGGAAAATAGAGACAGGAAATTAATAATTATTGAGGAATGGGGCTATATTTTCTTTTCCTGTCCCTTTCAGAGTTAAACATTGAGTTAAAGCCATTTGTCAAAAACTTGAACAGAATGGTTACCTGTGGATTCATTTGAATGAACTCTGTCTAAGAACAATGCTCCACAATAACAAAAAAAATATCATTAGGAGAATCAGGAAATCCTCCTAAAGCCAGAACACTTGTGCTTTATATCAGTGCTTGAATAAGAATAAAATCCCTCACGTGGGAGAGGTCTGGCAGTGGAGTTTGTGTGTCACTCATCAAGAGCACAGGTTTTGTTAGCAGGGATATCAGCGTGGACTCCTTTGACCACCCGTAAGCAGCACCATGTGCTGAACCCCAGGCATGGGAGAGTCATCAAATGTCTGACTTGCATTACTTAATGATGGCATTTCGACTCCTAACAATGACATTGTGACTCCTTCAAGACGAGCACCATCATTTTCTGACCCATCTTCACACCTCAGCAGCAGCTGTCTCTGAGCTTGGACCGTGATGAACGTGGGAAGCAGTCGCGGCATTCCAGAAGCATTTGGACACTGCCCTCAGCCCCACGGGGTGAGCGTTGGGAGTGTCCTGGGGAGGGACAGGAGTTGGACTCGATGGTCCTTGTGGGTCCCTTCCAGCTCAGGTCATTCTATGATCCTATGAAATAAATCTAAGAGAACATCTGAAACCATTCTTTTTCTAAATGCCATGTAAAGAAATGTTCAGGGAAGGGCAATATAGCCCAAGGTTGGCACAGAAGTAAGAGTCAGCACTATTTGGTGCTGAAAAAAGGATTTTATTTCTTTCTCTGTTTTTCTGTAGTCCTTTTGCCTGTATCTCTCCACTCAATGAGTGTGCAATTATAACTTAGAAAGCAGAACAATTCCAACATTAAATAAGGAGGAGGAAAGGCTGATGATGACCTAGGCTTTAACACACTATCTGAATGAGGCAGATTGAAGGCCGGGGTCTCTGTCATTGCGAGTGTCTTTGACCACTTTTGTTGTATTGTCAGTGCTGGAACATAACAGGGAAACAGGGACTGGTCTCATCATTCAGTCAGAAATTGCGTTCCCAACCCAGCAAAAAGTTTAGCTGGAACTTACATTGGAAAGTTTCAAATCTGACAAACCAGCATTTTCAAATGGAAAAAAAAATGTGTCTATGAAAAATATCCTGTTTAGCAATCTTGTTAGCAAGTGACTTGGGAAGGTTGCTATGTTTCTGAAGAGTTTTGAAGAAATGACTGATAAGGTTTTTCAGCCTGTTTTCTTCTTAAAGTCAGTGAACCTTGTAGCTTTAAAATAGGATAACTGAGAGACTACTATTGGCAACCCAGGGGATGGTAAATCCCTGCAATGTGATGAAATTCATCCTGCAATGTTCACAAACATAGGTCAACAGGAGGCTAAAAAGGATTCATAGGGTTTGGCAAGTGAGATGGAAACTCTGAAGATTACTGACGGGTTAACATCATAATATCAAGAAATGATGTGAGTATCCATGGAAAGTATACAGCAAACTCCTGCAAAACAAACTTTAATGTGAAGCAGCCACCTGTCCAAAGTCTGGATTTATGTTTCAGTTGAGCTTTATTAAGTGTTTTAGGAGCACAAACTCCAATGTGGAAGTTTAAGTTCCTTCGGCAGGTGTTGGCTGTGTTGGGTGAAGATACTCAGGTCTATTGTTTGGAGGAATCATAGGAGTTGTCAGATGTAAAACACTGCCCACTAAATGATAACAAGTTTCAGAAAGGATTGGAAATACAGAAGTTGACATCTGGTTTTCATACTTGTGACTGAACTTATATGTTCACTACACTTTAGCCCAGATGTTAACCAACCTCCACATTTGTAAAACAAGCTGTCTGGTCATTTTACAATGTCTCACACAACTGGTAGAAATGGACTGTGTATTTTATTATCTTGTGAAACCTTTCTAAACCAATGACCTTTACTAGCAGCAGGGTAGCATTTGTGTCATGAAAGAGGTGAATCCAGTGGCTCTTTCTCAAGAAAAGGGGGAAGGTGGAAGATATTTTAGTAATATTCATTTTTCAGTAACATTTCTGAGACTTAAGAAGAACTTGCTGAGAATGTGGAAGTGCCAAAATAGTCTCTCATATTTTTAAAATCTTCACTGAAGGTCATTGCCTCACAGTTTGAATGATGTAAAATAAAATGGATTATCCCCATGCTGTGAAAATATAATTCCATGGTTTTTTATGAACTAAAATATTTCTCCTCCATAAAAACTCTTCACCATCAGAGCTGCTTTTGAAAACCCTTACTTATAACAAGCCTCCTTGGAAGACAGGGCAGTACCACCTGACATTTCTATTGAGAAAGGGTCAAATTAGGAGTGGTTTTTCAGGGGGGAAAGAAAAAATTGATCATGCATTAGAAATGTGCACACAAGTTTGCAAACATCACTGGAAGCAAAGTCAGCACCCACGCACGTCAGGGTCCAGACAGGAGGTGGAAGGGTTCTAATAAATAATGGAAGTGTTGCTGAACAGGGTGGGGAATTGCACTCCTGCCTGCCCTCACACTGCCAGACATCATTTCATACCCATTCTAATAGCTATCAGGTTTCTACCTCCCAGATTAGTTCTTTAGTTCCTAAACTCTTAAGAACAATGCATACATTTACTTTTTTTATGGATATGAAAAAAAATTGTTAGCATATATTTATGTCAGCATATAACAAGGTGTTGGAACTGGATGATCTTTAAGGTCCCTTCCAACCCAAAGCATTCTATGGTTTCATGATTTGATATTTTGATACAAAAGATAGTTTGACCTAAAAGGTACCCAAGATTCAGCTTCTGTTGTCTGATCTGGCAAGCTGAGTTTGCTCAGAAGCAATGTGGCAGCAATAATTCATAGGTTAAGAGAGTGGGAGAGGATCAGAGAATCATAGAACGATAGAATGACCTTTAAAGGTCTTCTAGTCCAATGCCCCTGCAGTGAGCAGGAACAACTTCAGGTTGCTCAGAATCCCATCCAGCCTGACCTTGAATGTTTCCAGAGGTGGGACTTCTACCACCTCTCTAGGCAAGCTGTTCCAAGGTGCTTCACATCTAATACAACCTAGATATTGCTTGGTGCAAAAAAACCCCATTTCTGCTTAAATTGAAAAGCACACAATTCCCATTTCTATCTCTGTGCCCTGTATTAAGCAACCATGGTCTGATAGTTTATGAATCCAAAATCTCTGGGCTCAGTGAGACACCCATTTCACCATAAATTAGGCCACATTTAACAGTGCTGCAGTGGCAGAGGTGTTACCCTTGCTTTCTTCCCCAAAGGGACAGGGGTCTGCATGAACTTGCCCAGTGAGGTGGATGCTCGGCCCCGCTGTGCAGCACTGTTGCAGGCAACCACCCTAGCTGAGTCTCACTGCAGCTTTCCTTCTCTTGATCCCACTCACCATCTTGACCAGTTTTTAAGAACAAAGTTATGTTCCTCAGCCTGGAAGGGAATTGTTTCCATTGTGTGAGATGAACTTCCAGAAGCGCGTAGGATCCCTTTTCCTGCACGTGTGAGGCTTTGCTTACACAGACCACAGCAGTAAGTACCTGCTTCCTGAGGCAGGCAAGAAAACGTCTTGCAAGAACAATGTAGGAACCCACATTTGAAAATTCATCCTGGAAGTGCTGACCTGTGCTGAAAATAACCTCAACAGCTTGCAGGGGAAGATGTGTTGTTTTGTCACTGCGTCTCATGGCCTTAACTACTCTGCTGGCAAACGTTCAGCTGGCAACAAGCTTCTCCTTCCAATCTGTCCCTTATTGCCTGGGTGGGGATGGTGCCTTGGACTTAAACCTCTTGTTCCATGTGCCTCATGTTTAACCTGATGCTGTCTTTCCGGGTCAGGCATCTCCAGAAGTAAATGTTCTGCAAATGGAACATATTAAACAGCGCTTTGGGTAAGGGATGATCCAGAAGAGTTTCCAGCTCCGTGCCTAAGAACTTCTTCACCAAGGCCAACAATTTCCTACTCTTGTTTTCATCAGCACGTTTTAGACATGCTTAGTGTGCTGTTAGCATCAAAACATCATTCCATTTTCAGCTCTGCCCCTCGCTACACCTAGAAGGCACCATAGTGGAGGACCACTGATCTGCTCTCCTCCTTTGCAGAGCAGCAGGCAGCCCAGTGAATCAGAAGTTGATCCACACAAGGACAGGGAGCTGAACAAGGCACCTGGAAGTGTAGCTGTGTTACCCTGGGGCATGCCTTTCCTTTTCACACCAGCTGTGGGAAGCAGCCAACTGGCTGGTGACTACACATGGGACAGCTTTACCAGGCAAGAAGACACCGTTAGGGCTTATAAACTGTATAGTGGCATTAGGAGTAATTAACACCATCTTCACTCACCATCCCTGCCCATGCTGGGGGTGTAAATGCCCAGGCTGTACACTGCATGTCCCCTGGGGCCTCCCTTCTGCAGGCAAGGAGAAAGGCACAGAGCCTCCAAAGCCTTCACTCTGCCTCTTCATCCCCAAAGGTTACCATTGTCCTCCCATGAGCTAGAGAAGGAGGAAAACAAGAGGGCACAAACTGCTGCTGAAATGGGGCACACGGAGGCATGGGGACAGTGCCTCTGAGGTAACTGCTGAGGTAGTGTGGATTTGGCAAGACATCAAAATGCACAGCTGGTTAATATAGACCCCTCTTTCCTCCAGAGCCACCTCAGAAGCAGCTATTGATTCTTAGGGCAGTAATATTCATCTGGCATCTCATTCATTCCAAGTTAATTGCTTAAATGGGTGGAAAAGGAAATTTATGAAACGAAATGTGCTGCTGCATCAGGCATAAAGGAAACTTCGTCCCTATTAAGCTGGAAATGCTTCCCAAAGACAACACATGGGCTTTACTGTGCCGAGGCACTTAAGTTCAATTCTTCAGTGGGGCCACTGTTTAAAGAGAGCATTACTAACTTGGTCACAGCAAGCTTCTGTACTTCAACTTCCCAGTCACTCAGTTTACTCTTCAGGATGGTTTCCCCTGCAGCTTAAAAATATGACCTTGGAAAGAATCACTAAATAAGTAAATACTCGAGTCTAGCAGGGTTTTATTTCTAGAGGCAAAACCTGGCATGGGTTGAAGCCTTGCAACTATGTCCTATCTGCTAAGGAGACTTCTGTTGGTATTAAGTGGCATATTGTTTAGAGAAATAACACATTTTCTTTAGGGAAGGAGAAAACATTCCTAATAATCTGCTGGTCAAACACACTTTTATTATGCATGTCAGCAGCTTGGGAAGCAGGAAGAGAAGGGAGCAGTTTCAAGTATTTCTCTGAAGAAAGGTTCCAATTCACATTACCCTGGATTTCTCCTTCAGAATGCTTCTCATTTTCAGGATGCAATTCTGTGCTGCCTTCTTGCAGCAGACTTTCTTCACAATATATATAGCAGAGCTCCTTTAAGAACTGGCTGTTTCACCTCCGTAAATGAGGTTGCTTTAAAACCTGCATTGATTTCTTGTGTTTGCCATTACTACTGTACAAAAAGCCTTTTCTGCAGAGATACTATCATTGCAGCTATTTATTTAATTATCAAAAGCAGCAGGCATTTTTTAAAGAATCTCTTTTAATGTTTTTATTAATTATAGGGTTTTAATGCCATTTCTATTCGTGACTCCTGCTCTATTGGCTCACTATTAGGTAAGCTAAAAGAAGTTTCTTTTCCCTGAATGTAAAGCCTGAGAAAGGTCTGTTTAAGGGACTGGTCCAGGATGGCAACTCAGGGTCTGTGACTGTGAGCAATTTTCTCAAGAAAAAAACATTCAAAGGAGATTTTAATCCTCTATTGAGAGTTTTT
Organism: Dromococcyx pavoninus; assembly: GCA_033558185.1. Classification (NCBI taxonomy): domain Eukaryota; kingdom Metazoa; phylum Chordata; class Aves; order Cuculiformes; family Neomorphidae; genus Dromococcyx; species Dromococcyx pavoninus. The sequence goes on along the minus strand of JAUMJL010000757.1, from coordinate 268,030 downwards.
TCTTGCTCAGCTCTGGTACTGCTGTGTGTCATGCCGATCTCTCCTTACACTTTAGCTGTCAATAGCCTTAATCATAGAATCATCTGGTTGGAAAAGGCCTCTGAGATCAAGTCCAACCATACCTGTCCCCTTACTAGGTACAGTATTGGTTAAGGAACCAATACAACCAACAATTGCCAAAATAGAGATCTACTCCCATGCTCCCACGGTCCTCCAGGCTCTCCAGCTCGGTGGCAGCAGGGCAAGTTATACATTATTATCTCCTGCAGTTTCTCCATCCAGAAACCCTCTTTCTAGCTGTTAGTTCAGGGCCCAGGTATGTTCTGAGAGTGCACCAAACTACTGGAGAAGGTCTCCTCTGACTGTGAGTGCATGTTCAGCTTTCAAATTTTCTCCAAGGAGCCTGAAAAAGACTTTTTTGGGTTTTTTCTTTTCTGAGGAGAACACTGTATGGTTGCAGTCAGGCTTTTGTTTAAGGGGTGAGGTGCAAACCACAGTGCAGTAAAAGTCTGCAAGTGACTTTCTTGCATGGCCAGTACAAAAGTTGAAAGTTTCAGACAGTCAGAGGTGACAGATGAGTGAAAAAAGGAGCAGGAGGAACTGCAAAGAGCAAAAGGGTTTTTGAAACGGAGCAAAGTGAAACCAGAAGAACTGGGATGAGGCAGAAGTCAGAAATACCTTGAAAAGGGCAGGACACAGGCTCGGTGCAGTTTGGTGCAAGCCTGTAGCTCTGAATTCACCAGGCCTTGGCAAAACAGGCAATTAACTCCTGAAGTTCAGTAATGTTCTTGTATCCTGCCTGAAGGACAATGAAAATAAGTAGTCTGGCAAAAAATAAAGGCTCAGACCCACTCATGTGCCACCTCTCCTCATCCTCTTGGTTCTTGTTTTGCACTTGGCAGTACAATATATACATTAGAAATAGCTTCTCTCTTGCTCTCTTTAAGGGCACTGTTTTCAAACATAGGAGATGTCAGTGAAACAGCCCCCACAAACATTGAGGAGGTATATCTGAAGAGCAATGAATTTCATCTGAGGGAGGTGGAAATGAGCCACAAGAGAAAGGAATTTGTAAGAAAAAAGAAGTCCCTAAGAAGAAAGACTTTAAAGCTTCACCTTTCAATATTAAAAATACTTTGTCTTCAGGCCAAAACACTGGTGCCTGGAGGAGGTGTCATACAATGTGCATAGCATCAACATCACCTACTGATGTAGAAATTCAAGGTAGGTCCCATCAGTCCACATCTGTCATTTCTGCTCTTAAGGCTGAGCGAAACATGGGCCTTACCTATGACCCAGTTCAATGCTGCAAGAGCAGGAGGCTCTGCCCAGAATTGTAAGAATTAATGCAGCATTTCACAATCTCAATTTTTAAGTGACATTTATAGGAGAGAAAGGCTGATAGATATTTACCTAGGGGTTTGTTTGTGATCTGACTGGGGATACGCTTCCAGAAATCTGTGGCCCGAGCTCTGCACTCTTGCACATCAATGCTCTGAGTGTTGTAAATTGTTATCAAGTAACCTCCAGTTCAGAGGAAGGGTGCCCAAGTTCAACAAAACACTGGTGTCCAAAGGAGCCTGTGGTGAAGGAGCCCTCTGAAGAGCTATTAATCGAGCTAAAAGGAAAACCTTGTGAGAACACTTTAGCTTTCATAAGTTTTCTACCCTGGGGAAATGTGTGAGGAGGGAGCTGAAAGATACAGCAACACACTCATGTTTGCCTGTTTGTTTGCCTTGGTGTCAGCTTTCTGGTACTTGATAAATGCAGGAATTGTACTCACTGAGCTTCTAGGATGATGAAATTCCACTTTCTTCGTATGCTGTGGTTCTGGCAAGAGACAAAGAATAACTAAAACAAGGTTAGTAGGAAAATCAATAGTTGAACCCTGGAGCTTCAGTGCCTGTGCTCAGGATTAACTGACCTCTCTCAATGAGGAGAGCTCTCAGTGCCTTCACATTTTAGGCTTATGTCAAGTACTAAATTCCTCAATAAACACGAAAACCCTCCCAAAATCTTGAATTTGTAATAATGAGGTTTTCTTGCACTTTTCAGTCCATCTGCCTTCCAAAGAGATCAGAAAAAGTGCAAGAACAACTCATTTCTGGAACCCAGGACGAACTGGGAGTCCCACAGACCACTGTAACTCAGGTTTAGTTCAAGAAATAAGGGAAGAATACTGCAGAGCACCCAGTTATTCCGCTATTCTTTTCTCTATGAGAAAAATAGCCATTAATATATCTGGACAAACTTGCTTTACCTCATTTCCAGCCTAAATGAACATCTTGCTCTCAGAAAAGAGCCCAAAAACACACTAACAGATTCCAGAAATGCTGCACGATGTCAATAAAGAAGTCACTGAGCCATTTCCAAAAATGTGAAGTGTTTTCAAGATATGATAAATTGAAATAAATTGTGGCTCATAAGGGAAGACTTTTGAAATGTAGAAAGGGTTCCACTTATCATCTTATCAGAAAAAAATTGTAATTTATTTGTATTCCAGATAAATTGTAATAATTTATTAGAGAGATTGTTTTACCTATAAACTGAGAGGAAATTTTTTTAGCCTCTCTTGCTAACTGGTTTCGTGATCTTTCATGTGTAGAGTCCACATATGCTCCCAGTTCTGAAAACCCAAAGAAAATGAAAGGAAGAAGTCCAATAAAAGTAATAAAAGACTAATAGGTCTAATAAGAGACATCTAATTAATAGTAATTCACAAGATATCTGCAAAAATATGCTTTTCCTATGTTCTAAAGGAGGAATCGAGATGTCCAAAGCCAGGACAGGCCATGGACAACTGGCAAGAATCTGAATTTCAGACAAAGTTTCCTCCAGGGACACCTGGACATCACATAGGCTTTAATTTCCTCTTGTGGACTTGAGTCTCTGGAGGTTTTATTGTTCAGCTGTAAAACAGAGGCACCTACTGTATTTTTCTTCCTCACCAGAACGTTGCAAGTCTGACTCAGTTTACCTCTGAGGAACTGGGATCATGGAGGCCTCGGAGATATTGCTTTTAATTGCAGCATCAAAACCGATATCATCAGATAGTTAAAGGGATTGATTTCTATGCAGCTGCTAAGAAAAGAGTTTGAGAATGCTGGATTTCCATTTCTCATTACCATTTTTCCATTCTCACACGGTATTGGCTGATTTGAGATAAAGGCTGCTTTTTTGGATCTCCAGAATAAGATCAGCTAATGTTAACTATGGATATCACTATTTATTCAGCTTGTCAAGATGGAATTTTTATTGCCTAGAAGGGAGTGTCTGCCATTTCCATTTTCCTGAGAAAGATGTGAGTGAAGACATATATCTGGAAGCAGCCTATAGTCATGACATGTGAGATCACAGACCTCTGACCACACCAGGGATTTCAAAGAGAATTTAAACACCTTGAAAATTGTGGTGGGCTTGGTCATAATGTCCCACCACAGTCATGGTGAATTCACCATCCCTGGATGTTTTTAAAATAAGACTGGATGTGGCACTTAGTGCCATGATCTAGTAATCATGACAGTGTTGGATTAAGGGTTGGACTTGATGATCTTGGAGGTCTCTTCCAACCCAGATAATTCTATGATTTCAGGCTGGGGCAGGTAGCTGAATCCAGTTCTCCAAAATCTGAGTGCTACCAGTGTGATGGTGGCTTCCTTTACTGCTATATTTTATCTTCACCAAGTGTGAGAGGATTTCAAGTGCCTGATGAGGGTTAACAATTAGCATCTAAGGGGATTTTAGCTACAGAGTCCGAAATGTAGAATTACTTGTTGAGCTGGTTCATCCATACATCTGATTTAGTTTTCATTTCCACCCACCTCAGTGAGAGAGATGCAGCTGACAGAAAGGCACAGACACCTTTACAAGTGTGATTTCTGGGGAATAAATTCCTAAATTAACAGCTTGGTCTCCAAAGAAGAATCTGGTAAAAGAAAAAAAAGCTTATTCTGAAAAGTACCAGTGTTTATAACGTCCCCTGAGATCACTGTCACTCCAGAGTGGCTGCAGACCTCACAGTGGATGAAGAATATAGGAAAGCTTGTGGTTTATCATGAAATGGTTTCTTTTAATACACTTAAAAAAGCCCAACCCTCTGCTGAAATTCCTGTACATTCAAAGGCAAAATGTAAACGTCCCCCTAGAGAACAGTCTACTGGATGATTGTGGAAGAGGGGAAAATTAAATTCAGGTGAATATATAATAAAAAAACAATTCCTTGTATGTAGCCACATTATTACAACTCATGTGGGCATCACTAACCTCTTGCTGAATTCTTAGAGATGACAAAACAGATTTGTGGCAGTGGTATTTGAGTTGAAATGTCACACTTGAGCACAGTGTTTTTCTTTCTCTGAACTTTTGTTCTCTTTCTCGGTTTCCTGAAAAACTTTTCCACCTCTACTCTCTCTGCTTATCACCAACCACGTTGTGGGGTTTTCTAAGGCTTTCTCCAGCTCCTATTGATTACTTTCTTTTTATTTAAGAGGAAAAACTCTGCCATTAAAGAGCCATTATAGAACCCCTTTCATCTCTAGGGCTGTTTCCACACTGAAAGCTTTTGGTCAGGACTGACTCCACCAGTGGATGCCTTGATGTCTAATGGTGTTCATAGTGACAGAGCTTTGTGGCTGTGTCTTTGGGAGCAGAGTAAGGATGGAAGGACACTGAGGGGTTGGAGAGCATCTAGAGAAGGGCAATGAGGCTGATGAAGGGGCTGGAGAATAAGTCCTACAAGAAGCAGCTGAGGGGACTGGTGGTGTTTAACCTGGAGAAGAGGAGGCTGAGGGGAGACCTCATCACTGTCTGCAACTGCCTGAAAGGAGGCTGTGGAGAGGTGGGTGTTGGTCTCTTCTCCCAAGTGAGAGGTGACAGGATGAGAGGAAATGGCCTCAAGTTGCACCAGGGAAGGTTTAGACTGGATATTAGGAAAAAATTCATCTCTGAAAGGTTTGTCAGGCCCTGGCACAGCTGCCCAGGGAGGGGGTTGAGTCGCCATCTCTGGAGGTGTTTAAAAGGCGGGCAGATGAGCTTTTTAGGGCCACGGTTTAGTATTGGACAGGGACAGCTGGACTCAATGACCTCAGAGGTCATTTCCAACCAGATGATTCTATGATTCTCTGAGGGGTACCAGCAGGAAAGCTATGGCCCCACGTGATGTAGCAAAGCCAAGCAGGACGACCTTCAGGTGTATTGCTCACCAAGGAGACCCTCTACTCAGCTACCTGTACGTGGACCCTGAATCAGCAGAGGCAGTCATAGAATAGAATCACCTGGTTGGAAAAATGTTGGTGTAAGCAGTACTCTAAATGGCAGTTATTATATTTGCTTTAAATGTTACCAATTTCTACAGAGAAGCCCAGCTTCTCTCAAATATAACAGGAAGAACAGAAGAAAACAATAAGATGATTAATTATTTGTATCTCTTTACTGCATTGGTAAATTCTAAAACAGTGGACATGAGAGAAGGAAGTTATTGAGGGATCTGAGGGACAATTCTCATTTCTGTACATGAAAAATAAATCACTGTAAAACTGATTTGTCTTCACACCACTGTTTGTTGTAGTTTCAGTCTGAGGTTAACACATACATGTCAGCAGAGACTGTGGGCATATATATGAGGTGGAGGACAGAACAGCAGTAACACTGTCCATCTCTTTATTAATTATCTGATAAAAGATCACTGGTGAAAAAAAATACATGCCATACTGTCCTGATATTCAATGCTCTCTTGTGTATGAGAAGTTTCACTAAGGCTTCTCATTCCAAACATTTTTAGAACTGTTCCTGGTATTTTCCTACTTAGATGTCAAATATATCACACTTTTCAGCTCCTCCTGTGCTCAACTCTACTAGATGGCAGAGTTTTTAAGGACATGGAATAATACTCAGCAGAGAGATTTCTGTGGCAGTGATGAAGGAATAGCAGAATTTTGATTCATTGACTGCTGCAGAAAAACTACTGTGTTCACTCCATAAAATATAATGATATATAGTGCTCATCCTGTGAGAGAGATAATGGAATCCTAGAATCACAGAATGACCCGAGTTGGAAGGGACCCAGAAGGACCATCGAGTCCAGCTCCTGTCCCCACCCAGGACACTCCCAACACTCACCCCGTGGGGCTGAGGGCAGTGTCCAAATGCTTCTGGAATGCTGGCACAGTGGGTGCTGGGACTGCTTCCCTGGGGAGCTGTTCCAGTGCTCCACCACCCGCTGGGGGAAGAACCTCTTCCCAATATCCAATCTCCCCCTGCCCTGGCACATCTTCCTGCCATTCCCTCCAGTCCTGTCCCAGGGCACCAGAGAGCAGAGCTCAGCCCCTCTTTCCCCTCCCTCCCTTGGGAGAAGGCACAAACAGCTCTGAGATCCCCTCTCAGGCTCCTCTTCTCCAGCTGAACAGAGCCAGGGACTTCAGCCTCTCCTCACACACTTCCCCTGCAGACCCTTCCCCAGCCTTGTGGCCTCCTCTGGACACTCTCCAGCACTTTGATGTCCTTTTTACCCTGTGGTGCCCCAACTGCCCCCAGAGCTCGAGGTGGGGCCGCCCCAGTGCAGAGCAGAGGGGACAATCCCCTCCCTCTCCCGGCTGTTGATGCCCCCAGGACAGGGTTGCCCTTTGGGCTGCCAGGGCTCTGTTGGCTCATGCTCAACTTGCCCTCGACCAGAGCCCCCAGATCCCTCTCCAGGAGTTTGTGGGTGCTGTCACCTCCCTGATGTATCAGACATACGTGGCCTTGCTGCTGCCTCTAACCACAGGCGACTTCACGTCTCTCAGCCTCTGAGAAAATACATGCTAGGATGCCAGGCTCCTTTGAAAAGAGCATTCCCAGGGTGAAGCACCCACAGAGGGTTAAGGAAGGTTTCTGGGCAGCAAGGGAGTTAATTCCTGCTCTCATTTCCACCAGAAGCAGAGAAGCCCATCCACGTCTTCAACACAATGTCGCCGAGATCCTTCTGTGCCTGCTCACAGCAGCACCTTCCTTGTGGACACGGGCACGTACTGCCTGGCAAGGATTTGGCCCAGAGCTTGTGGAGTTTGTCCTCATACCCCCTCTAGACGAGCTCTCCTTGTAATTCCAAAAACGTACTTCAATAGCTCAGCACAGCTTGGCTGGTGACGGGGACGCAGAGCAACTTTGGAAACACAAACTGGCACAGAGAGGGAGCCTTTTTGGCTTCGAAAGGACAGCGCACACGTTCTGAGCCAGAATGTGTAAAGACTTTTGTTCACAAACAGAAATCCCTTGTGCTGACAGGCTCTGAACAAGGCTGGCGCTCTTGTGAACTCAATATGAAAGTTGCCTTGTATTGGAATTAACCGAGCAAATAGTTTGCAGCAAACAATTGACTTGGAAAACTTTGTGGTAGGAGGATGATCCTCCAATATTAAAAAAGAAAATAAATTAACTGTGAACATTCTGCTACTTTGACTTTGTTCTCTCTTTAAAATCACCCAGCACAATGTTTCAGGTGAACACACTTCAGCCCAAAGGTGTCTCATGGTCTGTTTGTTGCAAATATTCCTTGTTGGAGGTGTGATACTGGGTTTGTGGGGTGACCCATATCCATGGTTGTTGTCTTTTTGTGTTTCTCAAGCAATGAACTGATCCTTGCAGGAGCTCTGTGAAGAGAAGGACACCCTTCCCCTACCTTACCCAGAGTGAACTAAGGTTGATAGGTTCAGACCCTCAGTACCAAGTCACACAGGGATTCTACAGCCAAACTGGTCTTGTTGTGTCTCAGTGGAACATCATGATGTCAGAGCCACATCTCTTTATGGCAAAATTGTTATCTTCCTGATAAAGACTTGTTAAAAAAAGGTTCTTCCCTATCAGGTAAGAAAGTGAACTGTCCATACGGACACTGTGTCCTGGATTCATCTCACCCATCTGAGAAGGGATGGGCTGTCCTCTGGACAAGCTGCTGTTTCTGTAAACTACACATGGAGCATAAATGGGCCAAAAAATTCTCTTACATGCCTTCAAGTTTGCTGTGGAGGGAAGATGCTGAAGCCAGAGTGTGCTGAAGTTTCTGTTTCTCATCAAAAGTCCTATATTTTTCAAACTACTTTTTTTTTCTAATTTCTTTTCAAATGAATTTCAGACTATTTCCAAAAAAATGAATGACTCAAATGTCACTTTTCACTGTGAACTTTCATATGTTCCAACTTCTCCAGAGCAAGTATTCTCCAAAAAGCCCATAAACACAGACCTAATAAAATCCCTAGATTATTTCCAACCCTTTCCTCTCACTGCAGGGAGATGTGGGGCTCAGTGCTTCACCACTGCAGTTTATTCCACTGCAATGGTTTCATTCCCATGCCCTGTCTTTGTTAATTATCTTGAATGGAGCTAATCATTACTGGATAAGTTCATTTAGGTAATATGCCTAACCATCAGAACTGATGTGTCAGCCAAGCCTGAAAATGATGAGATTTTAAAAAATAGTAATTACTCTCTGGATTTTTGGGTTTGATTTCCTAACAGCTGAGCTGCTCAGTTCTCAATTTCAAGCTTTCTACAATGGTGAGAAACTTCTTGTTGTCCAGTAGGCAAGTGGCTCATTGCCTTGCATGGCTTGTGCTGGGAACCAGCAATTTTAAGAGCCCTGGTGCAATGTGGGGACCTGGGAGAACTGCTCATTCCCTGGCAGAGGAAAAAGTAAATCAGCACTCAGGGGAGGACCTCTATGTCAAGGAGAGCATTTGATTCGCATGGCATGAGCCCATTTGAGAGCAGTTTAGGACTGATCCCCTTGCACAGTGCCCCTTGCATGGGTCAAGCCCATGTATTCTACCACCAGCTGGTGGAGGCAGAGAATTTAAGGGCTTTGCTTTTGTATTTCTTGCACACCAGGTCACCCGAGCCTGGTTCTTTATACCTCAACACCTGTTCCACCAGGCCATGACCACTGAGGAGCCCCAGGACAAGGGAGTGGAAGCAGTTTTGTGGGTATTTCAAGACCAACAGCAGCCCTGTGATGTTCAAACCTCAGATGGCGAAATCTTAGGTCTTTAAAATGGCATTTTTACCTGTTCTTTTCTCTGCCAAGGAAGGTGAAGCAACACGCTGTTCTCCACTTTCAGGATGTGACCCTAAACGGGTTTTTTTTCCTCCCTTTTCCACATTTATCGAATTATTTTTTTCTCTTCTTCATTTCTTTTCTCACTCACTACCTCAACTTGCATGAGGGACCCTACACAAAATCCCTGAGGGTTAATAGCAGGGACCCTTCCACTGAACATGCGGTTAAGCCTCACAGGCACGAGGATTTTCCAGAAGCTCTGAAAGGATTAATTGAAATGTTGAGTCAGAGCTGTAATTATTTTACCAAACAGTGAATTGCTATTCAGCCCTCCCTTCTTACCTGCTACTGATGCAGTCGAGGCCAGAGTCAGGATATAAAATTACCACTGCAGTTCAGCAATACTCTGCATTTTAAAAGAGATTAAAAGAGAGAGGTGTCCATGATTAGTGTGTAAGAAAGAGGGTTTTCATTAAACAAATGGGTGTAGTGCTTGCTCTGAAGCCCTACTACTGCTTCCCAGCAAAACAAAACATACAGGACTAGACTCACTTCTAACTTTCCATAATGAATTCATTCACTTGAGTAGAGATACTACAATTTTACTCTGTGAGATCCAAATCAAACTTGTGCAATGAAAGAAGTTAGAGGTTCTTTTTTTTTGCTTTGCTTTCCTGTGAGCGTATTTTTACCTCTTCCTAATTGCAATTCAAATAGAATGAAAACAATAAAATTCCCAAAGAAGAAACTAAATTGGGGTGGAGAGCAGGAAGTGAAAATATTCCAGTCTTCATGTTTATTCTTGCTATAGGAGTACACAGGGCTTGGTTCAATGCACAGCTCTGTCACAGCACGTTCTGTTTGCTTTTCCTTATGTCAGGGAAGCTCCACCGACTGCCGTGAAATCACCACTACAGTGAGCAAACAGAAACTGGCTGATGCTCAGGTGTAGAGTGGACAGCAGCCATCGCCTTCCAGCTCTTAGAAACTGGAACTGTTGAATGAGCTGCTTTCTCAGACCTACACAAAGTGATTGTCACTCTTACCCCGACAGAGGAGGGCCCTGCACTTTTACCACTATGAATCTGCGCCGTCAATCCGTGGGGGAATGTACATTTCTCCCACCTGCATTTGCACACTCTGCTTTACCAGCCATCTCCATACATTTTTGTTCTTTAGTACAATTGGAACTTTCCAAAAAAATTCAACAACCTTTGCTGAAATTTTCCATGTTTCATTTCTGACCAAAAGTGAGTTTGGACTTTCTAAAAGCCAGAGGAAAATTCCATTGGCTGCTTGTGAATTGAAATGAAGTTCCAACACAAAGAAACCTTCCCCCCCCCTTTGAGAGGGCTTCTAGCCACATCTCATTAGGGACTGCAACACCAACCATCCAACATCAGGGACTGGCACACAGACCTTATGCAGGTCTCACCCCACCGTTCAATAGGCAATAAAGAGCTACACTTGGACTTGCACAAGCAGGAAACACAAGATGCAGCAGGTTTCTTTACATATCCAACCCAAGTTCTGTTGGAATCTGCAGGCATCCTTCAACTGATCTCACAACAACTCAACTGGATCTGATCATCAGCGATAACATGGTAAAATGTAGGGCTGTTGTTTGGACATTGCCTGTTTGAGGCTGGTTGGATACCTGATAGCCCAAAGAAACTGTGACCTCCCTGCATACCCCTGCCTTAAATCTACCTTTCTTCCTCAAAGAAAGCATTTTTCCTAAGAGACCTCCTCATTCAACCCTGAATTGCCAAAATTGACCCTTTGAACAGCAGAGATGGCCAGTAATTTTGCACCTTTCCCAGACAATACAGAATTAATTAGCCTCTTCCTAGAAGAACCAAACCATGGGGTAAGAAAGTCTTTCTAGAGATTTTCATTGGAGGAGGAGGAATATTCTGTCACTGAAGGGATCTTGAAAGTTTGGTTGATTTTGCCATGAATAAAAGTAAAGCTGCAGAGATCTCCTAAATCAAATAACAGAAAAGTCTTCCAAATGTAGCCACCTTCATAATTTTTCTTTGCAAAGTGTGAGGCAGACCAACATTTTGTGATATTTCATTTAAATATTTTCCTTTCTTCCTTCCTTTCTTCCTTTCTCTCTTTCTTCCTTCCTTTCTTTCTTTCTTCCTTTCTTCCTTTCTTCCTTCCTTCCTTTCTTCCTTCCTTCCTTTCTTCCTTCCTTCCTTTCTTTCTTCCTTCCTTTCTTTCTTCCTTCCTTTCTTCCTTCCTTTCTTCCTTCCTTTCTTCCTTCCTTTCTTCCTTTCTTTCTTCCTTTCTTTCTTCCTTTCTTTCTTCCTTTCTTTCTTCCTTTCTTTCTTCCTTTCTTTCTTCCTTTCTTTTTCTTTCTTCCTTCCTTTCTTCCTTCCTTTCTTCCTTCCTTTCTTCCTTCCTTTCTTCCTTTCTTTCTTCCTTTCTTTCTTTCTTTCTTTCTTTCTTTCTTTCTTTCTTTCTTTCTTTCTTTCTTTCTTTCTTTCTTTCTTTCTTTCTTTCTTTCTTTCTTTCTTTCTTTCTTTCTTTCTTTCTTTCTTTCTTTCTTTCTTTCTTTCTTTTTCTTTCTTTCTTTCTTTCTTTCTTTCTTTCTTTCTTTCTTTCTTTCTTTCTTTCTTTCTTTCTTTCTTTCTTTCTTTCTTTCTTTCTTTCTTTCTTTCTTTCTTTCTTTCTTTCTTTCTTTCTTTCTTTCCTTCTTTCCTTCTTTCTTTCCTTCTTTCTTTCCTTCCTTCCTTCCTTCCTTCCTTCCTTCTTTCCTTCCTTCCTTCCTTCCTTCCTTCCTTCCTTCCTTCCTTCCTTCCTTCCTTCCTTCCTTCCTTCCTTCCTTCCTTCCTTCCTTCCTTCCTTCCTTCCTTCCTTCCTTCCTTCCTTCCTTCCTTCCTTCCTTCCTTCCTTCCTTCCTTCCTTCCTTCCTTCCTTCCTTCCTTCCTTCCTTCCTTCCTTCCTTCCTTCCTTCCTTCCTTCCTTCCTTCCTTCCTTCCTTCCTTCCTCCCTTCCTCCCTCCCTTCCTTCCTTCCTCCCTTCCTTTCTCTCTTTCTCTTTCTCTCTTTCTTTCTCTCTTTCTCTCTGTTTTGCCTTTCTTTCTGCACGTTGGGATCTTACCCTTGCAGTGGTTTTTAATGCTTCCTCCCCGTACCAGCGCCCGAGCGGTGTTTGACTCACCGGGCACAGGGTAATGTTGTTCAGCACTTAGAGAGAGCTCTCTGGGGTAGGGCTGGAACACGTTAGGGAAGTTTGTTGTGGCCTCTGTCTTGGCTGACTCCCGGGGACTGGAGTAGGTGCCCTCGGAGCTGAAAGCCCGGGCTGCGGGCTGAGGGTCAGCGCCAGCCCGTGGAGCTGGGAGCCGTAACAGCTCCTGTGCTCTGCGGATTAGCACAGAGGGCGACTTGTGAGTCGTCCATGTGATACCTGTTCTGGAGGGAAACAGAGGATTTTAGTCTCCTGGGCTGTCAAACCAGGTCCTTTGACGCGCTCTAAATTCACTCAAAGCTGTGTAATCTGAACGTGCTGTGGGGTCCGAGCGTGCTTCACCCTTGATACGCCGCCAATAGGCCCATTAAGGTTTTGCCAAGTTCCATGTGGTTTGTTCGTAAACACTCACCGCGAAGTCTCCTTCGGAGAGATAAGCTCTGCTCTGCCAGAGCACAATCGGGGCTGCTCACTTGGTGTGAATCCATGGCTGCAAACTCATCGGGGAGTGGGGGGAATGCAAAATTAATTGTGCTCAAAAGATGCTGTTAAACTTCAGCAACTTCAACATCTTGTGTATATTTTCCCAGATAGAGACCTTGTGTGCTCAGCTATGACTTTGTCAGTGTTTGAATCATAAACATAGTCTTGTAGGGCTTTTATAAATTAGACATGGAATTTTTTCTTTTTAAGGCTCAGAAATTTAAGAATTATGTAGATACCTCTATGTACCAGGATGTTGCAGGACAGATTAAATCTTATTAAATAGAAAATTCCGGGCAAAGAAACATCACGTTGCACCCTGGGGGTTTTTTTTGGTAAAGCCAATGCAGTCTTGGACCTCAGATCATTCTCACGGTTCTTCTCTGAACCAGCATCAGATATCACTTTCCAAGCACATAAACTAGAGCTGATCTTCCATAATGCATTCAGTATGAGTCTCAAAGAGGATGATTTGGTCAATTGGTTCCAAACTTCGAAATAAGAACAAACTGGACACCTTTGCCTAATAATTTCTGCAATAAATCTATTTCTTTGTCGTTGTTTTTCAAAGCATACCAAACACAATATCTGCACTTATCTTAAATACTGCAGAATTCCACTGTGGCATGTCTAGGTAGGAATCCAAATTATTGCTACATGGATGAAAATTCAGGTAAGAAGAAAAAAAATCAGAAGTTAAATAGTCCAACGGTGCTAACGGAAACCTCGGAGGAAAATACGGTTGCACAGGAACAGCATTCAGGTGAGTTGTTATTTTCAAACATCTTAAAATAGAACATAGTTAAGAAAATATTTTGCTAAGGAATTGTGCAGATAAGAATTCATTATTGGCCTTCCTTGTTGTCACCAATGTGACGGAGCAGGACACCAAGAGAACGTGCACGGAACTGAGCGGGGCGACAGCGCTGCTGAGAGTGCTGAAGGCAGCCAAACCACGGAGCCACAAGGCTCTGAGGAGGAGCTCTGAGGTGCCTACAGCCCCTTGGTTGATCTGCAGGTTTGGGCACGGCTCTCCTAGAGCACAGGCAACCAAAACAAGGCCTTCTCGCAGCAGACTGTTCCTTGTCCAAAGAGAACTGGACAGGTTGTGTTGCAGCTCTCTGCTCTCACTGGGAATACATACTGTACCATTTTTGTGCCTTACAGCATCTCTGTGGCACATAACAAGTTTCAGTAGTGGGTTAGCCCCCTCCCTTTTTGCTCATATTATCCTTTGAAAGGCTAAGCTTGCAGTACAGAGTTGTTTGGGTGGTGATACATCCCACCCTGAGGGCCAAGCAAAGACTCCCACCAATTGCTGTGGGGCCAAATCCCACAAAAGCCTATAAAAACAACAGGGAGGCAACCTGGGCTCCTCCTGGAGATCCTCTTCGAGCTAAATCCCACTTTTCTAGTCCACCCTTAACTCCCTGAGCCTTTGTGGCTATCCAAGTCCCCCATCACTCCTCCTTCGGGTGCTCCTGCACACAAACCTCCTCAGTCACTCCCTCCCAGTTTCAAGTGAGCAGTGTCCCTTTGGACTGTAAGCCAGACAAGACAAATTCCATCATTGCAGCTGGAAAGGAGACAGCACCGCCCTGCAAGGCAAACAGCCACCTCAGCACCCAAGCTGCTGGTTGCAAGTCTTAAGACAGGGATGTCAAGGTGTGCCTCAGCTCCACTTCAGTGCTTTTGTGGGCCTTCCTTAGTCCCATGGTGTTGCTTTAATGTATTTTGTATGCCCGCTGCTCTGCCCATTGCCTAAGCTTCCTCCTCGTCAGTGCAGGGCTCTCAGGTTTTCAGCCTTCCGTAGGGAAAGGACTATTTGTCTTACACCGAGTGAGACACCAGGGAAAGTGAATGAGCAGAAGAGAGCACTTAGAGCCCAGACGTTGAAAGGCTCCTTACACAAAACACAAGAGATCTTTTCTTCTCATCAGTGTTTTCAGGAGACAAAAGAAAACACATTTTCTGAAGTGTTCCTTGGAGATATTTTGTTTTGAAGTGGTTAAAGAATTTCCAATGTGAGATAAGGGGGAGACACTGGCATGGAGCAAGGATAACAGCTTGTTCCTCTGAGGGCTGGGATTGAATTGCAGGGAATGCTGGCACTTAGCCCAAGCTCAGCTTCCCTGGCCCTAACACTTGCTTAAAAAGGTAGAACTTGAAACATGTGCTTTGCGCTCTCTTCTTATCATCACCCTCCCGGCTTCAACCATTGTTCATGTGCTCTGGCATTCACAAAGCCTGCATCTATGTTTTGCTCAGGACAGCGTTGATAAGAGAGATGATGAATGTGGAAAACTCCTCCCTGAGAGGGTTTGATTGAGCTGTGTTTGAAATTGCTGGCGAAAGACACCCTCATTGTTTTTTGTTGTCTGTGGCCAGCACAGGGCCAGTCCCATTTTGCAGAAGGCTGCACAAGGTGAAGCAGAGGTGCTCTGCTTGCAGGTGACTCATTATCAGGTTGACAGTGCTTGTTGCTGGATTATGTCAGCTCTTGTTTTGACATGACACAACTCAAGATCAGTTCCACATGCAGTTCCCACTCTCTCTCCTTACCTGCCTTAACTCCTTTTTTTCAGCAGCAAAGACTTGCAGATGTTTTCAGCTTAACATTATTTGAGCCAGAAACTCTGCAAATCACTTACAAAGTCCTCCTCTCTCAGTCTCCAGGCTTTGCTGACAGATAGGAGATGTTTCACCTGTCTAAGCCTCAACACACAAGTTCTCACAGCGAACCAGTGAGCGGGGTTTTCATACTTTAAGTCAGCATGGAGAAGCAGTTTAACCAGGTCTGTGAATAGGGAAAAGCTGTGAGGCCCTTTTTGTGTGCTGACAGAGAGTGTCAAGACCTGTGTTTTCCTACATCCATTTATCATGGTTGGTATGTTCAAAACTGTTGTTCTTCATTAACTCTTTCATTAGCAAAAGGCCAGGATCCTCATGCTGTCTTTGCTGCTGCATTCCTGGGTCTCCCAGGTTAATTGATTAATGAATTAGAGCTGCTGGTGTTTGTGGAAGAGAAGGCATTTTGATTCAATGTAGATAAAACAATGATCACCATGGGGGGCTGGAGGGAAACACAGGGGCCTGGTATAGGAGCAGACAGAGACAGTGCCCTGAAAATCTGATGTAGTAAATAGCAAGGCAGAGTAGCATTTATGCCCTTTTAAAACAAGAGAGAAGGTTGGAGGTGATGGAAATGAGGAAAAGAAATGCTCAGTGACTTGTCTAAGATCATCCAGGGCAGTAGTGGGATATCTAAGAAGTCTCAGCCATGTCTCTTAGCCACAAAGATATCAACTTGCAATTTTTGGTGGTTATGTCTTGTTAGGTAGATAAGCTATGGGCAGAATGTCAGCTTGCTTGTTCTCTCCTGGTAAGACAAGATGGACAGTCCCTTCTCTAATGAGGCAGAAGGCAGCGATACACACTGACATGGTTTAGTAGTGAACAGGTACCTTTGGACTCCATGATCCCAGAGGTCTTTTCCAACCAGATGATTGGAAAAGCTCCCTGGCTGGCTGCTAAACCCAGCAGCTGTCAGCATTTGTGCTGCTCCCTACCTCATTCTCCAAGAGCAATTTTGTTGTGCCTTAGCCTGTCTGGGCTACAGGCATTCTACATTCGTAACTCTGCTTCGTCCCACTATACAGACAGGTCCCAAATCTGCATATGTAAGAACAAAAAGTATGACTGCATGGGTTGGGCTTCCCCTGGGGATAAAAGAGAGTCATAAAGCCCACCTCCCAGTTAGGGTGCCAGAATGTACTGGGGCTGCACTGGGGAGACAGATGCCCCATAAAAATCAGAAGGGTTGGTCTGAACCTTTAGCTTCCTGCAGTTGTATTTTGGCTGCTCTGTATTTTGGATTGGGTCAGTTTCATTTGTTTTAGGATTTTGGGAGACAAAACATGGATTTTCACCTATGTGTTTTAAGTTGTTGTATCATAGGGTTTGGCCTGTGTTGTCTCTGACATATTGTGTACATGCAGCTTTATTTAAGTAACAGCTGGGATACAGGCACATGTGTCATCTCTCAAATACTGGGGAGGGAAACGCTTGAGTTGGTGCATTTTTGTACACTTGCTGTCATCACATTCATGTAAAAAGAATGAAGGCTCGAAGGAAAAAATCTTGTTACTCCATCTGACCAGGGAAATCTTCTTCCTTTAACCTTATGCCCTGCATGGTTGAGCAACTGTACGGAAAAGTTTAAATGGATAGTGCAGAGATCAAAAGAACCCCATTCATTATAAATTATTCGAGTCTCTTGCACTTCAAAAAAAACCAGAGTCAGGTTCTGTTTGTGTTCTTGTGGATTGTTGTTGTTTTAAGCTGTTAGTATTTGTTTCTTTAACTTCTTATTTTGATGCTGATCAAGTCTCTCATCCAAAGCGTAAAGAAATCATTAAGAAAGGGACTGTAAGCTCGGTGGAGCCAGGACCCTTCATTTGTCTCTCTTGGAGTGTTGGGTAGCTGCTCTGAGTATTTCAATAAAGGCCAGTGATTTGGGGCACTCTCATGAAGGGACAAACTTTAAGGCACCAGAGTCCCTAGGGAAAATGATGTGTCTCTATTAGAGCTTTGCAGAAGGTATCAGAATCCCCCTTCTCCAGGTACTGTGGGTGACAAGGATGTGACATGGTTGACAGGAGGGACTAGAGGGGTCAGAGCACACTTTTGCAGGATGGGTGAAATTCCACTTCAAGAGAGATGCCTTCTGGCTTTGAAATGTGTCAGTTTAGAAAATCACCTCTCAGCAGAAGCACAAGATCTAAATACTCATTACAGCTTTTCCTTAGCCCCTCTCAGACAGCAGAGACAACTG
This sequence comes from Dromococcyx pavoninus, assembly GCA_033558185.1. Lineage (NCBI taxonomy): Eukaryota > Metazoa > Chordata > Aves > Cuculiformes > Neomorphidae > Dromococcyx > Dromococcyx pavoninus. Next base: position 250,487 of record JAUMJL010000757.1, on the reverse strand, counting down.
GATTTTAAAACACTGAATCTAGGTTTGGACACGCTTTGTTCTCCATGCCACATTAAGGAAGTCAGTGAGGCATAAGGGAAAGACAGGAAACTGTATTTGTCTTCTGTATATCATATCTACAGATCTACAGATTGTCTTTCTCCATCCTTATAATACAGAAGCTGACGTTTTAGAAAAGATCCAAAGCTGACCTAATCCAGTCTCTTGACTCTAACATTAGCCAGTGGCAAATACTTGAGATAACTGCATTAAATCATGACTGCAGGCAAACCTGAAATAATCTTGTCTCTCAGATTGCCCATCCTGCACTGAAATAGTTAAGGAATGACTTCAGCTCTAAACCAGGAGGTGTAACTATCCCTCGAATGTACACGCTATTATGATGTGTAACTTTCACCTGGGAATCTTCGTTGGTTTGGGAATACAGCTAAGCAGCCCCTGCAGCAGTGAGGGCTTCATCCCTTTACGTGTGGCAGCAGCAGGAAAGGATATTTCCCTTTTCACAGTTGCCAGTTCCTCTGAAAGCCACAATGCTTTTGAGTTGTGAGTTTGGAGAAGCACCTAAGAAATCTTCCAGTAAACTATGTCTAACACATTTTCTAGTATTTACCTCCTTTCTCACTTGACACAACAACTGCTTACGTGGGCACCTCCAGCTTGAGGAGCTTTGCCCTTGGGAACATTCCAACAGCAAAGACTCATGTGAATCTCAGCAAACTTCAAGCATCTCAGCAAACTCACCTAAGGAGATAACCCCCAAAGGCCTATGGAGATGTCATGGACGGGGCCCTGGAAGTACCATTCTCTCTGTGGCTGGGGGGAAAATTGAGGCCCTCAGTGTCCAATGCCTTCAGTTGGAGTGGGGGGGGATCAAGGCATGACCTTCATGACCTGCAGTCCAACTGCATGTCCTCTTCTGGCCCTTGTCTTGGCTTAGCAGAAATACCACGTTTAACCACACTCTGAGAGCACAGACTTCTCAAAACGTGGCAGGTCTTAAGAACACACAGTAAATTGGTTAAATTCAGATTTGGGTTTAAATCTCTGCAGAGCTCAGCAAGTAATACCAGATGAGTTTTGCATTCACAGCCTTCTCATGTCCTGAAATACAGCAAGTGCCATTCCACGGTGTAGGGTGGAAGGAGGGCTGTTGTGCTCTTCTTCATTGACACCACCAGCCTGCTCCTCACACCAAGGTTTTCTCACAGAAATCCACTGTCTTACATGAGCTGTAGGTGGATTGCTAAGACCTAGGAAGCATTTTCATTACTCACAAACAACATTTTCCACAGGCCTATCTGTAACTCACTGAAAAGACTTGACATGGATGCCACATATCTCCACAGGCTTGTTCCTGTCTCAAGCTCGTTTCCGTATCTGCTACAAATAATGTCTTTTCACTTGCACGCAAGACTCTTCAGCCAAAACCTTAATCTGAACTCTGTGCACTGGTTCTGAAGAGCTTCCCACTCTCTTTCAGCATGTTGATTTTAATCTCCTGTATGGAAAATGCTGCTAAGTCCATATGGAGTGATTTTGCCATCACCAGCACTGTTCCAGACTTTATCCTAGCTTGAAATGCTGCCAGAGCAGGAGAACAGAGTTTTTGTGTCACCCTGCCTGCAGCAGCTGACAACACTGGACAGGCAGCAGCCCCATGGTTATGTTTAATTTAATCTGTAGCTGTCAGAATTACTGGGTAGTAACAAAAGAAAGGAAGAAAAGAAAGGGAAATCTTACTTTCACAGGGCTGTGGCCATCTGAATGTTGATAATGGGAGTAGCTGAAATCAGAAAAAGTCAGCAAGGTGAGGCAGCATATGGGAAGGAATTACAAAAAGAAAGGATGAGATGTGAGGATAAACCAGGTCTGCTGTGCTGTCTCGCAATCCAGGCTGCAAAGCAAAGCTCCTCACAACATGAGGAGAGCATCAGATGAGCACCCACCTGGGGCTCAGGGCACCAGAGCCTGCTGAGCTCTGCTCTGCTCTCCCAGAGTGTGATAAAAAGTGCCATCGACAGGGAAGTGATCTATATTTCTGGCTCTGCCTCTCTTTGCTTAGGGTAGACAAGCAGCTTTTGAGGAAGAGGCATTCTGGCTTGTAGCTGAGGTCATCCCCTGATTGCTTTCACTTTGCTGGAGAAAGCAAGGTCCATGGGGTGAGACACTTTGAGACAAGGGCCACATAAAGCCCTGGATGCGTGGCTCCGTAACACCCACAGCACAGCACACTGTCAGCAGTTTCATACCTGTACCCACCCTCCAAAACACCCTTCCTTATGGCTTTTTATGTTTTAGCAAAATCTGGACAAATAGTGAGTGATGATTTCCTTCAATTGTCGCCGCCACCCTCCACCACCCTCAAAATTATTCATTCTAAAGGAAATTTTTAAAAGCTTTTGTTTGAGAATTCCCTGCCTCTAATTGAGGGCATTGTACAAAGATCAAAGCGCTGTTTTTAGCGGGTCTTGGGAGGCAGGAGTTTTTCTGAACAGACTCCAAGCTTTTGGTGTAGAATGGGTCAAAACGACCTTTGCTTCCCCCCACCTCCATTCATACACTGGTGACTGTTAATTCCCATTGGCATGGGCTACACTTAGCTTCTAGATCAATTATTCTTACAGCCTTATAGTTTTCACACAGAATGGAACAGTAAACAGTGCTCCTAAATTGCACACATTTGAATCTTAGAGTGTTGCTCAACAAGGGACAATGTTCGTCTCAAAGGCTTATTCATGGATGTATTTCACCTCTACACTGGTAGGACCAGAGTGAAGGGAAGTGGGGGGAACGTGGAGGAAAGACTGAGCCCACGGCAAGCTGCCAGCAGAGCCATCCAGATTTCATGTGTGGGTGAGTTTCCTGATGCAGTGCTCTCATAGGCAGACAAAGCAAATAGTAGCTCATTTTATACCCCTGAGCACAAAAATCAAATGTGAAATGTTCAGCACAATGAGGAACATGGACTGTTGAAGACGTAAAACCAAAAACAAAACAGAAAAAAACCCCAAATAAATATTATACATCACCCCTGGGGAAAAACCTCCTCCCACACAAGTGTCAGAAGCTGGTCTTGGCTTGACCATTGCTTGAAATATGAAATTACTAAAAAGGGAAAGGAGATGGTCACCTCAGCATGGCTGATTTCAAAGCTTTGTGTAGCTCATGACCCTTGGAAAGAGCCATTTGTCACCTGCAGAAAGTCCTGCCTTCAGAAGGGCCAATGTATCATCAGTGGGACAGCTCCAGAAAGAAGCACTTAATAGAAAAAGGCAAAATAAAGAAGAGCAGAGGAAGATAATGTGAGGATTTACTCATAAACAGATGCACTTCATTGCTGCCAAATCAGCAACCTTACTAATGAGGGTTTAGACAGTCTCTTGCCAAATAACTAACATTACAGTGTGTAAAAAAGCTCAGGTTTTCTGAATGCTTGCCTCTAATTCTCCAGCCAAAACCAGCTGAATGCTTCCTCATTTAATACTCAGTAAAATGTTTTATTTAAATGTACCATAATGTGTTCAGTGTTTCTATTAAACTGAAATGTAATTTGTATCATTTAAATCCTGAAAACACCACCACACTGCAGGTTTATTCAAGCTACCAAACACATCATTTTGCCTGCAACGGCTATATTGGGGAGTATTTTGAGCAGAGACAGTAGTCCAAAACACTATTTATGTTACAGCAGTTTCCCAGTCTCAGGCAATTTTTTCCCTAATTTTCAAAGTCTGCAACAATCCATCTGGAATTTTACATCCATGATCTTCTGGAAGAACGGGCCTTTCTTTCCGGAAAGTTTGAAGTGAAAATGGACAAAGCGCCTTTGAGACCTGGAGGTTCAACAAATGAGGTGTTTTCATTCTTGGAAAAGTTGCCCAGTTTGTGTTTATTTTGGCTCATCTGATCATATAAGGCTAGAGCTAAAGACAACCAAGTAGGATCAATGCTTTTCACCAGCTCTTAGTAATGTTGTGCAAAGACAAGGACTGGAAACCTGGCCCAACAAAAAAAATGGGCCAACAAGCTTGAGTTTAAACCCGAAAATCTTAACATGGAAGACCACTGACTTCAAGAAGGAATTAAATTGCATTTATCTAAGTGGATGTGGTTTCTCTGTGATTTGAAAAGGAGGAGGACTGTCAAACTCAAATTAAAAACAACACAATTTTTCCACTGGTTCACTTAGACCTTACACCCTTCCCAAGCTGTCTCCTAAGGCTGCAGGAGATAGAATCATAGAATCATTTGGTTGGAAAAGACTTTTGAGTTCATTGAGTCCAACCATCCCTGTCCACTACTAAACCATGTCCCTGAGAAACTCATGTACCTGTCTTTCAAACACCTCCAGGGATGGGGACTCAACCACCTCCCTGGGCAGCTCTGCCAGTGCCTGAGAACCCTTTCAGTGAAGACATTTTTTCTAATATCCCCAATTTTCCTAATATTTCCTAAACCTGCCCTGGTGCAACTCGAGGTCATTTCCTCTCCACCCATCACCTGTCACTTGGGAGAAGAGACCAACACCCACCTCTCCACAGCCTCCTTTCAGGCAGTTGCAGACAGTGATGAGGTCTCCTCTCAGCCTTCTCTTCTCCAGGCTGAACAAGCCCAGTTCCCTCAGCCACTCCTCGCAGGCCTTGTTCTCCAGCCCCTTCCTCAGCCTCGTTCCCTTCTCTGGACACTTTCCAGCCCCTCAATGTCCTTCTTGTACTGAGGGGCCCAGAACTGACCCCAGTACTCGAGGTGTGGCCTCCCCAGTGCTGAGCACAGGGACACAATCCCTGCCCTGCTCCTGTTGGGCTGCAGGTGTTCCCTTCATGCCATCTGCCCTTCCCAGCAGTACAGTTTATGTCCTCCCCCTGCTGCAGATCCTCAGCTGCACCCACAATCCCCCGTGGTTTTCCTTGACTTTATACCTATTTTCTTCACCTCACGACTCATTGGGGTCAAATCACTTCTGGTTTTTTAATCCATTTTCCCTTTCTAAACACCCATTTGTGACTATTCTAGCATTATGCCGTCGCAAAGATGCAACCAAGCTGAGGAAGCCTCTGAGCCACAAATTGTTGACTCTTGTTGTGCTCTTACCCTTTTCCTATCACTTTCTTAGACATCTGTTACTGGCCAAGGCTCAGAGACAGGACAGCAGGCTGCCACAGTCTTTATGCAATCATTCTTACCTTTTTGTGCTCTTATAATGCGTTGTTTATGCTGTGCTGAAGTAAACCTGTGTCAGGGATGAGCCTGTATTATTTTCAGGAAAAAGGATGCTCCTTCTTTTAGGTGGAGCACAGTTCCATGTGCCTTTATAAGCTCTTCTTTCTGTTTTGGTGAGTTGGGGACTGTCTGCTTAGAAAAGGTGTGACAACAATCATGATGGCTCAGCCTAGGCAGGGTGTTAACAGCAGCACTGACAATATAGTGACACTGGATTTAGCTCTGGTGAGTAAATAGCATGGTCCCAGGAGAGTGCACATGCTGTCACCAGAGCTCTTGTTGTGGGGTCTTTGCTACTGCAATTTACTCCAAACATGTACCATCTGATTCAATTTTCTGCTGGAAAGCTAAGCCTGGCTGTAAAGACTCCTGCTTTCCCAGGCACGACACCTGGTATGAGCCCAAACTCTGGGCATCCCAATGACCAAAGCTGTTCTATGTTTCTATACAAAACTTCATTTCTGAAGTGTAAACTTAACTCACCCTACAGACATTGGAAAGAAAAAAGACCTGCTGGAACCACATGGCTTCAGTTCCACAGGACTGCAACTGTCAGCCCTGAATTTTGAAAAGCCCCATGTGTTTTGCAATGCCAAGATGTTTTGGAGGAGTCACAGGAGGCTGAACCAAGCCCTCACCTTTCCTTGCCCCGCTCTGCCGGTAGAGGATTAGACAAAAGTTCACTGTGTCATATTGCCCAAACTTTTAAAGAGCAGCATGAATTCACACATGGCAAATGTCCCTCCAGCCAATAGATTATCAACTTGTTATCATGTGGATTTAATGATTGGAAAATCAAGCAGATATTCTTCTTTTCCAATGGAAATATGCATATGAAGCTACGCTAATAATTCTTGCCTACCCTTGGGCAATCTTCTTCCATGAAAATCATGCAAAGTGCCTCCTAGGAAGAGGTCAGCACACTGAAGAGCTTGAAAACTGCCTAGGATAAATCATAAACAAAACAACCCACCTTCAAAATTAAAAGTCAAAACTGATGGAGGAGTAGAGTTGAAAATGTGAAAATTGATGCTTACAAGGTGGTCTGTGTTTAGTTGTACACACGTGAGCACCAGTGAAACAGCAAACTGTTTATGAGGAGGAAAACATTCATTTCAGGTCCTGGATGGGAGGGTGGATGGGAGAGGAGTTGCATAGTCAAGGCTTGTGTCACTTGATCTGCAGCCTTCTAGGCAATGTAAATTTTCTTTTCAATTTACCACATAAGCTGCCTGGATAAAGAGGCTGTTTCTCTCCAGGGTGAGGGGACTGTCTGTCTCTGGAAAGTCTCAGTCACTTGGAAACAGAAGTGGCAAACGCTGGCAGTGTTAACGTAGTCATTTTTCCATCACCCATGCTCAAAGTTGTTCTCTGTCTCCAATCTCTTTGACATGAATAGTCTGATTCTGAATAAAAATATGTGTACGTAAAGGAAACCGCTGAGTGCAGTAGCAAACAAACATGCTTGATGTGCTCATTTGGGGGCTGTGTAACCAGGGTTTTTTCAGGATTCACAAGTTGGCCACTCTGTAATTGCAAAATCATAGATAAAGCTTTTCAAAATCCTGAGATCATCTTTAAAAAATCATGAGACAATTAAGAAACTAGCAATGGACTTCCACTGATTTGAATTCAAAAGATTAAACCATCCTGGCTCATATTCTCAGCCTCTTCTTTGTAACAGCTGCTTATATTTTTGTTTTCATTAAAAGGTGAATTCTTGTGTAGTTGCCCATAGGAAAACAGCCATAAATATTCACAGGGGTAAGTGATTTTGGTTTAGTCAGACGCTCACCCAGATACGTGCAGACAAAAATGTCATGGTTGTACTACAAGTCTCACAATGTTCTGTGGTTTTGCTAAAGGTCCTCCAGCTACAATAGAGAGATGCGGATGAAAATTCAGCTTTTAGTTAAAAAAATTAATAAGGAACTCCTAGGCATTAATGTTACAGAGAAATATTTGTATGTGTGGAGCTGATATCAGATCTTAGAGGTGTGACTTTTACAGTGAGATATCACAATCCCTTGGATCTGAAGGTCCCACTCAGGGTTTAGACCATGGAGTTGGCATATTAGTGGTACTCCAAAAGGCTCAGATGATCTGGGGAAAATCTTGTCTGGATTTAGGTGCCCCAGCAGGTTTATAAGGTCCAGGACCACATCCTGATGCTGAGGAGGAATGCACTCAACAGCCCCGAGATGGAGCAGCCTGAATTCGTTTTCCCACATTTTTATTCAGGGGATGGTTTTGTTTTTCCAGCTCCCTCATTTGCATTTGCTGCTTCTCTGTTTCATCTCCTAAGAGCTGGCTAAGCCGTTCTTCGTGGCTGTGAGCACTGGCAGGGTGCACCCTTCCACCAGACGGTTACTGGGACTTTTCTCCAGCTCCACAGGGTGAGTCTCTCCTGCACTCTCCCCTCCCATCTTTTCTTTCTCCCTGTACACAGAGATATTTATGAGACACAAAAGGATAGGAGTCCTCCTGTGAACTGCTGGGCGAGTGCTGACACTTCTTGCCACGCAAGGGGTAGGACTGAGTTTATAAAAATAAAACTCCACAATAAAAGGCTCAGGAGAATGTTAAATTACGGAATTTCCTCAGCTTGGGAAGTCTTCTGGAAATCACCACCATCCCCTGAAAGGATTTCACCCTAGTTTCCTTCTGTTGAACCCGATCACTTTCATTTTGATCAAAGCATGACTTCCAGAAAGACATTTAGCATCAATTTGAAAACCTCTTTCTTCCTCTGCATGGTTTGTGCTAAGAGTTAATCAGCCTTGCTGTTTTAATTATCTTTTTACATGCTTTATTTCCCCTGTGAATTTGACTGCCCTTAACTTCCAGGCTGAGCTTCTTCTTACTGGTTCTTGTTGTGCTGCTCTTTGGCTGGATTTGAAAAGCCCTTGTAGTGCCCGGTATCTCTGGAATGTACTTGAACATTTCATCAAGTCAACTCATGCTCAGTCTTTCTTTTATTGTCCTATTTATCTGGCAGACAGGAGGGAAAATGGGCACAAGGTGACCACTCCAGGAAAATCACAGGTAGCTGGGGCTGTGTCCAGCTCTGGAGGGATCACCCTAGCACATTGCAAGTGTTTGCTCATGGTTTTCTCTGCAAGCAATGAGATAGAATCATAGAATCTCCTGGCTGGAGAAGACCTTTGAGATCATTGAGTCCAACTGCACCCATCCACTAAACCATGTCCCTCAAAACTCATCTACCCATTTTTTAAATCTTGGTGACCATCCTGATGTGGACTCCTCTCTTCAGTGACTCCTGCAGAAGTCCACCCCTGCCCCAGGGAGCACATGGGCAGCGCTACGGAGAAATGAAGAGGCGCGATGGCACAGAGGGAGGACCCTGAGCCCAGCCCAGTACCCAAAGCAGTCTACCAGGAATCTACATTTATTACCTTCATTATTTCACTCCTCTTCGCACAGCCTTGGCACCTTTAGCCTCAAAGGTCTATTGTCTTCAGTTTCTTGCCCTTTCTCTCTGATTTGTAGACTACAAAATCCCAGGAGATCAGTCTCACAATGCCTGCACAGAGGCATCACCACTGCAGTGAGGCAAAGGTGTGTTCCCAGCATCCAACAGCCTACTGTGTGTGGACATGGCCCTCAAGGTCTTCTGCAGTGCATATCTCTTCATGAGTCTGCTTAGTGGCTTGTCCAGCAGCTTTCTGTGCAAAATAAAGCAAGGCTCTGTGTCTCAGTTTCCTCAACCAGTGAGAGAATTTGAGAGGGGTTATCAGTGTTATTCGTGGGGGCACACACTCTCCTGATGGGAGAGGAACCAGACATCTGATGAAGAGGGGCTCTGAGTGGTGGTGCTCAGATATGCAACTGCTCTTGTTGCCAGCAATCTGCCTTTTTAACATCTTGCCCATGAAACCACCCGGTTCCTTAGATTCCACAAGGGAAAGCAACAGCCCTCACCAGTGCCAAAAAAAGGACACTTTTAGCAGCATACACAGAAAGCTCCGATTTTGCAGCCTATTGACAACTGAACTTCACACCCTTTCACTCTGAAATGGACCTAAGATTTCTTCCCTCATTTTTTCTGCTGCAAAATCCAGGTTGGTTTGTTGAAATAAGAAGTAAACATAATGACTTTAATGGGATGAGCTTGCGGGGCTGTTAGCTGAGTGAGGCCACCCAGCTAGAGCCCAGCGTGAGACAGTCTGCACCTTATAAGGCCAAGAGATGAAGGCATTTAAAACAAAAAAATAAAGGATCTGAACATGTTATTTAAATCATAGTGCAGGCTTTTTTTTAAATTCTTTTTTCTTTTCTTCTCCCTTCTGGTCCATGACAAAACCTGAAATATGCAAGTGAATATAACATCTAACATTTGTTAAACCCAGACTGAAGGCCAGCCAGATAGCACTGAAAACAAACTGTGAAGATTTTAAATGGAGTGAGATATACATGATGGAGTAAATAAAGGGCACATACCACATAAGAAAAACTGGACAAAGTTCAAATGCTATTCATCTTGGAGAAAGGCTTTTGAGCAGAGGCAGTGCAGCTTGGAAACGCTTGGATGTGCATTAGGGTCCTTTGTGGTCAGCCAGGTTTTGGGGGCAAGGGAAGTTGAATCATTTAAAAGAAGAAGGAAAAAAAAAATGACATCCCAGGTATTGCATGTTATTAGGTAGTTGTGACTCTGAAGAGCTAGGAAAGAGAATAGGGGTTGTATTAGGCAATAGATGGAAGTGATCCAACATGTCAAGAGTTCAATGCTACTTCTAGATCTTAAGTGCTAATAAAATAAGCTCCTAAACTGCTGAAGGCAAATGTCCAGCCCAGAATCCTTTCCAGTTCCCTAGCAGCTATTATTTTTTCTGTCTGATACAGCATTTTTAACTCTACTTCCCCAAGCCTGGAGACAGTCCCAATTTTGGCTTAGTTTTGCTTTGAGTGCTTTTTCAGTTGACACCACTTTGAAACTATTGAACTGACATTTGTGCTGTGTGTTAACGCCACTTTTCCAAGGTTTAAAAACATCTCTTGCTCTGCTTGTAGATTTGATGGGAATCCCAGCTATGAAAAAATGCAAAATACAGACATACAATGCGAAATACAGCACATACAAGATGTCAAAAAAAGTATTTAATTTACCCATAAATCAGGAGTTTGCTCTGTACAAGCAATAGGCTCAGCTCTACAATGGAAAGAAGTTGCTCACAATGAAAAATAATTATCCTTCACACACGTGGACAAGGATCTGAGAACAAAATTAGTAATTTTGGAAATGTTAGGGCTGTGCTTTGGATCTGCAAGTAGAAGTGGTATCTCAACACCCCAGTACCGTCGATGGATATTTCGGAACTCTCCGTGGAGCCAAAACAAGCTGTCTTGGGAGATTTGCAAGGCAGTTTATTCTTGTGAGAGCTGGAGAAGTTAACAAAACCCTGCCCATGAGCTCCTGCCCGAGCCATCCTCGCAGCCTCCTTCCCCAAAACCTGGTGCATCAGCCTTCTCCCTCGGCCAAAAGCTGACAGCTCTTGGCTCAGCGTGGCTGTTGGTTTTAATCACATTGCTTAATTTCTCTTTTCACTTCATGCTCAAGAGCCTGATGCCATGGACTCTGTGTTTTAACAGCAGCACGTCAAGAGCTGTTTGGTGCATGAGCAGGGAGCACTCATTTGTCATCTTCCACAATCTCCAGCATCTCTGGCCCGTTTTTATCTGTCTCCACGGGACCTGTTTGCAAGGGTGGAAGGCGACAATATTTTTCCAAAGACTCTTCTCTCCATCGAATGACAAGGGTCTTTGTGCTACCTCATGGGAGTCCCTCTCACCCCACACTGCCCTTGGAATAAAAAAGCAGAGAAGCACACTGTTTAAATATGCATATAAAGCTCTGCTGCACAATAGATTAACTGCCATCAGCTTTCTATTTAGTGCGAGGGAAAAACAGTAGAGATTTTTAATTGATAATTCAGAAAGACACCCCATTGAATGGTGTTAATAATTACATCTGCCTATTCTGAGCTCTTCATCTAGGCAGGGGTAATAGAGCCTTGTCCCTCAGGGACTGGAGCCCAGCTGAGAAGGCGGGACACCAAGCAAAGGACTTGTAATTTGTATTTTGTCAACAAAAGCTGCTTAATCCTCCAGAAAGGCATCCTTCAGAGAGGCAAGCCTTTGTCCCAGGGTTTTCAGAGTGGAGGGGGAGGATGGGGAGGGAGGGAGAGAGGGAGAAAAGGGAATTACTGGCCACATGTAATTTATGGCTGAAAAGGTTCATTTATAGCTATCCCACTGTTGTATGCTTAGCCTGAGACCCTACTAGCTTCTCATTCTCTCATCGAGTTTGCCTTTTGTGGCTATACGAATGGTAATGATTTGAGGAGAGGTTGGTCATGGTTGTTAAGAGTCATCTAGTGTGATCAGAACTGAAGTCTCAAATTGATATTCATGTTTAAATACATTTCACCAGCATGAAATCTGGAATCCCTGCAATAATCATCTAGGAGCAGGCAGTCACGATGCAGTACGACGCATACATTTATTTATTAGCTGCGTTTCAGTTTGCTTTTAGCAAGTTTCAGATGACACAAAGGGGTTTTGACATCTGGTAGAAATGATTAAGTGTATATGAGGAATAAATATATGACATAAAGGGCAAAACGAGTCCCAGAGCTGAAGCCCTCTGAGCTCTGGAGATCCAAAAATCACCCCTGGTTTTGCTTTCAGATCAGATCCAAACCAGAAGACACACATTTCTCACGCAGTAGTTTAAGTACAGCGAGAACAACCTGAAATGTGAAGCATAAGGCCTATAAATGCAGCAGCTATGTGATATTTACGCTGTGTAAGGCTGGACAGGACCCCAAAGCAGCAACACCCTGCTCCTCCACCTGCCTTCCAGCCCAGACAGCCCTGCACAGGTTCCCAGCCCAGAAATAAGACAGAGCAGTCGTGTACCTTCATATACCAGCAGCCTGGCCACAGCCCAACCACAGGGCTGGTGTAGCCACAGCTCTGTCAGCCGTGCTCACCCTCAGCCTTTGCAAGGTGTAATTCTCCATGCGTGGAGCCAGGCTGATGCCCAGACCAGAGCAGTGAGGATCCCCCACCCCAGGAGCCTTGCTACCAACAGTGGAAAGCAGCCCACGACTGATTATCTACAAACAGGCTGGGCTGAAAACAACAAAACTTCTGTGAGCCTCAACTCAAAGCCAAGGGCCCAAGTTCTTTGTTGTAGCACCACTTCAAACAAGCTGTCTAGATGCACTTTAGTGTATTTGTACCATCATTTATTCATGGCCAGGGTCAGTAACATATTTTCTTGCAATGGGCTCTTCCTGCCCAAAGCTCAAGTCAGAGAAAAGTCTGTAGGACAAAAGATGAAAAAGGAAGTTCTTCCTTCTTCAGTACAGGACAAAAAAGGTGTTGCTAGAGAGAGGTCCATATAGGCACGGGGCAGTAGTGAAGGTAACACACAACAGGATTTGATTGCAAACACAGACTGGCCAGCCAAGAGTGCTCTCTTCCACTCTCAGGAGGAAAACAACCTGTTCTCCAGAGTTCAGAACTGGGTGTACAGAACTATGGCCTAATGATTGTTCAGGCACCTCACTATTAGAATTGTGATGCCAATCTGCACATCTAAATAGACCCAGGCCTGAGGACACATGAAATCCAAACTTGTGCTTGATCTGCATTTTGTCACTGGGCTCTGGGTCTGTCACTGCCTCATCTCAATACATGTACAATATATGTACAATTTACATCATGAAAATAAGTTATTCTGAACTGGGCTGGTCAGACAGGCTCCAGGACTGCATCTGAACTTGACACAATTCATCCTCATATGTTTTCCTTCCCTCCTGCTTTCTTCTTTCTTCCCTCTTCTTCCCTCCCATCCTGTCCATGTTCTCTCCATCTTTCAAAATGAAATTGCACACTCTGTCTCATTTCTAGATAATGGCCTTTTTTTTTTTTAACTTCAGAAGCTAATTGTCTTAGAAACTCCAAATAATGCAAGTCACTGCCCTAAGTTCAAGACTAGTTTGGGAGTTTCCATTCTCTAAAAGAAATTCATTTTAAAGAATGAACAAAAGCTGCAAGGGCATTTCTGGGACAAAAAGGAAAGGCACTTTACAAGTCAAATCAATAAGTGTTCCCCCAACAGCCTGATCATTAATTGATTCATACAGCATTTTAGCAGTGCACCCATTCAACAGGAAGCTCACTAATCAGGCAGTTATTGTCCTCTGTATAGTACATACTATGATTTTTTCACTCAAAGGCACTGTTCAGATCAAAGGTCCTAAGCAACTGTCATGACTCTTCTTGCACCACCTTCAATGAACTCCTCACCCTCAACACCTCAGTGAGGTTCTACCTGCCTTGCAGAACTGTAACACCAGTGCTTCTTTACATCCTGATAGCCCCCCAGTCTGCAAACATGTTAGAGTGTTTTCTCATTTCACTTTTTAGCAACTCCAGAGTCTGAGACCATTATGACATTTCTATTTTCTGTCCAGTTATTTCTCAAGTTTCACTGCAGATCCAAGTTTCGTAAATGCAGACAGGGACAAATATCAGAGTGCATATGGACAGGGCAAAAATCATTTCTGCATTTGCCACTGAAGGCAAATATTAATATAAAATCATTACCCAGGAAATGAATTTGTCCCTTCTGCAGTATCCCTGCTAACATGGGTAATAAATGTTTCTTACGAAATGCCTCTCAGCGATGCGCTGGCCTGGGCCTGTAGCTGTGTTTTAACACAGCAGGTTTCTTGCTTGTGCCTTTCTAACCACCTTTGATCTTGCATGTGAACCATTAGGGCCAGGTTATCACCTGTTTACTAATCTTGGCTCTAAGTAATTTCTAGGTGGTATTACCTGACTTAACAACTGAAGCACAGGAGAACAAGTGAGCAGGGTGCATCCATCAACTTAAGAAGGATATGGAACTGTTGGAATGGGTCCAGAGGAGGCTACAAAGGTGATCAGAGGACTGGAGCACCTCTGCTGTGAGGACAAGCTGAGAGAGTTGGGGTTGTTCAGCCTGGAGAAGAGAAGGCTCTGGGGGGAACTCATAGCGACGTTCCAGTACCCGAAGGGGCTCCAGGAAAGCTGGGGAGGGACTTTTTACAAGGGCAAGTTGTGATAAGACAAGGGGGAATGGCTTTAAACTGGAAAGGAGAAGATTTAGTTTGGACATTAGGAAGAAATTCTTCACAATGAGGGTGGTGAGGCCCTGGCACAGGTTGCCCAGGGAAGCTGTGGCTGCCCCATCCATGGAGGTGTTCAAGGCCAGGCTGGATGGGCCCTTGAGCAGCCTGGGCTGGTGGGAGCTGTCCCTGCCCATGGCAGGGGGGTGCAACTGGATGGGCTTTAAGGTCCCTTCCAACCCAACCATTCCATGATTCTGTATCCAGAGTGGATGCCTGGGATGCTTTTGGGTGGCTGAAGAAGGTATGCTATGAGCTTACGGTACAGTATTGACTGATATGGGTGGGTGCTGCAGTCCCAGTCCCGGTACTGGTCTATTTAGAGGCGTCACGCTTTGTTTAGTCCCTTTGGTCATTTGGTAACTATTTGCATTGCCTTTCTTTTTCTTTATTATTACTGAAGGGGTACCAGTGTGTTCTTGATAGTAAGAAAGGGTTGGACAGGTTCCTGAGAAACCAGAGAAACAAGACAGAAGCAATGTCTTGAGGAAAACGTACTGCTCTTACAGTAGAGGAGCCTCTGAGAACAGGACCAAGACCTCCTCCCAGTTATTTCCCTCTGTATCCCCACATCACCATGGAGTATGAGAGGTTTTCCTGGTCTGTAAATAAAACCAGAACCAGAGACCTTTTTTTTTTTCCCTCTCTCATCATTCACAAGATGACATCCGATCATCAGATCACTTAAAAACTCATTAACCAAAGGCCTTTTGCTCAGGTGGGAAGAGAATCAGCTTGACCAAAACACTCTGCTCTGCGTTTGTGAGAGGATGACTCCAAATAACACTTGGGGTTTACTCACAAAACAAAAACAGTGGGTTGCTGTTGAGCCAAAGGCTGTTTAAGGATTTCATATGCAGCAGACCAGCTTCAGCCAGAGAGGCTGTGCCAGGCAGCTGAACTCGCTTAAACTTTTCAGTTTGTCTAAATCAAAAGGGAAAAAAAGAGGTACTTGCACCAATAGCTGTGCTAATTTACCCCCATCCCGTGCTCCTTAGGCAGTGTGTCAAAGGGAAGTCTTTGCCCATGTTTGGATTTTGGTCTTGGGGAGGGTAGGAGGAAGAGAAAGCTAAATACAATTCATTTTTCATAACTTACCAAACACTGTCTGCTTACAGCTAACAACTAAGGTTGTCCCTTTCCAGACTTGCAGGGCCTTGTTCTATGTAGCTTTTTTGGGGTTTGGTAGATTTCAGGGAAGAAAATTCATGTTGTCATCAAGAAATAAAGTTTAGGGACATTCTCAGTTCTGCTGTCTTCTTCTTATATCAACCAGAAAAATCATTTCACTGCTGCCACACATTTCATTATCTGTTTTCATCTTGCTGGTTGAAATTTTCTCACCAGTTATTTCTGGTCCCTGAGAAATTATTTTCCTCAGGAGCAGCATTTTCCCCAAGAAACTGCCAGCATTGTTACAATTTTCCATCTTTTCTTCCTTCAGCCCTCACTTGTTACAAAATATTTGCATTGATGGATGAAGGTGGGACTATTAAGGGTCTTCTGGGCTTTCTGAACTTGGTCCCTTGCTCTCAGGATGTGCCATCCCTGCCAGAAACTGCCCAAGGCCCGTATGAGCTGAGCCCAGCCCTCACTCCCTTCACTGCTGCTGGAAGCCTGTGTTAGAGCCACGCTGCTCAGGTGGCTGGAAAACATCTTCTGATTTCCTGACTGTGTTTATTAGTGACCAGTTTATATCCATTTGTTCTGGTGCCAACCCTGCCTTTTTCTTTAATAGCTCCTTTCCCTCCTTCGTATTTACTTCCCTGATGTATTTATAGACAGCAATCATGTTCCCTTCATTTGGCTGGGCTTAACAAGCCAATTTCTTTTAGTCCCCTCTCATAAAACAGTCTTTCCAGGCCCTGATTATGCTCCATCCTGGTCGCTTTTCTCTGCACCTGTTCCTGTTTGAATTCATCTTTTCTGATAAAGTCAAAACAGTTCAAAATTACTGCAATATCCCACTTAGTGAAGGACTGGGTTTGATTATTTTCCCAGCCAGAAGCATTATAATAGACCTTGATATTATTTTATAAGGGCTGTGAACAAAGGCCCCATATTTTTTTTAGATTCAGGTATAATCTAATTAGTACTTGAAGGACCACAATACTTAATAAAGCAGCTACTCTGACTACCCAGGAGACCTGTGGCTGTGATTGGCACGAAGCAGATGCTTGCTCTGCCTGCGATATCGTTCCATTCAGTGCTGGGGGAGAATCTATTTATTTAACTCTACCAGTTAACCTTTATTTTTTAAGGTTTGCCATATCATCCATCAAATTGGGAAGATTGCTTTTCACAGGTGCAAATGAGTCATCACACGTTTGCCAGCTTGGAAAGCATTTAGAAAATTAAGGGCTAGAGCTTAAAAAAAAAAAAAGGAGATAAAGAAGAAATTAGTCAGCCTCACGGCCCTTGCTGGGATGTGGCTAAACACAGATAGGTTTTCTTCCACATCAGGTTTTGTGCTGGTTTCCGAGATCCTTGTCAGCAAACATCAGTGGCTGTAAAGCCGAGGCTATTCCCGATGAAACAGTGATCCCAGCCTTAAAGGCAGGATTAGCTACCCCAAGTGGAGCAGAGAGCCCCTCTGCACTTTTTAACACCTCATGAAGAGATCTGGCTGCCAACAAAAGGAAAATCCTAATGTGTAAAAAATGCATAATAATAAGGACTTTGGCTGAGTGGAATTCCATCACGGATCAGATGGAATTGCCTTGTGCAACTTGCTGAGGGCTTCATGCTATGCTAAATGACCTTTGTACCACGTAAAACGGGCACTGCTGCAGGATGCTGGGAGAACCAGGGACTGGGCTGCTCTTTTCTTTCCCCCCCCTATGGAGTTCAAGCTTGTCAAGAATACAACAAAAACGAGAGGGAGAAAGAGGGGGGAAGAAATGTCCCATTGAATTTTTCATGAATGATTTTTGTCAGAGGAGAAGGAACATCTGTGTTTATGAAGGGCCCTGGGGAGAAGACACAGCGGAAGCAGGATGTGACCGTCCGGTCCTGGGTACCCAGGGACAGGTACAATGCCCCACGTGAGTGGTAAAATCCAACCTGTGCTGCCATTTTTAAGGATACAGCTGAAAAGCACCCTTTGTTTGCCCTCTGCACTGCCTGCCCGAGGCTTCCCACTTTGCATTTGTGCAGGGACAGCGGTTCCTGGAGGGGCTGGGGGTGAGGTTTCGGTGGGTGCTGATGCTCAGCACTCTAAACATCAAGGTCTTGCTCCTCAAAATCCTGAAAAATCTATGAAGGCCTCATTTGTCAGTGTGTCCAAGAAGGGCTGTTGGGTGACCAGGCAGGGTCATGGCCCTGTCCACATGGGATTGATCATCACCCAGGACTATTCATAGAATCACTTGGCTGGAAAAGGCCTCTGAGATCATCAGGTCCAACCGTACCTGCCCAAAACTAAACCCTGTCCCTCAGAAATTCACCACCCGCCTTTCAAACCCCTCCAGGGATGGGGACTCCACCACCTCCCTGGGCAGCTGTGCCAGGGCCTGACCACCTTCTCAGTGAAGACATTTTTCCTGATGTTTAGTCTGAACCTGCCCTGGTGCAACTTCATGGGTTCCTGCAGAACCTGGGAGGAGTTTTCTGTTCTCCTGTTTTGCTGGGGTTTCTTCACCTGTCTCAGAGGCACCTGAGACCGACGAGCAGCAAAGGGGAAGCTGGGAAGGAGGTATGGGCTGGTCGTCCTGGAGGCCTTAAACACTCCCAGTGTGTTGAACATCTTGGTTCACACAGTTGGGGGCTACACTTGGCACCTGATTTGGGACCAGGAATGAGTCTCCACTGGCTCAGACTGGTGAGAGCCATGGGGCTCTTTAATTCTGTCCGCAGTAAGGGCTGGGACCCTTTACATAGAGCTGAGGGGGAATGTTATCTGAGAATTTCTTCCCTATTACACGGCTGAGGAGGTCCCTTGAGCTCTGTATTGCACTCCTTGAGCTCTCCTGCATCTTACAATGCAGCTTTGGGGTTTTACTATAAGTCTGAATTTTGTTATATGGAGCAAGGGATTGTTTTTGTCCTGTGAGAAGGCATGTGGAAGAGCTATCCAATGGTAGCTTGCAGAGCTGGGCTCAGCACTGAGGTGTTTATTCCTGTTCCTGCCTCTATCCTGTTTACTCCACCAAGGACTGGCACATATATGCTGGGAGATGTAAAAACACAGTGCAAAAGCTTACGTCTGCCTACCCAGAAATATTGCACAGAGTGCCTCTAACACAGGAACAGCACAGGATGCTCCCTTAAGAAAAGAAAAAAATAATAAATGCACACCCAAAATTGATGAGAAGAACCCAAAGATGTCTCCACAGGCACATCGTACGTATCTGCAGAAGCAGGGTATAGACACCCCTTGTCAAACACTTCCTATTTGATATGAGGTTCAAACTTCTCAAGAGCTCACCATCCATTTCATAATAAATGGCTTTCACCAGAGCTCACCAGGCCAGCAGCCCCTGAAAGTGATGGAGGGCTCTGAAAGAAGCAAGCCAATCGCAGGTACAGAGCACCCAAAAAGCAGCCCCTGAGTTGTTGTCCAAACTTGTGTTTCTGATGGTGCCTTCTGCTCCCAAATAATCCCATACTGCCCCACAGGTACAAACACACATATCCTGAAGGGTGAACAAGTCTGAGCAGGCAGAGATGAGCATCTGCTCAAGGGCATCGGATACCTGAACTGCTGCAGCCTCCCGATGGCTCCCCCTGCTCCTTTGCAGCTCTTTGATCAAAGGTGCCCAAGCAGAGACACAAAGCAGTACAGATGGTGTCCTGAAGGTCATAAGGCACAGGGTAAGACCAGCCAGAGAAGAGAGACAGAGCTGGGCTGCTGAGTTCTCCTTCTACATACTCCAGTGCCATTTTGCATGACTTGAAGCTGTTTAATCACTCCACCTCCGAATCTCTTTTCACCTATCTGTGGAATTCGTGCTGACCTGCCAGGAATTTTTCATGAGTTAATTTGGTCTGGGAACACTGGAAGAGCTGATACTGAAATGCAAAGGGGATTTTTTTAATTTTTTTTTTCATTAAGCTGTGTTCCTCCTCCTATTTCTCCCTCCACCCACTGCCCATGGTAGCTCTGCACTCCCTGAGAGCATCACAGAGCAAGTGCTTCCACAAATCTCCTTGAACTTTCCTCCTGAAGGGCTGGTATCAGATACTGTCAGAGATCTGATCCATCTGGAGATAACAGTTGTAATTTATCCTTTGTAATAGTTGATGTTCTTGCCCAGATATCCTCAGTGCTGAAGGAGAGTGGATTTCTCTCTTGAGGACAAGCAGGAGAAGTTGTCCCTGATGCCTCTTTTTCTGGTGGTGGCAGCAACATGAGGCCAGCGATGTCTGGTGCCCCTTCCCTAGCTGAGGGAGCCACTACTAGATGGACACAGGGAGCCCAACCTCCTTGCAGCTCTCCCTCCCATGCCAGTATCCCTTTGGAGAGGTTTTGCTCTTGATGCAGAGCTGGATCTCTGGGCAAAGAGTAAGGGGGGCACCACAGGTAAAAAGGACATCAAAGTGCTGGAGAGTGTCCAGAGGAGGCCACAAGGCTGGGGAAGGGTCTGCAGGGGCAGTGTGTGAGGAGAGGCTGAAGTCCCTGGCTCTGTTCAGCTGGAGAAGAGGAGCCTGAGAGGGGATCTCAGAGCTGTTTGTGCCTTCTCCCAAGGGAGGGAGGGGAAAGAGGGGCTGAGCTCTCCTCTCTGGTGCCCTGGGACAGGACTGGAGGGAATGGCAGGAAGATGTGCCAGGGCAGGGGGAGATTGGATATTGGGAAGAGGTTCTTCCCCCAGCGGGTGGTGGAGCACTGGAACAGCTCCCCAGGGAAGCAGTCCCAGCACCCACTGTGCCAGCATTCCAGAAGCATTTGGCCAATGCCCTCAGCCCCACGGGGTGAGTGTTGGGAGTGTCCTGGGGAGGGACAGGAGTTGGACTCCATGGTCCTTGTGGGTGCCTTCCAGCTCAGGTCATTCTGTGACTCTATGACCAGTGGGCCTCAAACCCCTCAGGAAGGACCATTCCCCAGGGCCATCACTGGACATGCAGCCCTGTTACACATTTTCTCTTGGCAGCACGCTGCAAGCTCACACCGTGCCCCACCGTGCAGAGTTAATGGTTCTCTTCCCCAGCCAAGGCTCCCCAGACACACTGTGCAGGGCAGTGCTCTATGGTGCCTTCCCCCCAATACCAACCAGTCCCCTCACAGCAACTCCTTTCTTCTTCGGTTCAAAGTGCTCTGGCACTTCATC
Source organism: Dromococcyx pavoninus (assembly GCA_033558185.1). Classification (NCBI taxonomy): domain Eukaryota; kingdom Metazoa; phylum Chordata; class Aves; order Cuculiformes; family Neomorphidae; genus Dromococcyx; species Dromococcyx pavoninus. Next base: position 229,801 of record JAUMJL010000757.1, on the reverse strand, counting down.
TGGAAAATCCTTTAAATCTACATTACCTCTGCCTTATTTAATCTTTTCGGGAGCGCTGACATCCAGTGCATGAAAAAGAGATTTTAGGCTGAAAGGAAAGCTGCCCCTGATCTCTTCTTGGGGCTAAGTTACAAACTGAATTGGAAGCTGGAAGGTGAAAAGAATAAGTTACCTTTTAAGTGCCACATTTTCCTCTGTAAAAATGCCTTTTAACTGAGCTGTTACAGAAAGAGTAGAAATAGCATCAAACCACAGCCTTAGATTTTGTGGTTTGAATGCTCCTAAACAGGTGCCTTTGGTGTTTGGCTTTGTTTTTGCAGAAATGGGGGCCACCGATCACATACTTGGAATCTGGAAATCCCTCAGTGTGGGGAAGGTTTGTATCTCTGTGCTGAAGCACTGAACTGCAATGCCCGTTGCTTACAACACTTTACAGCACGAACTGGATTCACCCTCAGCTCCAGCAGCACAGGAACAGCCCTGGGCACACTGCAAATATCAGAAAGCAAAGCAAAAAGGAATTTGTAGGCAGCACCTGAATATCTGAGCAACATAAATCTCTGTTTATTATACCTGAAAACTGCAAACCACTGTGCCATTTGGAGCTTGCCTTGTTCTAACTGAAGGTGTTGCAGACTTTGTGTATCTGAGTTGAACAGTGTGCAGGGACTGATTGTACAAACATTCCCTCTGTGCTGCAGAACTCAGGGCAGGCAAAGCACTCCCGTGGTCCTGGATGGATCCTGATGGGCAGAACTATTTTAGCATACAGGCAACAAGGACAAGCCTAGAGCACATCACCTCTCCAGCAGGCACAGCTGCCTCCACCTAATTACTGCCCAAAACCCATTCAAGGCCACCAAACTCCCAAAGTGCCTTCCCACACCGAAACATCTGTTCACCTAGAGTGGAAAAAACACCCTCTGCAGATCCCCAAAGCACCGTTCACCCACTTGTCCTGGTGGATGTAGGGTCTGTAGGTGCCAGTGACAGAGAGGAGATGCACAAAGGTGCTGGGACAGGATGGGGAGATGCGCGGATTTGCTGGGCAGGTCAAAAGCAGACGGAGGGAGAGGAAAGGCTCACTGAAAGCAGCTCCCCAGGGTTCTTTCTTCCCTGTGTATCTCTCAAACATCATCATCTTCAACCTCTTTGCTACAGCTGCCTCTTCAGCCTGTAGTGGCAGCAGGGTTGCCTGACCGAGCTCTCACATTCCATAGGGAAGCTTCCACACAGTGGCTGTCTCCTGGGCCCCATACATGGGCCACCTTGTCCTCATGTTTCACAGTTTAGCTTCTGACAAACTTCTGTGTCTCCTCTTTTTCCTTTTTTATCCCCAGGATGCTCACCAGGACCCACGGATTCTGACAGAACTTACCTTTAGTAAGAACTTTTCCCAACTAAGAAAAAGCCACAGTTTCCCTATAGAAAAGATAATCAGTGTTGTTTGTGAGTGAACAGACTGTAGGACACTGATAAGAGCAGTGTAACAGAGTGAAATACTATTTATATATCAGACAGACTGACAAATGCTGATTAAAATGTCTCCTTTCACAATCAAATGGCAAATATAAAGACATATTTTCTTATCTGTTAAGGAACTTTCATAGCAGCCTAGGCCAGAAACCCTTTGACATTGTACAGTATCCAGTAATGAGAGTGCTCCTTACAGAACCAGGCAAGAGATCTTGGCTCAGGCTTTCCCTCTGACAGTGACTTCATTTCAGAGCTTCTACTCTGGCTCAACTCAGTTGCTTACATGAGGGCATTTAGTGCCACAGGACATGGCCTTCAGTGTCCCTCCAGCCTCCAGAAGGACACAGATGACTCAAACTCTTCTGTGTGACGTGTTGGTCCCCTTCTGGTGTTTGAGCTACTTCTGGTCTTGTTCAGAGGCAACAGATACCAGACAAAGGCAGCCAGATTGAACTCTTAATTCTCTGTGCATCAAGTTTTAGTCTACAAAGCTTGCAATACTCTTTCCTCCTTGCTTTCTAAAATAGTCTGCAAGACTTGGGCATGGGATCTACAGCAGGGCTCTCTCCTAAGCAGGTATCATGATGTCCTTCTATAATACACACATCAGAAACAACAGAGGAGCTCTTTCCCACTACATTGATTAGAAGGGTTTACTGGTCTTCTTTGGGAGGTTGGTGAATTGCCCATGTGTGTAACTACTTTGCTTGCTGTGGGCCCAGTGAGTATCAAAAAAACCCCACAAGCAATCAGGAGCAAATTGCTTTTTATTTACACAACAAAGCTAATAGGAACGCAGGGCAGAGGCAAAGGAAGCTCCACCTTCAGCTGCTGAAGGCCTCCCGGTGAGCATCAGGTGGAGCTGCCCTGCCCTCAGCTTCATACAGCTTTACCTTGATCCAGCAGTCCCAGATGAGGTGTTGGGGTCCAGTTAGTGGAAGGAAAGAGAGAGAAGCACAGGTTGTGTTTGCACCAGAGCGCTGCAGCTTGTGCCCTATTTGCTTGCATGTTACCACAGGTGGCAGCTGCATGAGTGAAAACTCAGGAGCAAATCCCCTTCCTGAACAGATACAGACAGCCAGGAGCTGAAAATGTGCATCTGCTACCACACCAGAGAAGCTCAGCTGCAGCTGGAGTCAGGGCCATAAGGAAGGGCTTCATGGGAGCAGCTCCATCAGAGCAGCCCTAGAACAAGCTCCAGTGCAGAGAGCTCTGACTCACCTGTCCTCCCAGCTTTGTCCTGGAGCAAGCCCACACCAATCCTAAAATGATTCCCCCACGGCAGCTGAGCAGGAGGAGCTGGAACCACATCACTGCTTGCTGCTTGTCATCCTTTCCACCCCATTTCTTGAATAGAGAGGGTGAGCACGGGAGGTCCTGCTCACTTCTGGACCTATGGCCCAGGATGGGGTGCTGGGAGGCAGCAGATTGAAACCAAGACACTGATGGCACAAAAAGACAGGGGCAAAGAAGGGAGATGAATATACATCCCTTAGGGGAATTCGTCCCCCTGGTGGGAGCCCTTCCTTCTCCTCTCTAAGGGAAAGCCCTCCAGATTGAACACCTATTTTCTCAGCGTTTATGCACGCCCGAGTTTGCCATTGCCTCTCATCACCATCAGTGCTCACCTCTCCCAGGGCACCCTAAATGTGCAATTAATAGCTGGAGCTGCCCGAGGGGAGGCAGGTTTGGCTCTGACACCCGGCAGACAGGTGAGCACTGCTGGTACCGCAACTCCTCCAGGGCAACGACTGCCTGATTTATCTCCAGCCAAATCCTCCCTGATGTAAATCGTAGAAGCACTCTTGGCAGGGAGCCCCATCCCCTTATATAAGCTGAAATATTGCCCTTTGAGATTTATCCATTACTGCCAGACTGTTGAGCTGTCTGTCTTCAGCAAGGGCCCCAGAAGAGGAGAGGATGGTTGTGTTTGTACCTTTTTTTGCCTCTGCAAGGTAAACCTTGCTGTGTTCTCCCCTGCTGCAGTGCCACTTGGACAGAGATGCCTCTGCTCTTTCGTGCTGAGACACTGCCTCAAATACTAGGAATTTCATTTGACCCCACCAATACCTTTCACAGTCCAATGTTTGATTTTGGGGGAAGGGAACAGGGATGACACTGGAATTTATTTACGTGCAGAGAAAAAGATTTCTTCAGAAAAACCAAAAGCAGCAAATCACTGTGCATATAGGAAATGGGTTTTCAGTAAATCCCATTCCCCTTCTGTGCTTCCTCCTCTCTTTCCCACCCACAGGGATACACATGCACACAAACACACCCCCAAACACCTCTGCTCTCCACTAGAACCAAGCAGACTCCTGAGCCCTGCTCAGCTGCTCTCCCCCACAACCAGCAACTCTGCAGGCATTTGTGCCCCTGTTTGCCAGAGGGATCTGCTCCCATCCCCATGCTCCCACAGCGATTAGATTGTGGTGTTGAACCAGTTGTGTTTGGAGAGCTACATGTTTAAACTGTCAGAGAGATGACAAGCCTGGAGAAGGAAGGTGGCTGTTCCCTCTGCGGGGCTCTGATAAGGCCAAGGGTCTGGTTAATAGACCTGGAGGGGCTGATGGGGTCTGCTGAGTTTTGAAGTGCTTGTTACATAGCTGCAGATTGCAAAAAAAGAGCAAAACTGGTGCCCAGGCAGAGTAAACCCAGAGCTGGTGACAAGTAGCCTGGAATTAAAACAGCTGAGACATCGCTTCCCTCATATAATTTTACTTAAGCTGCCACTTGAAATTAAAAGCCATTTCTTTGCACCAAAGTTTAATAAGTGCCCTGTTGCTGTTATGACACCCAAATCCACTGTCTGGAACTGGAGCAGAGGCTCTCAGGAAGGATCTGAGAGCTGGGCTGGGTCTGGGCTTCCCAACTGAGTGACAAATCACAACTTGAGCAGCAGCATCTACCAAGAATTACAGTCACAGAGAGAACATCTTCTCCATTTCTATCCTTGACCTCCCTATCTCTTGCTGGAAAGCTGTGCTGTGTGGAGGCAAACTGCTGCCTCTCTGAGGGGAACCTGGCTCCCATGTGCTTTCCTCTGGCTGCAAGGATGTTGGAGAAGCAAATTGTTGGCTGTCACAGCACGAATCACAATGCCCCTTCCTGGTGCTTCCACACATCTCATTTCAGACCCCTTTGCCACCTGGCCGCAGGGAAGAGCCTCACCTGAACCCCAAACAGCGAAACCAGGGTTTGAAGGACAAGAACCTTCAACTAGGTAAACCCCAACTGAGAATAAGGCAGCACCCCATCCCCTTCAGCACACTGTCGTGTTTCTCAAGGCCTGGGGAGCATTGTTAGAGAACAATGCAGCATTTTTATAAAAGAGGAGAGCACAGTTAATAAGTTCACTAGCTGAGAAAAACACAGCCCTTTAATATCTGCCTTTGTGACTCATAGTGTGAGAGCCAGCTGTTACTACTGGAGTGAAATTCCTTGCTGATTAGTCTTTTAAAGGGCTTCCCAGATAATTAAATAATGATTTCTCTCCCCATTCATTTTAAGTGACAGGAGAGCCTGGCAAACCCACTAAGCATGGAAGGGCAGCATGTTTTCCCAAGCCTTATAGTAGCTTAGCTATTCTGCAGCTAATCCTGTGCTTAAACCCAGCACAGATCCCAGCACTGGGGACAGGCTGTCCCTCCTCTGCAGTGCTCCAGGGGTGACAGGGGTTTTACTGTCCACAACAAAGCTTTAGGGCAGAGCTGTCTTTTTTAAATATGAAAATAGGACAGGAAGGATGGCCTCATTTGGGCAGATAAATGGAAATTTTTTTGCCTGAACTTCCAAAGAAACCAAGTTGGGGTTTGCTTGAGCTCAGCAATGCTGAAGGTGAATTAACTCCTCTCTGTTCTCCCCAGGTTCTGTTCAGGGCCACAACCAGAATGAACCAGTGACTGATATGGAGGCCACCTCAGGGCATTTCTGGAACAACGTGGTCTTGAACACATTTGATGATTCTGCTCCATGTCCAAGTCACGACACAATTCACAATGGTTTGCTCAGGTAAGCACTCCAGCCATAGCATCCTGTGGCCCCTCTGGGTGGAGCTCCACTGGTCTGATGGAGCTATTATGGATTTCCACCAAGGCATAAAAGGTGGAGGACAACCTGTGTATTCATCAGGTCAACTCAGGATTTAGAAACAGATGTGCCTACTCTTGAATAACTCTGTCCTCATTCAGTTTCACTTGTTTGGCTTTTAGAGAGGCTTCTGGTCTCATGTCTTACTCAATCATCAGGAAATTTCAGGACTCAGTAACCTCTGGAAAAATTAAGGTCAGAAATTTGTTATCTTCACCTACAACAGAAAAAAGACTTTTCCTTAACACATATTTTGCAGAAGAACAAGACTGGTTTATAGCTTCAGTTACCCCGAAACATTTTTCTAGTGAGCAGATGCTTTTATTTAATTGAAACCCAGTCAGAAATATTCGCTGAGACAGAAAAACATTGACCAACTCCATGAAAATGAGCTTGCAAGGTTTGCCCATTCCTAATTGGGAATCTGTTCCCATGGTTAATTGAGAATCTGTTTAGGGGCAAGAGAGGGGTGGGATGGATAGAAGGGAGAAAATATTTAAGAAGCAAGTGCTTTATGAGCAACACTCTGTAATGAGAGTGTAGTTAAAAAAAACTGTATGAATTTTATTTTTTTAACTAAGAGCCATCTGGCCATCTTGGCAAAGAGAAAAGATGCACCATTAGCTAAAGAGTCTTTCTGAAGGAGTTGTTCCAACCTAAGTGCAAACCACAAGGCTTATTTGGAATGTTCTGGATTTGTAAAGTCCCCACAGCACCAGCACTGTCACCTCCACTGAGCTGACAGCTAAAAGGTGGTAGAAGGTGGTTGGGTGGCACTGCTGGAGGACAAAACCAGTCGGTGGTGGAGGCAGAAGTTTTTCTCTCTTTGCTCCAATGCTGAAGGATATCGTGTATCCTGGAGATGGACTGAGCTCTCTGGTGGCAGGAGATTGCAGATAGATTTGCAGCCATGGAAGGAATCCATGAAAGCCTGGCTGAGGGAGGATTCTCCGATGGAAAACTTGCATTTAAATAGCACTGAGCACTTAACCTAACAAAAGGCAGGAAATTCAAAGCAAAGGGTGACACTCTGCCTTTAACTTACATTTTTATGCCTTTTATTCCTTTCTTCCCCACGGTGCAAATCAAGGACAAGGGGTCAAATGGATCCCTTCAGGAACTCCCTGCAGGCAGTGGTGTTCCACCAGAAATATTTGGTGACCCAAACCATCAGGCTCAACAGCTTTTCCTGGGAGTAGGAAGCATGATTTTCTGATTCAAAGTGCAGAACTCTGTAGAAAGCAGACACGGGGTCCCAATCCCTTGCCCCTGGAGGAAAAGTTTGTAAGACAGAGATGCTGGGAGACAGGGAGGAAGGAGGGGTGCTTTGTAAACCGATAACGTTCCCTTTGATCTGAGAAGAGTGAAGGAAGGCAGAACCTTTTTCAGATAACCCATGGAAAGAGAGCAGTCCAGAGCATGAAGGCTGAGCTTTAGCAGAGGCTGGAAGAGAGAGGAACCTCTTGCTAAAAGATAAACGCTTCAAAACCCCAAAGCTGAGCTTCCTGGGAATAAGATAACTTCTCTACTGTCATCTTTAATTCAGCCAGATATGTTTTTTTACATCTGTTGAAACCATTAAAAAAATACTACAAATAACCAGCAAAACTCACCTGAATTCAGGGAATTGTGGAGATCTGCCTGGAGTCCCAACTGTTAGGAAGAAACTCAGACTTAAGGTTAAAATATTAGCACTCCTATTGCTTTTTACTAGCTGTGTCCTTAGGAAAAAAAATACCTCTTAAGCATTGCCACCTCATTTGCTGCGTGAAAGGTCCCTGTTGATCTGTCGGGGAGGACTCTCAGAGTGGGGTTACGATGGAGGACTCTCCTGCCCATCCCACTGCAGCAGTTTAGGACATTCTTGCCCTCAGCTCCCTGTCCATGCAGCACAGCCCTGACTCTGGTCAGCTGAAGGGAAGGGACTTTGTGAGCACTCCTTAGTCTGTTCCTGTGCAAAGGCAACCACAGAGCACCTTCCCTGATCCAGCCTTGCTGGCAGGTTTCTTGGGTGGCAGAGCCAACAATGGATGCAGTGACTAACATCTGGGAGGCTGGCTTTTAAGTTCTCTGCTGTTTGCAGATGTTTTCATGCCCTTAGAGTCCTCTGTGGGCAGACTTAAAAAACAAGTTGAAATGAGCCATTGCTTTACTCATGCAGGGCTGAAATGGGATAACTAGTTTCCCCCCATGGCCTTAAACACACACAAGAGCCTGCTTCTTCAAGGGAGCTGTGCCAGGAATCACAGGACAGGTGTTGTAGTGTGGAAGTGGGGCAAAAACAGGGGTCATAAGAGTAAATATGTCCAGGACATTAGGGGCAAAGAGACAGGCTGAGGTTGCAATGCTTCTTCATGCCTCGCATTCACAGGGAAAAACCGAGGCAACTGCAGACTGTCCCAGCCTGTGATCAGGCAGTACGTGGAATAACACATCAGGAAATCCCTGCTGTGCTATGAAATGTGCCTTGTGATGAAGTCTGTCCAGTCTCAGCCACTGGACCAACCTCTTGTGGCAGATACACTGGGCAATCTCATTGCTCTGAGCACGCTGTGCCATCGGGCGATGCTGCAGGTTCTCCCGGTGGTGCTGTTGTGGTGCACTGAAAAGTGGACTTTACCAGCAGAAATCACCTCACTAGAGAAGGGTGGATTTAGCAATAGAAGGTGTGAGGAGCACCAGGGGTGGAGCACAGCCCTCCTGGCACAGATTTGGCTCCTGCACTGAAAGAACAACTATCAGTTAACTAAAGGGGCTTTCAAGCCAGCAGGAAAAACCCTCAGAAGGAATTGCAGTGCTTTTTTGAAGAGAGCCTCAGGGCAAATAATTATCCTAGGTTGAATCTTGGCCTTCTCAATCCTGATGGTTCCTTTTTAACTGCACCAGGAAGGGAGCAGCAGTGCCACAATGAAGCTGTTGATGTTTTCAGGGGGAACTGCACGTTCAGATAACTCCCCTTCTGTTCACCCACCAAGCACAAGCCCTGGCTTTGTGACTTTTCGTGCCTTCGACTGCTCATAGCAAGGCCCCAGCAATCTCAGCTGGTAACGTATTGATAAAGTAGTGAAACCTCAGATGCAACAACAGAATCTTCTTCAGCCTGAGGTTCCAGGGTTCGGTTTTGTCTCTTTTTAACTACTAGGGAAAAAATTATAACCAAATCTCTTTGCTACTCATAATTAGCAAAGGGAAAAAGCAGTGCAAGACATAATTAGCAGAGGCAATTTTCTTTTAATATGAGACCTCAAGTGAGCCACCATAGGCAATCCAAGCACATCTGACTGTGCAGGGGCTTTCAAAGTCAGTTACAAAAGCAGAACTCCTCTGCATCCAAATGTTACTGCCCTCCTTATATTGCACTATAAACCCGGGGTGTCAAAAAGGCTAGAGATTTTACACTTAGTGTCAGTGTTTTATAGTCATTAGACTAATTATGTCGGTGGGTTTACCACCTTTATTCTACTAATTGGCCTAAAAGCCAAACAGGGACATCATTACTTTACACAAACAAGCGATTATTGGGCTATAAACACACCCTGGTTTGTGTTCCCTGGGTGAGGAGGGAGCTCCTAATGCTCTCTCTGTGGCGTCTGCCACAATAAGAGGCATTACAGATGCACTTGACTTTAGCTCTGCTCACAAAGAGGCCTCAAAGCTGCTGATACACGAGAGAAACTGGATATTTGTAACCTCCCTACAAACAGATTAAGGAAAATGGCATAACTCCAGGTCCAGCCCATGCATTGCTCTTTCAGTGCCAGGGTAGCTTGGCTTCATTATTGGTTGGGATTCGTCGAGTATTTGCTTTCCTAGAAAGGGACGACCCGGTGAATGGGGCCGGAATAATTTGTGTATGAGACACCCACGAGAAAAGTTTTATTTCCAAGGAATTTGGTCTTCTTGCAGGCTACTGGGTGAAACATTAGCTACGACTTTCCAAGACTTGTCATTGCCTGGAAAATATATCTGCTTTGTCCGAAAGGGCAGCATCTTCCCAGGTTGCGCTCCGTGGCAGTTCCTCACCAGCTTTTGCTCTCCCAGCTGGACTGTTTCAGTAAATACTTCCAAAAAACAACAACTGCACTTCGTTCCTCCTTGCATTCTTGGGAAGGCCATATCTGCTGGCTACAGTCTTTTACTCTAAAGCTTGAGGCACTTCATGCATGTAAGCACTGCCTGACTTTGAAATTAGACTTATTAGAGAGCAAACATTTGCCTGGGTTTAGAAGTGCTGGCTTATGTGTCACCTGGCAGCAGAACTGCCAGATACGTCAGAGACCTGGGCTCCTTGTCACTCATAGAAAAGACTTTTGGTGCTGTAGCTCCTCCCAGAAACCTACTTCCAGTGACCATGTGTGCAAAGGGTGCTTTGGAAAAGTATGGACAAAACAAACATGAAATCCACCTCAATATTGCCACGCTGGCAATGTCAATAATATCATGACTTAATACTTTATTTTATTTTACCTTCAGGGAGATAGTCCTTCAGATGAGGTTATAAAATTGAATTTATATTCAAGTAGACCAAAAATCAACCACTCATTGTCTTAAAGAGGCCATAGAGAATTTCTATGAGCTCTGAGATATCAGGGAAAAATCAGGGCAGTTTGGAAGGGGGAGGTTTATCTCAGGCAAAGCAGGGACTGACCTTGCACCTCCTGAAATTCCTTGCTCCAGTTCCCCGTTTCCCCCAGTTCCCAATCCTGATATTGAATTGAAATGTAGCATTGTTATGAACCATTAAATAATAGATGTGCTTCCTACAAGGGAGATCTGCTTTTTAGTGTCAGTTGAAACACTCTGTGTGATAAGTCTGAGTTCTGATGCTGAAAACGTCTGTGTTTTGCCTAAATAAAGTGCTCGGGACTGAGGCCTTTTTAGGTGGCTGAAGGGCTTTGTAATCTTTGTGTCCTTACTGTGTCACTGGTTTTTTAAGCCCTTTCCCTGAAGACTTCATCAAGGACTCTCACTTCAAAACTGATAACACGATATAGTCCATTAGAGTTAAATTGTGTATGAAGGAAAATTCAGATTTTCACAAATATTTCCTGCAGCACCACTCTGGCTGCTGTGTTTGGTGAGCACATCAGATCTTTGTCTACACTTCCTTAAACAAGCCGAGATTTCAGTTTGTTTTGTTTAAGTTCCATAAATCCGTGTAAACTGAGATATAATGGCTATTTTTAAGCTCTGTCTCAAGTGTTTCTAAGAGACTTCTGTAATATTCAGCAGAACTGGCTCCTCTGCTTTGGAAATAAGAAACTGCAGCTTCAGTGAGAAACATTATCTGCACATTGTCTTCTTTAAACAGCCCCCAGAAGCACCGCATTTCCAACTCTAAGGGGAATTTGCATGTGTTTCAGCATCAAAGGTTGATACGACCCTATCACCTAGGGACTGTCATGTTATCGAAGTGCCCGCATATCAGGAGCCCGATAACATTGTGCGCTCCACCAGCTGCTGCAGAAACTACATATTTTCTGAATTAACCCAGGCTCAGATTTATATAAACGATCCCTGATAACATCTGCCCGGGACCCTCCTTTGAAAATGTGCAGAGATCCTGCCCGAGCGGGCTCTCTTCTGCAGCTGGGAGCCCGCAGAATAAAAAAAAAAAATCACATCAAAACACCTCTCTCTCCCTGGAAAATCCACGCTTGGTTTTGTGATGTCCACCCCAAGAAAGGCTGCAAAAAAAAAAAGGTTAGCGGTGAAGGTAGAACAATGAAGATGTCAAGCGGCTTCTTGGGAACGAGCCGCTGTGTCTTGTCATGCTTGGACATGAACGGGAAAAAAATGTCTTTATTACCCAGAAGGGTAGCCTTGAAGTGCGCTGCCTGCTTGATCCTATAACTTTCCCATTAGAAGAGGGCGCCCGCAACCCTAATGAGGCACAATAAGCAGATTATGAGACTCCTTTTGTTTTGCTAAACAGCAGCTTTTTCTGCAGGGAGGATCACAAAGGTGTGCGGGGCCCCGGTGCGTGGGGCTGCTGTGACTGATGGGGCGATTTGTTCGGTAGGGCCGCGCAGAAGAATTGAAGGAGACCGCGCTAATGTGCAGCAGAGCCACGGGGGGCGGGTGCCAGAGCTGCCTAAATTAGACTCATCAGTACAGAGGCTCTGCCCATTGTATCTGGGCTATAAAGCTGTCAGAGAGAAGCCCGTTTGAATGTTCCCTCATTCCTACCCTGGAGCTTCCTCGCTCTCGGCAGAGAGCTAAGCCCCGGGATCTTTTGTTTGCATGAGAAACCACTGGCATCTTACATTTATAAGGACTTTTAAGGCTCTGCTGTAATAACGTTGTCTCAAAGATACAGTGGATTTTGTTGGTGTGTTTCTTTTACTTGCATGCAAAGCAACCGGTGAATTTGCTGCTCCTCTGAGAAGTTATTTTTCACAGAGAGATCAGTGGTCATTTAAGATGCAAAGGAGAGCACAGCTTTTTACCAGGCTGCAATCTTTCCACCTTGCATATTCATTTGATGCCTAGAGGAGGAGACTGCTCCAGGGGAAAGGAAAAAAACAGGGATGGATTCCTGCCTCTGTGAAGGGGCTGGATCTGGTGGAAAGATAAGAAGGAATAGCAAGTGGGCTCATCACCCCCAAACCAGACTTCTTAGCAATGCTCCTGTAACCATTGCTGCGCTGGATGGATGTGGAGAAGGTATTTGGAGTGGTCAAACCAACTCGCAGGCTGAGATGCAGCATGCCATTGCATTCCTGTTTTCTGTTGCTTTTAATTAGCTTTTGAGGATTGAGGTTGTGGAATTGCAGATCAAATGAGGACCCTGACCCTGTAGTGTGGCTGTTGATGTGAAAGGAGAGAGGCTGCACAGCCAAGCAGGAAGTTTCATCACAGCCTGCTAAGATGTTAGTTGACTGCTTGTCATCGCTCCGGTTGAACAGGAGATATATGGAGAAGAGTCTCCTGTCCTGCTTTGGCCTCTCCGTGTGAATCTGGCAACAGACAGAGAGAAAACATAAATCTTGGGAAAACAAATAAAAGTAGCTGGGGTTTTGGATCTCTGGGAAGTTCTGCTTTCTGCTACAAGGGCATTCCTAGTGCACCATCGAGGGGCCAAGGTTGCCCTGGTCCCTGGACCTACCTGCCCACAGGACAGGCTGTGCACATCTGGGGCAAATCCTCATTTCACCAGTGAAGTGCCCGAGTGTCTGGACACAAGGCATATGCAGAGCGTTTTGTCAGTCTAGAAGCAAACTTAGATGCTTTCAATTCTTTTGATGGATCTGGAATCATTTGCCAGGGAGTTTCCTTGCCAGTCCTTGGTCTGGAATTGCATCTTAAACTCTATCTTCCTATAGATGTAGAAGATTCTGAGTTTTGTGACCCTTCAGAACTCACACAAGTGTTTCTACTGAATTGGGACAGCAAGAGGGAGAGGAAGTTATTTGGTTTGTCATTCCATGCTCCTTCTTGAGTATGTTTACAACTTATTATTTTAATGCTGCTTTTAACCCATGATGGATTGAGATCTCATCATGTCAACCACTGTATCAGCGCAGTTGGACATTGGAAAGTTATGTCCTTTCCCAGAAAGGCTGACTCAAGGCACCAAAAGACAAATATGAAGCCACATAACCAACTGTGCCACCCTTCAAGAGCAGGTGTTTTCATATCTGGCCATTTCTCACAACCCAGGAAAGAAGATACAGTTACAGGACCACATCAGTCAAGACTCAATGGCTGGGATAATCTCAGTCAACTGAAATAAAGGATGGCATAAAGGTGATGGCAATTATTAAAGTTATACTAAAAATAATGCACACAGAGAAGGGTTTTAGAAATCAGAGATTTTGAATCTTCTCTGTATTTGCAAAAAAAAACCCCAAAGCAATCCTTTCGTGCTCGATCCAAGCACATAGTGATGTTTTTTACCAACACTGAGACAAGTTACAGGTGTGTTGTTGGGCCCTAACAACCCTACACTCGTTTGCTGCAGTCTTGGTTTGGACACAAGCTGCAAAAATTGAATGAAAACATTACTCTGGATGCATCTTTTCCTTTGACTGCATCAATGAACTTTGGAGGATTTTTTCCAAAGGATTTATCCTTTGATGTCCCAAATCCCTGGTTGTTTTTACTTTTTTCCTCCCTGTCATTGTCCCCTCCTTTCTTCACACCTTCAGGAGATGCCTCCTGCCAGTGCTTGGATGAGGACTCCACTGGCAGTCACAGCAAAGCCTCTGCATCTTGGCAAAAACACCCCAGAGCATCACAGTAAAGCTTAACAGTACTTTTTAAACCGCTCTTTCTAGGGGATCCAAAACAACCATTGCAGCCTGATTTCTGAAATACCAGGAAAGATCTCTGCAATGCTGGGCTGAGGGACAGGTAGGAGAAAGATGCCCAAACCATCAGCGTGAGCAAAAGCACCTTCATTATCCCACTCTCAGGGCTGTCCATCCTTCACGAACCAATCCCGAGTGCCCAGCCTGGACCCCTTGGGGACAGCAACACTTGTTGGGAAGTGTCTGGGGACGCTACAGCAGAAGGGTCTTCTGAGATACAAAATGCAGCCTCAGGCTGCCCAGTGGCAGCCTGGATTTCCATGGAGCATCTAGGGATGTGTACGGATAAAAGAGATGGTTGAAAATAAATCTTAACTTTACAACCGTTTTTATTCTTGGCAACGAGTGGGCAACTGGAAAAGGGACTGTCAGAAAACAAATCTCAATCTGCATTGTTGGCCAAGGCATAAAACTTTTGTCCAAAATAAAGCATAAAACCTGTTAACAAGCAAAGCACACTGTCAGGTTCAATGGCAACAGAGCAGGCATAAAAAAACGAAACCCAGCTCCAGGCACCCTCAGTGCAGCCCTTATGAACCAGATCCTTTCCAGAGATGTCATTTGATTTCTTTCTTATTTTTTTAGCAGCAATCCTGTTTTTTCCTTTTCCTGGTATTTTTCTGTAAACAACAATAGGTTCCTTTGTGGTAGCATTTCCACATTGGCAAGGGAGTGTAGTGCTTTCTTGGAGGTGGCAAGAAAAAAGGAGGTGATTTGTTTCAATGGGTCATTGTTGAGTGAATGCAAATATCTGCAGCCACCGGAGCAAACAGGGGCAGGGGATTAGGTGCAGGAAGCTGGCTGAGTGGCATAGGCCATCTGTCCTGGTCCTGAGAAAAGAGGAATCTCGTTTGCAGTGTATGTTAATTAGTTGGTTGATTGGCTCAGCTGTCACCTTTGCAGAGTGAAAGCCATGGGTACAATTAAATTCGTGTCCGTATATGTTTATCAAAGCACGTTTTTAGTCTGCATTGGGTTTAGGTGTAATTTTGGCTTCTCAGGGACCGAGAGGATTCTTTGTTATCTGCCTGTAAATGGAGGGGAGGAAGAAAGGAAGAAAGAAAAAAGAAAGAATTGAGGAAATAATACCTTAATTAAGACATGATCTGGATTGTTTGCTGAAGCGTCTCTGGCCACATTCTTTAATGCACTTGAAATTACCCATTTGCATCAATAGGCGTTAGCTGAATTTATTTCCATTCAAATGTGTTCCCTTGATGTTTCTACACAAGGTGGTAGGTTTGGAAATACATGTATGGCAATTTTGGGCTCCTAGGGTGCCCCCATTCAAACACAATGTCAATATCCTACACTTAAAAGGGACTCCTTAGTTAAAGTAAAACACTCCCTGTTTCGGGGTGGGTTTTGGTTTTGTTTTCATTACATTGACATCTCCAAGGCAGCATCCCCAGTAGCTTTCCTGGAGAAGTTGTCTGCTTGCAAGCCCCAGGGAGTTATTCCCCATGGTGTCATTTCAATTATTTTTGATCTATTTGTTTACTGTCTTCCAGTCCTTGTCAATGCACAACGGGCCAGGTCTCCTGCTCCACGGGCACACAGAGCCCTGCCTGAGGGGTTTGGGGATGCTGCAGGGCATCACGGGAGCCACAAGGATCTGCCCAACCACTCGCACTCTTTAGGGACTTAGGTAGAGAGGGCAGGTTATGTAGAGGGCAAGAGACCCTCCCTGCTCATGGACACAGGCATTAAACTTCACACAGCAGCATGAAAGAGCTGCAGATGCTGCTGGAGGAGCATCCAGGGAGCCCTTCTCTTCAGGATTCTTTGCAGCAGTGGAAGATGTTTTCCTTATTGCCTTCAGAGGAGAAACCTGTCACCAAGCCCACTTGGCTCGGGCAGGTCCTGGGGAGAGGAGCAGCCCTGAATGCTCCAGCCCAGTGCCATCAGGCTGCCTTCACAGCCCCAGCTCCCCAGATCCCTCCCATCCTCTGGCAGGGGTTGCTCACAGCTTCTCAGGCTGCAAAACTATCCAAGGGCTGTGTCTTCATGGCACAGGGATATGACTGCCTGTGTCTGCCTGCAGGGATTCTCCGGGAGCCAGGGAGGGAAAATAAAACTCCAGGAACACTCTCTTTTTTGCAGGAAAAAAACCCCAAGAGCAAATGCATTCAAAGCTCTAATGTCCCGAAGCAGAGGAGGAGATGTTTATGCCCAAAATTGCAGCTCCTCGTTGTGAGCCATATAAAAGGAACACAGATCTCTATGTTAAGAGCTGGCCTCCTGCCCAGGGATAATGCACTCTGTGTGCAGCCTGGGGTGAGGAGGAGCAATGATACGGGGCTATCATGGAATCAGAGTCATAGAATAGTTTGGGATGGAGGGGACCTTTAAAGATCATCTGCTCCAACCCCCCTGCAGTGGGCAGGGACATCTTCAGCTACCTCAGGTTGCTCAGAGCCCCATCCTACCTCACCTTTAATATTTCTACCACCTCTATGGGCAACCTGATTCAGTGTTTCACCACCTTCATCATAAAAATTTCTTCCTTATATCTAGTCTGATTCTACTCTCTTTTAGTTTAAAGCCAATACTCCTTGTCCTATCACAACAGGCCCTACTAAAAAGTCTGTATCCATCTTTCTTATAAGCCCCCTTTAAGTACTAAAAAGCCACAACAAGGTGTCCCCAGAGCCTTTTCTCCAGGCTGAAGAACCCAGTTTGTCCTCCTAGGAGAGGTGTTGCACCCCTCAATCTGCATCTACATGGTGACAGGGCTAATTCCAGCTGCTGGACCATTTTTAAACACAGTACGTGGGAACGCTCGTCTCTGCAGAGATGAGACACCTCCTGTGTGAACACACATTGATAAAACACATTGCAACATCCAGAAAAACATATGTAATTACTTCTTATGCTGATTCCTAGGGCTCACACCTTTTACATGCTGAGGCCTTCCTTCCTCCCTCTCTTCCTTTAAACACACACATACCTCTAGACTACTACATGATCCATGGGTCCTGGTCAACTACAATATTTCTTAATACCCTTCACTGGCATCACACTCTTCAGGGTTGTGTGTGTAAATGTGTGTCTTCTTCCTTTTTAAGACAAAGCCCTACCTCAGCTATATTTATAGAGGATCAGCAGATGGCCAGCAAGCTGTGGAAAAAAAAATTATATTTGTCAGGCTTATAAATCTGAAAGGAGAGTTTAAGCAAAACTCCACAACATTTGATGTGATTAATTTCTGGAATGATACTTTATCTTTTCAAAAAGCATCCCAGGCCTTCAGTGCACAAAGGGTTACAGGGCTGCTGTACAGCATCTAAGTGCTCCTGGGGCATCCTCGAAGCCCCCAAGGGAAGCCTCAGGAAACAGTGGGAGAAGAACTGGGCCACCCAGAGCTGTGCTGAGGAACCTGCAGCAAAGAGGGGAACCAAAGATGGGCCAGAAATCAGGTGCAGTGTGAGGTGGAAGACATGGGATGGGCACAGCCCTTTCCACACACCCTACACCAAGCATTCATGGTTGGAACAGTGCATCTGTGCTGACTTTATGGGACATCACTCTCTGGCTCTTCTGGATATTGGTGACCATCCCTTGCCTTTGCAGGGGCTTCAGGGAAGCCTGAGAGAAACCTCAACATGAGAATAAAGAGAAAAGCTGGGAAAGCCTCTGGAGGGCACAGACTGTGACTGTGGAACATCAGTGGGGGAAAGCTGGGAGCCCTGGATGAGTTTGCAGATGTGCTTCCAGCAGGGTGCCAGAAACTGCACAACTAATGCAAGACTGGAGTTACCCCATTTTTTTTAACCACTCTACTAAATGTATCCAGAGATTCATGTCACAGCACTGCAGTGTTTTCTCTCATGTCCCAGCTAACCTGTAATCAATCAGTTTTACTCCCTTCCTCTAGTGGAGACACAGATTCTGACTAAACAGGTCTTAAAAATGCATACACTATACTAGCAAAGATTATCAAAAGTCCTAATTAAGACAGGTAAAAGCTGTGTATTAACATCAGCCAATCAGAGCGACCCCTGGGATCTTGCCCTCAGTAACACAGCAGGCGCAAAAGTATAACTTGTCCTCTCTACAGGAGGCTTTTTTAGCTGAAACGTTTTCAAAATACAATTTTCCTTCTGGTTTATATCAGCTTGCTGCATCAAGTTGCTTTGGGGTCATAATTTTTACTGGCAGAGGGTCCAAGACACTCTTTTATGAGAGGATTTAATTCACAGCAGGGCATGGGGTGACGAACCATCAGTTGGAGGTGGGAGAGCAGCACTGTGCCAGAGAGATGCACTGTGCTGGGGAGATGTACTGTGCCAGCAAGAGCTGAGCATCTGCTGGTCCTACCTCACAGAAACTCCCTTTCCACAGAGAAGGAAAAATAAGTACACGTACAAAAAAAGCCAGTCTTCCATGGTCATTACTCTTAATTACACTATTCCTCGATTCAGGACTACCACAAAATTATCCTGATTTGCCACTGCCTTATGTAGACATTTATACCAGCACAAACTGAGTGCTGACTGGGTGTAAATCAATACCAACCTGCTGAGTGTGGCAGCATTTTATATTCAATTTCTGTAGCAGGACAGGGTACTGTACAACAGTGGAAAACTGGCTCCTCTCTGCCTAATTTTACCTGTGAGACCTCAAAGACAGAGACAGATCCTGCTTGCTGGATCATTCCTAGCGCTGAAACTTACACACCTATACATGATTTTCCTTGTAAATCCTTGTTACTTCACTTCTTTAATCCTCAGCCCTCACACTTCCAACAGTAAGTGATAGCTCTGCATCTCTGAGGTTGCTTGTCTCCCTCGGGGGTTGGCAATGGTCTGTGTTTCATTTAAGAGCCCTCTCACAACAGCCAGAGTGTTCCTCTGAAAAAATAAATAAAGCTCCTCTCCCCACCCCTTTGGAGAAAACCCTCCCTGAAACCCAGCGAGAATGAAAGCTGAACCATCCAGGAAAGCTGATTTCTTAAAAAGGACTGGTTAAGTTATTTTGGAAGACAACTGGTGGAGGTACTGTGAGAACACTGAAATCCAAAGCTGTCATAATATTTGACCCTCGGCAAATAGTAACGTCCATCCCTTGGATAAACCGGCTGCAGCTACATTAAATGAGGAGAGAGGAAGAAAACACTTGTTGTCTTTTGGAAGAGGACACGGGGCTGCAGCAGCACTCTCAGCCCAGCGTGCAGGCCATGCAGAGATCAAAAGCTGAGCTTCAAGTGTTTGCAGGCAGGAGCCTTTCATCCACAGCTCTGCAAGCGTTTAGAGATGAAAGTCCTGGAGTTTCACTGGGAGTGACGAAAAACATTCCTTAGGAACTCGCTTGAAAGTGTGGCTGTCTGCAGAATGGGTTTATATTTGGTGTTTGGGCTCTTTTCCTTTTTTTTCCCCCCATCCCTAGGACTTCAATTATCCTAAAAGCAGAGGTAGACCAGCTGCAGGAAAAGGAGACGGTGGTGGGATGCAGGGTCGGCTCCACCCCCTGCGGGTTGCAATCCCAACCCCTTCGACCAGCCATGTGCAGGTGGTGTGGACTTACTCCTTCCAAGAAGAGGGTCTTGGATTTAATCTTCTCCCTCCTTTACAGGTCTAGAGAAACACGTGGCTGCCTCCAGGAAAGCAGCCAGGGAAGGAGATGATCAGACCACAGCCACTGCGGAAAGCGTCAGGTATGCAACTATTCAGCAAATTCTCGCAAATGACGGCTCTGTTCTCAGAAATCAGGATCACTCAGCATACCCTTCATAAACAGAGGGAAAAAAAAGGCAGAGGGGGATAAATTCATGAGCTAATTTATTCACAATGAATAATTCAACCAGCAGAAGTGACTACTCCAAAGATCAGGTCAAAAGTTGAGTGCTTGAATAAATGAATTGCCTTTTCACAAATATAAAAAGTAGAAATCTCAATATTTATCGTTTGCAGACACACAAATATTCCAGAACAACATTTTCTAATGAAGTGGAGAGGGGTGTTAATAATAAATTCTATTGATAACAGGCGTTAGAAAAACAAATAATAACTGACTGGAACATGTTTATATACGAAAGGTGACTTTTCAAACAAACCATCAACAGTGGGCTACATTATAAGACTATTAGGAAATAGAAACTCTGTAAATAACTTGGCTATCCCAGAAACTGCTGAACCTACTGCCAGTAAATAAGCACTATCTTGGAGCATGAATCAGGCTGTTGCAAGCTTGGAGACACATGGTGAAAGTGTAAGGAGAGAGGTTAGAGATTCCCAGCTAAGGCCAGAAGTGCAGCCAACCGAGGCAAAAATGGGAGCCATCAGACACCTCTCCCACTGCCACAACCCCTGAGGAGCCACAGTCCCTTCCTGTGGGTGTGAGATGAGTTTTGCAGCCGTTGCTGCCCAGGGTCTCTAACGTGTAGCTTGGGCAGTGTCCCTGCACAGCCCT
Source organism: Dromococcyx pavoninus (assembly GCA_033558185.1). Lineage (NCBI taxonomy): Eukaryota > Metazoa > Chordata > Aves > Cuculiformes > Neomorphidae > Dromococcyx > Dromococcyx pavoninus. The sequence continues at coordinate 209,513 of JAUMJL010000757.1, read as the reverse complement.
GTGTGTCCCCTCTGCAGGGTGACCAGAGATAGCTACCTCCAACCCCAACGGAACAGCCACCACATCCTGGGCTGACCACTTCACTCAAGTTACTGTGGGTCAAGCTTGTTCATGGCTGATCTAAGCCATGGTAGGAATTCATCAGTCCTGGGGCATCCTCTGCCACCTGGCTGGCAGCAGTAACTGAACTTCAGGGGAATTTGGTTCAGTGAATTTGGAATTCTTCAGGGAAAACCAAGCAGAATGTGGTTAAGTGCAGACTGGATGGATCAAAAGTAGGGTGCAGGTCCTGCAGTCTTGAAGTCGTGCCTTGGGATCACATTTGGAAAGATAAAGGTACTGGGAGAAGAGTGAAAGTGAATTTTTTCCTTATACTATGCATAGCCATACGGTGCCCTGCACCAGGGCAGGTTTAGACTGGATATGATGTAAAATTCCTTCACTGACAGGGTGGTCAGACACTGGAACAGCTGCCCAGGGAGGTGTTTAAAAGACGGGCTGATGAGCTTCTTAGGGACATGGTTTAGTATCGCACAGGTACAGTTGGACTCGATGATCTCAGGGGTCTTTTCCAACCTGATGATTCCATGACTCTCAGCAGAGATGGGTCTCTGGCACATGGGACACAGAAAAAATGATTTCAGGCACCAAGAGCCCAAAAATGGGAAGGAGGTTGATGAGAGACAGAGGGACGGCCAACTGGGCACGGAGCTGAGGTGTTGCTTGCCTTTTTCAGTGGAGGTGTAGACTAAAAACCTCCCAATATTGTCTTCCTATGACACCCTTTGCCTGCCCTGAAGAGGACACATCTCCTCCAAATGACCCTGAAAACCAGCTTGGTGTTACTGAACAACAAAGAACTGTGAAACACCACCCAGATGGCTTAACAATGCAGCCAGGGTTTATGGCCTGGAGCTGGGCAGAGCAGCAGCTCCGCTGGGAAGGGGAGCCTGGGAAGGCCAACGTGCCAAGCACCACTTCGCTCTGACATAGAGTCCTGCCTGCTGTGATCAGCCATGGGCCATGTGGCAACAGGGTGGCCAAGGCAGGACTCTCACCCTGCTGCTCAGGAGTGCCCGTCTCTCCTTGCACAGGCTGTTTGTCCGACTGCAGATCCAGATTGCAAGAAAGCTTGGTTGGATCTTTTTACATTTTATTTTATTCCTGGGGGGAAAAAAAAAAAGAGAAAAGGCAATTATCAGCTTGGCAACAAGTATAACAAACACAGGAGTACAAGAGCTGACAGCCTCAATTTGTGTTACATTTCTATAGCTTCATCTCAAGAAGGATTCTGGATGCAGGGAAGGCAAATAGTGCTCCTACACTATAAAAGAGGTACAGCAGGGAAGAATGGGGTACAGTAATTATAGAAATGGTCTGGAGTCAGAAGGACTCCACTATGAGCAATTAAAAGGAAAATTAACTATAAGAAAAGTTTTCTTTCAGTTTTACAGCTAAATCCAGAAACAGAAGAAATACTGTGCAGTCAAACTCCAACAAACAAGCATGCCTGATTTTAATGAGCAAAATGAAGGGGTTGTTTTATTGGATATGTAATATAATAATCCCATGGCAAGGGGGCCTGTTTCTCTGTTGCTCTGCCTTGCACACAGTCATTCCAAGTAGTGCAAAGTGGGTGTGAAACGCTCCCGAAGCAGAGTTTCTTCCTTGTGTCCTCCTGTGGTCACCCTCTACACTCCTTGAGTGCACGTGTGCACCACTGTTCTGTGGTAGAGTCAACAGAAGGAAGAAAAAGAACCAGTACTGTGGTTGGGAAAGGAGAGGAGGGGAAGGGAAAAGGTTCTGGGTTATCAGAACCCCCCTGTCACAAACTTCCTGCATGATCCTGGTTGAGTCACTTAATTTTGGCAGAAGGTGGAAAGGCAGGGCTCTGGCAGAGGTCCAGAGGTCCAAATTGCCAGTGAAGGTGGTGTGCCCAGGGCTGGCAGACCTGTGCCATGGCTGAGTGTCTCTTCCCACTTGCTGTCCCTTAAATACTCTGTGGAGCTGCAACTCTGCTCTCTCGGAGTGAAATACTGTTCCCTGTCCTCACGTTGTGAGCCTACAGCCATGGTGGCAGTCAAACACCCCTATGACAGGGGTGCACCAGAGCTTGTAGCTGAACTTTGCTAGGGGGAACGGCAGGAAGATGTGCCAGGGCAGGGGGAGATTGGATATCGGGAAGAGGTTCTTCCCCCAGCGGGTGATGGAGCACTGGAACAGCTCCCCAGGGAAGCAGTCCCAGCACCCACTGTGCCAGCATTCCAGAAGCATTTGGACACTGCCCTCAGCCCCACGGGGTGAGTGTTGGGAGTGTCCTGGGGAGGGACAGGAGCTGGACTCGATGGTCCTATTGGGTCCCTTCCCATTCGGGTCATTCCATGATTCTATGATTTGCTGTTATTGTGGCAAAATATCCTGCTGCCTACGAACACAGAGATGAAAAGTGAAAATCTGGCAGCAACAAGGATGCAGCCTCAGAATATCCCTCGGGGAGCTGCAGACGGCTGGGCTCTCCCTGCACACAGACATCTCGGGTTTCTACACGTGTGAGGCACATGCAGCTCCACCACACACAACATAACCTCAGCCCTGCCCATCACCCCCAGCCCTGCGCTCACTTAGCTCTCTCTCGCACCAGAGTCAAAAAGCTCTAACTACACTTAAACCCCACCACCCTTTGCCCCACACAGCAATCTGTTCTTACTTGCCCAAACTGACTGAAATAAAAAGTCAAATTGATGTTTATAAATGCAAGGGAAAATATAGGACTCGTTTGCCAGCGAAAAGGACTTAAGGCTGTAATAGCAAAATTATTTCCAGTTGGCTCCTTCCACCCCATCAGTTTCAAAGAACCAATTTGTTGGCTACTTCATTGCTTCATACAAAGGAAAAAACTTCTTTTTTTTTAATTCTCTCTCTCTTATTTCATGTTTTCTTTTTGTGGGCAAGAACAGAGCAGGGGCAATACCAGTAGAGAGGGGAAAAAAGAAAGGTCTGATCAGCAGCTGCGTATGAGTGAAAGCAGTAATCTTCAAAGCTGGCTTTCGTCTCTCATAGCCCATATGACATGAGAGAAGGATCATGCTCCTTCTCTTCTCTTTCTCCTTCTTCTTTTCTCTTCTTTTGGGGTGTTTCCAGGACAGTCTGCCCTGTTTAGAGACATATAACCCAGAGCTGCACCCCTCAAGACATGGGACATGGTGAAGTTTGCTGTGATGCTCTGAGCACCCTGGGCTGCAATTTCCAACCTGGTGACGTCCCAGGGCCTTTTACCTGAAAGATGCATTTGGCCACAGAGCAAGACCAAATGGCCAGATCAGACCCAAGCACATTGCACCACAGGGTTTGAGGGCCAGAAGCCTTGTGGAAATGGGTTAAACATAGTTATCACAACCTCACTTGTCCTACATCTGCCACCAGCAGCACGCTTCTTGCCATTTATATCTCCATTTATATCTCTCAACCACAGATATCTCCCACCTGTGTCTGGGGCCATGGCTGGTGTTGGTGAAACATGTGCTGGGTTGCAAAACACATGGTACCTTCTGCCAAGCAGCAACTGGCTTTGGCAGAATGACCCTGAACAGAACTCGACGTGTAAATGCACTGCACCAGCAAACCTGCCAGAGCTGCTGCTCCTCAAGAACATCTCAGTGATACCAGGCAACATTCTCACCAAGTACATCCCCCTTTCCACATCTCCAGGGAGCTCCTTGCTCTGAGCTGATGAGCGAATCGCTCTTCCCACCAGGTTTGCTGGAGACTTGGGCTGCTGAAGAGGGGGACAGGAAGGCATCACCAATTTGGCACTCACCTCTCAGAGAGGAGGAGAAAAGCAGGGCTATCTGCTACCCACATCCTGGGCCAACAGAAAGCCCATCTCAGTGGTACCAAACTGCTCTTCCCTTCCTCATCCATATCACAGAACTGGTTCTCACAAGTGCCACAGGGCATTTTGTATTTATTTCTATTTGTTTTTTTTGACTAACAGCAAATACACAAGAAATCAAAGATTTTGGAAGATGAAATTCCTTGCAAATTCAGGGTGATCTGAGCTAATAGTTTCAGCCAGAGGGGGAGAAAAAAATAAAAAAGGAAAGAAAGAGAAAAGAGTGGGAGGGAAATTCTGAAAAAAATTTCGAAACGCATTGTTTCAACATCTTCTAAACAAAATGGGTTGGTTTTTTTCTGAAATAACAAAATGTTTCATTTCAACATTTTAACATTCATGTCTCAAAACAGCCTTTTTGTTTTACAGACAAATATAAATTAAAGCAACACAAGGTTAAATGAAAAGGTTAATAAATGCAATAAAACATTTTTGGTTTGCACTGAAGAAACTATTCAGGGTTGACACTACAGGAATCTTTTCCTTGTTTTTCTCCAGTTTGCCAAGAAAATGCAAATAATTTGTTTTGGTTTGACCTGAAGCAATTTATGTGTCACTCTAGGAATCTGAAATGCCATTGTTTACCTAGATCAACTCATCAGCATCCTGGCACCCTTTTCTTGGGGGAATTAGGAAGATCAAGGGGATGAAGGGAGACCATGTTGAGTTGGCTGCGAGGAGAGTTGCTGTGGGGTCTGGGCTTTTTGATCCCAGCCAGGGTAGTTGGGTGCTGGGGTACCCACAGCACCCCCAGGACATGAACCAGATGTGGGGAGAGGTGAGATTTCTTATTAAAGCAAAATAAAAGATCTCATAAAAGGTATTATGTGCACCCACAAGGCTTACCCTGCCTGGAGGATGAGGCATGGTCACTGCTAAAGCATAGCTCTGTCCCAAAGGGCACCACAGCATCCTGACTGATTTTAGGGGTTTTGGAAAGAAACTCAGGAGGACCAGGTTTCATGGCTTGCCTATGCTCTGGGAGAACAGGGAGCAAAACCCATCCCTGTCCAGATACATGGGAGGTGTCTGACAGGCACAGAGATGATGTGGAGGCCCCAGAAATGGACAGGTACGGCTGAACTCGATGATCTCAGAGGTCTTTTCCAACCAGATGATTCTATGATTGTGTGGAAATGGGCCTGGCCCCTGGCTGTCCTCCTCGCTGCGCCGTGCCAGGGACTCCTGCATACATGCTATTCAATTCGGTTGCATAATGCTGAGCTGTAAGACCTCATCAGCTGCTCCTCATTACACAGACACAGCCCTTCTTGAACAGAAACCATAGCAGAAAATAGATCTCGGGATGTAAAAACTGACATCTTGAATTCATAAACCAAGCGACAGCATTCTTGTTTAGAGTCTGAGGGTGGCCTGTTCTGAACTCGCCTTTTTTACACCAGATGAGTCTAACCTCAGAGCCAGGATGACTCCAGCAAGTACCATTCCCCTAAAGCAAAGTGAAAAACATGGGTCAAGCCCAGCAATGCTAGAGTCCTTACAGCACGCCCAGGCAGGGGACAGGGTGTCTGACCTACCACCCGTCCAGACCAAAGGACTCACTGATGATCTCCTTGGTCCCAAGAACAGCAACAACAAAGTGTGCAATTCTGGGCTGCAGTCAGACTGCTTTTCTCACATATGATTTCCTAACTGGGGAATTGCCTCAGAAGAACCCCAGCCACTAGAAAGAGATAGAAAAATAAACTGAGAAACCACTCAGTTCCACCTACTCCACTACCAAACCAGTTCCACACCTGCAAGCAGGAAGGACTTGCCCATGGCATGTTCCCCTCTCTGTAAACACCAAGCTAAAGGAAGCCATCAGCTGAAGCAGTCTTCACCCAAAAAAGCAGGCCTAGAGACACAGAACCTTTTGAAGCTCCAGTTATCTCTTGGGGAGACTGTGACTGTGACTGAAGTTTGCATCTTCCTCGCTGCTCTGCTTTAACTCAGCTAAAGGAGAGAAATGGTTTCACCACATGTAGACAGATGCCCAAGCACTGTTTTCAAAGTACACTTGGCATGCAGAAAGGCTGCAGGAATCAACACCCACTGTCTTCCTCACTCAGAGCCATGTAAAGAGGCTCTTTAGGAATCTGGTTTAGTAGGGGACAGGTATGTCTGAACCTGATGATCTCAAAGGCCATTTCCAATCAGATGATTCTATGATTCTATGAGGAGACACTACTCACATTAAGCAGTGGAGGGGCTAAGGGAAGGACTCAATGACCTCTCAAGGTCTTTTAAAACCTGATTTTTTTACAGTCTTATGAACTTGCTTCTTTAAGACATAGATTTGAGGAGATTGTGGTTTTATGCCAGATCTCCTGGATGAGCCCAGGCAAGACACCTAAACTCTTCCTACCCATCCAAAACCATGATAATGCATATTGACAGACTCATTCATGTTAGTGAGATAACTTAGATAATGGTGCTGGAGAATTTGAAGTATCTGATTGACCAGCAGGTATGGAAAATTCGCAGGAGTAACTTGAGAAGGTGTTAATGTATCTCAAATACACCTCATCACTATCCATAGCCTGCCCATTCCCAATCTTCAGCAGGACATCCATGGAAAACAGCAAGGTCTTCTCCTGCAGCTACTTTCACAGCTCCTCATGCTCTCTTCTCACTGTGCAGGCATGATCCTTTCATAGATTCTTTCCAAGGTGGCTGGCAGAGCAAATCCCTTTCTCACCTACTCAGTGGGAGGGAAGAAATCAAATGTACAAGATAAAAACACACCCTATGCAGCAGCCTGGGATAAGCACCAGGTTCTGTCTCTTTATTCATTGTCAGCTCTTTCTAGTTGCTCCATCTTTCCTCACGAATTTCCAATCTGCATCTAATTCAAGTATTACATCCATTTCTTACACTTTTATTCCCCTGAAATGTCTTTTTATGGTGGGCAGCCCTCGTGACAAGCACAGTGCTGAAATAAAGCACTTAGTGGCTGCAGCTCCAGGGATTTTAACCGGATATTTGCCTTTGTGTAAATTAAGTAAATCAGGATGTTTCCTAAACACCACAAGGACAGAAGTTTAGACTTCTACTGAATCAACTTTTTGACCTAAAGCCAGCAATGTTTCAGTCAATGACATTCCCTGAATATCTAAAAATCCCCTTCATGAAGTCCCAGGAGCTCTGTGACTCATCCTGCTGGGGACAGCAGTCCTGCTCTCTTGGGAGGGGATGCCCACCCCTATAAAGTGACTATTTGAAGACAAATCTGGATGTTGTGTTACTGAGTACCTTCTCCTACAAAAATGTTTTTCCTTCATTTTTTATTAGATGAGGAGTTTCTAAAGTGCTCAAATCCAGACACAGTACTGAACTCAAAGATAAACAAGAGATTTCAGCACCATTTCTGGAAGACCAGAAATTAAGCACAGGACCTCCATAAGCAAAAACTAATGGCAGATGGACAAATCTTCCAAGCAGATCCATGGCCCGGAGAGTCCCAAAAGCCTTTAAAGGATCTGTGCAATCTGGAACTTGCATTTTTATTTTCTTCTGAGGAGGCAAACCAGATGTAGTCCATGGGCACCCAAATGAACTGGAAAGTACCAGTGCACTCAAAGGAAGGAGGCAGCTGCAAATATCCGTGGCTGGGGGGAAGAGGGAAGGTCAGCAACTCCTGTCAGAAGTCAGTCTAGCTATTCTAAATGCTAAAAATAACCAAATGCACAATAAACTACGGTGTTTCCCAGCACTGAGATGCTTTGAGCCAACAGCTTTGCCCTCCTTTAGCCACAGGCTATCGACAAAGGCAATAGAAACTGCTGATGAAATAAATCTTTAATTGTCTTAATTAAACAATTGAGAAAAAGCTTTGTAATTAAATATCCACCTTCCTTTTGTTAAGAAAAGCTAACATGCATGAACACAGGGTGTGGAGAACAATCTCTCAAGGTCAGATTTAGACTGCTTGAATCAATTCCTATTTGAGCCTTTGTGGTGCTCAATTTTTTTTAAAACGGGAGAGAGTTCCTCCTGCCTCTTTCTCTAAAGAAAGCTGCTCTATTTAAGGAAAGAGCTGCTTCTCTAGATGAATGATGCTAGTAAAATATGCCCAGCAGTACTGACTGTAGCATATCTACAGAGGTCACAGGCTTTGAGGGCTTTGTTAAACTGTTAAACACACTTTATTTGCCTCAGCTAATGTCATTGTGGTGATTCACCCTGTTTCTCTATGCCAGTAAAACGAACAAGCATCATTAATGTTTTATATCAAGGTGCAGAGTGCGTAATTAAATGCCTTTATACAGGCACTGACGTCACAGGAGGATGTTTTCCTTCACTTCTCCTCTTTGGCACTGCCCAGGACTTCAGTGGGAGAAAAAGCATACATAGATGCAACACAGGCCTTATGTGGCTCAGCAGCAGAACCCTACATCACTTAGATTTTACTAGCAGTGCATTTTTTTAGATGAAAGCTATACTGACATATAAACAGAGCTCAAAATGTTGTCCAGATCAGCAAAAAAGGGAGGTTAAATAATTAGCTATATAAAAAAGTAAACCTAACAAGAAGCCAGGTAATGCCTAACTCAATGTGATATTAGAAGGCAAAGGAATCTAAAAGTGGGGCAATTTACATATCTTGGCAGCAATGTGCAGCTCAGTAGGAATGTCTGGAAGGAAATCACATTCACAGTCAACACAGCAGTGTTAACCAATATTTGAGCCTTAAAAATCTACAGCTTAAAGTCCCATCGCTCAGGCTCCAGTTCATCTCTTATTCCAAACAAATCAGTAGCAAACCAAAAAACCCCTCTGAAGGTCCAGAGAGCCAGCCAAATGACTCTGGATGCCAACCCCTTGGAAAGAATGATGTATCTGATAAAATGAATTTATTGCAGACAGTGCAGAAAGATTCTTCTGTAGTGGAGATAACCTATAGACATATCTTGAAGAAGTTTTAAACATTGCATCAACAACAGTCTAACCCAGCAGCAGAGTGGAGTAACTACCCACAGACTTAACCTGTTCTTTGGGTGGGTTTTGCCACTATTTTGAGCACGTGTGCGCTGCTGAAGGTGTGGGGTTTGGGTCTGCTCTGTGTTATGGCCAAAACAGTGAAGGCAGAGTGGACTCTCAGAGTTCATCAGAGCTGAGTCTCCAGCATCACTCAGTAAGGAGGAGACACACAGCAGATACGTGCTAAAAATGGAAGCAGAGCATCTGCAGATGCTCTCCTGCCATCAGACAACTGGAAGGCAACACAGACTGGGATGGCTACAAGCCACTCATCAAAGAAAGCTGGGAGAGAACATTTATGGGCTTTAAGCAACTCAAATGAGAAGCTCAAGCTAGACAGGGATGACCAAGAAGTTGCCTGAAGTGCCTGATGGTGAAGGAAGCATCCAAATTCAGATTCTTCAAAGTCTTGTAAGTGACTAAGTGGAAGCACTGAAGACAAAAGGAAATAATTCATTTTTCAGCTTGTTTCCACTACTGTCCTTCAGTGCCTTCAGAGCTAAACCTAAATAACTGAAACTCAACTGGGTAAACACAAACCAAAGCAAAACCCAGCCTACTTTCTGAAAATATCTCCACCAGCTGCTCATGTGCAACTAATTTGACACCTGAGAGTATGCTGTGAGAGTTTAAAACCTGCTGGCCCCCCCAGGACATGTCTGCATGGATGCAGACACACTCCCAGCTGCTCAGACAACGTATCTGGTCCTGCTCACCTTGAGGAGGACACAGCCACCCAGGTGTAAAGTTGGGAGCAAAGGGCTTCCCTAGCACTGCTCTTCTTGATGGCCCTCGAGCAGACCTGCTTTTAAGGGCAGATGCTGTATCTTTTCTTTCACCTCTTTAATCTTATCTGTACTGCCTAAACCTGGTTTAACAGGCCATCCAAGGGACAGTGATTGCCTCAGGGGTGGACATGCAACTGGAGAGAGACTGCCAAGTATGCAGATGGTTGTTATCTGCAACAGCATTGCTGTGCAACAGGCTGAGCCAGGACTCTCCCACCATCTCCTAAGGAAGAGCAGAGCACAAAGACTGTTCTTCAGCCTTTTGAATTTGGCCTCTACAGAGGATGCCTTTGACCAGAGGATCACCAAAGCCTCACCAAATTAAATTCCAGTGGGCAGATCCTCAGCTTTGGTAAGCCAGCATGGCTCCTCTAGGGTCTGTGGAGGACCCAGCCCCATCTTTCATCCAGCTTGTGCATTAGTGATAAATGAAGCTAGTTTTGAACATCTTTGTCCCCTCACTGGAAGAATGCTGATTGTGAAATGGGAATTTGCAAGGCTAACAAGAATCCTGAGAAAGGGCTGCAGAGAAAAGTAACTGCACGCAAACAAGACCAAACCCTCTCATCACTTAGAAAAATCACAGCATAGAATCATAGAATGACCTGAGTTGGAAGGGACCCAGAAGGACCATGGAGTCCAGCTCCTGTCCCTACCCAGGACACTCCCAACACTCACCCCATGGGGCTGAGGGCAGTGTCCAAATGCTTCTGGAATGCTGGCACAGTGGGTGCTGGGACTGCTTCCCTGGGGAGCTGTTCCAGTGCTCCACCACCCGCTGGGGGAAGAACCTCTTCCCAATATCCAATCTCCCCCTGCCCTGGCACATCTTCCTGCCATTCCCTCCAGTCCTATTCTATGAGTCACCATTCTATGAGTTTATGATCCTGCATGGGTCGTTGTGAACACCAGGTAAGGCTGAAGCATTTCAAATACAGGCTGGGAAAAAGACTGAATGCAACAGAATAACAGGAGCCAGAACAAGGACAAATGGTTTTTGCAGAGTTACCAAAGGAAAATAACATTTTTCAGCCTTCCTCCATCAAATACCTTTAACACCAAACAGTTAAAGCTCAAACTTTCTCTTTCCTCTCCCTCCCAAATACGTGTCACAGTCTTTAGGCCGAATGAATTTTGCCTTGCAAATTTCACTGACCCCATTCAGTTAAACTCAAAGATCTTTTAAGGTTTTCCAACATCATCAAGCTAAAAAATAAACACTTGCAATGCTAAAAGTGCTGCAAGAGACTGTTTGATTTGGGGAATTTTCCTCATTCACTCTCAGGCCCCAGCATATGGTTAGCATTTTGGTGTGAGCCAGCAGCCGGGGAGCAGCTGGAGGTGGGACAGACCTGGCTCTGCTGAAGGAGCATCAGCCGTCCCCAAGGCTCTCCAGACACAAACAATGAAGCAGTAGTCTCTCAAAGAACACAAAATCCCTTCAACTGCCTGCAAGACACACAGTGTGACACCATATGACATCGCTAAAGGAAGCAACCCTCCTCAGTTTGATATTGATCAGAAAGGGAAGACAGAGAACTGGAAGAAAAGAAGGGGAAAGACCAAGGAATCCAGATGGCAAATTACCACTTTTTACCTTTTAGACTCAAGTTGGACTGAAATCATGGCCCTAAGCTGCTGTTTCCAACCAGATGAGCCATTGCTGACATAGCCATGCTGTTTGCTTAGCATCATTCATGCATTTACAGCAGTTGCCCAGACAGGTTCTCAGAGCAGGGGAGCAGAATCCAGGCAGTTTTCCTCCCAGCAGAGTGCAAACACCCAGCTGCTGGGATAAGAAGTATCCAAAGAAGCGTAACCAGCAGGTCAAGGGAGGTGATTCTGCCCCTCTACTCTGCTCTGGTGGGACCCCACCTGGAGTCCTGTGTTCAGTTCTGGAGTCCTCAGCACAGGAAGGACATAGAGCTGTTATTACAAACTCAGAGGAGGCCACAAAGGTGATCAGAGGGCTGGAGCACCTCCCATAGGGGGACAGGCTGAGAGAGTTGGGGTTGTTCAGCCTGGAGAAGAGAAGGCTCTGGGGAGACCTTAGAGCAGCCTCCCAGGACTGAGAGGGAGCCTAGAGGAAAGCTGAGGAGGATCTCCTTGTCAGGGAGTGCAGGGACAGGACAAGGGGTAATGCTTTTAAGCTGAGAAAGGGGAGATTTACATTTGACATTAGGAAGCTATTGAAGGTGGGGAGGCACTGGCACAGGTTGCCCAGGGAAGCTGTGGCTGCCCCATCCCTGGAGGTGTTCAAGGCCAGGTTGGATGGGGCCTTGAGCAGCCTGGTCTGGTGGGAGGTGTCCCTGTCCATGGCAGAAGGGGTGGAACTGGATGGGCTTTAAGGTCCCTTCCAACCCAAACCATTCTATATGTCTGGTTCTACGACAGCCCTCCACGGATGGAAATGATGCGCCAGAGTTCAAGCATCCCCGTGTAAAACACCTTTCCTTTGCATACATCCTGTACTTTCTCTTGCAGATAGGCTTTTCTTTTGCTTTCAGATTGGTGGTTTATTATTATGATAAACCACATCTTATATTAAATTGTGTTTATTAACAGGGTGACACATTACGCTAATATTTATTTTTCAAATCATTCCATGAAATGCTTTACTGATACAATTCAAATGGGTATTAATGTTTGGCCTTATCAGGACCAATATTCACCAGGTTTCTTAAATCTGTCCAAGCCTGCTTACCACAGGAATATTTTTTGAAGCTGCAGTGAGGTACAAACAAATATATATATTTCTGACATTGTAAGAGACCAAGAGAACTCAAATTTAAAGCTAGCATCATTCCATTTCCTAACACCAAACTCAGAAATACTCTTCTCATTTCTCTGAACACAATATTTCTCCTCCAAAACGATCCATTTGTCAGACTTCAGACCTTCCAGTAATGCTTACAACTTCCTGAAAAGTCAACATCTATTTTCAAGAGGCTGAGTCAGGCCACAGGTAATTTATTGGCTGAAACCAAAATGCGAAGTGAAGCATTCTGAAAGCTAAGGTATTACCCTGGATGTAATCCATAGTGCCACAATGTGTTTTAGACAGCAGTAATATTTATGACCAATAATTGTCATCATTTGTGGTGTTTATGCCTCAATTACAATGCTATGTCATACAGTCCTGCCTAGTCAAAATCAGTATTTTCATTTTAGAATTATCTCACAGCATAGCATGAAAAAAATGTATGAAATATAAGTAGCATACTTGAGTCATCTAGTATGTCTCTCCATCAACTTTATCTTTCTTATCTTTAAAGAAAACTATAATTGGATAATCTTTACTTAATGTAAACTTCTAAAAGCTGGAAGACATTTCAAGATTACACAGATTAACTGTGGCGACCTGTGAGAACATGCTTCAACATTACTATGAATTCAGAGTGGATAAAATCAAATGGCTCCAGTATTCATGAAACTATTTTGGCAAGGAACTGACTGGAAATTTGTCACACAGCCTTCAAGAAAAAATGATAACTTTTCTGTAGCGTCCTTGTCTTTCTTATTACCCTGTAGCCAGGCTGGAAATAAATAGTTGTTTTAATTTTCTGCTGGTTTGCAGACAGAATGCTGTCTGACTCCCAGGTTACTTTTAGCACTGTCAGCTGCAGAAATATAATTTCAAAGTTCAGATTGTTTGATTTTGGTACTCTTTTTACATGTACAGCTATTTCTTGTTGTGTAGCTGCACAGAAATCAGCCTCACAGTGGATTATCCCCCTTCCACGGCGTAGTAAGATAGAAACTATTACAAATATTTTCATATTTCTATGGTTTGAGGCATCAACAGCCACAGAGAAAATATACCCTTTTCAACCAAGTTCCTAATCCCAATTTGAAGAGAAGCTAATATATTCCTGGCAATATGCAACCCTTTTGTCTTACCATGGCATGTGATTAATACTATGCCTGAATTTTGGAGAAGGGCACAAATTTGTTGTCACAATCCAGTGACTTGTATGAACCAGAGTGGATACCGCAGCCGCCTGCTTGTTGTTGTTTCTGAAGGGCCCAGCTTTGTACAGTTTTCCTTCCAGAAAACAAAGTTAACACTCCAGTGCTAAGCTAGAGAGGCTCATAAGATCTGCACTAGTTGCATGCTTGTCTCCCACAAGCAATTAAGAAGCAATTAATAATCAATTTCTGGATAAACTGCATTAAGCCTTTTAGTAATTATTGCTGTTTCCTTGATTCGCTTAAGCTCTTTCTCCCCTTACCACATCAGTTTCAGAAACTAATTATTAAGAGGAGTAACCTGATTTTGTCCATTAATATTAGTTCTCAGTTACTGTTGTACTTCATATAGGGGTATTACTAAATAATCGAAAATACCTCAATAATAGCTTTGGAGCAAATTTCTGTCCCTGCTAACCAGCAGGTCCACTGATTCCAGACACTATAGAGGCTGACATATTGAGTCTGTATGGAGAAAAGTCATATTTAGTTACAGAAGAATAAGTATATAATAGTTATCAATCACTGTAGTCTGTGGGTATAGCGACTTCTGAATGGTCTACAAAACAAGAAAAATAAGCCTATTGTTAGTAGGCTTCAATTTAACTGCAAAAGGGGCTGAAGCTCTGCTGGAGAAAATGTGGATGTCTGCAAATTAAAAAGGTTGAAAATCACTGACTGAAAGCCACTGGCTATTCTGGCTGGGTTTTTTAAAGGAAGACAGGAATTTCACTGTAAAAAAATGCCTTCAGAAGTATGTGCCTTTCATTAGTACTGAAGATATTCACAAAGAAATTGTGGTCTTTAGCAGCTGGACTTGATCTTTAAAGGTCCCTTCCAACCTGAGATATTGTATTATTCTATGATCTTCTATATTTAAAGCTGATGCACAAATATGAAATAGTGCATGTGGGTGAAACGGAGGGTGCAGACCCTAACCTCAGGCAAGGTAGCAATTTGGTGAAACAAAACCATCAGTCAGTGTGGATCTCCCAGCTTGGACCACCTCCAGCACTTCCAGCCAATGCTTGTGGGCCAAGAGGGATTCCATTTCTCCTTACACCCCCACAGCGAAGCCCTGAAGTCCCTCTCCACCCAAAGAAAGCAACACTGCAGGTGACTAAAATGGGGTGAAAACGCCCTTCTTTCAGCAGCTGAGCACCCAGGATCCCTCCGTTATCAGCATAGAGAGACACTCTCAGTCAGAAGCAATTTAAGTTCAGAAATTCATATTTTGGAGGCATCCAGCTCTCTCCACTGACCATAAGACAGCCCAGGTCCACCAGGTGCTTTGCTAACTTCACTTGAAGTTCTGTGGGTTTCTCAGCCTAAGCAGGTAGGGGTGACAAACTGTTGCATAGGCAGGAGATGCTCAAAGAGGGTGGGGAATTCTAGAGTCATGCAGTTAATGGCAAATCTGGGGGTAAACCTTGGGTCTTCTCCATAAATAAAAACCTTTGACCGGTCAGTGAATCTTTTACAAGGTGCTCAAGATCAGCAGTACCTGGCATCCAGTGTTTCCAAATGCTTATTAATGATTCATCTGATCTATTGACCTACAGCAAAATTAGCTGTGAAAATAATGGCAAAGCCATGGAGACGTTGCAGGGCTGATTCTCACCAATGCATCTGTTCCCCAGCACTTTCCTGCTTACACTTTAAATGACTCAGGGGTGGGGGGGGTTCATAACAGAAAAAGCTGACCTGTGTGAGTAGTATGCAGAAAAAATAAATGGGGTAAAACACAACAGAGGAGGGAGAATATCACCAAGGTCTGGAAAAATCCACCATGTCCAATTTATTCATATAAAACAATAATAAAGAAGATAATTTCTATTGTAGGAAGAGCTCCCAACATGGAGTCAACTTTTCTTCTAAGAAACCTGCAAGATGTTTTATTTTGGTTTAGGAAGAAAGTTCTCTTATTTACTCAAAATAGCCATTTGCCCACCTCCACCAAGGTCTTTGTGACCAAGACCACCGCCCACCCCTGCCCACCACAGCATCTCGGCTTCACAGGCACTGGCAAGGTGTTTGTGTATTGCAGACTGCACTATAACTTGAGTAATTCATTCCCTCCCTAGAAAAGAGGCTGCTAGAGCATCCCAGTGTTCCTGGAATGTTTGGAAATACTTGTCAAAACACAGCTCTGGTGTCATTGTTCGTTCTATTAACATTCAAACATTTCCCTTGTTGATTAAAGGCTCCATGCAACATCTTAAAGTCAATATCTACCTGCCTCCTCTCCAATTTCTTATGTAACTGCTGCTTTCCACACCACAGATGTTATTCTCTTAATAATGAACAAAATTATTTATGCCACAATTACTACACAGAGGCCTTTCAGGGCTGACGTAGGCCAAACCTCCATGACCACACGTTGCATTCTTCATGATGTTTGATCTGGACATGCAGCACTCTGCGTGAGGGGAATCATATTTCTGCAAAAGCACAAGATCCCTGGGGTAGTTATCACTTTATTAGATAGAGCTGGATACGGTCCCACGAGACAAGCTACAGGCCAGGAGTTGGTATTTGGAAAGGCAATCCACCTTCCTGGGTTTTGGAGTGACGGATTGTACGATGGGAATAATAACACTTAGCTATCCTGTATAGAGTTATCTCTGTTTATAAAGCATTCTGAGACCTTCAATTGTTTTTCCACTTCAAAGCACATTGGACGTGTACATTGGATCTGGAATACACATGAATGTTGCTTCTTACTTCAAAGGCCAGTAAAAGCCAGAGAGCCATCCAATTTTGTAACACATCCTGTGTATTTAATACATTGATACATGTCTGATCCACTCACTCTATCTCTGCAGTGGAATATACTCAAGAGCACCACACTCTTTGGAAAAATAAAACTACCACAGGAATTGCAAGGAGATAGCCAGACAAATCAGCCTGGGCTGATGTGGCTGGGCTGGAGTCAGACACAGCACTGTGCCAGCACTGTCCTGTGGGAGCACACAGGTTGCAATAAAGCAGAATTAAGAATGGCTGATCTGCCACCCTATGAGAGCCTTCCCTTGAAGCAAGAAAACGTGCCACTGAGAAAGAGCTTACCTGAAAGTCTCAGTAATAATGCTCTAATATTGACTAAAATTCTGCCACTCCTAACAGCTGAAAGACCTCAGCTTGTATTTATTTTAGGATGCGGCTGTTTACTCTGAAAGCTCCCATGCTGCTCACCACACATTCCTTTCCCTACCTTGGAGTGGGGCAGCACAGGGGAAAAGCCCCTGGAGAAAGGAGGATAAGAATGTGGCCACCAGCAGGGCCATACGTATGACATCTCCAAAGGGTTGGAGACAAAGGGTGTTCCCATATCCCTCGGCAGCAGTTGGGCAGCTGGGGTGTACAGCAGGCAGCTCATGCCCTTTTAGGGGTCTCTGGCCACACCTAGGAGACAGGGCTTTAAGCATAGCCATTGGGCTCCCAAAAAAATCATCTTGGCAGCGTGTGCTTTCTCCTCAGAGGCATCGATCAGCACAGGCTGCTGGAGGACTGAACATGGTGTGGCTTTATTCCAAACACCCCCCCAAAAGAAGGTGTCTACACCCACAAGTGCAACGCTCCAGCCCGTACTTGCTGAAAATGTCCTGCGTGGTGAGGGCACAAATAGGTCCCATAGGCAGATGTGGTCTCTGTTTTCTCTCCGAGCTCCAGAGCATTGTCCTGGTTTACTTCAAAGCCAGGGAACACCCAGCCTATGCCGGCGGTCAATGACACCTCTGAGATCCACTCATGACCCTGGCACAGTCCTCCAGCAGCGCAGGCAGCAGCTGTGCTGAGTCAGCATTATGTCAAGGTCCGATTTTAAATCCTTGCTTCTCACCCCCTCCACAGGCTCTCTCCAGGTTTGTTTGGTTTTGTTGTGTTTTTTTTTTTTCTCTTTGCTTCCTCCAATCGTCTGCTTTGCTCTCCAAGCTGCTCAATTATTTTACCTCTGCCAGCACCTCCTCATACACAGCTCTTGCAGAAGAGACTCGGCGCGTCTTTCCAGCTCACTCATTCCTCCTTAATTCACTTCAGATCAAACAGCTTGCTCCTTGCAGAGCCCTCTGTTCCTCCTCTGTCCACGCTGTTCGGTGGGAAACAAATTCCACACGATGAGGTTGTGTTGCAACCAGCTCACAGAGGGTGCAGGCGCAGAGAGAGACTTCACAGGGTGGCTTAACCTCTCGTAGTGTTTACCCTGGCAGTTATTTGGATCTTTAATCTTAGCAACAACGACTTTCAGCTTGAAATTCAATAAACACGCCTGGAATCACCGTTCTTTGGGCTGGCTAGCTAATAAAAAACGGTTTAGCCATTCCAGTGCACCTTATTGATATAAATGGACAGTGACATGAGCTCTGGAAAATGTACCCCAGCGTCTGTACTGACCAATGCTGTTTAACCCTTGGGTGCTAGGGGTGGGCAGCCTGGGCTTCTACTCACAAACACTGACATTGATCTCTGAACCTATATTTCAGTTCAATCTCGTGAGCTCTTAACAGTCCACCAGGCTGAAGGAATAGCTCACCACAACACTGCAGGGCTGCAATTCTCTGTCTGGCTCACCAGTCAGCTAATAAATCCTAGTTTTGATAAGAGATACCTGGCAATATTTATTATGCATACATAACCCGATACTATTCAGACTCGTGTGAATGCATCTCTGATCAACTTGCCCAGCATACTAAAACTTGCACTGAAGTTTCTCCTACTTCATCACTTCGCTCCAACTCAGAACTGATTCAGGAATCACCTTCTGCCTGTTAAGGGAGCAACTTCTGCGAGGATCCACTGATGGGGAGGTATGGGGGTACCAGTCCACAGTACCACCTTTTCAAGATCCTTCTTGAGCCCAGCACTGCGTTAGCTCAGGGTGGTCCTTGTGCTCCACTGTCTGCTTTGCTGAATACAGTGAAGTGCTGGTGAGTGCCTTGCAACAGCGCTGGAGAGACTGCAAGGGTCAGGGAAGCAGGTTGTGCCACCACACTTCGATCTCGTTGCACGCTGTCCTCCAGCACTGTCACCAAACGTGACTCACAAGGACCCTCAGCCCCAAGGGCTTTCGGAAAGGTGTCTCACAGCCTGTTCTGTCCCCATCTCCTGCACAGAGAAGCCGAAGGGTCTACTTAAAGCCCTCACGTCTGGGAGCCAATTTTGCTGAGAGCAGCTTGTGTTTAACTTATTTTGAGACAGCCAACAGGTTGCGCTTTCCGAGAGAGAAATTAGCAGCCTCCCACCAAGGAAAGGCTTTGAAGAGGTGCGAGGGGAGAGAGGGGTTTTGGCTATGATGACATCAGAGAGGGGTTTTAGCCACACCCCCCCAGATCTCTTCCCAGGACAACTGCTCTTGGTGGCCAGCTCCCCAGCAGGGTCCAGGCAGCCAGAGCTGCTGTGAGAGTGTGACGGTGACAGGCTTGGACACTGAGAGCACCACTGACCAGCTTGTATTTCAGCTCCTCGCTCAGGAAAGGGCAGCTATTCACCATCCCTGAGCTGCCAAAAGGGGTTTGATTTTCATCACTGGCAGCTCTGGATATTAAGGGGATAACCAAATACAAGGTTTTGGGAAGGGAATGTTTATAAAGGGTAAAAGGAGAACAAAAGGAGAATATCTCTGCATGAAAGGGAGTGCAGACTCCTAGCTTGAGGGGGAAGGAAAACTTTGGGGTTAATATGTGGCTTATAGTGTGGTTGTTCTAAAATAAATGCAATTGTGTTGTGCAGGCTTTACTAGTCTATGTACATGGATTTTTTATAGTAAGAAAGTGGCTGAGACACAGTCCAGAGCCATAGTTTTCACTGCACAGCACTACATCCCAGGCTTTGTTACGGTGGCCACCGCAGTGACGAAGCAGCATCAGAAAATCTGAAAGTCTGTGCTTCCCAGCTCCACGTGAGCGTGCTGCACCAGAGGTTAATAAATGGGAAACCTAAAAATATCCCACTCTAGGGAAAACTGTGAACCTTGAAGTCCTTCATACAGGACTATCGCAATACCCCTTTGATTTCCTGTTCTAAAGGGCTTCCAAATGTTGTAAGCTTTTAGTTTTCCTCCAAATGAAAAACAGTTCAAAACTATTAAAGGGCTTGATCCGAGATGCAGACCTTTACATCCCCCAGCAACCTTAAAACTCCCTGAGCTCTGACTGGCTGTTTCATCCTATCACCCTACTCCAGGAGCATCATGAAAGCATTTGCTTTCACCTGATGTAGAGGCGCAGTCGCTGTGGTGGTTTTGAAATGCAGTCACAGTATGAGAAACCACCCTGAATCCTCACTTACATTTCTGTTTTAGCTGTGGGCTCAGGAAAACCTCCTGATCCTCCTTTCCTGCTCTCCCCTTGGAAAATCGGGATCATAACAGTAACAGGTGTTCCTCTTACCTTGATGACTTTACATGAGATGAGAACTTGCTCCCACATTTCCATAAAAGTCATCTTCAAAATAACGACGGCAGCAGCTCCTCATGCAGTATTACAATTACGCTGCTGCTGTTGGTTTTATTTTTATCAATTTTTCCGGCCCCTCCAGCGCAGCAGTTGTGAGAGCAAACAGGGCACACTTTTGACAGGCTGCCAAGCCATCTCTGTGACGGTGAAATAACCACATTTTATTTATATGTCTGCTTTTACCCCCGTTGTTTCCCTTTTAACCGATGGTGTCACTGGCGAGGGTCTCCGCTGCCATGTAGGATTTCCTCACCACAGCCTCGTCTCAATGCTTCCCCACACAATACCACAGTATTGAGATGTCAGAGTCTCTGTGCCTGATAAAGGTGTCAAGACAGATCCCAGTTGCAGCGACAACAGGGCTAACTCTGAGCCCTCCACGGTGGCCACGAGCAATCCCCTCATTGAAACTAAACCTCCACGCTGCCTGGCTTTTTCTCTGACCCAAACAACCTCAGCCTGGCTCTTACGCAGGCTGGATTTTTTACTCCCCTACACAGAGCACTTTCAGCTCTGATACTATTTGCATCTATTTTTGGTGAATGAGCTGCTACGTCAAGCAGGATTAAAGGAGAGCTGTGACTTCTCTGTACGAAGCAGCTCGGATCTCTTGGCAGCAATAACTGATGCATGTCACTTAGGCAACTTGGCACCCGTCAGGGATCTCTGATCTCTGATCTCCCAATCCATAACTATGATAGTGCCTAGGTCATCATAACGATAACTAGATGTGAGTGAGGTTTAATCAAATTTTATCAAAGCAGCTAGCCCAGTCAGCAGCAGCAAACATACAGAGTTCCTGGAGGCTGGGATTACCCCCATCAATAAAAAACAGCGATTCTGAGGGTTTGGTGGTTGAACTCAGCGTGCTCGAAGCTTCTCGGCAGGGTACAGCACAGGGACCCTGCCAGGGGAGTGGGTGCATTACCCTTTTACTGTGTGAATCCTCAGGCTGAGCTAAAGCTTTGGATGCAGTCCCTGCGCTGCCCCCAACCCACAGATTCTTTCCCACCACCTCCTTTCAGAAAATCATAGAACCATAGGGTGGTTTGGGTTGGAAGGGAAGGAAAGCCCATCCAGTTCCACCCCCCGAGGTAGAGACACCTCCCACCAGGCTGCTCAACGCCCCACCGAACTTGGCATGAAACACATCCAGGGAGGGAGCATCCACAGCCTCCCTGGGCAACCTGTGCCAGTGCCTCACCATCCTGATTGTGAAGAATTTCTTCCTGATGCTTAATGTAAATCTTTCCCCTTCCAATTTAAACTGTTTCCCCTCATCCTATCACTACTTGCCCTTGTAAAAAGTCCCTCCTCAGCTTTCCCAGAGCTCCTTCAGGGACTGGAAGGTCGCTATAAGGTCTCCCCGGAGCCTTCTCTTCATCAGGCTGAACAACCCCAACTCTCTCAGCCTGTCCTCACATCAGAGGTGCTCCAGCCCTCTGATCATCTTCATAGCCCTCCTCTGGACCTGCTCCAACAGTTCCATATCCTTCTTATGTTGGCGATTCCAGAACTGGACAGAGCACTCCGGGTGGGGTCTCATGAGAGCAGAGCAGAGGGGCAGAATCCCCTCGCCTGCTGGCCCAGCTTCTTCTGATGCAGCCCAGGACACCGCTGGCCTTCTGATCCGTGAGTGCACGTTGTGCGCTCATGTCGAGTTTCTCATCCCCCAGCACCCCAAGTCCCTTCTCCATAGGGTGCTCCCAATCTCATCATCTTCCACCCTGTATTGAAACCGCGGATTGCTCCGACCCAGTGTGTATTGACCACTTAGAATCACAGGATCACAGAACGGTTTGGGTTGGAAGGGTCCTCAAAGCCCATCCAGTTCCACGGGCAGGGACGCCTCCCACCAGACCAGGCTGCTCCAGCCTCCCCGGGTCCGGTCTTCGGCTGTGAGAACTTTAATCTCCCATAGATGGCACAGGGTGCCTGCTTCGCCCCTCGGGGACTCGGTGGGAGCCTCAGCCTGCCCCGAGCAGCCCCCGCCCGCCCCTTTCCCCCCCCGCTTCCCCCCCGCACTCCCCGCGGTCCCGGGCGGGCGGCGGGCGCGGCCCCCCGCGGCGGGGCGGGGCGGGGCGGAGGGGCGGGGCGAGCGGGGCCGCCCCGCTCCGCGCCCGCGCCGGCCCGACCAGACGCAGGAGTGCGGCGGCGGCAGCGGGTGGGCAGGCGGGTGGCGGCGGCTCCCGCGGGCTCCCTCCCTCCATGCGCGGTGCTTGCGCAGGTAGGCGCCCCGCCGCCGCTCAGCACCCGGGCTGCGCGCGTCCCTTTGCGCTTTTTTCTTCTCTACATCACTTTTTTCCTCCTTCGCACCATTTTTGCCCTTTGCATCACTTTTTTTCTCCCTCCTTATCCCCTTTTTCCCCTCCTTGTCCCCCTTTTTCCCCTCCTTGTCCCCCTTTTTTCCCCTCCTTGTCGCCTTTTTTACCCCCGCATCCCTTTTTTCCCCTCCTTATCACTTCCTCCCGGCATCACTTTTTCCCCTGCTCCACATCACTTTTTACCCCCACTTCGCATCCTATTTTCCCCGCACCCCGCATCTTCTTTTTGCGACCCCGCATCCCTTTCTTTTCCTCCCCGCATCCCTTTCTTTTCCCCTCCGCATCCCTTTCTTTTCCCCTCCGCATCCCTTTCTTCCCCCCCCGCATCTCTCTTCCCCCCCGCATCTCTCTTCTCCCCCGCTTCTCTCTTCCCCCCCGCATCTCTCTCTTCCCCTCTGCATCCCTCTCTTCCCCCCCCATCCCTTTCTTTTCCCCCCCCATCCCTTTCTTTTCCCCCCCGCATCCCTTTCTTTTCCCCCCCGCATCCCTTTCTTTCCCCCCCCGCATCGCTTTCTTTCCCACCCCGCATCCCTTTCTTTTCCCCCCCGCATCCCTTTTCCACCCCCCCCTCACATTTTTCGCCCTCCACATCACTCCCCCCCCCCTTTTTCCTCTTACTTTTCCCCCTCCTCCTCCGTGTGGGCACCAGGGGAGGGTCCCTGCTCGCCCTGAGCGCCTCTCTCCCTCTCTCGGCAGCGCGGAGCGGCAGCACCATGCGGCCGCGGGATGCCTGAGGCGGGCGGTGCGGCGGTGGCCGCGCTGCCCCGGCGCGGCGCCGGGGCCATGCGGGCGGCGTGGGGCTCCGTGTGGTGCCTGTGCCTGGCGGCGGCCGTGGGCGCGGGACCGGCGGGGCGGCGGAGGAGCGGCGGAGCGGCGGAGAGGAGCGCCGGGCAGCCGGCAGGTAAGGATGCGCGGGGCGCGCACACGTGGTGGTGGCGGTGGGAGCGGATGGGATGAGCTCTACCAGCCCCTCTCTCATGGAAAGTCGAGGAGAGGCGGGTGGGAAGCGCCGCAGCGCTCTTTGGAGTGGGAATTCCAAACCCGCTGCAGTCGGGCAGGGGTGATCCGCCTCTCCCCGCCGGCTGCAGGGGCACCCGGGAGGGAAGAGCTGCTCTTAAAACAGCGCCTGAAGTCCTCTGCCGGTGATGGCAGTGGTTGGGACACCCGGAGTTTGAGCCGTGGCTGCATTTCCAAGAGGAGGGCACATCTTTCTCCTTAAGAGCGCCTCTGAAACGCTCAGGCTACGCGTGTTCGGAGTGGGAAAAGTAAAGAAGAGTCATTTATATCCGTATATTCGGAGAAAAGTGGAGTTTGAACTCGGGCAGACACTGGATCGCAGCTTAGTAACTGAAGGGAACAGCATTTCAGGAAGGCAGCAAAGATCTCCCTGCGAGTTGCAAGTGGAAAAAAAAGTTAACACGTCGGACAAAAGCTGGTTTGTTTGGGGTTTTGTTTAAAAATAATATACAGCGGGTTTGAAACCTCGTGTCTCTCTGATACGCCTCAGCTGCTACCTGAGTCCCTGTTTATTTTTCAAAGCTCTTTAATGGAAGGGAGCCCCCTCGCAGCTCCCGGTCTTCGGGATTGCATGTACCCGGCAGAAAGTTTCCATTGTTCAGGAAGGGGTTTGAAGCCTGTTTGCCAAAAAAGTGACAGGGGAATAAATGGGCTTCGTGGAGACTGGGAGGTGGGGGCATTACTTTCATACCCCTTTTGGTTAAAGCTATAAATCATACCGGGGGCTGGTTTTGTTTTCAAGAAGGTCCTAATAAAACACCAGATTCTTAGTGTAACTCGTTTGGCTCATTTTTCACAGTCAAAAAGAATTGATTTATGGGGCAACATCTCAGCGACTTGGTCGGAGCGGATGAGGTCGTTGTGCGGGGAGGGAGCGAGCAGCCTGCGCTGATCACAGTGCGGGAAGCGGCAGAAGCGAAGTGCCACCACCAGTTCTCCTTGGTTTAGGCTGAAATATTGGTGCTGTCACGTCAGGCACAGGGGTGGGGAGCAACCTCGGTGGCTGCCTCGGAGATCCCCCGGGTTTTCTTCCACCTGTGTCTTCAGCCAGTAGCTTGGGGCTGTTAATGTGATAAAATGATGCTAAACTCTTCCTGAGCTCTAAGACACCTTTGCAAGTTAAGGCTTTAGGATGCTGTTCAGATTGTAACAAGTGGCGTATGGGGAGGTCGTGTTGAGGGAAACCATCCCTCTCGGTGATGTCTGTGAGCTGAGCAATGGGTTGGGACTTCATGGCTCCTGTGGAGATCCTCGGGCCAGGCTCTGCTCTGTCAGCTCTCTCCAAAGTGAAAGTGTGGCTGTCACCACCACCTTCCCTGTGCTCCCTGGGAGCAGGGTTCGTCCCCGAGTGGAAGACTCCCATTCACCCCAACACCCAGCGGTGTCTCCGAGGGTTGCCGTGAAACTGAGCTGCTGCAGGCTCGCAGCCTGTGAGGGCAGGGAGAGCTTTGGAATGCTGGTGACTCTCCCACCACCAACCACGTGCGTGGGGAAGCGTGAAGCCGGTGCCACTCACCCAGCTCTGCGCTGAAGCCGGCGACCACGCCAGTGGCTGTCCACCCTGGAGGGGAAAAGGTTGTGCAAAAGAAACTGTAAAGAATATAAACCTTCAGAGCCAAGTAAAAACACATTTTACTTTTTCAGTCTTTTCAAATTGAATGGTAAAAAGTAAATTCTTTCTCCTAGTCAAATGGGCCATGGGGTATTGGCTCATTACTGAGGGTTGTTGTTCGCTAGGCTTTGCATTTACAGTCTAAGGCCTTATTTTCCATAAAGGGGCTTGGAAGGATTTTTCCCCAGTGATCTAATTCTCCACACGGGGCTGTGAAGGCTATAACAGCTACTGCTTTGTGCCTATACTCAGCTACATAAAACACACATTGAAGGGAGGCATTCTCGAGGTATGTGTATGTTTGCTAATATGAATACTCGCTATTGGCGGAGGTGGAGGGGGTGCAGGTTTTAACATCTCCGCAGGGAGGTGTTCGGCTGTTGGCAGGAAGGAGGCAGATGGCGGGGCTGTTGCTGAATAGAAGCTAAACTAAAAACACCAGGGGCCTCATCTGGGCTGAGTTTCTCTTCTCTCCCTTTCTCGGGGCTGCTGCAGGAAGAACAATGTCAAATTTCCACACACCCCCCTTTTTTTTTTTATGAATGAAAGTAGAGAGGCGAGGCAGGATTGAATGTGTATGTCATTCAGGGGCTATGACAGAGATGATTAGGGAGGTCAGTGAACTCCTTTGCAGCCTTGAGCATGCGGTCACTCTATTCAGCAGCCACAGAATAGACATCAATATAAAAAAGCCCGTCCAATTTGCATTAGTATTCAGATAAAGATATTACTTCGTACGATTTGTGAATGTCAAGTAACGCTGGCTGTTTTCTTAGAGAGGAGACCAACTGAAACGGCAGCGTTTGACTTTTAAAAACTTCTAATAACCAGGCTGTCTCCTGTTGGTGATGTGTGTGTGTCTGTCTGTGTACGGTATACGTGAAAAGGGGAATTTCTGGGGATTTCTGGGCTTCTTAGGAATCCATGTCCATGTGCATTGAAAGAGTTTTATGGGGGGCTGCTAAAGTTTGAGAAGGTTTGTGTGGGAAGGGGAGAACTCTCCCAGGCCATCGGGAGCAAGAGCTGAAGCTTCCTTGTGCAGCACTGGAGGCAGATTGTCATCTAGAACTACTGCACAGGCAGTTTGCAAGCCAAAAGAATGGAAAAGAGGCCGGTTTAGGATTTTGTCTAAGTTGAATGGGAAGGCACATACCAGTTCCTGTGAATTTTATGCTTGGAAAGAACTGGTGAAACAGTGGTTGAGATGGTTTTCTTCATGCAGCTGTGACAGTCGGGCTCTCATAGCCCTCCGGTGTGCGCCCAGCGGAAGGTCCAGGGTGTAGGGTACGGCAGTTCGCATCGCATGGCTTTGTGTAGCTGAGCATTTCAAAGTTCACCCTGAAATTACGAGGGTATTGAAGTGAGTGCCAAATAGCACCAGCCATTCCTGGAGCCAGTCTCGGGGTTCACACGTTAAAGCTGTCTACAAAGAGTCTCATATATATTGGTGGTGCTGCTTATTTTGTGCCTGAGACCAGAAAGAGACCCTTTAGATGCAGTGGGCAGCCGTGAGCAATACAGTTTTGAGATTAAAAGTTGATCCATTTCTTCTCATTAACAGTAGCAGCTGAAAAAGCTAATTAAGTCCTCAATGTTGAGACTGGCGTATTTTACTGAGCAATAAAGTAAGAGGACGTGAGCAAAGGATGATGAAATATGGTGCTTTTTTCAAATCTATTTCTTACTTAGCAAATAGTGAACTAAGAAGTCTGTTCCAGGGCAGAGATGGACTCATTAATGTATTCTATACTGCCTGTATAACATCACATCTTCTACATGTATTGACAAGGGTCACTCCAATTAAATCTGAGGGTTTTTTCCTTTAATTAAGACTTTATTAACAACCACTGAGTAGGGAACGTGATGAAAGTAAATCTGAAAATTGTGTAGCGAGGTGTTGATCTGCTAATTAAATCATGCAATTAAAGTAAGCCACTCTGACCAGCACGTTAACTTTTACGACTCCCTCCTACAAATCTTCAGTGCTGTCTGGGAAAACGTACCTGTCCTGAAACCTGCCTGAGCGTGATTTTTGAAGTTAGCTGACTGGGAGGTGGTTGAGTCCCCATCCCTGGAAGTGTTTAAAAGACGTGTTGATGAGTTTCTTAGGGATATGGTTTAGTAGTGGACAGGTACGGTAGGACTTGATCTCAAAGATCTTTTCCAACCAGATGATTCTATGGTTCTATGATTGCTGCATCCCCACTGCATCTGGACCTTTTTCGTCCAGCGGGACCCAGTCTGCTGCCTGGACAAAGCTGAAATTTTGCATGAAGTTAGGGCGGACTTTTTTTTCCCCCCTCTATAAGGCTGGAAGATTTTTTTCCTCTTTAAGTGTGATCAAGAAAAGTGAATTTTCATATCCAACTGTATGTTTAGAAAGCTATCCTCCCTGAAAATTTGCTGCATGTGCCTGCGGTTTCAGTTAGAGACCCCAAAAAATAGGCAATCACCCCAGTTTCTGAGCAGTTGCTAAGATTTCCAGTTTACAAAAGCGTTGGACCAAGACGTTTCCGACAGTGATCTATCAGCTGGCACACAGAGCTGTGACTGAAGGCATCAACTGAACCTTAATTTCAACTAGAGTTAGGGCATGGCCTGCTGGTGGGTTTTCCTGGCTGGTTGTTGAAGTGTGTTAGGACCCAGTGCGGGAGCCTGGGCATGGGTCCTGAGGTTTGGAGTAGGTGCAGAAGTGGCTGTGTTCTCCTCATTGTTTAGCTTTCGGAGTGGAACGAGCAGCAATGTTACAAATTCAGATATTTTTACCAAAAATACCAGTGGAATTGCCATGCCAGTTGAGTGACTTTTTCCCAGCTGGGCTGGTCCTGATAAACAAGTCATCTGTTAAACTGACTTTATTTCATTCTGTTTCCCCATTTGAATAGACGTTTCTCTTTTTCCCAGTGTGCTACATGCTTATAACTTTTCCTATGTCTTTGGGATTTGCCTGGCCCTGCATACCTGTTTCTTCTTTTTTTTTTCTGACCCTTCAAAAAAACCCCAGAACCCTGCAGCTTGAGATGCCTGCTGACTCAGCACCCTCCAAGCCATTCAGTAGTGTGGTTTGATGGAGCTGTTTCAATGTTTGCCGTTTCATGTCTTTGAATTCTGGTTCGTTTATAAACTTTATTCTTCTCCACATACCAGGATGGATGCCAGAAAGGATGGTGGCTTGGTTGAAGTTTGCCATACTTTTTTTTTCAGCAGCAGATGGGACTGTGGCTCAGTAGAGCCTCTCATGGTATGTGAAAGTGGGCAGTCTGGGCAGTGAGGAGCAAATCCAATAGCAAACTTCAGGCTAAAACCATGTGTGAAGACACGTACGATGCTGAAAGTGCCTTAAAATACCTTGCTACACTCCGACTTTTTTTCCTTGGCCTCCTGCTTAGCTTATCAGTTTACTGTTTGCCCCTCTTTGGGCTGTTTATCTGGTGATCTTGTAAAAAAATGTCCTTTTTCTCTGAACTAGAGCTGACTGTCCTGGTGCCTCTTTCCTGATAAACTCGCAGGTCAGGTTGCCAAGTGCTGTAGATATGGTTTGAAGCCCTGGATGTCTGAAGAAGGGCTTTTATTCCTGCAATGAATGCAGTATTCCTGGTGTGCTTACCCCTAAAGCTGTCTGCTCCTTGGCGTGAATGACCAGGAAGTTTCTGTAATATCAAAAGCAAACAAGAACTGTGAGATATGAGCTGAGGAAAACCTTTGGTAAACTTAGTAGTTAAAATGTGAAAGGTAATCAGACATCAACCTGTCCTATTATTCTGATAGGCTATCTGGGGGGTTGCTGCTTTCAGGTGGATAGGGACTAGCCAGGTAGTTAAATCAGTTTATTTTTTTTGCTGGGACACTCAGGTTACACAATCTTTTTTTGAAGAATAGCAGCACAGTCAAGTAAGAACATTTCTCCAGTAACTGCTTCAGTTTCAGATATGGCCATCTAAAAGTGGGGATTTATTGCAGAGGGGGAGGTAGGGCTTGTGTGCTGGCCTGGCTTTCTCAAATCCAGAAAGCAGGGGAAGATAAAGAGTTAATTAAATAAAAAGGTTATATTAAAATTTGGAAGCAGATTTCATTCTCAGGCAAAACTGTATGCAAAACGATTCCCGTGTGCTTACACGTTTAGCATCTGAGATTTTGGGGCTGTGCCATTTCTGCAGGTTGCGAGGGGTTAAAAGTATTAATGACTCAGAAGCGGAGAAGGGTTCCAAGTTTTCGGGTGAGGAAAGGAGGCAGTCTGGATCTCTGGCTCCTTCTTTGCAGGCAGGGGAAGCTCTGCAGGCTGTGGTGTGTGCTGAAGGCACCCTTCCCCAGGACCCCTTCAGCACAAGGACCACAGTGTTGGCGCTTGCACCCAGCTGTGGAGCTGCCTGCAAATATCAAGCTGACATGGAACAGCATGCTGCTTTGGAGTTCTTTCCCTCTTTTCTTTGTCACCCAAGGAGCCAAGTCATCACTTGGTCCCTTAGTTTGAGGGTACATTTTTTAGGGAAAGGAAGTAACAGGCGATCATGGAGCGTCATGGCATGCCAGAGACCCACAAGTGTGGCTTCCAGCTCCTGCTGTTTGATAACTGATGAAAGCATTTTGTTGGCTTATCTTCATTTAATGATTTTGCCCTGAGAAGTGGAGTATTTTACAGTTGTGCCATTCATAGAATCATCTGGTTGGAAAAGACCTGTGAGATTGTCTGAGTCCAACTGTACTTGTCCCCTTGCTAAACCATGTCCCTTTATTGTACCAAACTACCTTGTGCTGTTCAGGAGGAATCTCACTGAATTACTTTAGCTGATGTAGTTAAATCTGTAAAGCTCTAGAGATCACGGCTAGGCTATGAGAATTGGGCTAATACCCAGCAACAAGGGAATAAAATTGAGTCGAAGCATTTTGGAGTTGACCTGGGGCAAGTTGGGTGTGGAGGAGTCAGCAAAACAGCTGGGTATTGCTGAGGGGCCAAACCTTGTGGTGGTTATGTGGTGCGTAGGTGAGTTCTCACTGATGCCAAGAGAGAGGAGCAATGCAAAACAGCAGGCAAGAAGTGGAGAACTTGGTTGTCCTGAGCTCCAAGGAGGGTGCTAAGGACAAGAGCGAGGCTGCCCTTACACTTTGTATGGTGCACCTGATCTCTGCAGAGATGATGGGGTCCAGGTGAGATCCCAGTAGCAGGACCCACATCCCAGGAGCTGTCTGGTCACCTGTGTTGCTGGTGGTGGTTCTGCAGAGGGACTTACTGGGGGGTTTGTTGTGGCTTGGGGCAGAGGAGAGAGCATGGGAAGCCCTCGGGGTGTTTCTGCTCTAGGCTCCGTGGGGTACTGCAGGGTATGTGTATCATCCCAGCCTGACAACTGTGCATCATCCCAGCCTGACAACTCATCCTCTCTTACTCACTCCCCCTGGGGAAGGAAAAATATGCATCTATGGAGGGTTTTACTTTGGGGCAGGGAGCTACGGGCAGCGTTCATGGGTCCAAACAATGAAACCAGCCCTTACCATCTTTACACTTTCCCTGTCAAAAGAACTGAAAAGCTGACAAGAATTGGATTTTTAATTTTACTTTGATGCTTGGCAGAGCTTGTAAAGATCCTTCAGGGCAAGTTTGGCTCTCGCTTTGGAGGATTGTTGCTTTGTTTGGGGGTTTTGCTGTTCTCTGCTGCTTATAGTCCTGTAAAAATAATAATGAGGTCCTGATCTTGCGCCTATTGAATCCTAAGCAAAAAGCCCCCATTGATTTCCAGGGGAGCGGGCTGAAGCCCTTCACAGATCGTGGTGGGAGCAGCTATTTAGCATAAGCAGGGATTGTTTGGAAAGTTTTCTAATGACCCAAACATTTTAACAAGCAGAGGAAACTCAGCGAGTGAAAGGGCTCCCCGGTT
Organism: Dromococcyx pavoninus; assembly: GCA_033558185.1. NCBI lineage: Eukaryota > Metazoa > Chordata > Aves > Cuculiformes > Neomorphidae > Dromococcyx > Dromococcyx pavoninus. The sequence continues at coordinate 178,606 of JAUMJL010000757.1, read as the reverse complement.
TGGGGTGGGGAGATGCCTGATGCCGCTTCATGGGGGTGATGCGTGGTGCGGGGTCCCTGTGACCTCTCGTTTCTCTCAGCCTCCTGTAATGCAGACCTTCGCTTCCCAACGTGGTTTTTATAACTCCAGCTTTGATGCAAACTAGTGGCAATGTCGCAGCTGAAACACAAGCACCGGTGACAGCCACCACCTGGGCCTCTGCCAGGGCTGCTTGCACGGGGACAGGAGCCCACGGAGGAGCTTTCCCAGCAGGCAGACCAAGGGGAAAAGAGTTTTCTCTGAGGTCTGTTTTCGTGTGCGAGACTTGAGCACAAGAGATTCTCTCCCGGCAGAATATTTCATTAGCTTGTTTGGGGACTGTACGTCTTGAACTGACGCGTGATTTGATTTTTATGTTTCAAATTTTTTAACTTCTCTATATAAATTCCCTCAGGTAAGCATTTTGTCTCTAGCTGGTAGCAGGATCTGTGGGAGATGAGCGTGGTGATTCTCCAAGATGTGCTTTGGGAGGTGGGGGTATCGGAGCTGAAAGTGAAGAGGAAAAACCAGTTGCAATGGGAAGATTAGGGAGTTGAGAGTGTGCCCTCACAACTAGCATGTGCAACCAAAGATAAATCCTCCATAAGCCTGTCTTTAATTAAAAGAATGATTGGAATTAGGCATAGTACCATCTCTCCTGATCTGTATCGTGTCTATGAGTACAAATAAAGCATTTTTGGGGAGGGAGAAGAGAAAAACACCAGATTTTAATCTTCCTTTGGTGGCCGATATGTCTGCCTTTTGAGAGGGCATATTTCTCCCTGTCTTAGAATACCCCAGCTTGTTGACAGTAAACAACTGTCACTTGGCAGTTTATGAAAGAAGAAGGTTTAAGAAAACATGTCCAGTTTAAATAGTTATGTTAATAGACTAGGGATTCATGCAGAAGTGTGGTGAATGAAGGTACATAATTAGCTGGTATTCACCGTGTAAGAGACGAGCTGCGAGTGAATGCAGTTGGAAAAAATTAAAATAAAAAATACGTTCATTTTTACAGCCAGCGTGTTCTGCATGTTCTCACAGCTTTCTGTGAAAGGGGTTTTTTTGTTTTTCCAGGGAAAACTCAGAAAACCTCTTTCTTGCAGTGTGCAGTGGGTTGAGCACCGGGAGGCCCCTTGGGTGGGACAAGCCACAGGACTGGAAGCCCAGCACTCCCACTGATTGGCCCTAATGCTGCTTCATGCTCCACGGGCAGCACTCAGACCTTGTAGCAGCCCTGACGTGTCCTTAGCCTTTGCTTCTCAGGGGTGGTTGGAAAAGGAAACTGCAAGGGAACTCCCCCTCCCAAATTAAAAATTGATTAATTACAGAAAGGAAGGAATAAAAAAAACAAGTAGGAAACAGCAGATGGTGTCCTCTCTGCATCTCTGCCCGAAGTTACTACAAATCCATCACCCACCTTCTTCTGAGTTATACACTCATGAACATAGTGAGTGATGAGCAAGTGTAAAGCATTTATTCCAGCTCGACCCAAAGGCATCAGTGTCAAAAACGTAATGAGTGAGGGCCTGGTGTCAGGCACTTGAAATCTGTAATTAAGCATAAAACTAAGTTTCAGGCTTTCCAGGCTCCTGGTTTCCCTGACTTGGGAAGAGAGGTATAAGCAGTGTTGGGGGATGCTGACATCTTGATGTCTTGAAGCTACTGGGTAAAGCCACCTTCCTGCACTCATCCCAGCTCCCATACTACTGGGGATACGATATAAATCAGTAAATGCATTGGAAATTAAATAAATACAGTGTAAATACTGTGTTACCAATATTCAACATTTCCTTCAGCCTTGGGTATCTCAAAGGGGGGCACCTTGGCAACAGCAGCTTCTCTTACCCTCGTGTCAGGTGGAGCAGAGAACGCTGCAGGAGCAAATGAGAACCCCCAGAGTATGAATGAAAGCTGGCATCTTGAGATTTGATAAGGCAGTGGGCTTATCAGTTAGAAAAGTCTTCATGAAGGGATGGAAACCACGGAGGTGACTAGGGGGGACAGCAGGGCTTCCCCTTTGCCCCATCTCTCTTAGTGCAGGGGCAAACTCCTGTTCTGGCAGCAAGTTGCTACCTGAGAAACTGGGCTGCCCACCTGATCCTGGATCTGGGGACCCACACAATGTAAAGCCTTCTTGTGAGGAGCTCTGAACCAGGTCATCTTGTGGGTGGAATGCGTTAGTCCTGGCAGAAAGGGCCTGAAACCTCCTCAGGTGCTTTCAAAATACATGTAGATGTTTGAAGTGGAGCTTTTCCCCCCCTCTGCCCCCTTCCTCCCAATGCACAGCAAATGAGGTGCAGAAAAGAGGTGCAGGAATAACTTCACTTGGTGCTTGAGCCTGGCTGTTTGGGGGATGAGAAGGAGCAGCCAGAGAAGCAACATGGGGTTGTCAGGGCAGGGAGGAAAAAGAGATGACCCTGAATTATCCAGCCTTTTCTGGAAAGAGTGGGGGGGGTGGGGAGGGGGGCAGGCAGACCCCAGGCTTTGGGTCATTCAAAACTCAGTCTCACTGCTGTGGGCAGCTCTTGCTCCACATATCGGTGTTTACATCAACATGGATAAATAGGTATAAATATGTGTGGAGGTTGTCCAGCTTCGTGTCTTCACTTGTCCTACAAGGTGGTTGGTTCATCCACCCATCCCATCCAAGGGAGTGTAGCTGAAGCTTAGCTTCAGTGCCTGATTTTCACAAAAACCCAGCCCTTGGGTGGCTGCTAGGCTCAGTTTTTACCATCCACGTTTTCTTTCTCAGCTTGCTTGTTGTAACGGCCATCCCTGCTGTCACAACAGTGTCCATCTCGCTCAAACACTTTGATGCTCGTGTGCAGAGATAAAGTTTAGTTTTAGAAGTGTTTCTGATGGGGGAAGGAAGGGAAAAGCAGAGGAATGGGGCGGGTGTCCAGAAGTGCCTGTGGAAAGTCTCTGACTCGTGCAGGCAGCACCAGCCATGTGTTGCTGCAGGACGTTGGAAACAACCCTTTGCAGAGGGTCTACATTTTCTTACTGCAGCGTTCAAATAGCTGTGTGTAGAGGTGTCTAACCTGGTACAGTTTGTAGAAGATGATTATTTGGGGGCATTAGAACTGCTTGAAGGGAGTGGGAACCAAGACATGCGTGACTTCCTTGAACTCTCTCTTAATTTATTACGTGCAGTCCAAAACCCCCTGTAATAGATACGGTTACAGGAGACCATTAAAAGGTCTGTTCTGGTGAACCTGATGCCCTGCTGTTGCTGCTGGAAATGATAAACCTCCACATTTGAGTTGGATGGTATGCGATGCCCTGTGTGTGTGCCCGTATGCGTGGAAGCCCTGCTAATTTAGGGATTGTTTTCTAAGTCTGTTTTCTATAACTCTGAAGACTTAATACAAATAAAGAATGGACCAAGTTTCCTGTGAAGAGCACAGAACAAACACTAAGCGTGGGATTTGAATGCAGAAAGGTGAAAACACAAATGTATACAGAAACATCAAGTCAAACAAGCTGAAAAAATATTGTAAGGTTGATTTAACAGAGCGGTGAACTCAAAGCTTGTCTAATCCCTTTAGCTGCCTTCTTTAAAGAGGAGAAATAAAAGAATTTTTGACATCTACTTTCTTTTGCCATCTCTCACGACTCTTTCTAATGATGCTGAAGGATAAAAGTTGAGTTTAGCACTAGGACAGAGTGGTGCAGCCCTCCTTAGATGGGCTTTCTAAGTAACAAAATCTTGTTTGTCATTCGCTACTAAAGTGGATCAGACTTTCTGAAAGAAGATTACTGTTAAAATTCTCCAACTTGGGTACCTGGCACCTAAATCTCGCTTGAGGCACTGAAATAACAGGCTTGGTTTTTGAAAGATGCTGAGCCAGATCAGGCTCTGCATTTAAATCGCTTAAGCACTCTTAAAATCTGGCTATTCATTTTGATGCCTAGATATGGATTTCTGAGCTTAATCACCGACCTTTGCATTTCAGATGTTTGGCCTTTGTTTTCTTTACTAAGTATGCAGACAGAGCGGCCCCTAAATTATTTTTTTTTCCTGTTACACAGCTGAAAACAACTAGCAGAGAAAACTTGAAGTTCTGTGTCTTATTACAGAGAAATAGGGATCTTTGAAAAATACTGTTTTATATAACTCGAGGGAAACTTGAAAAAGGGGAATATTTACTTATTTCCATTCAGGTGAACATGATCCATCATATATCTAAAACCCACAATCAGTTGGAAAAAACCCACCCAAACTACCCTAAACCTTTGCCCTTTCTTAATCCATGTACAAGAGGGTTTTTTTTTCCCGAGGTCCTTCCCCCCCTTCTGAAATAGAGGCAATTGATAGGCTCATAAACAAATACCAAACATTAAGTCCTAATCTCCATATAGAGGAGCCTGACCCTTTTTATGGAGAGAGACGGTAGAGGGAGGAAACGGGGCCAGGAGTTTGAGGTTTAATGCTTATTAAAGTTTTAGTGGGTGGGAAAATGCAATCAATAAATTTTGTTTAATGCCTCGAAACTGGTGTTAGTTTTCACTAGCTACACTGGAGAGTAGCTTTCATTTTGAAACTAGGACACTCGTAGTTGGAATGACAATTAATGTGGAGTGAATATGGTCCCAGTTGGAAGCCGATTTTTTGAATAGCATGAAAACTCTCCCCACCTCCCCGTCTTGGCTCCAGAGTGGGGTAACTTCCGTTTTTAATTAGCAAACCAGGCAAAATTTAGCTCATTGTGTCTTTCTGCTCCTTTGGCCCAGTGCATGGCTTGAATTTCTCCATCTTGCTGTCATGAGGCTGTTCTTTTTATTTTTTTCCTTCAGTTTTGGTGTGAGGATGAGGTGGGGGGGGGCTTCAGGATACTTAGGATTAAAGTCATTGTTTGGGGGTATTTGCAGCCAGCTGCCCGCGTTAAATGAAGATTAGAGGAGCGCACATTAAAAGTGCAAGGGAAATGCAGAGGAGCCAGGATTTGGGAGCTGCATAGCTGTGAACCGAAGGGGAAAGGTTGGGGCTTTATGGCAGATTTTTTCCTGATGCCATGTGATTTTAAAACCCACTTCAGAAACTCCTCACAAGTACCAGAAAAGCATCACAAGTAACTGCCAGCGCCAGGCCTGCGTGGGAACTGTAAAGGGAACTTTCTTCAAAAGTTCCTCAGAGGGAAACCCTAACTGGGCCTGGTGAATTTATGTAGTGCCCTAAAATTCACCACTTAAGAGGTGGTGAATGCTTTGCTAGAATTCACTAAATAACTGAAAACCCACCCTGGAGGTCAAAACTCCAAAAGTAATGTATTTTTTAAGGACGTTAGGAAAAATAATGAGGGTGTGAAAGAGAACCCCAGAAAGAATAATTAGAAGAATTATTCGGCAATGCTTGCTCATTCTTTTAAGGATTTATAAGAAACTTTTCAAATATTTCCAAGATTCAGTTTCTCTCTTTACTTTATGCCTTTGTGGGGCATTCATTTGTGCAATCTGTCATTCTTGTTTTGAACTTTGTTAATTGCTTGGTGTGCGTGTCACCTACAAAATCCAACTGGGTGAACTGGTCCTGTGAAGCAGGAGGATGCTTCAGCACTGGTGCTGAAGAACATAGGTTTGCTCAGGGCATCCATGGTTTAGCAGGACCCGGTCCTCCTCCGATGGAGACTGAGGACAATCTTTACCCAGTCCATAGGGATGTTGGGAAGCCTCAGTCTGTGCCTCTGTTTCCATAGTTGCCTCCACTGGCTTTGGAAAGAAGGAGTGGTTGGTGGTGGTTGCTTGCTTGCTGCAATGATGAGGGTTTTCTTGGACTTCCTCAGGCATGGGGAGCAGGACATCCGTTTTGTGGTGGGATCTGTCTGTTGAGATCAAGCCGAGATGCCCCTGCTGAGCTGCTCTAAAGCCGGGGCCCAGTTGGCCACCACTCTTCAGAGGCAACAAGATGCAGGCACCAAAAGGATGGTGACCTATTGGCACAGTCTCTTGTGCCACACCAAGGGCCAGCCCAGTGGGTGTCCCATCGCTCTGCCTTGGGTAAGGAGTGGTCTGCAGTGACCACTTTTGGCCACGGTGGTAGGGTGAGGTGAGCTGTGTGACATGAGCACACAGCATTCACCTGCATGCGAGACTGGGACTGGTGACATCCCTGCCACAAGCACGGGCTGCTGGGAGCTGATACACCTCGTTGCTGCCCTTCCCTTCAGTAAAGCACAAAGGCTTTGGCACCAGGGAGAACAGGAACCGTCTGCATCCTTGAGCTGTTTCAGCATGCTCTAGGAGCTCATAGGACACAGGAAGCAGCAGAGCCTGGGGACCTCAGCATCCTCACACTGCGGGGCCTCCATTCGGCTGCTCCCTGTCTTTATGGATCATTGATGAAGCAGAGGACATTTCATGTCAGTTCTTTCATTTCTGTTCAAAAAAAAAGTGAAGAGGTGCAGAACTGAGAGACTGATAGATATGGGTGGTGGTTGCTTCCTTCTTTTGTGTTTTGAGTGGAGAACCAAGGGAAGGGTTTTTGATTGCCCATTCTGGTTAGATTTTAAGGAAAACTCCTCATCGCTGTCTGTTCCTTTAAGCCAGCAAAACCCCAGATGAAGGCTTCCTTGGGATGGGTTTTGGCCTCTCAGCAGCAACCAAAGCTTTGTGTCTCTTGGGGTTTACATTCCCATTTTTGTTAGATGTAGCCAGGAGACCCCTTTGATTTGTTCTCTGGGGTATTTTTTGCCTCCTCAGGGCTTTCCAAGTGCCACAGGGAAATCCTGCTGGCCAAAATGTTTTTTGTAACTATTTTAGCTTTGTGACAATTTATTTCTTCTTCTAACTCTCAGCATCTGAATTGGGTGATCTGAGAAAACAGTCCATTAAAAGGAGGATACTGTAGAGTCCTGATGAATCCTGTTTTCTACTTGGCCGGTGGAACAGAAAGCTAATTGCCAGTAGTAAATCCATTCAAAGGAGGGCTGGAGGGAGAGAGAAAAGCTAATATTCCTCCTTGAATGCCATTTAATCTCTGAAACCTTTCATGCAGATGTAAATTAGGATTTGCACAACAGAGTCAACAGTTGCTCCATAGATAAGGCAGATTTGCAACATCTGCTTTTCCATTCTAGAAGCTCTTCCAAAGTCCCTCTCGGAGATAGCCAAGCTAAACACTAGAGATTTCTTTTTTTTTATGTCCATAATCTCTTGTTTATGAAGAGAGCTGTGTATGACAGAACTAAACCCGGTTATTACTCTGCAAATTCTCTAGGAAAAAAGTTTGCTTTCCTCCTAATGCAGATCAAAAATAAAACCCAGTGGCTGGTAATAGAGTGCAGCACACTGTTAACCTCTTTGGGAGAAACGTTTTCTGGGAACAATTGCGTAGGCCACTGAGGTGGTAATACGGTGTAAACAATTTACCTGGCATTATTATTAGAAAGCTATCTTAAGCTTTTCCAGGAAAACTACACACACACACCCCCTGCCAAGCAAACACACACAGTAGGGGAAAGATAAAATGGTATCTTCAAAAGATGGAGGCAAACCCTTTTCCAACATTATTTCCTAAAGGCACATTTCTCGATCACGGTTTAGGTTTTTCCAGAAGCAATCAGGTTTTTAAGTTTTTGCTGAAGTGGGAGATAACCCAGCTGAACATCATGTCAGGGAATGATGCTGCTTTGGCAAAGCATCCCATGTTGCTGTAATTGCCAGCATTGCTTCTGTGCAAGACGGCAGCAGCTTGACACTGGCAAATGTGCTCCAAGGGGGGTTCTTGACCTTGGAGGGGACAAAAAGGGAAGGGAAAGAGAGAAGACAAGGTATATAATTTGTATAATACTTTTTATTTTATATGTTTAATAGCATATATAATGTCATACACATAATATATATAGTATTATGTATGGATATTTGTGTGTATAGGTCTATATAAATATATATATAACACATAAAACTTCTGGTCTATGTATTATATCTTGCTGTGGCAGGGTGGTGATGTACTCTTTGGGATGGGTGGGCTGTGGACAGGCAGTGATGCACCACCACGTGCACCCTTGTGGCTGCTGTGTGAAGGAGAGGAAGCTTTGCCTTGCATAAAGCACCACCAAAAATACAACCATAAAAATACCCCGTCACTGCTCCCCACAGGGCAGTGAGGGTATGTGGTGGCTTCAAGTGAGCTCCCTTTGCCGTGGGGGCCACTCCCTTGATCTTAATCTGCCCTGAGAAGGCAGGTATGTGGGGAAACAGGCGATCCCACGATCTTATCATGCCCACCTCTCCCGGGGCTGCTGCTGGGTGCAGGGCCTGGAGTTGCTTTGGTGGTTTTTTGGAATTCTCCCAGGGCCTGTCTGCCTCTCTGGGAAGACGGAGGGAGCAGGGATGTGGTAGGATGCTCGTGGGGAAGCGGCGCTAGGGCTGCCTGTCAACCCTTCTGGCTGCTTGTTAAATTAAGGCGCGTTCCAAATGAACAGCGTTCGGCAAGAAAAGTGTTTAATTTCCCTTCTGGGCGGTGGTGTTTGCTCTTGCCAATGCAGAAGTCCTGAAGTGAGGTGGGGAGGTGGCCCCAGCCCATGAGCAGTGACACAGTGACACTGTTTGGGGTGTGAGTAACACTACGGGCCCCTATTAACATAGATGAGACACTTACTTAGAGGTTGCAGTGCTGGTCTGAGCCTGGAGATAATCTCTGTTCTTTGCCATCATGGCCTTGTTGATATCAACAATGCTGGGGTCAGGGGAGGTTTCCATATCCCTACAGCAGTTTGTGACCATCATCCCCCTGGGAACAGGATACCAAACTCCACAGGAAAAAGCTCTGGCACGGTTGTTGCTCCATGATCCTATAATATATCCTGTCACGGTGGATTTGGTGCAATAAAATGCATAGAACAAGAAACGTTTTTGAATTAACCTGCAGGGTGAAATAGTGTGGAGTGCTGCTATCTTTGTGCTTGTTAACGTGCCAAACACAGCTTGTCCAGATTGAAAAGGGGAAAATATGATTCACGTAGAAATGAGCGACTCAGTCCATTCCACCACTGGGCTGTGGAGCAATCCCAAGAAGCCTCGCTGGGATTGCCAGGGTTCAAGGTGGGGTGAGGAATGTTTTGCTGGTGGTACTGAAGGTCGTGTGCCTCGAGCCCTCGGTGGTGGAAGTGTCCCCGTGGGGTTTTGATTGCGTGGTGGATGTGCTTCAGCTGCGGGATGCTCACTGGAGGAGGAGGAGGATGGAGCAGATGTGTACTCCACCTGAGCAGTCCCTCAGGAGGCTCCCAAACACTTTGATTTTTGGAAAAGCAGAATCATGGGAAGCTATTCCCAGGCGAAAAAAACACAAATGAAGAGAAATAACCAGACGGAGCATCCTGGAACCAGGTGACACGGGACCCTGGGTCTCCTCCACCCCACTGAGCCTTCACGGCCCGGGAGCAGCCCCCGTGCTCTCTGCCACAGCACCTGGAAGTAGTCTTTGACACTAAGCAGGGTACCAGCCAGGCTCTAGGTTGGCTTGAAGTTTTTGGGGGGCCATAGGCAGCCCGATAATACCCCACCACCCTCCACTTCCTCATCCTTTCGTGGCTGAAAAATAAATCACTGCATATCCTCCTGCAGTTCTTGAGAACTGCCTGCATTAAAACTGAAATAAAACATTTCCAGGCTCAGCCAGAAACAAGTATTGATGTCTAAGAAGAGCAGACATCAGATGGAAATACTGACACACTTAAGGACTTGGAGCTGCAAACTGCACAGAAAGTGAATTATTGCTGGGATGAGCCAAGCAGCTATGGAGATGAAGTATTTTATCCTTATAAGTGAATACATACAAAAGCATTTTAGCAATGCTGGACCAGCTGCTTCCCCTGTGGAAGGTACTTCCCCAGAAGTTCCTGCATTTTTTTCTCCTCTGAACAGCTTAAAAATTGCCTCTTTCTCTGTAACACACTTGCCACAAGCTGCAGTGATGATGCTGCAAGGGCTAATCTTCACCAAAACTAACTTGGCTAAACTAACAAATGGCTGAATTTTAGCCATATCTTGGGAACCCACAGCCTACATTGCCTCCTCCTCTCTAAGAACCATTAAAGTTGAAAACTCATTCATCCCTGCTGTGCTGGCAAGTGGCAGAGTGGGCTCCTGAAACACATGCAGGAGTTAACTCCATAGTAATTTGCACTTATGCCTACTGTGGATTTTGAAAAGATGCTGTGAATGTCAGTTAAATCTCAGATGGGAGGTTTTTTTGGAGAGGTGGGGGACCTGTGCAACCTGACTTGCAATAGAAATGCTTTAGGAAAAGTTTTAAACGATGTAGGGGGGTAACTGTTAGCTAGCAGGGACCCAGAACTGAATCATAGAATCATAGAATCTTCCAGTTGGAGAAGACCTCTGAGATCATCGAGTCCAACTGCAGCCATCATCCGCTAAACCATGTCCCTCAAAAACTGAGATCTGGGAGATGTATTTGTAGCCCCAGTAGATGTGAAAAGCTCACTGACTGCAGTGCTGCTTTGCAGTGGGATGTTTTCTGAGTGCCTCAGTCAAAAGTACGTGTCCAGATGTAGGATGCAGCTGTGTTGGGAGAGCTCAGCACCTGCTCCTGTGCTGGTTTCCCTATGATGTAGCAATGGGAGATGGGAGATGAAAAACGCAGCCAAACCCTTGCCTAAGTCCCCAGACTTTGATCATGCAAAATGCTTGGATATGTAGTCTTCTCCAAGGCAATCTGATGGCTGGATGCTTGGCCTCAGGAAGGACAACTTCACCTCTTGGTGAGGGAGGAACTGTCCTTGTGGAGAAGGTGGTGGAAACACAAGGCACTTAGAGCAGGAAGGTGGAAAGGACATTCTGGGCACGCGCTGGGAGACGTGAGCACTGGTTCACTGCTTTAAAGTCCAGCTGTTGTCAGTATAGAAGTGAGACTGTCTCCACTCTCAGATTGATCATCATAGTTGAAAGCTATTTGAGGAATAATAATAGTAAGATTTCATTCTCCAAGGTCAGTTGGGCAAAGTGCTTAAGCAGTTAAGTGCATATTTAAGTACTTTGGGGAAGTCTCCAGTTTGGGGTCTGTTTATTTTTTAAGCCATAATCATATAAAAGGAAATTTGAAAAACTGCTTAAAGAAGTGAGATTGAAATAATTAGTAACATTCTCCCTTTAATTCACCACTCCATCTTTCCAGATATTACTACCAGTCAGTAGGAATAAAGTTAGTAGGACTGAGCTTTGCCTTTAACAGGGATCAGGATGTCTCCTGGAGGCTGGCTGGGAAGATTCACGGCAAAGACACCAAAATAAAGTTGTCAGAAACAAGAAATGATGCTTCTTTCCACAGAAGAAGCTTTAGACCCAAATCATTCTGCACTGAGTCTAAAAGCAAATTTCCTCTTTATTTCAGCATTCCTTAGTTATGTTTTATAAAAATAGCTTGTTGCTTTGTCGTTAGCCCAGGTTCATTATGTTCATTATGCCTTTCAGAAAGAAATGATTTCCCTTTAAATGGCTAAACAATACATTTTGGCTTGTGCTTAGTCTGGGCTTGTTCCTGTTTGGTGGGTTTATGGTATAAAAGCCAAAATATACAAGTCTTGATAATTTGGCAAATAGCTTGGGTAAAACTGTGCATTTTGAATGGAGGAATTGTGCAGCTGCATAGGGTTTGTTTTCCAGTGGATTAAATTAGTGAGAGCTTCCATCAGAGTCAACAAACAAAGATCAGTACCCAGTCCTGCAAGTGCAAAGCTGTATACAGGGCTTTTTCATTGGAAGCCAAAGCTGGTACCATTGAAAAAGTCTGGAAGAAGGAAGAAAAAAGCCCTGAAAGGAGCACTTAAACTAGAATATTTCTCAACCTCATTTTCCCCAAGAGACTGTGGTCGAACACTCAGTGTTGGAAAAGGTGCTGGTCTGGTAGGGAAGAGATGCTGAAGCTCTGTCTTATTTTTCTTTTTACTGCAAGTATATGCTTTCAGGGAAAATCTTTTCATGAAAAGAAAAAACACCCTAAACCTTTAACTGAATACCACAAAATTCTGTCCAAAACCTAGAATATTTGAGTTGGAATTGCAGCCAGTGTATCAGAGGAAAGGTCCTTTGTAACCCAAACGAGCGTGGGCTTTGCCTCCTGCGAGACGATACCTCCCATGAAATACCACATTTTGAGGCCCCCAGGATTCTTTATTTCTACTCTGCAAGGCTATTTACTGAAACATTTTTGTATTTTTGCTTTTTACACTTCCACTAGAATAAAAACTTGCATGACCAGAAGAAAAAAGCAATACATTTTTCTCCAGCTCTTTCCCTTAATGACAAAAGAGCTTCTTGAAACCAATGCCACATCCTCAAGTCTTCAGAGCTGCTACAATTGCATTGGTTTCACACTCAAATTGTAATCTTTGAATATGTTGAAGCTGCAAAATTAGGAGCTCTATGCATATCTGATTACTATCAGAGATCAAGTCAGGCCACCTGGGTTTGGATCATAGGATTAATTTCAGTCTGCTACGAATTATGTTTTACTCCTTAATTATCTAATCATAGCACCAAAGTGTCTTTGTTACGCAATAGGATCCCCTGTGGTACATATGGTACAAAACCAAAACGACTCTTGCCTCATGGAATGCAGTCTCAGAGCCAGTGTGCAGCAGAAGATACAGATGGGGCAATTCCAAGTGCAAAACTTGGTTAACATAGGCAAGGTGAGGAGAATGGGAGTTGTCTTGTTGATCTAGCTGGGTTGAGGGCAGCTGCAGAAGACTAATTCTCATTTATTAAAATGGTGTAAAGGATTAATGAACCATTCAATGTCCAGAGTCAGTTTATATGTCATTAAAATGAGCCTGAGGACCATAGGATGCAAGAACCATACCTCGAATATGCTCCACATTCCTCCATGGGGAGCCTTCTGAGCTTGAACCTTTCCTTGTGTCATTGTCCTGCAGTAAAACAAAGTTCTGCAGCACGTGGCAGGGTTCACTGTCATCACTCATTGAACAGACTGCTGTAGTCTGATGAAGTAGGGATTTCAGGTTTCGTGGTCAGTCTTTGGTTCTGCACTTCTTTATTGCACAGAGTAACTCCAGCAAGCTAGAGATGGGTTCATTTATTTTAGCTATTCCAGCCTGCATATTCTGTCCAAGAAATTGAGATCCAGAGACTGAACTGTCAACTTTTCAGCACACGTACTTATTTCTGCCAGATCACCTCCACACCCTGCACTGGCTGTTGCAATGACCCTGCACACAGGTCTGTGCTGTATGTTGTGGTGCACCTGATGGGGTGGTGGCCCTGTTTTTGTTGGTACAGGGTTGAAACCATCCTCATAGGTCAGCCTGAGACCTGTGCACCGCTGTGTTTCTGCTCTGCTCCCTGCCTGGGGCAGGTAAGCCTTACCTCTGACGGGAGAACTCTGGGCACATGAAAGCATCAGTAAGGCATAGAGAAGATAAGTTTCTTTTTTAAATGCTTTTTGTTCTCTGGCACTTGCTCTTCTGTACTCATTTCCATTTCTTTCACCCTTTGCAGAATACTTGAGGAGCGAGACCGCCTTCCTGGAAGAGTTGGTGTTTGGAAGTGGAGATACCATAGAACTTACCTGTAACACCCAAGGCTCTTCTGTGTCTGTTTTCTGGTTTAAAGATGGTATCGGGATTGCACCTACCAACAGAACTCATATTGGACAAAAACTGTTGAAGATAATCAATGTGTCATATGATGACTCGGGGCTGTACAGTTGCAAGCCAAGACATTCCAACGAGGTCCTGGGAAACTTTACAGTCAGAGTTACAGGTACGTGCAGAAATAGAGCTGACTGGGTGATTTGGGGTGGGTTTTTTGTCAGTTTTCATATGTTCAGCACGACTGGTGGTTTGTGGTGTTCGTCTGCACTTGGTAGGTCTCTACCTCCCTGGTAACTCCTGGCAGTGATTAGACTGACAAAACAAACCAGTGGAAGAATGTGTGCGTGTCCATACCAAATGTTAAAGCTTGATGTTAATACTGAGAGAGACTTAGAAACGGTGCAAGTCAGATTAAACTCCAAATCCCCCTTAGCACTCAAATAGATGCAATGCTACGTGCCCTTTGAAGTCTTTTGTGAGTGAGTGAACTGTGGCTCAGCAAGGTTAAGTGACTTTTTCCACTTTATATCACAAATCAGTGGCAAAATTGGAGCTTTCTGAAGACTGTTACCCTGTTGTAGCTGATAAATCTCTTCCCTCCACCCCAGTTGTCACAAATAACTAGTTTGTTTTGGAAGTAGCTTATCTGTAAACTGTGTGTATCACAAATATGTGCTTCACCAAAGGTATTTATTGGGATTCATATATTGCAAATAACTGCTGTGTTAGCAAAGCATATGCTGTCATTTGCTTGGCCATATTTTCTGTGACAGAAGCTGTCCAAGCCTGGATCACTAAATAGAGCACCAGAAAAATCTGTTGTTCCCAAATAGCCACCCGCTAACACTGAGAGCATCTCTGTGATTTCAGGCTGCTGCACTGCTTGATGGGTACCCATCACTCTGAGCAGGTAGAAATGTCCTGATCACACAGATTAAAAGCCTGAATTTTCAGAAGAATTAACCCCTCGTGGATCTAAGGTTTTGAAAACTTTCCCTGAGTGCTGCTGGAGCTTTTTTAAGTATCCCCGAACGGTTTGCCTCCAAAAGGTGATTTCCCTTAAAAAGCAAGGAGGCTCTGTCTGAAAACCAAACACAGAGATGTTTGTGGTTGTGAAGCACATCCACTTCATAACGGGCTTTCTCATTCCAGAAATGGGATTTTGTGTAAGTGAGAGAATCAAACCATCGTGAGAATAAAAGCTCGTTTCAGCAAGCCTTCACCAACATCTGCTTTTCATTGAACGTTACTGGAGATTGCTGTGAATGCTTCAAGGTCATATCAATTAAATGGTTAAAGAAGCATTTGGCCCTTGAAAGGCTTTCTTTAACTAGGTACGATTATTGAAACTATCCAAGGAACTGCAGGTTGTTGGAAATGTTTCTCTCTTTTTTTTTTTTAAAGTGACATTAAAATGCTTTTGAGTTCAAGGGGCAGCAGGGAGGCAGAAGAGGGCAGCTGCTTGCACGCTCAAATGAAACAGCTGCCAGCCCCAAAAGTTCGTAAAGTGAGAAATTGTTTTTAATAGTGGAAGGGCTGATAATCCTCTGCTTTTAAAAAGTTTAAGCCCCTGTGTTTTTCCTCTTCGCTAATAATAGCTAATAACAGCTTAAGAACAAGCGAGTAACCTGAACCTGCTTTCTGACAGCATTATGAGTCTTTGATTCTATTAGCCCACTGTCATTACCACCAAAGTGCTGGTGATGTGGGAGTCTCTGTTTTAGCTGTCAGCAGCACTTGTTTTAAACTTTGAAGCCCTGCTTTATGTGGCAATAGTGGCGCCTCTCATACCTCAGCTATTTCTTCATGATAATTAGTATTGATTGCTCAGCGTGGGCACTGCGGAGATGAGATTGTTATCGGAGACTTGTGGTGGTTTGTGTTCCCACTTTTTAAAGGTAATGCCAGCAATTAGCTCGGGTATCTGGTCGGGTGTTTATGTGGATATCTCATGTTCAAGAGCTGGAGATGTTGTTCTTCTCTGCATTAAACTAGTTTTAATCTGCTCTGCCTGGAATTGCTCTGATCTGGACGCTTACCTGAGCAAAACTAGAGGAGGTATGTTCAACACAGCTGATGTACACGTGAGTCCCATTTTGAGGGATGCTTCCAGGTTCTAGCAGCCTATTGGGATTTTCCTGTGTGGGGACTTCAGTTTTGAGTCTATAACAATCTGGACCTTCTGCAGTGGCTCTTGGTGCACAGTTAAGGTGCTCGAGGATGAAGCAAGGAGATGCTGGAGCTGGCATTTCAGGGTTGAAAACCAGGTTAGTTAATAGCAGGGTTCGATCTCTTTAAAATGCCTCCTTTGGCAGACATGGGCTTGGGTGTTTTGCTTGTTTACAAAAAGAAACATTTTGTCCTCTTAAAACCTGAGCACTTGGCGTGGATTGCAAACAGAGGCCTCGTGCCCAAACTGATCCCCAGCCCTGTTGGCAGAAGCCCCATTTCTGCAACCATTTCACACGGGGAACAGCCTTTGGACTTCGTGGCCCTTGTGATGAGCAGGGACTGTAGGCTGGTACCGGTGAAAAGAGCTTTCAAAATACTCAAGACTAAGCTCTTCTAAACAGGTGACTAAAAGAATTAAGCCCCTTCCCATTCATAATTAAAGCCCTTTTGAGAATAGCATATAGCAGTTCTTGCTGATGCTAGTACTCATCAACTTCTGAAGAGGATTACTATTTTAGTAAATTATTAATAGCTTGCAAGTTTTTAACCATCTTTTGCAAAAGGTTATGTGTTCGTAACCTGAATAGGACAGTAGTTCTGAACATGGGGTATTTGTTCCTAAAACTTAAGCAGCGTCTCTCACCCAACACGCAAGCAAGTTTAAAGACTTTTCCCTCAATCTTGTGGAAGTGTTTTTGAGTTGGTTTAAAAATCAGTTCTGCATTTCTGGTCACAACTGGTTCATTGGAAACCAGAAGTAAACTGTAATCACATGTTAATATACGGGTAACCAAATCTCGGAGTGCAAGGCTGAGAATGTGCTGGTTTCTTTGTCAATGCTGGTGGGTATTTGGCTCAGTTTCTGCCTTCACTGGGACTTGAGTAAACCTGCTGGTTCAGCTGAAACACCTAAACATCCACTTCACTTTCAGCAAGCCCCCTGGCATTTCCCTGCTGCTGCCAGCAGGACCTCAACTGTGGATTGGCAGTTAGATACGTGCTTGAAGTCTTCCTTGAGACTTTGCCAAAGAGAAGGTGCAAAGCACGATGGGCCACTGCAGTGTAAGGCAGGGAGATGGTTCCTGTGTTACTTGCTTCTGTAGATGTTGAATGTGTCTGGAAAGTTCCTCCAGATTCTACAGAGAAGTAGCATTTGTTGTTAGCTTTCCCCTACTCTTTTTTTTTTACATTTCTTCCTTTTTCTGACCTCTTGTTTTTCATTTTTACGTCCACTGAACTGGTCAGAGAACGGCATAAAGCTCCAGTGTGTCTTGAAATGAAGGAAATTCTGCCTGGCTTGGCCTGAATCAGCCCTTTACATTTCTGGTCACATGTTGAACATTCATAGTTTCCTGTTTTCTAGTGTTTAAGATCAAGTTCTTTTACCATTGTCTCAGAATATAAAGGTTGCTGATTGTTACCATATTGCCTTTATTTAAAAAAGAAATTCCCGGATGTTATATAAAGTCAGTGATGCTGAATCTTCCATACACTGAATTATACTAAACATTGTAAACTAAATCAAGCACCAAGCTGCTATTTTGTCATGAGATTTACATTTACAGTAGTCGTTTGGTGGGAGGAACAGTGACTGAATTCGTTGTGGACAGCGTGGGGAAGGTGAGGTGTTAGACAACATTAAGGGAAACAATCCAGGACGGTTTTGAGAGATATAGATGGAGAATTCCCACCTGTTAACTTTTATTCAGTTACAGTCCCTCTGTAGGAGGAATATAACCAAAGGGAACTGGTTTGTGGAGTAGCCATCAAAATGTCTATCCAGGGGGAGGTTTGATTGCAAGGGGAAGTGTGAACAGCTTTGGTCTAAGTGTTTTAGCAAGGTGTTAAAGTGGCGGGGGTGTATTGAGTTAGAAGGAGAGTGCAAGGAAAGTGACTTACAGAAACACTGGCCTCTCATTGGGAGACTTTGTGAAATAAAAGGTCTTCAGAGTGAATGTTAGAGGGGAAAAAAAGCCAAGGGGAGCTTGTTCTGCAAAAAGAAACTTCCCCTTTTAGAATTGCCATTGTATTTATGAGAAGAAGAGCACTTCACAGAGGGAGAAGTATTTGGCATTGAACTCCGAGTCCCTGGTGACAGAGCACTGGCAAGCTCCTGGAACCTCTCTGCCAGTTCAGAAAGCTCCTGGCTGGTTGTCCCCAGCCCAGCAGCGTGTGAGAGATGGGCTGGTGGAGCTGCAGGGAAGAAGGACCCGTCACTCAGATGTCTTCCCTCACCGGAGTCCACCTCATCCGCCCCTGCGTGCTGTCCTTTTTCTGCTCCACTGGATGGTGGAGCACTGGAACAGCTCCCCGGGGAAGCAGTCCCAGCACCCACTGTGCCAGCATTCCAGAAGCATTTGGACACTGCCCTCAGCCACACACTGTGAATGTTGGGAGTGTCCTGTGCAGGGACAGGAGCTGGACTTGATGGTCCTTGTGGGTCCCTTCCAGCTCAGGTCATTCTGTGATTCCTTCTCCTTCTCCTCCTAGATTCGCCTTCATCGGGTGATGATGAAGATGACGACGATGAGTCAGAAGATACAGGTAATTTGATTTTCTGGCATACAGAGGCCTTTTCACTTAAAGAGATGAGGGTCCCAAGCGGAACAGCTGATCTGGATGTTGGAGCAGCAGCTGTCCGTTGTGTTGAAATCAATGGCCTTAGGATGGGGAGGGCAAACTCTCTGGAGCTGGTACCATGACAGTGTTTACCCAGAAATATAGAAATAGCTGCCAGAGTGGTACAGCTGCTGTAAAATCTCAGAGCAACGGTAGTGTGATCTTTTTCTGGAGACTTGATTCTGCAAATCCGACTTGATGAGCTTGAGTTATAAATTCTCTTTGCATGTAAAATCCAGACAAACCCACTCTGTCAGTGTGAGATTTTTCACTAGGCTGACGTTACACCAGTTTTACACCACTGCAAATCTTGGGCTGGTTTATTTTTAGCTGGTTTGATTCTGGTCCTTACCAGGCAGAGCATAAATTTTACACTAGCCAAGGGCCAAATTTACTGATGCTGTGAGCAGGAGCAGCCCCTTTGGCTTTACTAGCTCTTTCTTTTGCTCACATGGGGAAGGGTGCCCCAGGACGGAGCCTTGCGGTGCTTTTACACTGAATGGCTTTCAGTCTCCGTGCTTGTTTCTTTAAGTGCAGTAGCATTAATCAGGATCATTACATGCTTCAGGGACATTAGTGTTGTGTTTTATTATGCTCTTTATATTTCTGCAGAGTGAGCTGCCTGTGTGTATGTGTTTTTAATAAATAAATGTCTTGCATATGAACTCCCAATCAGCTATGTATATTGGCATAAGTTCAACATGACTGGAAAATTTCTTCTGCCCATAGCGTTGGACATGCAGAACTCTTTAAAACAGGTCTCCCACTGTAATAAATTCATACTGTGTCGTGCAGTATGTGGACAGTAATGGTGAGTTACAGTGCCAGGCAACACATTGGCAGCAGTTAGTGGTTTTCTGATAGCTTCTAATTAAGGGCCGGATCCTGTGAGGTGACAGGCACCTCTGCAGAGGTGCTTGGGGGTCCTGATGCTTGCTGAGGCCTGGTAGAGGTATGAGGAGGGTCAGGTTTGGTCAGGATTGGCTCCTGCTGCTGAGAACAATTAATAGTTCTGTACATTTTTTTTTTGTGTGGTTAGTAGTAAACTCCATCTCTTAGCAACAGGTATCACAAAACAGCTGCTTTATGGTGCAGAAAGACACATTTTTCTTTGCTGAAAAGCAAAACACACATTTCACCACATGTATTTATAGCCTGTATTCTGGGTCTTCTTGACTTCAAGGCTGTCTCTGTTTTTAGAACCAAAGGTAATGACTGGCTTCGCTTAAAGGCCTTGTTGTAAAAAGTTGGGTTCTCTTCTGCTTTAAAAAGAGTTGATCAGCTTAACATACCAGAACCGTGTAACCTCATGGTGTGTCATGATGTGGATGTGCTTTATCATAGAATCACAGAATGGTTTGGGTTGGAAGGGACCTTAAAGCCCACCCAGTTCCACCCCCCTGCCATGGACAGGGACACCTCCCACCAGACCAGGCTGCTCAAGGACCCATCCAACCTGGCCTTGACACCTCCAGGGATGGGGCAGCCACAGCTTCCCTGGGCAACCTGTGCCAGGGCCTCCCCACCCTCATTGTGAAGAATTTCTTCTTAATGTCTAATCTAAATCTCCCCACTTCCAGTTTCAATTGTTATGTTGCTTTGTTTGATATCAAACCCTCTGCTTAACCTTCACACATCTTCTCTTGAGTCTGGGGAGCCATGGTGTTAACCCTGACTGCTTTTGGGACATCCCACCAGGGACAGGGGCTGCAGGACCACCCTGGGCAGGCAGGAGGACACATGGGTGTAGCCAGTGCCATATCCTTTGGACAGCCCAAAGATCTGTGTCCTCCATCTCTTGTGGAAAAAATTACCCTAATAATGTGATGTATGGGCCTCTGCTTGTTTGTCAGATGTAGCCTTAGTCAGCAGTTAGAGGAGTGAGGACAATAAACATGCTTTCATGCAAAAAAAAAATATAACTGATAGCTATTTATATTTAAGATGAGCTAATCCATGCAGGACTCATTGGTTCATTGCGTGTTGCTATATTGCACCTCACTGAATAAAATCTTGTCTCCTAGGCCCTTAGGAAAATAAGTTAATTTTCTGGCTTACCTGTGTTGTTCAAGAGAGTTTCTTATCTCTGTGTTCAAAGATCTTGGAAAGCTGATTCCAATATCATCATGAGCTTGAAGCCAATCTTGTTAATTCTGGGGGTTTGACTCAAAATTATTGAACAGCCAGAGCTGCAAATACGAAAGCAAAGCAAGTCCTAAAGGAAATTAATATTTATTTGGTGCAAAACTCCTGGAGAGCACAGAGATGGGTTTTACATGTGGAGTGCCCTGCTCTCACCTTGGTTAAGCATCCTCTTTTAAGGGCAGTACAAAAACAGGGCATCCTTTAGGGATGGGCAGCAGAAAAGAAGAAAGGGGAACTTCAGCAGCATCAAGTCATCACCTGCTTGTTGCAGCCTTGTCACAAGCAGTGATCTGCCTTTACAAAAAGAGCCTTTCCAATACCTCTGTTCTCTACAGCTGTTTTTCCTGGCCCTGGAACAAAAACAGAAGTCCCTTTTCACACACTGCTCTTCTGCCCCAGTGCTCCCTACCCCTCTGTATCTGTTTGTTTGGAGCCCCCACTGCGTAGCCCCAGCACCTTCAAAGAGCCCCTGTAATCTCCAATTAAATCTGGCTGTGTACTTGGAGGCGTCAGCTGGGGAAATTACACAATTAGGGTTGATTCTGTCTGCCACAGAATTTTGTGGCAGCTCCTAATTGCTAAATGAGCGCTCGGCTGTATTAATTATTCCAAGTATCGCTCTCTTTTTTTTAATTGGTCATTCCAGTCAGATGGGTGGCCGATGTCTTTGACAAATAAAAGGGACCAGCAGGCTTAGTGTTTGGTGATGGGAAAGGGCCAGTGATAATGTTTGTGGGTCTCTTTTTTTTTTTCCTTACCCCTGTGCATGCTGAATCGTGGCTCATAATTAATTTAGAGAGAGCAGGTCTAGAAATTTTTCCTGCCTTTCATCCTTCTTCCTTCCTTGCTCCAGAAACTCTCCAGAGCTTTGCAGGCTTTGCTTGAAAAGAAGAATTAGCAACATTTTCACCCCCTTAAAATGCAATAATGAAAGACTCTGGGGGCACAGCAAACCGAAAGCAGTGATGTTTTGTTCACTGCTCCTGTGAGTGACAACAAAGGCAGTTTTCAATGTATAGGCACTTTCTTCCAGTTCCAGTTTGACTTGAGAGCAGTGCTCTGGTTGTTTGAATCTTGGCGTGTTAATCCAGGCCTGCCTGGCCCTAGTGAACCCCAAATTGCATGGAAGGTGGAGGGGAGGCTCTCGGAGAAGCAGCTGTGTCTCACTGCAGGAAGAAGGAGCACATCCTGCCTTTGCTTCATATGGAGAATATCCTCAGCTGGAAACTCTCCTGGGCCCCAATCTGCTCCTCTCTGATGTCCGATGGCCCTTGGCTTCAGTGGCAAAACTTGCAGCCAGTGGGTTGGTTGGTCTCCTGTGAGACTCCAACTTGTCTTTTGAGTGAGAAAGCGTAGTGAGATATTGCTCCACAGCACATCACACAGATTGTGTGAAAGGGAGAAAACATCCCAGAAGCACAGTGCAAGGAGCAGCCCGGTCCTGGTGGGATGGCCGTGCGACCTAGTTACACCTCTGTGCCTGGGTGAGTGTCACCAACGCGATAAAGTGGGGTTGATTGTAGGCAGACCATCCTTTAGGGATCACATCCACTCTCCTGACATGTTTTGGAATAGTCCCCTCATTTGTGCAGTTCCACCATTTTCTAAGCTCAGATGTTGGACAGTAGATGGCTACGTGCTGTCCTCTTTTAGCCCACATTATCATGTAGCATTTGAGGCCTCTCCTGGATGTTCTCTGTGATTACAGCAAAGTTTGTAGCTGGGATTTTGCAGGTGCATGGTAATTGCAGGGATTCCTCCTTTTGCTTTTGTTTGTGCCAGCTGTACTCCTGCTCCAGTGCCATCCTGGCAAGAAAAGGGCCGTAAGCAGTTTCACTGTTTAAAAAATGAGGCGTACACGGCATGGGTGAGCACCAGATCCCTCTGATACGTGGGGCTGGCTCTGATAGGCATCACGGTGCGTTGTGCAAGGCAGTCTGAGGGCAGATGCAAGCTCTCAGCTCTGGGTTTCCCTCCCTGGGAAACTGAGGCACCTCCATCCAGCCAATCCGGCTGCAGAGGTGTGGAAGCAGCTGAGACAGGAGAGCGAGGTGCCCAGCAGGGCAGTCTCCAGCAAATGTAGCTCCTGACATCCAATTCCTCATGGCCAGGTGGGCTTCACAAGGAGCCAAGGGGAGGGAAGACCGCGTGGAGAGTGTTTGTAGGGGGGTGCATGGATTGCCATGGCTGAGCTTACGACCTTGCCTGCAAAATCCTTGGAGCTGAAATGCAGCAGCAAGCCTGAGTGGGGAGCACCAAAGACTTAGACCAAGGTCAGGTCACCACTGACTTACCTGGAATTGCAATGGGATGGGTCTCAGAGAGCCAAACACTAAGTACATCGGGGAGTGCTGGAAAAAGGGAAACAGCTTGGGTGCTTTTCAGAGGGATGCAGTAAGGGAAAACTTCGTACACCTTTGTCATTAAGGGGGAGTGGATTGCAGAGGCTTCTGAGTAGCACTGAGGTGAGGCTGCGGTGCTGGGTGGTGTTTCTGAGCATCATTACTGCTGCAGGAAACACCAGCAGCAATGCTTTCCCGACAGCTTTGGCAGCTGTGATGTTCTCCAAGGCAGTTCTTGAAGGACCAGCACCTTCAGTTTGTCTTGGCCAGAAGCACACAGGTTTCTGCAACCAGTGGGTCTGAGTCTGTGCGTGCTTCCTTCCCATCTGGAGGAGATGCCAGTTACATTCTTTGGCCTCCTCTTTGCCATTTTGCAGCCCAAATGCTGTCTGCCCCCATCTCCCTTGTGTGAAGCACAGGGCTGAGGGGCTGGATGTGGTGAAGGAGATACCCCACGTGCAGCCCTGCAGTGTTTCCTTAAGCAGAAGTGAAAGCTTGGGAGGCTTTTTTTAAAAAACATTTTCTTTCTTCCCAGCGTAATGAGTTTGCTGCTGCTGCTGCCTTAATTTGGAGTTAATATGTAATGTTTGTAAGACAGCCAAGAAACATTGCTGTACTTCAGGCAGATTATAAAAAGTATCTCATGCTAACAGTGGTGTTTTAAAACTTATCCCTGTTCAAAGGTAACATGAATCTTTAAAACTGAAATCACTTGTACTTAAAGAACATAAACATGATAAACCAGTTTGGCACTGTTTTTTTTTCTTTCCTTCCCTTAAGGAGGCTACACTCCATTTGTGCTCACTGAGAAGCAAAATTTTCCACTGTGCTCTGGTAACACTTCTTCTCTGCTCCCTTGCTGGCCCATCAACATTTTTTTACAGTTCCAACATCTTTCTGCTGTTCGTACTTCTTGGCTACTATTGTCCCAAAGGTCCATCTGTATCCTTTTACACACCGAGGCCAGATTCTCATCCTGATCTGGGAAAACTCTCCCTGTTGATTTAAAAGCAGCTACTCTTAGATTTATACTGGCATTACCGAGACAAGAACCTGGTCATGAACCTTTCATCACAAACCTAAAATGCAAACACCCTCTCTACATCTATGAGAGTCATTTAGCTGGAAAGCATTTCTGTGTCATTTATCTTAACTGCAGCAGGTAGCAATTTAACTGTCACTCCACACATGCCAAAACCTCCTCAAATGCATCTGCTTACCAGCTGATATGCTCTGTGGCAGAAATGGGCCTGTTCAGCTTGGTCTTTCCTTCCTCAGGTGTCCCCTTCTGGACCCGGCCAGATAAGATGGAGAAGAAGCTGCTGGCAGTTCCCGCCGCCAACACCGTTCGCTTCCGCTGTCCGGCGGGTGGAAACCCAACTCCTTCCATCTACTGGCTGAAAAATGGCAAGGAGTTCAAGGGAGAGCACAGGATAGGGGGCATCAAGGTAAGGCCTTGGCTTGGATCTCTGCTTTTATCAGGATGTTTTCTAACAACTGTAGAAAATCGTGTTTCACAGCGATTTTAACGTTGGTGCATGTAAAAGCGTGGTCCCAGCTGTGTGGGAATGGAGTTGTCTCTGGCAGACTTAGCAATTGCTCAACACCAAAGTGTTACAATAGGGCTGCTGTCCCTTGGGATTGGGGCTGATTCCCTCTTAAGTTTGCCTGTAGCAGTCATTGAGGGACTGGGTAGAAAGGAGGCTGGGTTTATGGTTGCTTTGTGGACAGTGATGAGAAAGCAGGAGCAGAAACTTCTGTCCTAATCTCTGAAGATCAGCCCAGTGCTTTGAGACAAGTCAGACCAAACTGTAGCTATTCCCAGCTTTCAAGGAAAACCAACTCAACATCCTTTGAAGGTGTAGGAAGGACCTCACCGAAGAGCTGGACCGTCATCGTGCTGGTGGTCATTAACATTCTTGTGGTATAAATCATTGACCCTCGGTCAAGTGTTGGATTCCCTTGTAGCCAGAGTAATAGCATCTGCTCCTTGGCTGCTTTCTTCTTTCACCATGAGGTGTTCTGGAAAATGCTCTGGCTTGTGTTTACAGATAGAGCTAAGGGACACAAAACCCCACTGCACTCTAATTATTTAATTAGCCAGAAGTTTCTGTGCTACTGTATGTGATTAATTCTGGCAGGATTTTAACAGGAAAATCAGCTCTTCTCTGATTTTGTTGTTGTTATTACTCTGACCCCTTGAAGTCACAGCCAGATTCCTTTCTGGTTTTATTTGGGGAGAATAAAACTGGCAGCAGCTGATAATAACAAAGTCAGTGTAGCAGGAAGGACTCTTGAGCAGCAATTTTTACCTGCGCTCTGCCAGCCCTGGTTTATCCCTGGGCTGCTGCTGGGAAGAGAAGGTGATTTTTAGGAATCCAGTACACTGAATGGCTCTGTGCTGACGCCTACCACATCTGTAACATTTTGGAAGGGGGCTAGACATGCTGGGCTCCAGAAACGGATTCAAAACAGTCCTCCCTCCCCACGGTTTTGGGCTGTTTCTTTCCTGTTAGCTCAGACCTGTTCCTGAAAGAGCCTTTTGTGGTTGCTTCAGTGAAGCCTTTGAAGCTCCCTCTTCAGCCCTGTCCCTGCTCCAGCCTGACCGAGGCTGAGGGCACGCTCAGATTTAGAACTTCTGAAAAGTTAAGGAGGGAAAAGAAGTGGGGAAGCAACTTCTGTGGGTAAATAGCCTTCTGGCAGGTAACATTCACAAAGCACAAGCATCTTATACTAATTGCAGGCTCTGAGGATCATCATGAAGTGTTTTCAAGCTTGTATGTGCCGTTCAAAAGGCTTTTTACTAAACTGTGTGACATTTGCTGCACCGAATTACGCTTGCAGAATAAAATCTAAAGCTGAAAGCAATTCCCCATCCCACTTCCCAGTGGTTTTAATCTATCCTTGAGTTTAAATTGACACGTTTCATCCTCTGCAGCGCAGTAGTGAGTCTTTGGCATCGCTGTGCTTTGTTTCTCTAGGGGAACCTTCCAGCAACAAGCCAATTCTTAAAGAGCTATTGAAGGCAGTGTCAGGCCAATTACAACAAGATTGGTTTAAGCTCTCTATCTGTCTAGGTGTAGTTCTTTGTCCCTTTCTTGATAAAAAGACATCTTTCTCTGTAATTTTCCTTCCCTTGCTTGCTTGCTTTTGCTCTTGAGCCGCGGTTATGTGAGTAGTCTAATGTAAATCTCATCCAGTATAAATATACTGAAAGATATCAGCTGAGATTTGAACCAGAAAAAGAGATTGAAAACCTGATCAGTATCTCATGTATTTAAGATTTAAATTCCTTGTTACAACTTAGCTTCATAACAGGATTAGGCAGCTTGAAAAGAATGGGCAAGATCCAGATCTGGCAGAGTTTTTTTGGCTTACTTCATCTCGAGATCTGGTCTTAACCCAGAAATCCTTGAGCGAGGAATGTTCTCACTTGTTTTCAGCATGTGGAAGAGTTTAAACATTGATTTTGAAAGGTCTGGTCAGCAGATGAAAGCTGACCAGTCTTCCACATCTCCCTCTTGCAAGAGGCTTTTAGATCCCGTATGATTGCCCGATGTAAAGTCTGCAAGAGAGAAGGGTGAGTGTTGAAAGCATGAAGTCCAGCCTAACAGTTACAGTTCGTTCTTAGCTGGGAAAGAAAAGAAATTCATATGACTTATCATATGAAATTTCCCGAAGAGCATTAATGGTTAAATCCTTGTTGGAATCTCTAACATCGTAAGCCTGTGTGTGTTAAATGACCCTAGAAGGGAAGACTGAGGGGGAGGGGAGATAGAGGATTATCCCTTCCCCAGACCATTGCGCTGACTTGCATAGCAGTCTGGCAAACATGCTCTGACGTTCCAAGTGTGTCTGCAAATGTTTGTTTCACAAGGAGCCAAGAATGACAACACCGAATAAACCAGAGGGATTTCCAGTATCTCACCCTCTTGATTAATGCCTGCACTGAGGCACTTCATGTTTCTAGTATTTTATCGAGTACGGTGACTATCCTAACCTGGCAGCGTCCCTTTTTATTATCCTTTAAATCTAGGCGCCAGTCTCAGTCTAAATAAAAATATCTTGTTGCTTCTAGAAGAGTTTCCAAACAAGTTCTGCCCCATGAGTCTGTGCCCCCCAGGTTCTCTTCTCTGTTCAGAGTCCAAAGTCCCCATTACAAACCTGATGAAGTTCTTTAAAAGTGTCGTAAATGTGTCTTTGAAACTGCATCCTAAGTGAAACACCTAACTGGGCATTCGTTGTATAGTATAGATCAGACTAGGGAGTCATCCATCTATCTGGAGCCCCATTTCCTTGGAGTAGCTTCTGGGGGTTCCAGAGGCTAATGCTTTGCAATGCTGAAAAGTGGATTAAAAGAAGTCTTCTACACAACTATAAGACAGGCCAGTATGGAAACGAACCACGGAGCAGCCACAAATTTGCATTGAAACTCCCTTGACAGTCTGGTGTGTTCAGCTGTGAGCTCAGGGTCCAGGCTCTCTTTTCTCAGAGCTCCTCCTACCCTGTAATTGCTGTGCTGTTACAGAAATGTGGGATGTTGCTTTCCAAAAGGGGTAGTGTTGGTACTGCATCGACCTCCATCTGTGCTGTCCTGAGTGGGCAGCCACACCTGACCAGGCACCTGTGCAGGCTGTTCAGCCACAGCTTCCTGTTACCTATGACCTGAAATGAAAAGAAATGCTATATTCAGCGGTCTTTGAAAGCTGGGGTGCTCAGCAGTGCTGTTCCTGGCTACACAGAGATCTACAAAAGAAGGGGCTTTGTTAAAATGCCTTTTGCTCACTTATCTTGCAACTAAAGCTGTTTGGTCCTGTGACTTTAAGCTTTCTTTACATAGTTCTGCCTTGAATTGTGACTTGACCCTTTAAAGGAGAGCATGTGGATGCAATTTTATTTGTAGCAGAAGAGGTTAAATGACTTCATATTTGAGTTCACCTGCTGCAGCAAGAAACCTCCAGCAGCAATTATGCCCTTGTTTTTTCTGTCAGCCCTTGACATTCTGGAGTACAGTGTTATTGTAATCTCCTGCTTCTGTGTCCTTGGAGTCACCTTCAACATGTTTAATAAAGTTAAAATGTTCTGCTCTGGGCAGCAGAAGGCACCAAATTAATATTGAGATATTTGGAGAGCTTTCATACACTGCATCCCAGAGTCATCTTTGTTAGTGTTGGTTGCTTTCTGTATTAATTCAAGATTTGCTTTCTATATCCATTATTTCCTTTATACTCACTAGAAACAAATGCTGTAGCAGGGAGCACGAGGGCTGTGGGTCAGGCTGGAGACGTCGGTTGTGCTTTCTCTTCTGCTGCTGAACAGCCAGCAGCTCTGGATATGAGCCACATCCAGAAAACCAACAAGTATAAAACTGGATGCCGAAGGAAAAGGGCTGACCAGGTGTTCTAGGGACCAGATTTAAGGCTGGGCATATTTTCTCCTGTTTTTTTACAGGGAATTAAGGGGACTAACTCAGTTGTACACACACATTTCTGTTCAGACAGATGCCAGACCCTGTTACTTCCACAGCACAGATCTTTTAAAATGTGTTATAGATGGGGTAAGAAGTATGATTTTTGTTGTTTCTAGTCATCTCATGGGTTATATGTAGCAATTGGTCAAGGTGTACAGGTGAAAGTACAATATTTTGAGCTGACAAAGTCTCTGAAACAGAGTGGTCTGGCAGAGGGGATCAGTTATTGTAGCTGATGCCTTCTGAAGTTGTTACTCTAATGAGAGATGCCACACTCAGCTGTCAGCTGAGTTCATTATGGTTTTTATTGTGAAAGCATCTGCAAGCCCCCATGTTGCATTGTATTGCGCTGGTTCCTGGCATTGGTCTTAATTCCTTTTCACATTAAGCCTTGAATGACCCTTGAAACGGGTCCTTGTGATGTTCAGGTCTGCTCTGGGGTCCATTCACGCTGCCTAAGGGTGTAGAAGTTCACTGATTGTTCACAGATATGAATGGTCTGGTGATGATGGTACTTGACCACGAACTTGATGGTTTGATTTCTTCTTCCAGTTGCGACACCAGCAGTGGAGTTTGGTGATGGAGAGTGTTGTGCCATCAGATCGAGGAAACTACACCTGTGTTGTGGAGAACAAATATGGCAACATTAGGCACACATACCAGCTCGATGTATTAGGTGAGATTCCACTGTTTCCTTTCAGCTGCTCTGGGGTGGTGTTGAACAGGGATGTGATGGTATGTGGGAAGCAAGAGCTTGGTTTCTTTCCCAAAGAGCCCTTCACTACAAGAAGGATATTGAGGGGCTGGAGAGCTTCCAGAGAAGGGCAACGAAGCTGGGGAAGGGGCTGGAGAACAAGTCCTACGAGGAACGGCTGAGGGACCTGGGGTTGTTCAGCCTGGAGAAGAGGGGGCTGAGGGGAGACCTCATCACTGTCTGCAACTGCCTGAAAGGAGGCTGTGGCAGAGTGAGTGCTGATCAACTCTCACAAGTGACAGGGATAGGCCAAGAGGAAACGGCCATAAGTTGTTCCAGGGGAGGTTCAGACTGGATGTTAGGAAGAGTTTTGTGCACTGAAAGGGTAGGGTGGTCAGGCCCTGGCACAGCTGCCCAGGGAGGTGGTGAAATCTCCACCCCTGGAGGTGTTTAAAAAACGGGTAGATGGGTTTTTGAAGGACATGGTTTAGCAGAGGATGGGTACGGTTGGATTCGATGATCTCAGAAGTTTTTTCCAACCGGAAGATTCTATGATTCTATGATAATGCATCTTCTAAAACCAACAACAAGCTTCCTTTTTGGCCAGCAATTCAACCTCAAATCTGTGACCAATCAATTACTTAGCTGACCTACAGAGGGGCCAGAAGGAATTGCAGGACTTAAGGTGCCTCCCCCGGGTGGTTTTCCCTTGTTCAGCTTGAGAAACACTGGTGAGCACTGGTAGAGAGATGGGGAGGGAGCAATCCCAGTCTCCACTCTTTCTGTTGACACTTTAGGAGATGAGGGGTCCAGAGGAGAATCCTTGCTGGAGGAAAGACTGGTGAATTAGGATTTCCCTCTCTTCTGTTTTTCAGAAAGGTCTCCCCACCGACCAATCCTACAAGCAGGGCTCCCTGCCAACCAGACCGTGGTGGTGGGGAGCAACGTGGAGTTCCACTGCAAAGTCTACAGTGATGCCCAGCCTCACATCCAGTGGCTGAAACACGTGGAGGTCAACGGCAGCAAATACGGACCCGATGGGACGCCCTATGTCACAGTGCTGAAGGTTGGTACACGCTCCTTCTTCTCACCCCCAGGGCAGTCCTTCCTCTACCTCCATCTCTGTCTTGGTGTTACAGAGATATCAGCTGTGGCATTGGGAATCTTCTCAAAGATACCCACTGCCATACTCAGCACTGAGTAAAGGTGCTCGCCATCAATGGAAGCCATAAATTTTATTTACATGTTATAAGTAAACTCTAGACTAGTAGTGCAATGTGAACCAGGAACTCCCAACAGAATATGTTCAATGCCACAGTTCCTAGAAGGGTAATCATTATTTAAATCAGATTTTTGGGAGCTCGAGGTCTCATTTTCTGTAGTTGTTCTGTGTCTATAAGAAAAAAGTCATGAGAATAAGCCAAAGACAGCTGTTTGAATTGTTCATTGCTTTCAGCCCGCACAGTGGAATACTCTGCTTTTTGGAGGGGGTACAGCAAAAATGTCCTCAAGTTGATGTTCCAGACTCTTGTGTTTGCCAGAGATAACACAACTACTGTAGTGGCACAGATAAACAAAGCAGTTGTAAGAGTGGAGGCAACTGTGAGAAATGCAGTATGATAGAGGAGCTGTCAGATTGCATTTGACCTAAAGTTGTAGAAATAACCCTTTTTTTTACAGCTTCAACAGAGGTATTTTTGGGGCTTATTAAAATAAAAGGCTCCCAAGTAAAACACGTTCTTTCCTTCTACAATAAACACACCGTAGCATGCACATACTAAATAATGCTGAACTACCAGCACCTGAGAGCCAAGACAGTCTTGTTCCAACCACTAACATTTGTGAGCATTGCTATTATCCATGCTCAGGAAAGCCATTTTTTTTATTGAGCAAAAACTCACTTGGTAACACTTCACTTTGCTAAAATGTGAAAGGGAGCTTCCAGATTACAGCCAGGACAAGGGGTCTGGATTTCCCCTGAGCTAATGCAAATATAAAAAGCAGAGAATAGAGAGTGAAAAGCACCAATGTGCTTCTAAAATCCTTTTTTTTTTACTTTCTTTTTATAATTAAAGGCATCCTGTGTTGGTGTTTTATTAGAATACATAGGTCCAAAGCAGATTTGGTCCCTGCAGTTTCAAGCTGAGGTTGCCCTGTGCATGGACATGCCCTGTGCACATCCTGCTCCACACACCCATCTTCTCTTTGTTGTGTGAGGTTTTTAGAAAAAGCCATTTATCAGACAGCATCTACAAAACTGTAACTCAGCCAGATACATGATAATAAAAGCCAGAGACCCTGGAAATAATTATACAGATTGAAATAACAGATTGGTTGGAAGAGATGGCTGGAGACAATTCTCCAGGGTTGGCAACGGGCGCTTCTCGCGACTTGATCGAACTTTTTATTTTCTCTCTGTCTCTCCAAATGTGTTTGAATTATGCATATTTGAATTTCCCCCTGGTTTCACAGCCCAGTACCAAGCTCTGAATAGCTGGCTGTGTCACATGCCATCTAGTATAGTCTCCAAGCTCCGTGTGTGGTCCCCGTGGGATAAAGTGCTACCTTTTGGAAGTTTGCAGAGCCGCTGCGAACAGTGCCTTGTGTCACAAGCACAAGCTCCCCTTTTGCTGTGGCAAAGAACATATAAATAGTCCATATAAATAGTGTTTTAAAATTAAGTTGGAGCGGCACCGGGGTGGCTAGGTAATTAGAATTGCCAAATACCTTCTCTTCTGTGGACAGCAAAGGCTCCGCATTCCTCGAAGGGGAGCACAGGCAGGCGGTTGAAAGCACAAGTTTTGTTTGGTTTGATTTTTTTTTGCTGAATAGGACCAGCACACGTCTATTTACTACTTCTGGTTAATCAGGAACGCTTTGAATTGTATTAAGGCCGGCATCAGCGCTGGGGCACAGAGCATTTCCATTTTGGGATGCATCTTTTGTGTGCCCGTACTGGGCCTCTGTGGAGCTGTATCAGGCTCAGCTTTGCAGGGATTTTTTTTTTAAGTTGTGTGTGCTTGGTTTTTTTGAAAATAAAGATCTGATAAAATAGTCTCACTGTCATCTTGAGGCCAGTCTGCTGGGTTTTTGAATTCGTTCCCCTCGTGCCACGCAGTGCTGTTGGTTTGACCCAGCATCCTGGGTGGTGTTAACAGCCCTTCCCTGCCCACAGCTGCTTTAGAAAAGGCTCCTTGCCCAGTGCTGTGGTGCCTGCAGGGAGATAAGGCTTTTTTATCAGGCTGCTCTTCCCTCCTGCTTTCAGGAGATTTTGTAGGAGCTGCTACAGGGCAGTTTCTGTATGGGGAGTATCCCAATCCCCATTGGAGTGAGGGCGACAGAGAGGTGCCCAGCACATGGATTTTCTCCCTCACATCAGAAAGGGGGGGGGCAAAAATCCACCCCAGTCCAGATGGATAAGCTGAATGCTGTACTTTCAACTCATTTTTTAAACAGCCTGACAAAACCAAGCCATCACCTGCATCAGTTTTTGAAAGCCTGGGCTAATTTGTGATCAAAGAAAACGCCTTTTTTTCTTTGCAGAAGAGCACTAAATGCATTCCAGTTAAGGAGTGGGGCTGGCAACACTGTGCCCGAGCATTGTCAAAGGCTGAATTATATGTTCTGCATTGAAACATGCCCAGTTTAATTACCAACAAGGCAGCAACAGCAGGCAGGCACGTTTCCCACTAGTCAAGAAAGACAGACTTGCCAGCACATAAGCCTTAGGGAGGAAATTGGGTCAAAACCAGTGGTGTTTGTCACCAGGCATGGACACTGGGGCTCCTCTGATGTTACCTCTGGGTTCGGTTCCTAATAACCTGGTTCATTTTAATGGGATGCAATCACATTGGCAGGATCAGGCCTTGAAATCGAAGGCACCGAGACTGGGCTGGAGAGCGTAAGACCAAAGTATGAGAAGACCAATTGTTTTATTTTTACTTCCAGAACTGAAGCTGATATTTTTTCTAGACTTTCCCTAGGCAACTTCTGAAGCTGTCCAAAACAGTTGTGCATTTTCAACCAAAATAAAACCAACTGTTTAGGGAACAAACTGATGTGCTGTTATAGCAGCGCGGAAGGAGAGAAATAAAACCCTGCTTAACAGTCTGAAGCTTGTTTGATTTATGTGCACCACTTTATTTAGTAAAGAAGAGGCTCCTATAAGCAGTGGAAAAAATTACAGCTAATTTCTGAAAGGCAAAGTCAGCAGCGATTTTCAGACCGCCACTGCTTATATTTTGTTTCCAAATTCTATTTTGGAATCTGATAATTGAAACAGTATTTGCTGAGCCGGGTTGCAAACACACATCTCTGCTTAAGCCCTTTCTCTGGTGCTCCTGCCTGCAGAATTATTAAGAAACTCCTGGGCCTTTGACTGCTGTCAGATGGAGAAGCGGGAAGTTGCTCTGTTTTAAAAAAGAACTCACACGTGTGCCACTGGCGAAGGGAAAGGAGTTGACTTGCACATGGTTTTGGGGCCAAATGCGACTTCTTTTCTTCCCCCAGGGCCTGGGTTAGGTGTCTCACCACAGGGTGAGCCAGGGGTGTTGCCACAGCTAAGAAGAAACTAGCTGTGAGCAGTCAGTCCTAGCTAATGTAGGGGCGATGGAGGTATTGTTTGGTTTACTGAAGTTCAGGTTTCTGTCTATTCCTGCAGTCTTGGATCAGTAAAAACGCTGAAGCCGATGCTAAC
Organism: Dromococcyx pavoninus; assembly: GCA_033558185.1. NCBI lineage: Eukaryota > Metazoa > Chordata > Aves > Cuculiformes > Neomorphidae > Dromococcyx > Dromococcyx pavoninus. Next base: position 144,876 of record JAUMJL010000757.1, on the reverse strand, counting down.
CTAAATCTGTTCAATGTGACAGAACAAGATGAAGGAGAATATCTGTGTAGAGCCAACAATTTCGTAGGCATAGCCGAAAAACCATTTTGGCTCCACATTCGCAAACCAAAACCAGGTAAACCACAGACTCTGTCCCAAGGTCCTGGCAACTGCAAGAATGAGCTATAACATTTTTAAGAAGCTAGTGATTAAAATTAACTATTCATTTTGTATTATACCCTGTCAACTGGCGCTGAATGGCTTTATCTTATTTCCTTGCTAATTTTTTTTTTTTTACAAGAATGTAACGCCTATACAGCAATTGCCATGGAAAAATTCCCACAATAAAATGACTGTCAAATTTTACTATCAACTCTTTTATTCCTTTCCCTTCTTTTCAATTGAGTGCTGATAACAGAATTGCATGTTAATGACCTGTGACGTTCAAAGCGTTCAAAGCTTTGGAAAACAAAGCTGTTCCAAGATTTTCACCCCTAAAACTGATGTAATCGGTGCTTAGATTTCTGTCCCTTGGAGAACTTATGGAGAAATACATATCAACATTGGCTCTTGCAAGCAAACATGTTAAAAAGAGAGCAGCAGTAGTCTCGTGGGCTTTGGAGATTGACTCCAGCCTGGAGGGTTTGGCTGCTGTGTTGGTCAGTGCCACTACGGGGAAGTTCCTTCCAGGTACCTTCTTGTAATTGGCCAGATTTATATTACAGCATTGAGGGCCTTGTAATGGATTTATAGCTTTGAGATACTCACTCTGAAAAATTCCAAAAAATTATAAAATTCTGGGGTTTTCTGGTACAGTAATGAATCACAATGTTTGTACGTTCCTCTGATCAGCACTTGAATCTTCCCCTACTACATCTCCCTTTCTTTATCCTTGCTTTCTGTCTTCCTTCTCTTCTACCACCTTTCTTTCCTCCCCCTCTACTCACCCTACTAACTAAAAGTCAGTCATATTGTGGGCACAATTTTTCATTTGGATGCTTTTGCTTGCATGCTTCTTTAGTGGGACAGAGTAAGAACCTGGTGAAGGGAACTTTTTTTTTTGCTTTTGACTGCAGGTTGCAGAGGGGAATGAATAAATAAGTGTGGAAGATGGGCCATTGGAAAAAAAAAATAAAACCAACCTTTCTGCTTTTGAAATTTGCCTGTGGTGTCCTCTCACACTTGCTGGGAATGTGGCTTGTTCTCTGTTTTCCCCCTTTCTATATGTGTGTCTTTTTTTTTCCCTGTAGACAGCAGGTGTTAACACAACGGATAAGGAGCTAGAGATTCTGTACTTGCGAAATGTTACTTTTGAGGATGCTGGGGAATATACTTGTCTCGCAGGGAATTCTATTGGGTTCTCACATCACTCTGCTTGGCTGACGGTGCTACCAGGTATTTCCTTCTGTGCTGGCCTCTCCTTCCCCCTCCAGGACGCCTTGACATTTTGCTTTAGAAATGCCAAGTTTCCACAGATGACCCCTGGTTTGGAAGAGGGGGGTATTATCCAGGGAGGGCTCTCTGGAAATTTGCTCTGCTGATGGCAATGGGCATAGCAGAAGACCTCTGTTGCGTATTCGCTGCTGACACCTTTTGCATTGCATCTCAAGATTTAAATTATTATTGCAATAGTGATACAAAATGCCCAGTATCTTTTTTGATCTAGATATCAGGGAGGTGTTTACAGCCCCTTTGTTAGGAGACTCAAGTCTTTAAATGCAAAATTAGCTTTGTCTTCTTACACTGCTGGTGGGAGAAGGAAACCTCTCCATCTGATGATCCGGGGCACCTAAATTGGACGTGGACTGTGGATCATCTTATGAAGGAACTGTTCTTGTCTAACCTCATAGCTTAACCTAAAATCAGATGCATAAGTGGCTGGTGTGAGTACACCCTTCCTTGCCTGTGGCATTATTTCCGCTTCACGGCTGAGCAGCCCGAGACAGCGATCTCAAACAGAAGGTCGAGGAGAGTCATGTGTGGAGAGAGCCCAGGAGTGCTGGCTCCCAGGGGCATTGCGTGCTGCCTGCTCCAGCTGGGATCGATGAAAGCTGCAGTGGGCTTGAAACCCGAGGCCAGAGTGACCTCAATTTTGTGGTCCTTTCATGTGCAAAGCTCTCATTGACAAAAAAACCCCAGCACAGAATATGCAACAGAGGGGTCTGCTCCCCGGAGGAGGGGAATGAGACTGTGCTGTCCCTTCACCTGCAGAATCTGCCTCCAGCTATGGAGCAGGCTTGAGCACGGTCCAGGAAAGCACCAGCAATATTCATATTGAATCTCATGGGTGCTGTGCCTTCCAGAGAGGGTGGAAACAGAACTGGGGATGTTCAGTGGACCCTTACAGAAAGGGCACCCAAACTCCTCTACGCTCTAGTTTGGCTTAACCAGTCATAGACCACATTTGGGTCCATCTTGCAACACATCCCTGTCGGGGTGTGTTTAGGAACTGGAAACTTTGGCATTTCTAATCTTGACTTTATCTGTGCGGGTGTTTGAGATGTAATCTCTTTTATTTGGGCTCAAGAAGGTCTCCTCCATGCCCGACTCTGCTGCCAGTGGGATCTGCTGGTCTTCTCTCTATTTGCCAGCTCTGTAGTAGCCAATCTGATCTGATTCTGCTTCTGCCATCCACTGGATCAGAGATATTTTCCTTTTGTTAGAAAACTAATGTCTCTGGGAATCTCTTGATACTGTCTCATCCGACTGTTACGCTGGTTTTGCACTGTATGATCTCACACCTCTGATTGAAGTAAAGAATAAGCAGAAAACCCACCAAAATGCCCGAAGTGGAACTTCATACTGAAGTCAGATGTGGTGAAGGACAGCCATCTGTGCAGCAGCAGGCCCTGAAGTGCTACCCACGGGGAGGGGGCAGGACACAACCCCTCAGGGGAACCTCTGCTCGTAACCCCCTGCCCACGCTAAGGGAGACACACGGAGCAGAGGGTGAGACAGTTGAAGGCTTCAGAGCTGTGGCACCGTCCGCAGTACCTGATCCCAGGAGATCTGGTGTCCCTTCATCACAGGAGGAGATGCCTGCTTGTCAGGATTAGGCCTTGCACAGCTGGCAGCCCCCAGTGTCACCAACAGCCCTTTCTGCATGTCCCCCTGGATGGACACAGCCACCTGACAGGGAACCTGCTGCTGCCAGAGGAGAGCTCCCGCTGCTTGCCGGAGGCGCTGCTTTGGGGCAGCAGTGATGTGCAGGAGCCCTTAGCCAGCTGACACCACTGGCATGACTTCATTATGAAGTTTCCCACTGATGGCTGTTCCTCTGATGCGGGCACGCCGTTGGGGGACAGAAAACAAGTCCCACCATGGCTCCTTCCTCTGGTCTACGTGCTTGTCCTGACAGGAACAAGGGGAGAATAGCAGCTGAGCTTTGCTGGTCCCAAAAATAGCCTTGCTAGAAGGTAGCCACCGCTGATGGGTTCGTGCCATCGTCCTCCCGGCTCAACCGCCTCTCTGGGCCAGACCTTCCAGCCTTCTTCCCAACAGAACTATGTTTTCATGAAGTAATTATGCAAATTGCTCTCACAAGGCTTTTTCCTGTGTGTTGTCTTACCCCTTGGTGCCCTTGGAGCCCCTTGGTCCCTCAGGGCAGGCACTGGTCCAGTGGAAGTCTTTGCTGGAGAAACTGACTGGCAGAGTGCATCAAACCCCAGTCCTGCAGCCTTTGCACATCCGAGGCATCCGGCTTCGCGATATGGATGTGTGGGGAAAGCAAGGTCTGGGTCAGAGGGACAGCACAGACACATGAAGATGCTTTCAGCCTAGAGCAGGGGTTTTCAAACTGTGTGCTGAAAGCTCTTACAAACCTCAGGGATGCATCAAAGGGCAGTAAAATTACCCCCAACAAGGCAAACTGTTTCAGCTACAGCCACAGGTGGAAAACCACTGGCCTAGCAGGGTCCCCTCACTGGAGCCACTCAGGAAGTTGGCACAGATGAGCGAGTCCTTCCCAGATTCTGCATGTGTGTAGTTGTGTGGGCAGCTGCCCGCCCCGTCCTGACTGCCATCTCTTGTCACCCTGCAGCAGAGGAGCTCATGGAGATGGATGATTCGGGCTCACTGTACGCTGGCATTCTCAGTTACGGCACTGGCTTTATTCTCTTCGCCCTCGTGTTGGGCATTGTGTTTGTCTGCAGGACGAGAATGCCAAACAAAAAAGCCATGAACACCCCCACTGTACAGAAAGTCTCCAAATTTCCACTCAAGAGACAGGTAACAGAAAGTAGATACAAGATTCCTATTCCCTGCTATGATCATCCCTCTTTTTTTTTTTTCCTTTTCCCTCCTTGACATTTTCTCCCTAGGTGAGAAGCTCTACCAGAAAAACATTGCCCAAGAGGGTCATAAGTTGACTGCAGTCTGGGAGTTGATCTCCCATTTGTTCATTTGTTTCTGTTCCAGTGGAGCAGTAGGTGGTGGCAGCTGACTGGGTCACGAGCAGCGCCCAAGCAGGCACGTTTCTCTCACCCTTGTCCAGGAGGGGATGGCAGTGCAGCCATGGACATCTTGCAGGGGAACAATTTAGTCCAGGCTCCCTGGTGAAAGACAGATTTGAGGAGCAAGAGCACATTTAATTGTGCTTGGTTCTGCTTTGACAGAGGTCACTGGTCACTTGAACCCCGTTCTCACAGAGGTGGTTCTCTGTGTAGTTGGAGATGCTCTGCAGTGTGTAACTGGAGAGGGGCAGGGGCAAGAAGCAACATGTAAAACCACTTAGTGAAGAAGACAGATTTCATGGCTTTGCTTGCAAGCTCCTTGTGGGCATTTCTAGTGCCAGAACAACTCCATAGCCTGTACGTACTATGGAGATGCACACAGAACAAATGAGTGGATTATACCTCCTGCCTGCTGGAGGGCACTGGCTCACCTGTCCCTTCTTTCCACCAGCTAAAAACCTGGCCACAGGTGTCTAGATCAGTGCTTTTCTGCGGGGATGCCGGGAGAGGTGGAGGGCAGGGGGGATTTCCCATTAGAAATTACCAGAAAGGTGTCAGTGGGCAAAGATAGCTTTAAGCCCCTCAGTGATCCATCTCAGGCACTGCCCATCCTGGGAATACAGTTGGCAATAACACTTCATTCGCTCTACCCAAGCAGGTGTCATTGGAGTCCAACTCTTCCATGAATTCCAACACACCCCTCGTCCGGATCACGCGTCTATCCTCCAGCGATGGGCCGATGCTGGCCAACGTCTCCGAGCTGGAACTGCCTCCTGATCCCAAGTGGGAATTGGCACGCTCTCGGTCAGTCAAACCCACGGGCTGGGGCTCCCTGGGCCTGCTGATAGCATCACCATCCTGGCACACACTAACGTGCCTGCTTGTTCTCCCTCCAGCCTGACCCTGGGGAAGCCGCTCGGCGAGGGGTGTTTTGGCCAAGTGGTGATGGCAGAAGCAATTGGAATTGATAAGGACAAGCCAAACAAGGCCATCACGGTTGCTGTCAAGATGTTAAAAGGTATGGGGAGTCCATGAAGGGCACAACACATTGCATTGGCATTTCCTCTCTTTGCATCTCTTTTTAAGTCATTTCTATAAAGAGATACAGCAGAAGAAAGCCAGAGCAACCTTTCTTCCCCTTCCCCCACATAGCCAAATTGCTTCTCTGAAAGGGTTCTCAGGCCCTGGCACAGCTGCCCAGGGAGGTGGTTGAGTCCCCATCCCTGGAGGTGTTTAAAAGACAGGTTGATGAGCTTCTTTAGGGACAGGGTTTAGTAGTGGACAGGTACAGTTGGACTTGATCTCCCAGGTCTTTTCCAACCAGATGATTCTATGATAGCCTTAGGGTGAGAGCATGTAGAATTGCAAATCCCATCAGGAAGAGGGGCTGGGAATTAACCCAGTTCTCAGGCAAGGGGTAATAGCATCCCTGAGAAGAAGGGGCACTGCCTTCAGTTCTAGCCAGCCCTGTCAATGAATCCACTCCTTCTTACTCCTCCCATAACCAGCGCTGCCTGTTTCAGAGAAAGCTTCTGCAGGTGGAGTTTGCAGAAACTCCATTGACAAACCCATTCTTGAGGAGCTTCTTCATTGAAGAAACACGATCTCAGTCCCGGAGGGCAAAATGGGGGATTCACTTGGCACCTTCAGATTAGTCTCTGTTTCCCATCTTTCCACACACAGACAACACGCAGACAAACCCACCCTAAGGAGTTCAGGGGGAGCAAGCGAAGCACATTCTCCAATAGTGAGCAGAGAGGTTTGAGGTTACATAAGATCACATCTTTAAAAAAATAGTATTTCTTGTCAGAAAAGGATTATTTTAAATTGCATTTCCTTCAAACTGTTCTAAAGTTGTTTTTTGGAAGCAGGAATGTTTCCATCTTTCCAAATGAGACCATTCATTTGGGGAGGTTCCCCCCCAATTTGTAGAAAAGTTGCAACTTTCCATGGAAAAAAATGCATTCCTTCCTGTAGCCCTCTCCCAGCTCTGACCTTCCACCATCCCTAATTCTTTGCCCCTGAAAAACAGGGAAGGAAACAAGCAGAAAAGGAAAATAATCTCAGGTACCAAAACTGACTTTTTTCTTTAGTACTTACCAGGATGAAATACAATATTAAAAAATTTATTGATTTCTCTATGAACATTTACCTTCATTTTTTTAATTTTTTTCTTGTTTTTCGTGGTAGTAAGTTTTGGTTCTTCTTCCTAAAGTAGAATAAAACCAAATACTGCCATATTTTAAGTACTGTTTCCCTGTCAAAGCCCCATATGGCTACACAGCAGTGATATTTATTACTTCCCAAAACGCTTATTTTCTTCGTGACATTTTTTTCCTTCTTCTCTTGCTCTCTCCAGATGATGCCACAGACAAGGACCTTTCCGATCTGGTCTCTGAGATGGAGATGATGAAGATGATTGGGAAGCACAAGAACATTATTAATCTCCTTGGTGCCTGCACGCAGGATGGTTCGTAGCAAAGCAGCCCGGTGCTCGCAGGGCCGTGGGAGGCTTGGGTTTGACTCCTCCTTCTATGTAATTACTCACTGGCTGCCCAGAATGTCCCAGATGAGATTTTGGTGGTCAGCCAAGCCTCTGGGCAGCATGTGCTCTCCTCCACTGGATGCTGATGGTGTTCCTGCTTGCAGGACCGCTCTATGTGTTGGTGGAATATGCGTCGAAGGGGAACTTGCGGGAATACCTCAGGGCACGTCGCCCACCTGGCATGGACTATTCCTTCGACACCTGCAAGCTACCCGAGGAGCAGCTGACGTTTAAAGACCTGGTTTCCTGTGCCTACCAGGTGGCCCGTGGCATGGAATACTTGGCATCTCAAAAAGTGAGTTGAGAAACTTTGTTTGGTCGAAGTGTCGGTCAGACCCGTGTGTTCAAAGGCATGGAGTGTCCTGTGTGTGCTTATATAGGACAACTCAAGCAAAGTGCTGCAGGCTTCTCCTTTAGAGACCAGATTTTTCAGTATGAAGAATCATGGGGGTTTTTTTTGAGAAAGCTTCAGTCCTGTGGAGAAGTTCCTGTGTGCCATCTGCATCCACGAACCCCACAGCTGCACAGCCCTCACTGTCACCTGCATTCCCAAAACATAAAAGCACAGGCAACACAAACCTTGGCACCATTCCTCACCAATTCAAACTCCATCACTTATAGAGATAATTGGCTTTCAGATGTGCAGTCCTAAGGCTTGGGCAGTGCTGGTCAGGCTGAGCGTCACCCCAAGTTGTGACCTTCCACTGAGGGAGACATTACTTTAGGCAACAGTCAGGAGCTGCACGCAGCCCTGTCCCCCCCATCTCTCTCCTTAGATCACTAAAGATGCAGAGCACCCAGGAGGAAGCTGAGATCCTGGATGTAGTTCACGTGTTTGAGGCTGTCGTCAGCACGTGTAGGCTCGGTGGGAGTGGAGCTGGCAGCAGATTTGGCTCAATGGATGGCCATGCCCAGGGTGCTCCCTGGGGAGCACTTTGCTGACACTGTGTTGGCCGCTGCGTTTGCTTACATCATACCCTGGGATTAGTCCTGATTTGCCCTGACATCAGCAAGCGGAGAATCAGGCTTTGGATTCAGGAAGCTGTGCACCAGCCGGTGAGACCTCTTTTTGCAGGCTGGGAGCACCACAGCAAGAACAGGTTCAGCTTCAGCTTGTCAGGTGTGTTTGTCCTGTGACTGTACTTCAGGATGGCTTTAAACCCCCTTTCTGCACAATTTAACTTCTTTCTCAGCTAACAACTATGATGTCTTTTGGATGTATTAGCGATGTCTTAATTTGGGGATTATTTTCCTTTAAATATCAACCTTGCTCTCCTTTTCCTGGAAGGAAGCAAGGCAGAAAGACAGCTTCACTTCCCAGTAGGCAGCCACAGAAGAGGAGGGTTGGCTTTTTTATCTGTGCCTCCCCTTTGGAGAGAAAAGACGTGTGGCTGTGTCAGCGCTGAGGCTGCCGATTAGGTGTTGCTAAGAGGTGGCTCCCACCGAGCGTGCACGATGGGGCAGTGACACACAAAGCGAGGAGTTAAGCAGTGCCCACAGCTTTATGAGCTTGGGAGTCAATGAAACAGCAGCTCATAAACCCCACGGGGCTGTTGGTTCCAGGCCTCAGCAGCCAACAAGCCCTTATTTATTGCCTTGCTCACCTTTCCCAGTGCATCCATCGTGACTTGGCAGCCAGGAACGTGTTGGTCACTGAAGACAATGTGATGAAAATTGCTGATTTTGGCCTCGCCAGAGATGTTCACAACATCGACTATTACAAGAAAACCACCAATGTAAGTACAGAGCTGCCAAGCACGTGCAGTTCTCCTCCTGGCTGGGAATTCAGCCATCCCTGCAGCGAGCAGTCCTTACCCCACATCTCCCTTTCTAGAGGGCCTTAGGAAGGAGAAGTCTCCTGGTGGCCCCACCTAGTGAGGGACAGTACTTAGGCTGTTTCCACCGTCTATTTTCTTCTGCTGGCAGCAGGTTGTGAGGTCTCAGCTCTGGCCAGGAGGCTTTAGATTAAGAGAAACCAAGGTTTTTACCAAAGGGGAGTGGAGCCCTTTCCTGCCTTCTCCAGCACTGTTCATAAAGATCCAAAGGAGCCAAGTTCTGTCCCACCAGAGCCCTTGACAGAGGAATGTCACTTTTTGTAAACCTGGAGCTACCTGGTTTTCATGCATTTCCCTCTCTTCTTTACTGAGCTCTTTGACTCCACAGCCAAGGGTGAGAAGGTAATCCCAGACAGGGGCTGAGTCCAGAGTTGTTTATAGTTTCTGTAGACATGAATGAGGGGCTGGAGAGAAGACCTGTGTCTTGGTTCAGAGCACTGCAGCAGGTGTTGAACTCCGAGCAAAAGCCACAACTACGAGTGCAGGCGGTGGAAGAGGTTGAGGGCATTGCAGAACCTGAGGGCCTTTCAACTGTAAGGGGTCTAAATGTCCAGGCAGTCCTGCCAAGTCCACCATGTCCATACTGATCCTTTCCAATATCACATCAGAAATCTTTCTTAATTGGCAGGATTTCTTAATCATTAATGAATAAAAATTCTTGAAATTTAATTCCACATGAGATTAATTTCTCATTTGAGCTGCATTGGACAGCTGAGAGCAATAATCTCATTTGTGCATCCTGCCTATGTCCTATCTCTTGTTGTCTCCACCAGTAAGACAGCAGGTCAGAAGAGGACAAAGCCCTCCCATAGCCAAATTATGCCTCAAACACGAAGCAGTCCTTTCTGACTCCCTCCAGGGGCCAAGCAAAGCCCCAAAGAATTATGATTAATCTAGTCTTTATAATCTCATATTTCTCCTTATGTGAAAGCCCACGGTTATTACCCTGATGTAGGATGTTCTCCTGGAAACTTGGAATCAGGCTTCTTCCTTTAGCCCCTGGCAGGATCAGGGTTTGATTCTTAGAGGATCAGACCCTTGCCTTTGCTCTTTAAGTTTTCTCTCAAGTTCAGCCTAAGCAGGGTTTGAACTGGGAGTCAAAATTGCTTCTTCCAACCAAAAAGATGGGAAGTGTTGTCCCATGCTGTGCTGCAGAGCCAGGTGCATTTATGAGCAAAGGATGCTCTTCCCATGCAAAGATTTAGATGCTCTGATACGTTAAACCTGCCTTGGCAGTGAAATACTGTCCTCTCCAGAGAGATTGTCAGGGAAGATCCAGGGATCAAACACTCTAATCTGTTTATATGTGGCCACTCCTGCTTTGCCCAGTGACCGGGAAGGCAGATGTGGTTGTTAATGAAAATGTTTCAAACTGGATTAGAAAAGAAGATTCAGATGGTGCCGTTGTGGCTGGGGAAATATGCTGATGGGATGTTCCCATTGTCTTCCTAATTACAGGGTCGGCTGCCTGTGAAATGGATGGCTCCAGAAGCCCTGTTTGACCGGGTCTATACTCACCAGAGTGATGTGTAAGCATACTCACAATTCTTTTTTAAAAATAAAACAACAGGGAAATCAACACCTGCACTGCTTTAAAGTCAAACGTCCTGCTAAGCATGAGCAGGGCTCGTTCAGCGCTGGGGGTGCCTGGGGATGCAAAAGCAAATGAATTGATTCCAAACTGCAGCTTTGCACATGTGGTTTTATTTTGCCATTATCTGGTTGCTTTCAGTCGAGGATCTCCAGTGAGCTGCTGACAAATTATTGCAAGGCAGGCACAGGTATTTCTTGCCCGGTTTAGAGATGAAGTGGTTCACCTTGCAGTCAAAAAAAACCTCCATACAAAAAAAAATGACCCTTGGCTTCCTCCACGCTTTGCCCCAGACAGTTACACTTCAGTTGAGTACGTGGAATGGTCTTGAAATATTCTGTCTGCTTTTAGTAGAGTTGATCAGAGAATATTCAACAAATATAGTCTTGGATTAATTTTGCTGCTTCATTTGTTTGCCTTTATTTTTCTTAATCCTGTCTTGTCCGTTTCAGTGCCTCTGCAAACAGCAGAGCCTTCCTTAAGTGAAAATCTGTACCACGCCTGAGCTTTGCGAGGGCTTCAGGAGCTCAGCACGCACACTGGCTTTTTTCTTTCAATATTTGGTTGATAGTGGCATTGTACAGTAACCCAGCAGCCAGCCTGCCTGCTCCACAAGGCTCGCCGCTTGCCATTGGACAAATGAATCTTTTCTATTTATGTATTTTTCACATACTTTGGCTTTTATTGATCTTAAATCATAGTTTCCGTGCTTAGGTAATGCTGCAGCAGGCACGACAGATAAATCAAAGCTAGAGAACAGGAGAGCGAGCGTGCGTGGAAGCGAAACGGAGACAGATAATCCCTGTTTTTAAAAAGAAAATGAAGAAGGCAAAAGATCATTTTGAAAAAGAGGACTTTTAAGCAGAGCACAGCTGCAGGACTGGAGTGTGTAACGTTAGCGCTCCGCTGATTTTTGTTGGGGTATCTTTCTCGCAGCTTGGCCAGTGAAATGAGTGTTGTAACAAGCAAGTTTTGGTATCAGCTTGCACAATTAGTGGCCTGTGGTTCCAAGCCTGCAATTCAGTGAAGCTGTGCATGAATAATTTGATTTGTTCCATTCAGTGGAGCTGGTGGAAGACCTAACAAAGAGCTGGGGGTAATAGATGGGCTGTCACCTATCTGATTAAATGCTCATTTCAATTTCAGACTTGGTGCCTGGGATTTCTTTACTATTGAGTTGGATCAGCAGAGATCTCCAAGTAACTAGTAAAAATGGCCTAGGCAATTAGTCATGCTATTGATGACTTTGTTAGCTATGCATGGCTGCACAGAAATAAAGCTGAGCGGGGCGGGGAGGGGATATGGAGGGCTGGAAAAAAAACCTCATAGAATTTTAAAGATCTTTCTTTGGTTTCCAGCTGGTCTTTTGGAGTGCTACTATGGGAGATCTTCACTTTGGGAGGGTCTCCGTATCCAGGAATTCCCGTTGAGGAACTCTTCAAACTCTTGAAGGAAGGCCATCGGATGGACAAGCCCGCGAACTGCACCCATGATTTGTGAGTGTGTGGTGGGGGGTGACCTCCTCTCCCCGCTCCCCCTTCCCTCCGTGGCCAGATGCCACTCCAGGCCCCGGTTCGGGCTGGTGGGACATCCCTGCTGTGCAACCGGGGGACCGGCACTGAATAGGTTGACCCTCCCCAACGTGTTTTGACTCAGCTGGACGACACAATGCTCCTGCCCTCCTTTGGTGGCTGGAGGTTGGGGGTGAAGCTCGGGTGGTTCCTCCTCCTGCTTCAAGAGCAGGGACGTGCGTGAGCTGGTCACCAACCACGAGCGTGGCTCCACAAAACCCCCTGAGGCCGCCGCGGCTGAGGCTGCGCTCGCCATGGCGGTTGTCTCGGGCGGTTTGAGGCGGGTGGGCAGGCGGGTGGGTGCCACGTGGCCCCGCCACGGGTGACGGCCCCCTCTGCCCCCCGTGCAGGTACATGATCATGCGGGAGTGCTGGCACGCCGTCCCCTCGCAGCGGCCCACCTTCAAGCAGCTGGTGGAAGACCTGGACAGGGTCCTCACCGTGACGTCCACCGACGTGAGTGTGGTGGGGTGGGCACGGGGAGGGCTCGCTGGGTCCCCGGCGGGGAGCGCCCGGCGCTGATGGCTCTCTCACCCTGGCAGGAGTACCTGGACCTGTCGGTGCCCTTCGAGCAGTACTCGCCAGCGGGCCAGGACACCCACAGCACCTGCTCCTCGGGGGACGACTCCGTCTTTGCACACGACCTGCTGCCGGATGAGCCCTGCCTGCCCAAGCACCCCTCCTGCAACGGTGTCATCCGGACGTGAGGACACCCCGGAGGGGACAGACGGACAGGCAGGCAGCGTGCCCACGGAGACCCAAGGCTGGGACGCCGAGGACGAAACCGTAGTGAAGGATCTTCCAGTGGAACTGCATGGTGGTGCCCGGAGATTGGTGTTGGTGTCGAGCTGTTCAGGGTGAAAAAAGAAAATTAACTTGGTTTTCTGTTGGTTATTTTTCCCGTTTGCTGTATAAAAAGTCAAGAAGCACTGTTTGGCCTGAAGGAACTAATCTCTTGCCAAGACGATCTATCACATTTGATTTTTTTTTTGTTTTAGTTTATTTTTCATTTTTGGGGGTTTTGTTTTTTTACTAAGCAGAATGTTGAACCTGGGGGGTGCTGACCTTCCAGCCTCCGTGCTTGTGTTTCGAGTGCCAGAGTAGCCGTTCTGTGCCTGCAATACGAAGAAGAGAAGAAAAAGAAATCTTCTTTTTTTTTTTTTTACAAAAAAAAAGTGTAAAGAATGTAGAAATTCTTTGCTTATGCAATCTGTACATGAACCTTTTTGGTGGAGCTGAAAAGCCACGTTGCCTGCAGGGATTCATATATTTATAAAAATATCTATATTTTTGTTGTCGTCGTTTTTATAGCTTCATGATCGTATTACCCAGCTACATAGAAGGAATCCTTTTTGGAAGAAGGAAAAAATATAAGTAAAACACAAATGGTCATGGAAAGAAAGAAAAAAAAAAGATAAGAAGAGATAGTCAAGTCATCTGAAATGGCTTTGGGCAGGCTCAGCGGCTGCGGCGGGGTCCCCGGGGAAGAGAGCATCACCCGGCTGAGAGCTGCGGGGGACTTGGCTTCTGGACGCCCACGTGGCATCTCCGGCCACATCCTGACCTTTGGAACAGCCATTTTGGGGAAGAAAAAAGAAAATAACGTCGTTTGGGGGAGTTTGCATAGTTTTGCTTGCCAAGGGTGAGTGGGAGGGGAGCAGCTCCTCCATCCAGCAGTTTGGCTCCATCTGTGCAGCGACTCGGAGAAAGAAGTTACGGGTACCTGTAGGCAAGAGCCTTTAACTTATATCAAAAAGGTTTATTCCAGAGAATCTGTGTATATATCTATAAATATATCCTGTATATATATAAATAAATATATTAAAAAAAAAGGAATGTATAATACTAATGCAACATAAAGCAGTAGAGAAGAGAGAGTCTCAAAATAGGAGCATTGCAATCTAGGATATACTGATCTGGGCAAAAGAAAAGATTTTGTTTGTTTTATATCTTCACAGTTTTGTTTTAAAAATTGTACCTTAACATGTATATTTGTAAAGTTATTTATAGATATTAACATATCTGTTCATCGGTTTAAATAGCGTAGCGTTACTGTAAACTTTAAATTTCACCAAGCTTAAGGGTGTTTTTTTTCTTTTAACTTATTAAAAATGGAGAAAAAATATATTAATCAAGTTTTTCTTTTGTGTTTATGGGAAATATTGAAAGAATGTATAGGTGTACAGTCCTTTAACAAATTACATATAATGTTATAAATATATATATGTATTCATTAAAAAAAATATTAGTTTATCCTGGATTGCAGTGAGCAGAGGTAATTTTATTTTTCAATACATCACCAGTGGTTAAAACCAAACAAATAGCAGCGGGGAAATGATTTTTTACATTTTTCAGAAAAACAGGGCCAAGAATTCTTCCATCAGTTTAACCACTGTGCATTAAGGGGGGGGTGGGTGTTTATTTTTCTATTTTCAAATGAAGGTATTCTTTGTGGTCGACTTAATAACAAGTGTGCAGCAAAGCAAAATGTTGACTTTGGATGATGCGGGGTGATTTTTTTTTTCCCCCCACCCCTTTGCCAGTACCGTTGTATTTTGGGCTTCAGAAATACCACGTGAGCAAAGCAGCCAGAAGAGTGACACTGTCTGCAGGAGAGGTGCAACGGCTGCGGATTTCTTTTGCGTCTGACACATTGGAAAATGCCAGTGATGTCTGATTTTTCGGTGTTTAAAATGCTGTGCTGGTCTTCTTCCTCAATGTCAGGTTGCAATTTAAAAGCACAGGAGTGAATTAGGGAATTTTAGTGTGGATCAAGCTGACAAGGGGGGGATATTTGGGTTGTGGGTGTTTTTATTTTTTAATCCAGAAGTCTCTATCTGCTCCCACAAAAAGCCAAGGCAAAGTGCATCCTGAATTCTTTCTTCCCATTTTTCTCTGGTGCATATTACATATCAATATTTCAGAATAACAGGATGACAGCATCTCATTTTTAAGATTTTTTTTTCTTCTTAGAGCCACAAAATCCTTATCCTAAAATAAATAATTTATAGTTTGAGGTTACTTCAGTGGAAGCTTGAGAAGGTAGATTATCTATAGATTTTTGTTTTGTTGGAATAAAAAAAAAGAGGTTTTTTGGTATTTTCTTACAAATGTCTGCTAATTGTGTACATTCCAAGTACTCGAAACATTGAGTTTTCCTGTACTGAGAAAAGAAAATGTACAAAACTGTGCATGATTTCAAATGTTACTAGATATTATAAATATATATATAATTTATTGAGTTTTTACAAGATGTATCTGTTGTAGACTTGTTGACTTTAACATTTCTTATTCAATGCTTATATAGTTTTATAGCCTGGACTATTATCTTTAAAAGCTTAAAAAAAATTAAAATTCCAATTTTGTTACATTTTATACTGTTGGTGTTACAATCCACAGGTTTGCATAGCGTGATTTTTTTTCAATGAGCAACTGTTCAGTTTATTTTAATACTGTATTTCTGTGCCTGACAGCTGCAGCTGTCCAAGGTGTGAGATGAACACTAAATAAAACTATTCTGCTTTTGTTAACATGGCAAACTTACTTTTACCAAAAGAGAAAGAAAATAATAAAGAAGTTGTTAAATTCTGGGGTTTATTCCCAGTTGTGAGGGTCCTTTGCAAAACCAAGGCTTTCAGGCTCTGGGATTTGTAGTGCCAGGAGGGTTTATTTTTTTACAGTGCTGCTCTGTGAATCCTGGCCAGCGCAGGTTTTATATTTGTAATAAATTTGTAACACTTTTGGATCAAGGGCAGTGTTATTTCTTTGTTAGTGGGTGTATCCACAGCCACACAAGCCAAGTTCGTGCAGATAGAGGGGGATTTAACCTCTGTTCTCATAGGATTAAGCATAGAGCGTTAGCACAAGGGCAGAAATTGCTTATTATTATTTCTTATTGATATTTCTAATTAATATTTCTTATTAAACCTGTTATGGATCACCTCCAGACCAGGATTTCTGCCAGCTGTGGTCGTGGTGCTGCTCGCAGTGTCGCATTCAGCCCTCAAAGCTGGTGGAGGTGCAAGGGCCACAAGAGGAGCCCATCACTAGGAAAGGGGAAGGGTGGGTGCATCAGAGTCTGGTGGGGTGGACATGAGGGACCTCATCCTGCCCAGCTCCCAGGGAGTAAGGGGAGCCCAAGTTTGGCTTCATCTTTGGTGAGGCTGAGCAAGGGAGCTCAGTAAATCCTTGCTTTGCGGGTCGCAGACGGTGGAGGTGGATGGCACAGCCTGGGAAACGCTGGAGCGATCCTACAAGCACTTCACTAAAGGATTCCTACAAGTGATCCTGGTGAAGTGCATCCCAGACACCTTGGGTTTTTTTTGCATGCAAGTTTACTTACAGCCTGCAAAATGGTAGCAAGAACTTGTGCTTTTAAGTAGCTGGGATGGGAGTGCCTGCATCTGAGCAGGTTCCATCTGCACTGCTGGGACTGGCACCACGGAGTTACATCCTACTGGGATATTTTTTTAAAAAAGGCAGTTATATGGATTTTAGATAGTTTTCTTGTATTGGGAAAAAATTTGCACTATTTCAATGCATCACAGTGTGAGAGGTTTTCCTACCTGGAATGGGTTGTTGCCATCCTTTGAGGACACATTTTTCTGGCCAGCCCCAAGTCCTGCCCCAGCATCCTGGCCATCCCAGGCCGCAGGTGCAGTGCAGCTGAATGGCCTTTCCCTGGCTGATGTGGAAATGGCTTCGTTATAGCAGGGTGGTGAGGATGTTGTGCACCAGCAGGGCTGGAAAAACTGGGAGAGGGACAGCTCATTCTGCAGTTTGCTGCGATGTGTTCCATACCCGAGCTCTAGAACCGCCCCCCAAAAAGTCCCCCAAGCACGGGGAGCACCGAAGTCAAAGTGGTGAAGAGGCAAGTCTGTGTCCCAGCACTGTGCTGACCCACGTGTGGAGCTGGTGTGATGTTTGCTTTCCCTCTTGGGTTTCATGATGTCATCCTTCCTCCTCTGGCCTTCACCAGCAGCAGTGTTTGCTTGAGGGTTAGGGAGGAGGGGGTAATATTTTACTCTCATTGCCCTACAGTGCAGCCAGTTCTTAGCCCAGACTCTTTGGCAGCAGCATGTGATGTGCATTAAGCAATCCCAAGGAACATTTGCGAATCCCTAAAGCTGGGCTGCATCCCTTAGGAAATGTCCCACTGCAGCTCATCCTCCCCTTCAGCGCCCGCAGCCTTCTACCCACACCATGTGCCCTTTCCACATGAAAGAGGTATTTTTCAAAGCAGAACAAATGTCTTTTTTCCTCTGTGGGTGACTTACGCTGGGCCCTCTGACCTGTTCCATAGCAACATTCAAACAAATTACTAAAATTGTGATTTATTTTCTTTCAATGTGTTCCATTGGTCACGGCTCCACGGTGAGAGAGGGAGGATTTGGCAAAGGGAAGTCTGAAGCCCTGCAGAGAGAGATGGCAACTAGAAATAAAATAGCAAAGTTTCCTGGTGGCTGATGCCATTTAAAACTCTTGAAGGAGGTGTCTCCTGCTGGTGGACTCCTCGAGCCAGTTCATCCCTCCCAGAGGCTGGGAATATGGACAGAAACCATGCAGCCAAGTGTAACCTTCCCAGGAGATGGAGGAGGTGGATTTCAGGGCTCGATGATCTGACCATTGTAAAATGCATTTATGGAAGTGCTTTCATCAGTCCACACGTTCCTGCCTAATGCTGTTCTTGGAGGTTTGTGGCTTGCACATGAAAAGCTTCTACATACACCTCCCTAAGGCATTTATGGTCAAACTCTTGGATAACACCAGGAAAATCCAGAACTGGACCATCTTAATGAGACCTTATAGAGTCTCCCTCTTCAGAAAAGAAAGCTGTTCCACTTAGAATCTAAACTGAATAACCAAGGAAATAGCCTGACAGAAGCACCTGAAAATGAGGCAATGCCTTTGCAAGTATTGTCACCTTCCAGATAGCCCAGGAGAGAGGAGGAGTGGCTGTGCAATGCACCCCTGATGAGCAGGGGCTTTCACCTGGCAAGGCGACCACCGAGGTCTGAAACCCATCACACTTGGCTTCTGAGCAGCACTGGATAAAAAAATGCAGATGAATGGAACCCACAACATGAGGCTGATGCTAAACGAACGCCAAGGGCCAGACAGGGCTGGGGGTCCCAGGCTGCAGGTGAGGAAGGCAAAGGAGCTTGGACAGGCTCAGCAAAGATGTTCATGGTCCACAAATGGAGCTGAGGGAGCTCTGGGCTTCCCCCAGCCCAGTGATAGCAAAAAAATGAGTGTTTCTGCTAAGATCAGTGTCTGTGGAGAGGGCAGGCCAGTGGACTGGGGCTGTGTCAAGTGAACATCACTCCCCTTTTCTCTGCTACAGTGTTTTTTTCTGCTAGTTAACAAACTGAAATATAGTAATTAACATGCAGTTATAATTAACAGCAATTAACATATATCGATATGATTACTATTGATAACTTCAGCATGAGATGAATTTGGCCATTAGATAAATACCCCAGGAAAATGGATGATTTTTATATTGCTTACAAGCTTTACTCACTTTTACTACTAAGATCATAATTCTGCCTTAAACTGGAGGAGGTTTCAGATGGGCTGAAATATCTAGAACACACCTCTTCCACCTGAGCACCTTCTAGTTAGCTCATGATGAGATTTTTCATTGAAAGCGTAGGAAATACATGCACACTCACACCACGTTTTATTTTCATTCTGAATTATTATTTGTTTGTGAGGATCACATTTTTTTTTCTCATTTTAAAAAATTAAAAAGGAGTTAAGAAACCTGAGGCAGTCGGAGCCTTTGGACACCAAGTCCATTTCATGCAAAACCCTACTATCAGCTTTCACTCTTCGAGAGTGGTTTTCATGACATTTTTTCAGGAATTAGGTTTGCAAAAGCAAAGTTGTTATTGGATATTCAGAAACCAGAAAGGTAAGTACTGTATTTTTACAAGGTAGAGAAAGAGCAAGAAATTATTGGCAAAAGGGATGGTTCTGAGGTCACAGAGGCCAAAATAATTTTGGCTGGCTGACCAAAAGCTGCTTAATTTTTCTGAATGCACCACAATCCTCATGTAGGTGATGTTAATCCATATTTACTTTGCCCAGGTCGATGTATCACATAGATTTTATGAACAGGGAAGAAGGTAAGAGTGGCAAGGGTGGGCAGCTGTCCAAAAGGGGGACGCTCATCCTATCCATTAAAGTCAATTTTAAGAAACCATGTGAAAGGCTGTCATATTTATTTTTTTTTGTTAGGTAAAAATCTCCAGTAAAGTCAAGGGAGGTTTGTTTGTGTGGGAGGGACTGGAGAAGCAGGGCCTCTGTGCGTGTGTAAGCATGTAGAACGGGGCAGAAAAACAGTTGTTTATGCAACATTGAAGTTGAGAAATGAAGCAGTCAAGCACTGCAGCGCTAGGGTTGAATGCTCAGCTGTAATGTTGCCTCCCAGTACTTAAGTGTCAGCAAAGGTGGGTTTGCACATCACTGTGGCTCCATGAAACAGGTAAGATCTGACTCCATGAAATAGGTAAGATGTGTGACGTGCTGTATTTGGGGTCGTTCGGTGATAAGTCGACTCGAGGTTATCCTGTCAGGCATTAAAAAAAAGAGTAATACTTCAATTTAAGAGCTCACCATCCTTAGGGCTCCGTGCTTTGTTCTTGGTCTTCAGGTCTCCAAGCATCAGCTTGGTGCAGGGGTCACATCACACTCTCAGGAGCAGAGAATTATGCCCAAAATGAGCCTGTCACTTAGCTGACCACAAAGTGTTTTGGGCTGGGAACCAGCACCAAAATGAGAGGCTGAAACCATCACTGCTGACTTTAGCTGCTGCCTGCTCTGCTCACGGGTGCCAAGGAGCTGAGTATCCCGGCCATGCATGGGGAGGCAAAGGGGCCAAGAGGTCTGGAATGCCATGGCATGGGCAGCTCCTGCCCGTGGAACCCTGCACACAGCAGGTTGCAGGAGCAGCCTTGCCTTTTCAGCCTTCCCCAGGGAAGCTGTGTCGCTGCGGTTCCTGATTTTTCATTATTCACTCAGTAATGAGCTGTCTTCTGGTTCTTGGTCTGGGATAGCTGACACATATCAAAACCAACTGCCCCTTCTTGCAAGCACAGGAACACCTGAAAATGGTGCTACAGGTAGTCCCTTACAACATCCACATCATCTTCAGGATGCAGCCAGGACAAGCCCAGTCCCATGGCTTATGATCAGAGTTTTCTTCTGCCTTTGAGAAATAACCTGTGGATTCAAAGGGACAGATCTTCCACATCCCTGTGCCTTTCAGTCTTTATGGCTTACTTCGCATATAATTCCAAATGATCAAATCTAATGCTGATCTGACCTTTGTTTATTTTTCTTTCCTC
This sequence comes from Dromococcyx pavoninus, assembly GCA_033558185.1. Taxonomy (NCBI): domain Eukaryota; kingdom Metazoa; phylum Chordata; class Aves; order Cuculiformes; family Neomorphidae; genus Dromococcyx; species Dromococcyx pavoninus. The sequence goes on along the minus strand of JAUMJL010000757.1, from coordinate 124,553 downwards.
AATGTTTGAGTGATTCATTTGGCTCAGAAAACTATAATTTCAAACAACCACTAATTACAGTGACTGCAACCTAATACTTAATTCCAACCTCAAAGGAGCCAATGGTTTGAGTTAAATATCAGATAAGGCAAAACATCTCAATTTAGCCTGGCTATATATTTGTCAGATTTCTGTGCAAGATGCACTCATGGGCAAGTTGCAAGGCAGACAGAGGAAATCAGATATCACCAAGCTCTCAGTAACTGTCACAGGGCGTAACCCGGGCCATTTGTCTCGGGTACCTTGGAGTTCAGGCACCAATGAAGCAGATTTTGGGTGGGACAAGTAAATGTGCAGAGAGCAGGAATTTCAGCAGTAAAATAAACTGTTAATCATCAATCTCTTTATTTTCATGTCTTAAAGGTGCTGAAGCAAGAAAGACTTTGGCAAATTTAGTGGAGCAGGAACAATGCAAGCTCAAGGAACGATGTGAGTTTGCAGCATATCCCCCAGGTACACAGAGGCAGACAGGGGCTAGAGACAAGTAGGGGCACAAGAGGGGCTTTTCAGATCTCTCTGTAGTCCTTTAGGATGGTGTCAAAACTGCCAAACTTGAAAGCTGTGCTTCTACAGATAATTATTGCAGTTTACAGGCACTGAAGCTAAGGCACGTATTTTCAGAAAGGCTGAGAGCTCAGGCTTCCAATATGGTGCAAATTAAAGCAATAGCTTCATTAATTATCTGGTTGTACAAGTAACACCTTGCAGCAGTAGCCCTAGGGAGCTGGGGCATGGGGACCACGCTGGCACTTCTGGGCTCCTCCACCTTGCCTGGGTGAGGTGGCAGAGGTATTTCATATTTTTGGACCACTCCCTTAAAAAATACGTCTCACAAGCCAAAAAACTATGGCATTTTACTATTGCCAGCTAACATGCAGATTTATCTGGCTTATCTTCAAATACTCAGGTTTGGAACTTCTTGCCTTTCCTTTTTTACGGGCATTTTCCTTCCTGACGTGAAACTTCGCAGCGTTCAGCATTTGTTTCAAAAAGCCAAATAATGCCATTTGAGGGAGGCTGCAAACTAGACACAGATTATCCCAGCACACAGATTATCCATGTACAACCATCCCAATCAGCTTCCCCAGTGGGACCCCCCCCCTGCACAGCATTTCAAGGGCTCGAGCACATCCCAGCAGTTAACTCTTCCTGCAGTCCTGCTGCATCTGTGACTCTTAGGCTGGAGTACTCCTACCCCATCCCGCTGCCCTGGAGCCAGGGCTTTACCTGTGCTCATTCACCATAAAACCCTGCTCTGTGGGAACATCTGCTCATTTGTGCTCCACCCAAACACCCCACACATTCTTCAGAAATTTCTCTTTCTACAGGTCTGGTTGCTTTTTGCCAGCAGCAATGTACACGCTTGACGTGCTAAGGGAAAGCATTTAACAGAAGGGAAAGTGTGTTCCTCATAAATTATTCTCCTTGCAGGATGGAGAGGAGCAAACTAACACTCCTGTACTTTAGGAAAGCTGTTTGCAAAAGGGAAGGTGCTCAAGTGACTCAGTTAAGGTGAAATACCTGCCATTCGCTCTCCATAATGTGCTGCAAAAAGCATTAGTGGTAATTCACCCAGGTCACTACTGGACTAAGTGACAGAGTGGCTGGACAGCACTCTGGGAATCAAACTCCCCCCATGGGAATCCATACTCAGTGAGAGACCATGGAATGGTTTTATGCCTGTGCCTCCACCTTGGCTTCTGTGAAATGGGCTGTGAGTTTGGGGCAGGTTTCTGGCCAGCTAGGACAACTCTTTCCTGTGGTCCCTCGTGGTGATTCGTACCAGGGACCAGAGGTGGTGGAGTCCCCATCCCTGGAGGTATTTAAAAGGCAGGCAGATGAGGGTCTCATGGACATGGTTTAGTAGTGGACAGGTACAGTTGGACTTGATGATCTCAGAGGTCTTCTCCAACCAGATGATTCTGTGATAGCTGAGACCAAAGACTGAATTTGCATGGAAGAGCAAGAGCCCTGCTCTGGTGGCTGTGGAAGAAAACAATGCTATGCTATATAAGCACAGGTTGTGGGGTTTATAGCAGTTTTCCTTACTAGTAGACCCTCATAGTCACAATTCCAGCCCAAAGAAGCAGGACTTTTAATTTTTATTACTTTTCAATCTAAGTCACCAGTTGGAGCTCTTTTTATTCGATTTTTTTGTTGTTGAATTTGGAGGGTACTTTCCAAGGACCATTTACAGCTTTTCTTCCCAGCTGTAAAATCTAAACATCATTTAATATCACAACATTAGCATTTAAGGTTTCAAAGAAAGGAAGCAGAGGTCACAGTTACCAGCTCTGCTTTTTGCTCTCATTTAAGACAATGTGACATTTTTTTGGTTTTAAAACACAATTTTCAGACATGAAAATATCCATCCATTTTCAAAATTAGCTAATTCTTCATTTCTGAGTGCACTTCCTCACCCTTACTCCACACTGGTGTTGCTTAGAACAGCCTTTTAAATGTGAGGTGGGGACTGACCACTAAATCCTCTGTGAGGGGTGGTATTTCAGTCACACCTGTGCTTCACACTTGATCTTCAGCCATATGAAAGCTATTGGGTGATATTTTATGGCTAGTTGTGCTTAATCTGTTGCTATAACTTCTCAGCTGACCCAGTTCTTTCCTGTGGATGTTCAGTTTGAGTCTGCAGTTTATGTGTGTTTTTCTCATCAGGATGCAAACAACAATCTCTGAGCTGACACGGGCAGAAAGCCTTTACTGGACTTCTTGGTTTTAGTATCAGCATTTCATTTCAGGATCACGAGAGTGAGATCTCATGGCACTGGGCAGTGCACAGACAGATGGCACCCAGCCCCTGCCTTCCACACGGCTGCTCCTGCAGGGCTGAGATGGAAAACCAGGCTACACTAACGGGAGTCAGGCAAAGGGCACAGTCCCTCCAGCACTCAAAAAGCCCAGCTCTGAATTTCAGACCTCTCTACTTACATCACTGCAAACCCCTTTATCTAGTCCTTTGCAGAGTTTTCCAACTAATCTGAGAGTTAATCAAAAGGGGTTATTTGTTGGAGCTACCTTCAAGCCAGGTGGTTACTCAAGAGATGTCTCTGGTTGGATGCTCAGTGTCAGGGAAGTTTGGTAGACAAAGTTTCTGTAAAACCTATCCAAACTGCAGCAATCCAATGTGTTTCTTCCCTTCACTCCTGCTGTTTAAATCAATCCAACTTGATCTAATCTCTTATAATTGTGCAGTGTGTTTTTATTTAAATTTGCCTCTAGTCTCCTACCAATTAGTACATCCATGCATAAGTAATGTCGGTGCCTCAGATCTTGCTGGACTGCCTCACTCACTGTTTCATCATCTGCAGCTCCTAAAATGTTCCAGGTGCTTGCCAGAAGCTGAGTGAGGGCATTTCTCCCTCAAATTCCAGAGCGTCTCGTGAAAAGCATTTTGTGACCACGAGGACTGCCCAGAAACAGCTCTGCATGCAGGGAAACCCTTTCAAATCACCCTCAGAGCCGTTTATCTTATCAGCCACACTTTTTCCCTCTGACTGCCAGAAGTGGTTCCCATAGGAAGCAATGTGCTGATTTTGGCTTCCCAGAGGAAGTTAAGGCTGAACAACTGTTCCCGTGTTGTTTGAACCTGGTTTGAGCTCCATCTCTGCCACGTTTAATAACCTCCATAAATTGCTTAATTCCTCTGTAAGATTAAGTACCTGGTTATGCATGGCTCTCTCTGGCTTCCCTGGTGCCTACTGAAACACCTTCCCTGGCAATGCTGGAATTCCACGAGCTGGGGTGACAAGTTGATAAATGCTATCCAGGTGAAGGCTGTAGATGCATTTTAGGGGCCTTGAGCCCACGTTGGCCATGGTTAGAGAAAGAGTTTGGCAACACAATCTTCAAAAGCTACTTTTCTGACTCAAACTGGAAGATTCACCAAGTCCCTTAGAAGTGTGTGCACTGCAGGAGGTTTAGGCCAGCAAAGGCAAGAAATGGGAGGCCAAGCACACACTTCTCAGCTCCTCAATTTATGCCCTTAAAGGCTCACACCAATTTCTCAGTGCCTGCATCCCACCTGCCCTGATGCTGGAAGAGACACTGAGGAAGCAGCAAGTTTTTCTCTGCCTTCCCCCACTGTTCCTACTACCAATTGTTGTTCAGATAAGTGGGTGATAATTGGTTGATAAGTGGGTGGTAATTACAACCATAATGAGCACGGACACCAACAAGAAATGAATCAGTTATGTACTCTTTACTTGTCTGGAGCTACACATTATGTCTGCAGTGGAAAAGTTCATCCCAGAAAATATATTCATTAGCCTGATTAGATCAAAACAGCATAATATTCAATATTACTTTGCCTTTGGCAGCAGTGAGGACAGCTGGGCAAAGCAGCATCTAACATGATGCTAGTCAAGGCATGTCAAATACTCTTTCCAACACAAGGCAGTCTCCCACAACAGACAAGCCATAGCAAAGGAACCAGTTTCGATGGTCACTGAATAAATGAAAATATTTTTGAGGTTATATAGATGGGCTGGGTCAACACCCACCCCAGTAGGAACCACTCGTGAGAGGAGCGGTCCTACGCAGCGGCAGTTCACAGGAACAAGCCCTAAAGCACCACGCCACTGGCATCAACAGGAGATCTGCACCCTCCCAGCAAAATCTGAAATACAGAATTGGGCATTGCTGGGAGCTCCAGTCTGTCTTGGGAACTCTTGGAATTTGATTCCTACATGAACCAGTAATTCACACCCACTACAAAAATACTCCTTGGACGCCAGATCAGTCTGTGTCCATGCATTTGCCACAGCTCTGCTCACGAGCTCTGCCCTCCTGAACCTGCCCCGCTGTGCAATTCCCCACACCTGGAGCGTTATCTGCGCTCCAGTTTCCCCCAAACTGTGCTCCTTCCACCCTGGTCATGCTTTCTCAAAGCTGATGTTGTGAAGGTTTCAATTGCAAAAGCTGAATGTTATTCACCTGAAAAGCATTCTTCCTTTGAAACACTCCCTCTCTGGTGGTTACAGGCACTGTATTCGTGCAAGCAGGTAGTAGATGAGGTGCAAATGCTCGTTGAATATCCTATGTACTCAGAAAGTTTCTTGGTTTGAAGCAGCTAAAAAACCTTGCTGTGCCTACAAAGTGCTTCCCCAAGTTGCTCCTTATTCCTTAGACACCCAAGTGGAAAAAGTGTCTGTTAGGTCAAAAATACATGCATCCTGTAACCCTTTCAGGAGAGGAAGAGATACCTGAAAGTTCACAACAGTGTTTTGCTGCAGCAAAGAAACTGTTCTTCAGCACAGGTCGGTGAGCACAGCAGCACTGGAGCAGCACTGGAGAAGCAACCAGTGAGCATCACAACCACCCAGGCTTCACTCAATAAGATACAGACTGTGCAAAGCCAATTTTGCCAATGCATAGACCACAGCCAGAGGTTTCTGAAGGTTGTCTTACCTGCCAGCCTAGGTGGTTACATGGATACCTTCAGCAGAATACCTGCACACCGCATAGCTCTGCCTGGGTCTGTGCTTTCTCATGTCTTTGTTTTAAAGACAGCAAATCCAAACACAGACTAGACTAGATAATGGACCAAAGACTCTAAAATATGTAGCAGAGTAGAGATGGGAGCTCAGCTGAGCACCACTTCAGGATTCCCACTTGAAATCCATCTTTTCTACACAGTGAAGTGTCTGAGCACATTGCCTGAATACCTACACACAGAGGACGTGCTGCTACAGACCGGCATCTGTAGACCCAAAAGCAAAGTAAGTCCTCTACAAGTATTTTCAAACCCTTTCTGCCTATAAAAGTAAGTAGACTCTGCATTCCTTGCTATTAAAAGACAAGACTTGGTTGGTTATCTGCATGGATACAGCCCCTGCAGGCAATCATCTCTCTTTGCTCTCCAAGATTAACTCTTGTTTATACCTGTAAGCCTTTTTTCCCCATGACAGGTATCAAACATTATTGAAAGGACTGTAGATTTCTCAAAAAAGTTCCCAGGTTGCAAAATCAGAAGATGAAGTAAATTTAATTATTCATGATATTTGAAACCCTAGGGCATCACTTTAACCCCCTCATCCCATCTCCGGGCCATACTCCTGTGTCCAGTTTCCCTGTCAGACTTCCATGAGCCAGTTCAATGCACTTGACCAGCAGAACACTAAGCTACCTCTTAAAGAAAGGGGCAGCTCACTGCTGGGCTAGGTGTGAACAGCTCAGAGAGGGGGCTGCAAGCCCCAGAGCTCAGGAAGGGGCCCTGAGACCACATAGCCTGGGGCAGATGTGGGAGGAATCATAGAACCATAGAATCTTCCAGTTGGAAAAGACCTTTGAGATCATCGAGTCCAACTGCACCCATCACCCACTAAACCATGTCCCTCAAAAAGAAAAGAAAATGCAAGAAAATGCAAGAAAATGCAAGAAAATGCAAGAAAATGCAAGAAAATGCAAGAAAATGCAAGAAAATGCAAGAAAATGCAAGAAAATGCAAGAAAATGCAAGAAAAGCAGAATGAGCTAGGGGGTTGTCCTAGATGAGTTCATGGCTTGCCCTTGGGGGGGCTCTCCTTGTATGCCAGGTGTGCTCCATGCAAATGGAGAGGCCAGGTTCGCCATCCTGTGCTATTATTCCCATGCCAGGAGCAAGGATTTTCCCTCTGCAGCTGGGGCCACAACGGGAGGCAAGAAGCCCAACGCTCCAGGAGGACCCTGCAGCCTGAATCTGATATGCAAAATGTCCCCAAAAAAATGTCCCCAGCAAGAGTTGTGAGTTACACCGAGACAGCTTCCCCCCAGCATCAGAAACAGCAGGCCCACAAGAGAAACAGCTTTCTACTCACAAACTGCAAAATTATCTCTCTTTGCATTGCAATGAATGTGCCACCAGCAAGGGCTGAAACTCAGGAGCCAATGCACGGCGGGTTTACAAGAACCAGTGCTTCTGGAGCCATAATTCATATTAATTGTCTACGACACCGTGAAATATGTACATCTTAGCTGCAAAACAGGGCTCCCTGTGTGCATCAGAAAACAAACAGTGCCTTTTGCTTCCAGGCACCTTGATTACTTCTCTTTTTCACATCAAATAAAAAGTGCAATTTACATCCCCATCTGAAACAAGGTGTGATCAGTCAAAGAGGCATCTATGACAAACCAGCCAAATGCAAGAACTGGAAGAGGAATGTACCTGGCCATTCCCATCCATGCCACGGTGACCATAAACCACACCAAACAACCACTGAGCTCAGTGCAATGAAAATCATCTGGCAGTTACCATTTGGTGACCCTTTTTCATCACTTCATTAAAAAAAGGGGCCAAGTGAGGCGAAATGGCTTAGCGCCATTGACCAGAGCACAGTCAGCCTCTTGAGATTTATCTGCTTGGGAAATGCAAATATTCTGTGAGGAGATGCATTTTTAATGACTGAACTGGATTTCCAGCCATACAGATCTATTTAGGACAAGAAGTTCAGTTTCTCAGTGAGGACATTTGTGCAATCGGTGAGGGGATGTACCCAAGGGTCTTTACTGGGAATGCTGAGCCAGGCGTAAGTTTGTCAGAAAAAGGGGGGTGTAAAGTCAGATTTCAAATGTTGGGTATCGAGGGACTTAAAAGCAGCAAGGGAAGCACCCTGAAAATCTCCATTTTGATCAAATGTCTCACCATTTCAACAAAATGTCTCACCATTTCAAAGCACAGCCACCCCATGAAGACATTTGGGTTTGACAATGTATTTGAGGAAGATTTTCTGGAAGTTTGAGGGATGCCTAGCTGAGTGAGGCATCGTGGTAGGGTATGGAATTTTTTTTTAAACATGCTTTTTGACCCAAAAGCAGTAAGAAATTCCATTTTAGAAAACCATTCTAAATAAATCTGTCTTGCTCCAATGAAAAAAAAATCTCTTTGAAGCTATGAAAGCTGTCATAAAAAGAATTATCTGCTTACATCAGTAGCTCTAGGCCCTTAGAGAATCCACCCTAGACCAAACAGCCCAGCTAATAGAAGTTAATCCCTGCAGTTGTAAATAGTTTTTCTCCTCATTCCCTTCCCTGTTAATATTATTATTACTGAACACTCATGACTTCAAGGAAATGCATTGGGAAGGAAAGTCTTCTTTCTAGATTATACACAGTGAATAATGCCTTTTTTTACTCAACTGAGCACATAAACACAAGAGCCTGGGATGGCCTTTAGGAAGGTGTGTTCACCATGTTTCTTGTCTTTTATGAATGATAAGCAACGTGCCAGCTAACCCCACCTGGCCCCAGCATCCAAAGCATCCAAAGCATCTCTCTGTCACTTCCTCTAAGACCTGTGAAAACCTGCATGGATGACCCACTGGCCAGGATCCCCTCCCAGCACATCTCACCACCTTCAGCAGAGCTCCTGCCAAAGCAAGGTGCCATGCAGTTGGCAAAGCAAGACCTGCCCAGACACAAGTTGGAGCTCAGTGTGAAAGAGGAGGAGCTTAAGAGGCGACGTTGCTCAACCTGGGAGCTTGCACAAGGCTCAGGAGATGCTGTCATGTGAGGGGTCGTTCAGCTAGGTTCTAGCAGATATGGCCCAGAAATAAATCTTGCCATAGTCCTGCCTAAGAGTTTGAATCCAGGGTTCAGCTTTATATCTTACACTCATAATGAATCAGGAGAAGCAGCAAACAGCACATTATTTGTTCACTAACTGACGACAGGACTCTGCCAATCCTTCACTTTGAGTTGTTCCTTATTCCAGAGAGAGGTTGTGGTACATTCCACGGGAGAACCTGAGGATCAAGCCACTACAAGTGAGGTCACCTCAGGCAGAATTTGGCCCAGACAGGACATCATTACTGAGCCTTAACTTGCTGTTTTCATTAGCAGAGCTGCTCTTCTGGCTTGCTCCTGTGTAACTAGTGCAGAAAAGAGTGAATGGTGATTGCTTCCCCAAAAGGCCTGAAACTCGTCAGCCCAGCCCTGCCATCATCGCTTCCCACAGTTCTTCCTTGACTTACACAAGCAATTCCACGTGTGGATGAGGTTGGAGGATTTTTGAGATGATACTTCAGGTAATCCTGACCTGACCTGACTCATGAAGGGGGAGGAAGGAGCTCAATCCAACTGGCTTAGGAGGCAGTTCATCTTGCCAGAGGCACCTGATGCCAGTTCCTTTGAAAAGGAGTTAATTATCTTTCAGATTCAGTTTAGATACTGTTAGATGGGCAAGGAGAAACGAGTTAAAGCTGAAGACACCATCGGAAAGGAGTGGAAGAGGGACGGTAGGTGTCAGGTCAAATTGTTCTCATTGTGAAGCTCAGCTGAAAATAGATGTTACATTGCAGGACAGTGTTTGCAGCTAACAGCCTGGCTTGTGAAGCTGTCCTCTCCCACTCCAAACTGGATGCTGAGGGAAAGCAAATAGAGCTTTTAAGTCATTTTGAACCTTATCCTGCACCATTCAGATGAGCCAGGCTTTGTCATTAGCCCACAGGTGGGGAAGAAACACAGAGCCCTATGTCCTGCCTATCCCGCCGGCAGCGAAAGGAGCATTTATGAAACATGTCAGCTAAAATATTTGAACAAGCAGGTTTTCAAATCCCAGTGTGGACAGAAGGAGCTGCTTTCTAGCAGGTGTTAGCAGGAAAAGATAAAGCTGCTCAGTTGAGAATATGTCATGTTTCATTTGGAAATGTGTCAGTACAAGTGTGTTAGCACCTTCGTGCCAAGTCTGGACAAACCCTGGAAGAGGAAAACGGCTGAACTAGCAAGGAGAGGGAGCTGGAACTTGCTCTGGGGGCAGCCCAGTGCTCTCCTACTTTGGGTAAGGGAGAGGAAACAACTGTCCTCTAATGGGAGCATTTCAAAGCCAAGGAGTTTAGGAAAGGAGTTTGCAACTGCCAGAGTTTTACACCTGCTCCAAGCAAAGTCCGAGGATGGTGTTTGAGGCAGCTGTGGCCGCACGGAGCCTTCTCTGCATTGGGATTCCCGAGGCTGATGCTGTTGTGGGAGATAAACAGTGTTTAGCTCCAGGAGTCAGACCCAAATGAACAGAGAAAGAGAGGAGTCACCTCCCAAGGCCTCAGGATCTTCTTGTACTAACCCTGCTGCTACAGCTGCTTTGGCATCCGAGTTGGCATTTTGGATCCTGCACACTGAGAGGAAAACCCAGCGCAGGCACCTTCACATCCCTCCATCAATATCCATCAGAGACCCTCAGGCGCAGGCTCCGCTCGCCTTGTTTTCCTCCGTGCAAAGTGGCTGCACAGTCCCTTTCACTTGGCATTTACCCAAGCAGCTGCTGCTACAGTCCCAAAGAGACTCGATAAATTGGCTGGGGGAATGTACAAATTCAATTTAATGTGGAATGAGGGACTAGTTAATCTGATCCCAGAGGAACACAAAGATATCTAGTTTCCTGACAGCATTGTGAGGGTTCCTATTGTAAGACAAGAACAGCTCTCATCTCTTGGATCCAGACTCTCTCTGTGCTAACATGCCTGAATGGCCAGTTTTGAAGCCAACTCCCAATCTGCTGCTTCTATTTTCAAATGGGTACAAAACCCAAGCCACAGAGACATCCAACAGCAGCAAAGACAATGTGAATTGTGACACACAGATTTCCGTCCTGTTTCCCAGGCACACCATGGTTCCACTCCCACACCAAGAAATCCAATTCAATACGTCAAATGGAGTGTCCTCTTGAATGGCTCTAAAGGATTATTAAACATATTCATGAAGTCTGAATGGAGTTACAAATTATAAATGGCCAGTGTCAGTGGCTCAGTATCCAGGACAGATTTCTAGAGCTACATCCCAATCACCAGGTTACAGCAAGAAATACTTAACCCACGTACAGGACTAGCATAGAATAATAGAAAGGTTTGGGTTGGAAGGGACCTTAACGATCATCCAGTTCCATGGGCAGGGATCAGGCTGCTCAAGGCCCCATCCAACCTGGCCTTGGACACTTCCAGGGATGGGGCAGCCACAGCTTCCCTGGGCAACCTCTGCCAGTGCCTCAGCACCCTCATTGGGAAGAATTTCTGCCTTATTATCTAATCTAAATCTACTCCCTTCCAGTTAAAGCCACTCCCCTTTATCCTATCAATCACTACATGTCATCATAAAAAGTCTTTCTCCTGCTTTCTTTGAGGTCCTCTTTAGGTACTGGAGGCTGCTGTTAGGTCTCCCTGGAACCTTTTCTTCCCCAGGCTGAACAATCTCCCTCTCTCAGCTTGTTTTCACAGGAGAGATGCCCCAGCCCTCTAATCATTTTTATGGCCCTGCCCTGGGCCCGTTCCAGCAGGTTTATCACCCCTCTCCAGCATGTTGTCCACACCACACAGCTTGGTGGTGTCAACAAACTTGCCACAGGTGCCCCCAGTCCCACTGTCCACATCACTGACAAGGATTTTAAACAGCACCAGTCCCAATACCAACCCCTGTGGAATGTGACACTTCACTGAGCTCCCCTCAGACATTTACTGGTTGATCACAACTCCCTGGGTGCTACCACTCAGCCAGTTCTCCTTCCACCAAGTGGTCCGTCCACGAAATCCACGTCTCTCCAATTTAGAGACAAGAAAGGGTTCTCAGGCCCTGGCACAGCTGCCCAGGGAGGTGGTTGAGACCCCATCCCTGGAGGTGTTTAAAAGACAGGTAGATGAGTTTCTCAGGTTTAGTAAGGGGACAGGTATGGCTGGATTCGATGATCTCAGAGGTCTCTTCCAACCAGATGATTCTATGATTCTATGACTCGGGCATCTTCAAGTTCCTTAGATGGTCTGAACCTGATGTTCTTCTACACTGGGTGGTTCTTTATTCTCCCAGCGCCTGCCTTTGCTTTCTGCAACTTGGGCAGTGAGGTTTGGCACCTTGATGATGAAGACTGAGGCAAAAAAATCATTGAGTACCTCTGTCTTCTCTGTCCCTTGGGTAACCAAGGTCTTCTGGAGAAGGTCTGCATTATCCAAAGTCAGTGCATCATCTCTGTGACTATCTGTCAAGGTAAGGCAGCTCCTTCATCACTTTGGGACATGAGAAGGGAGAAACCTTGCTGCTACACCCAGCTATCCCAGGTGCAGGATGGGCCTCATGGGGAATAATTGAACAAGTTATACCTCCTAGGGTACAACCAAAAAAGTCATTTGGACACTGTGGGCTGTGTGGTTTGGCCCTCTTCACTCTATACTTGGTGTGTTGAAGATCCAGTCACCAACCAGGCAGAGGAAAGTTAGGGGAGTTGAATGAGAAAACTGATGGACCATAAGTTGTTTACATTGTGCTGTAGAGGGGATCAAAATTCCTGACTTGCAAACATAAGCACTTGTACAACAAAATGAGAATAATAACACCAGGTCTGGCATTGTAAGGAAAATTAAAAACAGATAGTACATTTAGGTTGAATATCTGTTTCCAGTTCCTTTAATAATGGAGTCATTTGTCAAAGGATGTGACAGGAGTCACATTTTTTAAGTTTTTAGGAGAGAAGACAGAATATATTTTAGATACAATCCTACATTAATAGGAAGGAGAGGAGGGGTTATATTTTCATCTCTAGCTTCTGTGCATGACCAGCCTTTTACCCAGGGGGATTACCTCTCTCTTAACATGTTAACATTAAGACTCCATACTTCTCTGAAAGATAGAAGTTAGTGAAACACAAAGTATTGAGCTTAATACAAAAGGAAACAGTTGAAGTTCTGTGACCTCTGCATTTTATAGGGGATGAGACTGGATGCTCTAATGGGCCCTTCTGGTCCTACTGGCTGTAACTCCATCAATGAATGACTTTTTGAAAGGATTTTTTATTTTTGGACCCTACAGAATTCTTTTTTGCATCTTCACTAGGAGAGATTTAGGGAGTCCAAGTTGAATTAAAGATCCATATAACAACAAATAAATAAATATGCAGTGTTTTTGCTGACAAATTGAGGGTATCATGGATCAGCAGTTTTATTATAGTCTCAGAGAGAAAAGATCAAAAGACAGATCAATGCATCAGCTCTGACTTGTTTTTAGGTGGCGAGCTAAGGGATTAAGAACTCAAAGGCTTTCCCTTCAATCTGAGAGAATTTCCAGAATATGTAACAGATTTAGGTCAAATTATAATAATTAACTTGAGATAGTGTGTTGACTGGAGAGGAACTTTGCCAAAAACAATTTTGCACTTCACTAAATACTTACGCTTGAATTCAGCAGGGAAACTCGCTTTAGCTCACCCACAAGTTTATACAGGTTCAACCTTTGCAAGAAACAAGAGCTGAAAGTTGTAAAGCTTCCCAAGTCAGATGGGGAGTAGTCCTGAGAGGATGATGTGCAATGCAGCAGAAAGAATGTTTAAACATACGTGGGATCACGCTGCTGTGCAGATAGACGTGGCCTCTTAAAACTCTGAAAATTAATCAGTGACAGAATTGTTAATCAGCACTTCTGTGTTCTTAAAAGATCCTCAGGAAACTGGTAAATGTAAATGCCAAGGCTTATTTTTAGTAGGCAACTCCTCTTTGGTAATGAACATACGGACATTTGGCAGGAAAAGAAAATCCAATCTCAGCCTAAAGTTGAAATTTGACATTCTTATTAAAGAGCTGCTGTTTGCCAGCCAGGTGGGATGGTCCTGCTGCAGGAGTCACTGGGTGATACCACACAGTCTGCATTAGATAATGAGCAAAGCTGTATTAAGAGGAAAAATAGTTTTAAGACCACGAGTAGCTGGGGTTTGAACAGAAAATACCCATTCCCTGTTGCTCCATATCCAAGTGAGCAAGCAGAAGGGAGATCAAATATCTGCACTGGACAGACAGAAGTTGTACTCGATTATATTTCAACCCACATTCCTCAAACTTTAAACTATTGTTACTTCCTATCGCCCCTGCAGGCTCCTTCGCCCCTTTAGAGGAGACGAGGCAGCTGGAGAAAGTCATTTTATTAAAATAAAGATGCAAAAGAAAAAAAACCCACACAAAACCCCAAAAAGCAGGCATCTAGGCTCGGGCTTGAAGAATTAGACAGTCCAACAATCGCCGGGTCAGTTCACATTAAGCTGAACAAAGAGCAGACGGCAACAAGAAGATGAGCTAAATGGCCCGGTGGCCGCTGCCTGTCCTTAATTCTCTGTTGACTTTCGGCAGCGCCTTGTCAGAGGGGGGGCTGCAGCATTTGACCCCCCGTTTCCAGGCACAGGCAGGGAGCTGGGGACACATGCGGCAGCGTTAAATTGGCGACTCTATCCCCGCGTGCCCCGGCCCTGCCATGGGTGACTGCTTTCCCAAGTCAGCCTATCAGGAATTTATTGCCTCTTCTCCATCACCCGGCAAAGAAACTGTCACACAGATGTTGGCATTGTAACTCATTCAGTGTCACCGTGGGGTTCTCCACCATTGTGTCCCCGTACAATGGGGCGGCATTCAGGGAAGGGCATGGCTGGGCTGCGAAGGTAGCCGGGGGCCGGGGACGTGCTGATGCTCTCTTTGTTGCGCCTCCTTCGCCGAGGGTATCGCCTGCCCTTGCACTCCCCTGCGCCGGAGGCCTGGCCTGGAGAGGAGCTGGCAGGAAGGAAGGATTTTCTGCCTTTTGTGGGCTCTTTCTGTGCTATTTTTGTTCTCCCGGATGGCTTTTGTTGCCCAAGGTAATGATCCTTGGCCCTTATTCATATCTCTGCTTTTGTCCAGGGGCCTTTGTAGGCAACGCAGGGTTGGAGGGGACACCCGCCAGACAGCACCAGGGCCATCCCCTGCTGTAGATACAGCTATAGATGACTAGCTGTGAGTTATACAGTATGAAATCCTGCCTGGCGTAGTATCAGCAGCAGGTTGTGCAAACAGTTTCACCAGATACAGCAGATGCATCCCATCTCCACAAAGAACCCCTCTGCTATGAGGACAGGCTGAGACAGTTGGGGTTGTTCAGCCTGGAGGAGAGGAGGCTCCAGGAGGACCTCATAGCGACCTTCCAGTACTGAAAGGGGCTGCAGGAAAGCTGGGGAGGGACTTTTTACAAGAGCAAGAAGTGATAAGACAAGGGGGAACGGCTTTAAACTGGAAGGGGAAGATTTAGTTTGGACGTTAGGAAGAAATTCTTCACAATGAGGGTGGTGAGGCCCTGGAACAAAGCTACCCAGGGAAGTTGTGAATTCTCCCTCCCTGGAGGTGTTCAAGGCCAGGTTGGATGGGGCCCTGATCAGCCTGGTCTGGTGGGAGGTGTCCCTGCCTATGGCAGGGGGTTGGAACTGGGTGGGCTTTAAGGTCCCTTCCAAACCAAACTGTTCTGTGATTTCATGATTAAAGCATCCCCAAGAACACTGTCCACGAACCACAGAGGTGGTGGGGTGATGAGCAGCACCTCAAAGCCTGGTCAGGACAAACACCTTCCCAGACTGCCCCGCAGCCATGTACTGTGGTCCCCTGGACTTCTTTAAATGCGCACAGACTCCTATCCATAGGGAAGGCCATGAAAAAGCGTTTACAGGAGTGTGTAAATCAAAGCAAAACTCTTCCCTCAAACCTCTTCTGAACCTCCTGAAATGATGTTCTCATCCCTTCTGCATGTACTGCCCTGGTGCCTGTGAGGGAATGAGATGGCAGGAAGCACGACGCGCTGCTCTTCAGACACACACATACACACATAAACATAAAAAAGCAAAACCAGCTCTTATCCTTCAAAGATGAGCAGCTCCAAGGCCATGCCTTCCCTCCTCACTGGCACTGCCAGCACCAGTGGCATTCTCATCACCACTCAAGCCAGAAAGACAAAACCCAGGGGGAGCTCAGCCTGCGGTGACGCCGCTGAAGCCTCCTCTGGTGCTCAGCGTGAGCTTTGGCCCAGCTGCCCCTGCAGAGCTGCTCCCCAGGCTCCAGACCCACAAACAGCACTGCAAGTACTCACACGCATAGCACTCAGCATATTTGTGTTTCGTTTTTTCAGGTTCAAGGCCTCAGAGTGTAAGCTCTGCAGGGTAGGGAGGCTCTGCAGCTCAGACATCTGAGGCACCACACCCAGCCGTGAGGAGGAGGGATTTTTTTAAACTCTATTTTTTTTTAAACTCCCATCCATCAGCTCAACGGCAACAATGGTGCCAAATGAAGTCTTTCCACACATGCAGCTTTCGCGATCTAAAATTCACCACGTGTTTAACCACAATTTTTTGGCTGGTCCATACAGCACCCACGTTCCCAGGTGGTCCCCAGCACCAGCACCAGCCAAGCCTGCAACTGTTCAGTTTCTAAGCTCAGGGCAGTTGGGCCAGAGTGGATAAAGGCCAAATATAACATAGACACACACAGGCCTGTATTATATAAAATACACACACACTTGCACATATTTTATACATATACATATACATATGTTTATAAAAATATATAAACTCACATACAATGAGTGTGTTTTAAATAGAACCCCTCAACCAGAAAATAAAATATTTTACTGCAAAGTGAATAGGGTTTTTTAATGCTTAGAAAAATGTGTTAAAATAAAATGAGAACATTAATGAATCCCTGTTCAAATCTGATGAAATACAGTACTTGTTACTGAGTGCCCCAAATTTTTTTGTTTATTTATATCACTGCTAATAGGAAAATCTCATTTGGAGTGAAATACTATACTTGCTGCAGAAGGGGCCGATGTCTTCACGGCCCACCAAGTGTCCTCAGCAGCAAACCTATGGAACAAAGGGGTTGGAAAAGCCATGGCCTCACTGAATTCAAATTTGAAAATCAGAACTGAACTGCAGCACATAGATGTTCACTCTCCTGGTGGGGTCTGTTGGCCCTTTTAGGACTCCTGAGTGAAGCGGTTTTGTCTGAGCCTCAGCTGGGGAAAGTGTGGCCTCAATACCACCTCCTATTTTTTTAAGCTTTCCCCTCAAGCAGGTGCCACCTGCTGCAGAGAGGTGCCTGGTGTCTCCACAGGCAAAGTGGCCTCCCCAAATAAAGCACTTCTCCACAGGACCTAACCTACTGTGCATGAGTCTTGCATTAGAAGAAAAGACCAGCTGCATTTAACACATCCTGTTGTTTGATGGAAAGCCTCTGAGAGCTGGTAACCCAACCCAGAGAGGGTTTCTTGATGGATGTAGGCTTTGGGATCTCAGACCTTCAAACAGAAGCCACGAATTGTGTGGGCAGGTTTCCTGAATCGTCACACCCTGTTATTAGGGCTTTCAGCTGTGAAGGGGAAAGACCTGGACTGTTCCAGTGGCAATTTAATTATTTTATACAAATGGGAACATCTTTTAATGTTCTAGAGCCTGGGAGAGGCTTTGAGAGCTGCGTTTGGACATTTCTTTGGGGAAAGCAAGTTCAAGTCCCATCAAGCAGAGAAAAAGCACTCATGGGAGTCTCTCATATCCCAGATGAATACTTTAATTATTGGTCTGGGCACAGGGATTGGGGGAGGGAGGGGTGGAGAAGCACAGTGTTACAGCTTTCTCTAGTTCTTTTACTGAAAGAAGTTATTAAACCCTCTTGGGCATGAAACCAAGTCCAAGTTTTGGTCCTCCAATCACAACAGGCATCTCTAGCCCATGCAGGAGTAACATCCAAAGGCAATGGTAGAGAGTTCTCTGGGATGGTGAGGGTAATAAGGAGGCCATTAACTTTCCCCTGTGGTCAGTGACCAGAGATGGCTTCTCCAGAAGGCAAACACAACCAGTGAGGATGCAAATGTCTCTCTAGAGGGGTCTGTCTTTTCCCATTGAAGGAAGTGGGATCCCAAGCCACCGCAGTCCTATGGAAAGGAACCTTCTCCGGTGCTGAAACAAGGTGGGTTGAATCACAGAAACACAAAATGGTTTGGGCTGGAAGTGACCTTAAACATCATTTAGTTCTAACCCCTTTGCTACTGGCTATCTGGGCACCAAACCTCAGTGTTTCCTCAGCCCTTGCCCTCCTGATATTCATTAACCCCATGCTATACAGTGCCCAGTGCACTGCGAAGGTGCTCAGTTTCCCTGCATAAAGATTGTTCACCCAGTGATCCATGAATTTGGCCAGATGAGAACACTAACATTTGTAAAGGCTTGAGTCCTTGGAAGCTAATGAGAAAGAAAACAAACCCTTATGCTGACATAGCACTAGAGCATGGAGCAATCAGGAAAAAGGGCAATGCTGACATGGCTTGAGCAGCACATGGATCATGTAATGCCGACACTGAAACGCCTGAAAAATGGTGGGAGGAATCCCTTTTCCTCAGAGTTCAGGAGAACCTGGTGCCCTGGACAAGCTGGGAGCAGCAGCTTGCCAGGACAAGACAGCAGAACCCTTCCAAGTCTGATCAGTAACTCCTTTTCACCAGATGAACAGGGAAAGCTTTGAGCATGTAAGTCTAATGATGGCACAAACCAAGGAGATAAAAGGAGAACGTCAATGCAGTAAAATGGTAAAAACCATTTTGCTTTGTACAAAATAGTCTAGAACAGCAACATAAATGCTGATGTCCCTCAGGGAAAAGACTTTCTGAAGGAAAATTACTGAGCACTGCTCACTTTGGTTAGATACCTCTAAACCCCCAACAGGAGATCCAGGAGTGTAAGTCAGGTTTTTCACCATCATATTTTGCCTGGGACCATCATGAGACGAAGGGTAGCTCAGGGTACAAGAGCAAAGGAGTAAAAAACATACACTAGTTGAAAAGTCCTCCTGAAACTCTCCATCAGCCACCAGACCAAACACCCACTGAGCTGGTGCAAAGAATCTCATTCACTTCAGCAGTCTTTGGATCCTGTCCTAAAGGGGAAAGCAATTTTCATCACAGAAATATGTCTGCCACCTCGCTCATTTATTGCTCCTTTGTTAAATGTAATACAAAGACTCGCACAATAAAGTTGCAGAAGTCATCCAATATCAACAGGTTTCAGCTGGAGTGATTAACTGAAGCCCAGGAACTTGGAGAGCAAATGCATTCGGGTCTTCTGGCCACTAAATCTTTCTTGCCAAGCAATAAAAGAGCCAAAAAAAAAGCCAAGTAATTAGGAAGTTAGCACAATAACTCCAAATCCCAAAGAGGGTTCACTAATTGTTTACAGAAGATAGATTGCAATGAAGGGATGATCAGAAATAAGTCAGCTGCAGGACTTTGATAGCAGCAAATCTGTCTTGGTGGGGGAAAGAATAGACTACAACAGAGCAATAGCAGTCAAATAAGCAGAGGACAAATTCCTGGCTGTTCAGCCTCAGAGATGTTGCAGTCCTACAAACACCCACAATATTGGTCTCAATGTGAGTTGGTAGCAGACATGCCTGCTATTTTCCATAATGGGAAACAAACTGCACAGATGTGGACACAAGGAGCCACGGTATTGCCTTTCAACCCAGCTGGGACCACCGGTCCAGCTGATGAAGCAGAGACACTCCTTGGGAGCAGCACTGCACACAGCTGCTGGAGCAAACGCTGGGAAGCACTGACCCAAGCTTGTGACATTTTACAGCCCTGAGAAATGAAGTCAAACTTGGGCAGCGTCCCATTCCGGTTTTCTGGACCCTGTTGGTGCCCTTGGTATTACAGGACATGGGGGCAGCCAGAGGACAAGGTCAACTTCTGGGGTGCTCCATCAGTGTCATCAGTGACCAAACAGTAAAGTGAATTTTACAATCATTTTTGTATCTTTGGGCCAGCACAACAGATCCAGGGCTGTGATGCTCCACAGTCCTGCGTCTTGCATGGCCAATAGCAGGTGAACTAACACCTAGAGCTTTGTTCAAGATCATGTAAAATCGAGCAAGCCTGAGGAGTGGATGGAGAACTCAGGGACATTTTACTTCTATTAAAGTCGAGGCCAACCACCACCAGTCACATGAGCTCCTCTGACTGTTGCATCTCACCCCTCCAGCTGTGCCAGGCTCCTCGTGTAGAAGTTCAAGGCATCTATCGGAAGCACAGCTGAACAAACACACATGCAAATATCCCCATGACAAAAGGCTGATAACGATGTTTCTCTCTTTTCCAAGGCTTCCAGATCCATTTGGCTCTGTTTCCATGAGATATTTTATTTTTCTAATTTTCAACACTGCAAACCCTGCCTGGAGCCCACTAAAGAGTGTCCAAGCACTGCAGGACTCAGGGCTCTTCACAGTAGTGAAATATGGGCTCGCAAGGGAGGGAGAAAACAGGGATGGGTTGTAATAAATACTAACAGGGTGCTTTAACAAGGCCTCTGGGCACATGTCCATGAAACTCTGCACCTCGGCCTGAGCGACGTAGCTTGAGCACCCTGAGGGTTCCCCTCCAGACCAAACAGTCCCAGGCTCTCCAGTTAAACTGGCCAGTGGGAGACAAGGCGCTTTGTTCTGCTGAAGCTCATTCAGACACACAGATCTCATACCTGGTACCAGGAATTTCTGCCAGTGACTTCAAAGAGGGCAGGATTCAACTCATCGTTTGAAGCCCAGCCCCATTCCCTGTCCTTAGGCAAGTGGAGGAGCCATGAGAACAGCTCAGAAACCTCAGCTGCTTCAAAGCCTACCATGGGAACCCAGAGGCATCCTAAAAACACACCTCCCCTCTGCACCTGCAAAGCACTGGTGCTACATTTGCTCTGCCTGAGATGAGATGAACACCCGTGCCCTACTTGCCAACTGCACGGCCCTCAAATATCGGAGTGCCTGTCATTTCATGTCACATCCCAGCTCTTCCCACTGTGCACTGCCACAAAAGCCGTGCCAGTCCAGAGGCTTCACACCAATCAAACACCTATAACCAAATGAGTAGAGGCATAATCTCATCTAGGATGCATGGTTTGACAGTCTGACTACCCCAACAGCAGCAGTGCAAAAACAGCACAGTAATATTTTTGTAACATTATGGCAATCTCCTTCTTAATTAATACTGTATTGCACTAATCCAGCCTGCTTTACTGCTCACAGGTCATCAGTATGAAATGACTCACCCCCGAAGGGGTTCCTAATTCAGATGTTTTCCCACGGTGTGGCGTTCATTCCCCCCACCCCAAATCCTGTCCCACCCAAAAGTGAGGCCAAGCAGCATCCCCGTTTCCCAGGAAAGTCCACGGAGGCATTTTGCAAATAGAGTGCCCAAAAGGCCAGATGAAACAGGGAGAGGGGCCCTTTCCCAGCCCGAGGCACACAGGAGAGACTGGCCAAGTGTGTGTGCTCCCCGTCCCAAGAGGATGAGTTTTGGGAACAGCACAGCACTCGTGAGTTCCCTCGGATTGTGCCAGGACACCAGCTCAGAGAGTGTGATGGGCTAGGGCACAGGACCACGTGTTGGCTAAATGTGTGGCCATGGAGCAGTGGGACCTGCCCATGTTGACCTCTGCCACCACTCTGTGCGTGACTTGTTACAGACAGAATTTAGAAAAGCAAAGGCACTGAATATTCTCTATGAAAAAGACCCAAAGGGAAGTTCTGAAAGAGGCTTGAGACACTTAAGAAGTCCTTGGAGGAGCTGTTTCAGGACACCACTGCATGAGGAAGCACATAACCTTGGGAAAGTTCTCTTTTTGTCTCTGGGCCTCCATTCCACATTTACCCAACAGGAAAAACAGTGTGTTCCTGTCTCTCAGGGGTGTTGTTAGTACATCAAAGACCACAGAGAGTCCGGGTGCTGTGGGGTTGAGAATCAGATGAGCACCCAACCTGAGATGAAAACACAAAGGCATTTTCAAACAGAAGAAATCTAAGTCAATTTTGTCATCTCCGACTTCAAAGACATAAGGTCTATTATTTTGTCTGCTCAGGAAGTGGGAAAACATTCTTCTTGTCCAATACAGATTCATGCCGAAAGCAGGCAAAACTTTGGCCTATCAAATTAATTAACATCGTTTTTAATTGAGGCTCCAGCTTTCACCCAGCCTGGCTTAGGGCATGTCTACACAGATGGGTGCAGACACACGCGGGCTCCTCTGTCTGCCTTCCACGCCAGCTTGACTCAGGCTGGCTTCAGCATCACACCGTGCTCCCGTGAGCTATCTGGCCACTTAAGGGGAGCTAAAACACACTCCTAACAGATATTTAAGCCCAACACTCCGCTTCGTGGCTTCTGGATGATGCTGGCTTGCTCCCAGTTGGCTTGGAGAGAGAGAGGAGCTCACATCTGTTTGTACCCGTCCATGCAGGCATGCCTTCCTATGCCTGTTTTCATGTTTACTAAACACCTTTTTATTTGGCCACCCACTAATTGAAGTATTCTCATGACAGCTCTCAGAAACCATACAGCTTTCCATTTTACTGTTTCCTTGTACTGCACAAAGCCAAAATATTGTGATGTTCACAATAATCAGCGAAAATCAGGAATAGAAACATACAGGGTTATGACAGCATTAAATAACAACAAATTAATTACATCTGTAAAATGTTTTTGTTTCTGATAATCGCAGGTGCTATTTACAACACAGGTTTTATTTTGTACGTGGGTGTGTGCAATGATCTATTATGTTGGCAGATTCTTTTTGAAAAAAAGCACATTAATCAGTCCTTACTTCAATAAAATACTCAGCCACAGTAAAATCTACAAGACATGGAAGTATCCATGGAACGGATGCAGTCACTGGAAAACAAACTATTCCCATTTCATCTGTATTAATGCTCAGCCAAGTTCGGGATAAACACACAGAGAGAGACACAGCTGAAGCAATCTGAGCATTTACTATGATCAGTTTTCAGCACCGGCCACAGATACGTTTGGAGTGAGCCCAGACACTGGAAATAAATTCTCTGGACATGGAATGATAGGAAGTGCATGGAGTGTACAGAGGAAAAACCTTTTCACAAGAACACAAATAATTCAGAATTCACAGGGACATAATTTACAAGGAGTGTAGTAATTTACTCAGGGAAGGAGGAAACTCGCAATAATTAATTTGAAGTGGGTTTCTTTGCATAAACGTTGACCCAGATAGTGCTTATCTGAGGCATTCTTATAGCTTTTGTGTGCAATTGTAGTAGTCCATGGAGTATTAGATATTTGGCAGTTAACATGTTATTCAGCTGTAAACCATACAAGGAAATTAAGTGTATTTAACCATTCACTGTCCACTGCTGGAACAATGTTAGTTGTCCTCATGATTCTCAACCAAAGTCTTTGATTATGACACTGGCATCTTGATAACCTTGCTGAGAAAAGGAAAAATGATAATTCCTACCAAAATAATAGTCCCTTGGGAAAGAAATTATAGGAAGAGGCTTGCAGAGTTTGTCCTGTTGGGAAAAAAAAAGCCCAGGACACAAAACACATGTAGTAGCACTAAGAGTTTGTTCTCAACAGCAGAGATTTTAGGGCTT
Organism: Dromococcyx pavoninus; assembly: GCA_033558185.1. Lineage (NCBI taxonomy): Eukaryota > Metazoa > Chordata > Aves > Cuculiformes > Neomorphidae > Dromococcyx > Dromococcyx pavoninus. The sequence goes on along the minus strand of JAUMJL010000757.1, from coordinate 101,332 downwards.
TACTCAGTTCAGCCTCACAAAATTCAAGCAGATGGGCAGTCCCAGGGGACAGCAGCTTTCACTTTGTAATCTACAGAGAACAGGAAGGTTCACCGGTCAAATGAGAATGGTTTTGCTGCTTGTGTCGGTGCCAGATAGCAGGATTCATACAGTAACTGGCAGAGACGTCGCCACTAAGAGTTAACCCTTACAATAATACAAACAGGAATTGCTATCATGGATCAAGGCAACATAGATCATGGATCAAGACCTGTTACTACTGTTGAAAAGAAACAGATGTTTCATAGAAAGAGAACACGCCCACCAGACCTGTATTTTATATTCTTCTTGTAGCCTATTCCTCTGTTGTGTGCCTGAACTATTTATCCTACCATGACCCCCCAAATCAGCAGGAAGCTTGCATGACTGAAATGCAGGTTGGTCTGACACAGTGTGAGATCTCCATCCATCCTCAGATGCTGCATGGACAAGAGATGGGAAAGGTTTGTTGCTTGAACACCTGTGTGGAGGCAGGAGGCATGTCCACAGCACCAGACCCTGATGCAGCATCCAGCCTTGGAGAGACAGGGAAGAGAAAAGCAAGAGATTTGCTCTTCGCTCATGTTTGTTATGGTCACCACTTCTTGGATCTTAATCCAAGCTCTTCAGAGCTCAGAAAGAAATAAATTAACAAGGCTGGACACTGCAGCTGCCAAAACAAAAGATTATTCTCCAGTCATGAGAATTAAAATTACTCATGATCTCAGCCAAAATCTCTTCTAAGGAGTCAAATTTTCTGATCATCTGTGGAAGAAAATACCCCAATTAAATAGAAGACTGTAACTAAACAGTTATTCAGGTTTGGCTTAAAGGGTTTGGCCTGCAGAGATATTGATTCCGTGTTTATAGACAACTTGTCTTACAAGACTGAGGGTTCTCAGGGCTATGGGACAACGTGAGCAAGAGGGCTTGAGACAGTCAAACCAACAAGAAGACCATGGGAACTACTCACCACACTGACCAAGGCTTAAGGTAAAGCAGTGTCTCTAATGGTCAGGGGGTATCCAGTAGGTCTGATGAACTTCAGCATCTGACCTTAGGCCCATACTGGTGGAGTTTGAATTAACAGGAATGAGGAGACATTTGCTTAAATGAACTTCTCTGACAGCCTTATCCCGTGAGTGTTTCCTGGGAACAGTAGTACCAATGATACCCATATTTCATCAGCTTCACTGTCCCTTCAGCCAGGTCCTACATCTGGTTTCAGCTGGGTACCAAGCACAGGTTGAAGCCCACACAACCCCAAGCCTGTCAGTTGTGTTCATTGCACAAACTCCAGCTCGCACTCAAGTTCAAGACAACCACTGGGGAACAAAGGTTCCAGCATGCAACCACTTATAGCATGGACAGACTGGCCACAGTGTATGGTCATATCTACCACCTTTTTGCTCCTCTCTTGAGGTTAATCGGCCTCAAGGACCTCAATAAAGGGGCACAAAACCAGAAGAAGAGATAATGCTGCTTATACAGAGCTCTCACAAGTTTTTGCAACAAAACACTCTAAGTAACTGTTTGTTTCGATTAGTTCTTCAAAGGAACTTTATAAGATGGTTGTTCTTTGCATGTCAATAGAGTGGCAAGAGGAGGATTATCTCTTTGAACTCCGTTGTGTCCCCTTTGAGTACCTAAGGATGGTGGGAACTGTACCGGGTTCTGCAGGTTTTCCCACCTGATAGGTAGGTGAGTTAATAGTTGTTGTCAGCCATCAGAATTGCCCTACCTTGCTGCCTTGCAAAAAAACACACCTGTGCCTCGTCTCCCACAGGACCTTGCAGTGATACTTCTGACATGCATAAATTATTACACTGTAGAAATAACTCCCTCCTTTCTGGAACTGAATACAGCACCACATTCACTGTCAAGATCTACCCTAAACTTTCAACGGGATTAATTCTGCTTAAAAATACCCATTTGCAGTTTTCTGTCCATTCTCAATCTAGAATGGCCATCCAAGAAACTTGTTTTCCTTGATTTTAGCAGAAAAGCCTTTCCTTGGTTTTAGTAGGAAAGTCTTATCCTTTCATCTATGGATTCTATCAACTGCTCTCAGCAAATGACCCCGTTCTATCCCATCCAGGCAGCTCTCTCCAGGTCAGCAAAGACATGCAACACTTACAACTGGAACATTCATTTTCTCTTCACGCGCCACAGTTGCCAAAATAAACTCTCTACGAGATAGAGGCAAAAAATTTACTAACGGAGTGAGTTATGCTCTGATTGCTGCATTCCTCTCAGCATTCCCTGGGGCTTGCTTGCTGCAAAGCCCTGTGAGGAAGTGCTTTGCAAGCTGGGTTTGTTTGTGTACCCCTTTCAGGATTTAACTCTAGCAACACCTTAAGGCAGCTCGTGAATGAATAAGTGAATTAATGAATACGAGCAAACGAAGTGTGCTCAGTCCAGTTCCTGATTTGCTTCATCCCACACTCACTGGGCCACGCTGAGGGGCAAGTATATGTATTTGTGACCCACCAGGCTGGTGCTGTGGGGAAGTATTCACCTTTCTGTTGGGTTTGAATTCCTCATTATCTTTTTTTCACTGAGTCTTTCTTTATTTCTCTTTGCTTGCACTGAAAGGAAACCAAAAGCTCTCTCATGATGATGATGTTCCCTTTCCTTCATCTTCTTTCCAAGGTAACCCATCCCAGCCCCCTCTCCAAGGTGTGGTGGCCAGCACCTCAGGCTGTGTTCTACATGAGGCCAGGCTGCTCATCACAGCAGGCAATACAGTACCCTCCCTGTTTAGCCTCCACCTCACTGCTTTCCCTCACATCTATTTGTTTCCTCAACTGGTGAAATGCACAGAGCAAAGGTTTTCCTCGCCTACAACCCTTTCCTAGTTAAAGCAGTTCATTGAAAAACCTTTTCACAACCTGTACAAACCAGACCTTCTCGTGCCATCATGTTCAGCTTTTCATTCCTGTGGCTTTAGTCACCTATTTGCATGTATGGAGACATGGCTGATGGGTTCATTCGTTCCCTAACCATCCTCACTATCTTTTCACACAGCAGTGCAGTTTGGGCTACTCTTAACTCCATGGTTGTCATGGTGCCATGGTTTAACAGTAACACATGGTGGAGGACTCATTGCTGGTGACATCTCACTCTCAGCTTTCCCTGGAAGCTACCCAGGAGCTTTTTGGGCAATCAATTCTATTCCAGTGGCCTGAAAGACCACCGGGTGGAGAGAGGTCCCAGGTGTGTCTCCCTTCAACAGACCTAACGCGGTGTGCTGAACAAATCTCATGACCTCAGACTCATTTTATTGTATGGACACCTCCTACCAAACACATGACTGAAAGCCTCTAAGGATGGAAGCCCTGTAACCTCACTCCCCTGTCCATTCAGCAAGTTTAATCCACGTTAAAGGTTTATAAAGGCAATGCCCTAACATCAATCAAAACCTAAAATCTACTTTATTCTGAGTCCTACCACAAGGGTGTGACAGTCACTCCCTTGTCATGGTGAGATGACCTCCTCAGCACATTCTTGACTACATCTAAACATAACACCTTCTTTCCACTCACAACTGCAATAGGCTGATCAGGAAAGCATCTGAATTGTGCTCTCCTACTCCTTTGTTGTCGTGTCTCCACACTGTGCCCCAGGTTGGAGTCACAAGGGGCCAGTCAGGGTGACTGGCTGAAGCAGAGCTGGGAAACCAGAACTCTCAACCACAGATCACTCAGGAATACTTGTGTCAGGCACTTCTCACCACTGCTGCCTGCAAGGAAGGTGCTCCTGATGTCTTTTACCATGAAAACTTGCACCTCTCCATCAGCTGACCCCATCCCCTCCCTCCCATTCTTGCTTCCAGCTATTTATTCACCCTAAATAACTCCCCTGGCTGGCTGCACGCTGAGAGCTGGGTGCAGAGATGTTCACGGTGTCTCTGCTCAGTGTGGAGCCAGGAGCTCTTTTAGCAGATGGTGCTTGCTCCCTGCCCAGACTCTGCCAATTCATTAATTAAAATGTGTGCTCTCTAGAAAGCATTGGTCTTCCTTTGGGGAGCAGTCCCTGTGTCCAACACAGTCAAGAGCCCTACTGCCCTGCTGACCAGCACAGCCAAGATTCCCTAAGACTGGACACTTGCTAAAGCAGACAGGTGACTTACTTGGTTGTTTGACCTCCTCTAAGAATGAAATCACAGCTCACCCTGATGCATTCAGGGTTGTTTTGGGGGAACAAGTTCTCCTTCCCCTGTGAAACAGGTTTTCCTTGAACAGAGGGTTGCCTGCCTTGATGGGGAAAATGCTTGTTTGGTTTTAACTGTTCAGGAAAACAGCTTCTGTGTCCTAAAGTATTAGGAAAGTTGTAACCTTCCAGAATGATATATTAGCTTTCTATTAAACACACTTAATGTGTTATTTTAAGGAATGGGTGGCACAATCTCTATAAAACACTAAACCACATTGACATTAATTTTCACAATGGGAAGGGGACAAGTAGAAGCCAGCAAAACACCCTCCAATTAAATAGAAAGTCACTGAAACGTATGAGCACTTGGGGATATCCTTGATAAATCACTATGTGCCTTCATAGCCAGTCACCACAGTGTCGATATTTATTGGAAGAAAAATCAACTCAATCTGATCTATAAAGATGAATCATACAGATTCCTGCAATAGTTCTGAGCTTTGAACATAAGTTAGTTGCAGCTGAAGCAAACATTTTATTCCTCAAAGCTTATTTTCTTCTGCCGACAGAGCTTCTAAGCCCAGGAGCAGAGTTGCCCCTGCAGTGTCAGTGCCTTCACTAATAGATTAAAGTGGGGGTTCAGAATCCATTTCTTGGTCAAACAGCAAAAATTTGAGCTGATAAAAAGCTTCTGCTTATGAGAAAAAGCACCTTCAGCAATAGCAAATGAAGTGCTGAAGATCAAACCAGGAGCATGATCTGTGCTGAAGCAGCTTTTTGAGTTGTCTGAGGATTTTAAGTAGCAAGGCTGAGCTAATGAGGTGCTTGACAGTGTGGAGAGGCAAATCACTGTTGGTGTGAATGGGCACAGGGAGGGATAACGTGGTGTGATGAGACTCCTGAAACCATCACTGGCAAAGGCAAGAATAGTTCCCAGGTCTGCATTTTCTATTTTAGCCATTAAATTAAGCACTCGGTGCATTAGCCTGGCCCTACCTGGTGTGATAGGTAGGCTGTGATGTTTGCCAGTGGACCCAGTTTCAAAAGGGGAAAAAATATCCTGAGCTTCCAGCCAAGGCAGTTATTTACAGTCTTGGAGCCTGGGGTCTCTGCAGGTCCAGCTTAGCAAAGCCTCCTCCTACAAACCAGGCACCAAGCAAGACTGTTCCCACCAACCAGCTTTAATTAGTGTGCAGAGACTCTATAAAAGAAAAACTGGAAACTTAACCAAGGAAAACAAATTGAATGGTAGATATCAAATAAAAACAAAGATCTAATTATATGTATCACTGGAAAATTCCACCAGTTCAAATGTCAGGATCTGCATTTAAATGTAATTTAAGAACTAAGGGGCTGATTTTCAAACTGGCTTTGGCTTTTTTTATCATCGCCATTTGAACATCTTATATCAGGTTTAAAACTACAGCACTAAGAGTAGAATAAACCCATGAAATTAATTCTGACTGGCTTTGATGCACTAGAAAATAAACCTGGTGCAGACATAAATCTATTCTATTATAGCAGCATAATGACATTAAGTTTATATTAATAAATCACACACCCTCAGTGCCTTGCTGAGCAGGGGATCGCAATTAAAGCGGGTTCCACTGCACCTACAGACACAGGCAAGCAGAGATGCAGTCTAAATGCTTGGCTGGGATGGGAAGGTGAGGCCCTAAATAGTCAAGAGGGGAGATTAACTAACATCAGGGCTTTTTATAAAAGTGCTGTGCTTGAAATAAAATGCAAAACGGGCGAGTTAGTAGCGGCAAGCCTTGGCTGTGGGTGCAGCACGGGCGTTCCCATCGTGCAGAGCTGATGCTGAGCCCAGCCCGACAGGGCTGTTCCAGCCATCAGGAGCATCCCTCCAAAAGCCTGTGGTGCTGTCAGCACTGTGTGTCCTCCCACTTAGAAAATCTCACTGAAGCCTGCAGCTACTCAAATCAGTTTTACATTTCTTTGCGTGGACAGACACCAGGGGTGGGTCCTCACAGGCTGCGGCTCCGCGCGAGCACTGCAAGGCAGCTGAAGGAATTTCAGAAGCTGCCTGATGGCCTCTCTGGCTTACAGGATAACTCACTTTTTTTTCTGAGACTTTTCTGGCCAGAAACATGCACTGTGCACACAGAGAAACTCTAGACTTCACAGGAAATCAGACATGCTCTATACGGCCCGCGTACATAGTATACAGGGCTCTTGGTGAAGACTCTACCAACAAAAACGTTTTTAACTGCCATACATGAGAATTGAGGCTTTGTCAATGTTCCCTCCCTTACTGCCTCTCCAGTCACCACTCTTGACATGCAGCAGTGGATCTTTCTTTGACCAGCAGAGGCTTTGAACAACCTGATCTAGCAGGAGGTGTCCCTGCCCATGGTAGGGGGACTGGAATTAGATGATCTTTAAGGTCCCTTTCGATCCAAACCATTCTATGATTCTATGAGAGACACATTTGGGGTTCAAATGGCTCTTACGTGGCTTCTTGCATCAAATGGATTTGAATTCACCAACCTCAGTGATCAAGTTCATTTCTAGGTCTCTCCATCCTCCTGACACACTGCCAGTAGTTATAAAGCAATGATACAGGAAAGAGTATTTTCAGCCCAGTAGCCCAGGGCTGCCAGACCCAAGCTGATTGCCCTGTGTGGGCCACCAAGGAGCAACTCCTGTTTGAGATGCATCCAAAGGAGAGGCACAAGGGATTTGGGGCAGAACTTCCTTCTTTCTAATAAAAATAATAATAAAAAAATATTCTTAAGCAATTGATGCAACTCTGAAACCAGACTTCTGGCTGATTGAACTTGCTAGCTTTGCAAATGAAAGAAAACCTCCAAGACTTCCTCAAACCAAAAAGAACCTCAATAGTTCATATCAAACCTGGCCCCGTGCACAGGATGTGCTTGGCCACACTATTGCAGCACCCACCCAGCACACCCCCCATGCAGCAGAGGATGACCCCTGTGAGGCAGTTTTGGGAGATGAGATAATGTTCCTTCTTATCTTGCAGACTGTGGAAGGTGCTTGATGCAAAGGCTCACTCAAGGATATTGTCACAGTCCCTCCACCTCCAGATGTTTCTAAGCAGAATATAGCAACAACATTTATTATCATGCTTCTCCTTAGGCATCAATACTGAGCCTTCCTGAGCTGAAGCCTTCGCAGGCTCAGCACAAATCAAGTTATTTATTACTTTTACTCTGTACAAGAGCTTTTTGCAGACATCTTTAAGTAAAGAGCTGTGGTCCAGAATTCATTTGCAACTCAGCTCCCTGACAGTAACTTTACTGTGCCAGCCTTACAAAGTTATAACAGATTTATGGCATTCTTCTAACAAAGACAGACAGTGCTTTGCAAGGACCATCCACAGACCACCTTTCAATGTGTAAAACCAGCTGTATCTGTTCTATCAATGTTCATTGAAGGAATTGTAAGAAATTATAATGGGAGAAAAATTTCCCATCTCTCCTTAGACACAGTGATGACTTAGTATGAGTTGGTTTAAATAAATATACGCAGATACGTAAGCTTTTTGCAGGTGGAAAACAAGCCCAGAAAATATCAGCCCAAAAGCTGACTGAAAATGAATAAGAATGGAAGCCATTATTCAGCTTTATCTTTGTTATGCTAATTTCCTGCTACTATTCCCTTAGGCCAAGTATAATGCCCAAACTCTAGTCTCTTATCAATCTTTTCCCTAGGACAAGAGGATGATGTGTTCCCTTATATTAAAATATTATGCAAAAGAGGTAGTGTGAGTTTTGGGTGAGTTTTGTATCCCTGTGTCTTCAAATCGTCTCCTTGCACTCTATTTTAGAAGAGCAAGAGCCATCAGACTGATGCTACACATAAACTCTTTCCCTGGATTCATGAGCCTTGAATAAATGCTCAGGCACACGGGGGCACAGACTGGGGGCTGCATACAGAGAGGAAAAAACGTGCAGGTCAGATGCATGCAGCATGCTGCAGACTAACTGTGTTCTGTATTCCCATTTCAGTAGCTCAAACTCATGACAAAAATTGCAATGAGGCACAAGGGGGTAGGTTGAATCTATCTGAGGTGCCTTGTTCATGCAGAAGAGCAAATCCTGGTTCATAATAACCCCACTGTTGCCATCCCAAAGACTTATCCGTGCTGCCCTTCCCTGAGGGACTTCTCACCTGCAGGGCTCCCCTCTCAGGTGGGCCTGTGTCCGAAGGGCTCCTGTTCCACAGCCTGTTCCTCCCTTTGCTGGCACTAGCAGGAGTACTTCACATCTCTAAATCAAAGGCCATTTGCACCAGGTGGAGGGTGTAACAGCCAAGCACAGCTCCCAGCACTGCTCTAAGCCCTGTGCCCATCGACTGGTATACAGTGGGGGCAAAAATGCTCCAGGTTCACCTTCTTGAGAGCATTTCTACCCCAGCTGGATCCACCAGTATTTCTAAGTTCTTCCTTTTCTCACCAAGCTTTAATGTACATGTGGTCATATTTATGAAAAATGAATTAGTCTGTTCAGCTGGAGAAGAGGAGCCTCAGAGGGGATCTCAGAGCTGTTTGTGCCTTCTCCCAAGGGAGGGAGGGGAAAGAGGGGCTGAGCTCTGCTCTCTGGTGCCCTGGGACAGGACTGGAGGGAATGGCAGGAAGATGTGCCAGGGCAGGGGGAGATTGGATATTGGGAAGAGGTTCTTCCCCCAGCGGGTGGTGGAGCACTGGAACAGCTCCCCAGGGAAGCAGTCCCAGCACCCACTGTGCCAGCATTCCAGAAGCATTTGGCCACTGCCCTCAGCCCCACGGGGTGAGTGTTGGGAGTGTCCTGTGCAGGGACAGGAGTTGGACTCCATGGTCCTTCTGGGTCCCTTCCAGGCCAGGTCATTCTGTGATCCTCTGGTGCCCGTATGGAGCACGGGGTGGGTGAGGGGACTGGAAGAGGGGGAGGGAAGGGCAGATTTGGAGCAAGGCCCTGGCAGCGTCACCATCCGAGGGGGCAGAGAGCGAGTGGTAACTTGAACATCTGCCATTCAGCAACGTGGCTTCCTCCTGAATCAGCAATTTGCCTGATGCTGTGTGGGAATGCCCACGGGACACGTTTTGGAAGGGTTAGTGAACAAGTGCGAGCAGCTGTACGCACTCACTTTGAAAGCGTATCCTTTCCTTTCCAGGACTTTAGACACATCCAAATTTAACTCTGTCTCATAATCCACTCCCTGCTCTAAGAACATCCCTCACTGGTCTTTAAAATAACCATTCACCATTACGCAAATGCAGGGCTGATTCTTTGCGAGCATTTAAACTTGTTTTAGACCTTTTTTCTTGCCTATTTAAGACAAGAGAGCTATTCCCTACGCACAGCTGCTCAGCTGGAGAGCTACCAGTGGTGCCTGAGCCCACCTGTTCACAAATGCACGTGCACCAAGTCCAACCCACGTGCACTCAGCATTGCTCCAGTCAGCACCGTATGCTGAAAATTCCCAACAGCTCCCCTCTTCCCTTCAGCTGAAGCATAACCTTTTTTTCCCCCACTTTTGCTTCAGCTCTGGGTGTAAATTGGTTCATTATCCATCTGAGGGGAGACCTAATTTCTCTCTACAACTACTTGAAATGAGGTTATAGCGAGGTGGGTGCTGGTCTCTTCTCTCAACTAACAAGTGATAGGATGAGAGGAATGGCCTGAAGTTGTGCCAGCGGAGGTTTAGATTGGATATTAGGAAAAATTTCTTTACAGAAAGAGTGGTGAAGCATGGAACAGGCTGCCCAGGGAACTGGTGGAGTAGTCACCATCCCTGGAGATGTTCAAAAAAACATGTAGATGTGGCAAATCAAGACATGGTTTAGTAGGCACAGCGGTGTTGGGTGGGCAGTTGGACATAATGATCTCTGAGGTCTTTTCCAACCTTAATGATTCTATGATTACCCTGGTCAGGGGTAACAATCCTGCTGCCAAAGTTGCAGCCAGCTACTGTTCATCCACACTCTGTCTCTTTAGTTGACCCCCCATCCTGACTACACAGGGACCTGTCAAAGACCTTTAGATGAAGCTTTCTCCACTCAATATTTGGTGCCTGATGACAGGGGAAGGGTTGGGTTGTTCCCTTTACCCTCGTTTCAACAACCATCTCAGGACCACCCAGTGACACCGTCACCTGTGATAAAGCCACAATAACAGCAGCATTCAGGATGCCACACAACTGAAAACAAAGACTGACCTATTTTTTCACACTATTCTCATGATAGATACAAACACGGAAGCCTGTGACTGGGATTCAGTGACAAAACATCAAACCCCAGATACCTGTTGGTTGCTGTGCCTCCAAAGATCTCTTTGCAGGACCAGATTTAGAACAGAATAAAACAGTTTGGGTTGGAAGGGACCTTAAAGATCATATAGATCCAACCCCCCTGCCGTGGACAGGGACACCTCCCACCAGCCCAGGCTGCTCAAGGCCCCATCCAACCTGGCCTTGAACACCTCCAGGGATGGGGCAGCCACAGCTTTCCTGGGCAACCTGGGCCAGGGCCGCCCCACCCTCACAGTAAAAAATGTCTTCCTAATGGACCTGAGAGGCTGCCTGATGCCATGAGAAAAATTCACCTTACTGAGGACCGCTGGAGACAGGACTGATGTCCTCTCCCTCTTCACCTGGGTTTCTTTTTCCCTTCTTTTACTAATGTGGTGCAACCAGAGAAGATCTTATTAATAAACTCAAATTTTAAACCAAACCAGTCCCTCACACACACCTCTTTGCCTCTCCATTTAATTTTTACAATATTTTCCTCAAAAATGTCAAATCAGAAAAAAAAGTTATAAAAGAAATGTTCTTTTTTCTTAAGAAACCTATTCCACGTCATTTCCTAGCTTGTATTCTTTCCTTTCTCTCTCCTGTTTCAGAGAAAGCCACTTTCTTATCCCTGCCAACCTCCTACTTATAAGAGAACGAATCCAACATAAACTCTTTAATTTCAGTGAAGATACTTTGGCATTATATCATTAAAATCCAACTATAATTTTCCCCAGTTCTCTTTAACCACTGCACAAATTCCTGTTATGCACTTAGATTTCAGCCTGTGTCCAGCACTCTTAATAACTCGATTAAAGTCAGTTACAATAGAAGTTAAAGCAGAGGCAGAGTCGTTGCCAGTTTTGACATTGCCAGAAGTTCTTATCTTGTTTCAGTCAACAGTTGATATTCAGCTTGAGGAAGGTACAAGAAACAAGATTCTCTATAACTGCCTTAGATTTGATGGTTTTTTCCCCTGAATCATGGCAGATTGCCCTGGGGAGACGTAGACAACCAGACCAGGCTGATGTCAGGAGAGTGGAAGAAATATTACCTTTTGGAGGTGTAGGCTCTGCATCTTTCTGTCCCCATTTTGGAAGTGTAGGAAGCCATTGGAAACATTTTAATATTATTCATGTTCCCAGCCAGAAGGATTTCAATTAGGGGATTTAATATGTTGGGTTTATCTTTATCGTGAAAAGATATTTTAAAACAAATCAAAGGGTACAATCCGCACGATCATTTATTCCAATATATTCAATTTATACCATCCTGAAATTTTCTCCAAGAAAAGTCAGAAGTATTATTCATTCCTGGATTGGGCCAGGGCTCTGAAGCTCTCATTTCCCTGCTTCATCCTGCTGGAAAATGGGATTGCCCAGAAGGACATGTACCAACATATAGACAACAGGTTTTTTTCTTCCCAATTACCCACCCTCATGCGGGAAGGCAGGGTGTGTATATCAGTATATCTCTGGAGTTTGGAGGAGAGGTAATACCCAGGATTAAAACTGTTACAGACACGTTATTTCTTGCCATCCAACATGGAAATATCAAAGCTCACACCCTGTCATTTTGGAAGATCAAACCGAGCATGGATGGCAGAACCTGTCTGGCTAAAAAGAGCTCCTGTTATGCTCACTACACTGAAGAGCCTGGTTGAGGGCTTTTGCCCAATTTTTAATTCTTCCAAATTATGTCCAGGCCATGCACTAAACCAAGAGAAATCGCAGCGACGCTGCACCACGGTGAGGATGATGGGAACACCTCTCTGACTGAGCAGTTGGCATTTTGGGACATCCAACTGCAGCTCCATCACTCGACCCTGGACACTGCATATTCAGCCCTGCTCCTCCTGGATCCCACCTGAAGCCTGGAGGGATCACAAACAGCATTTCTGTGTTGCACTGTACAACAGTTCCCCAGTCTCAAAGAGCTCTATTGCCTCCTCAAGCACTCTTCTTCCCTCTGCTCAGGGAGAAGGTTGGTTTCCTTGCCCTTCCCTCATGGCTCAGCTGATTGAGGCCAGCTGCACTTGTCTCAGCTGCTCCACACTTCCTCTATCCTAAGCAAAAGTATCCTTTCCAATCCCCAAGCCCATCTTCCTGTGAGACCTGCTGTTCCTGTACATGGTTCCAGAAAAAGAGGCTGCTTGCTAGGTAACAACAACAAATCACTCTCACTGGCAGAGCATGGGAGGTGATGCTCCTTCTGCCTGCTTCTCCCCTATGGGTTATTTAAATCATCTGAATCAAGTGATGGTGGTCAAGAAGGACAAAGGCTTCTTGGGCTGTGTCAGACACAGCGTGGGCAGCAGGAGCAGGGCAGGGATTGTGTCCCTGTGCTCAGCACTGGGGAGGCCACACCTCGAGTGCTGGGGTCAGATCTGGGCCCCTCAGTACAAGAAGGACATTGAGGGGCTGGAGAGCGTCCAGAGAAGGGAACAAGGCTGAGGAACAAGTCCTGTGAGGAGTGGCTGAGGGAACCAGGGATGTTTATCCTGGAGAAGAGGAGGCTGAGGGGGGACCTCATCACTGTCTACAACTGCCTGAAAAGAGGCTGTGGTGAGGAGGGTGTTGGTCTCTTCTCCCAAGTAACAGGACGAGAGGAAATGGCCTCAAGTTGTGCCAGGGGTGGTTCAGATTAGACATCAGGAAAAATTTCTTCACTGAAAGGTCAGGCATTGGCACAGCTGCCCAGGGAGGTGGTTGAGTCCCCATCTTTGGAGGTGTTTAAAAGATGGCTTGATGAGTTTCTCAGAGACATGGTTTAGTAAGGGGACAGGGACAGCTGGATCTGATGATCTCAGAGGTCTTTTCAAACCATATGGTTCTGTAATTCTATGATCACTCCTCAAGAGCAGTTCTTCTGTTTCCCACTTCCCTTCTTCCCCTTCCTGAATCCCAGGTCTTTCTGTAGGAGGGTGCAGCAGTGTCGGTGCTCGCACACCTGCCACAAAGCAGGCACCAGACACACCAATACAGCCAAATTAAACAGGTTTAATGACTCCTGCAGCAGAAGTGCCAGGTCCTCAGGCACGTGCTCTGCTTCCAGAGCCTAACATGGAGAACTTCCACTCAAAAGACAATTTTTACCATCCATTATAACAAAAACTCAGGCTGGAGATGAGCTACAGAGATCACACTGGATGGTTCAGGGATTGACAGTCATATTAGTGGAGTTGGGAGGAACCATCACAGACAGACTCAATCAGCAACCAGCTGTCCTCTAGGGTCTTCTTGGTGGTTTTGCTCTCATTCACCCCAGTGCAACATCTGTTTCTCTACCAAGATTTGCTCCAGCTGCATGGAAAGAAGGTTTTGAGAAGGGAAGCCAGAGAAACAGCTGTGGGCATCATCTAGTCTCCAATGCTGCCTGTTAGGAGTGCAGTTTCTTTTTTGATTTATTGACTAGATTTTTCAGTGGGGTTGTGGAGGCCTGCAGAGGAACATGAAGCTTCAGAAGCCTCCAGAAATAACATGTGGACATGCTAAGGACCACCCATCAGCACGCTGTAAAGGACAAGCTTTAGCTCCAGCCACAGCGTGGGCTACTGGCAGGAATGTTGGCGTGAAGGCATTTTGGCCAGTGCCAGACTCATTGCAACACCTTTTTTTTAAAAAAGATATATATTTTTAACTCAAATTTTTTAAATTTAGAAGTCTATCAATCTTCTCTGCTCCCATAATTTTGCCTATCAGACCCTTGCAAGCAACCTGCCAAATGAAGAGGCATTGAAGAGACATGGGACATGTACGGAGCTGTGTAGACACAGAGGCCCCTGGAAAGGGGTGGCCCACACCACCACCAGCTGTGAAAACCTCCCAGCTTGGCAGATCCCATCTGTCCCACAGCTACCAGATCCACACACTTTCACCTGAGCAGAAGACACCGCCCCTGGCAGCATCCTGGGATGCCTCCAAAGGCCTCTTCACAATTTAAGAAAAAACATCAGTGCTTTTCAGAAGCAAACAAGCAGCACCCCATGATTTGCCCACAGAGCCTCAGCTTGCTATTTTATTGCCATCCCAATCATTTTTTCTGCACTGGAGAAATAAAAGCTCCCCTGGCAAGTGGAAAGGTGCCTGGGTGAAGAAAGAAGGGTGCTCTGGGGACCAGTTGGTCCCTCCAAGCCCTGGTTCTCCTTCCCAGGCCCTCTAGCACCTCACCTAGAAACTTTCCAAACCGAGGCATGGTCTGCTGTGCCAGGGGCTGCAGGAGAAGTTGTTGACTTACAGGTGGAGGCATGTCAGGAAAACTGCCAGGCAAGGCATTAAGCAGTGAACTACAGGTAAGCCAGAGCACAGAGTGCCCACCGGCTGCAAGCAGGAGCAGTGCCAAGGAGCCAGCAAACATCCCATAGCTGCTGCATCTTGCAGCAAGCCCAGCTCCTCCTCCACTGGTGCTCTGCCTTCCTCTACCCAGATCTTACCCCCCTGCAGAGCTGTGGCTTGGGTTTGGAAATCTGAGAGGCAGGATTATCATCTTGTTCTGGTGCCATATCCCAGGACACTGGGTGTTAGGGTACAAAGTACAGCCAATCACCCTTGCCTTGGCCAAGCGTGTGGGCAGCTGGCAGCATGACAACAGACCATCTGGGACCACTGCTTGCTACCACAGCCTCTTCTTGTAGCCAAAATCTTGGCACAGGCAGAATCGTTGGATGGAGATGGAAGTCGTGCACGTCAGGCACAAGGTCAAACAGCCCCTTCGCACCACACCGTGAGCAACAGGCACGGGCTCAGGGTGAGCAGCCACGGCTCTGCTTTACTCCAAAGCCCCTCGTTATTCTGGAACCTTCAAGGAGCACCAGCCTGAGCAGGACAACCAGGGATTGCTCTGGTTTGGGTTCAGGGCTGAAGAGTGGATTGAGCCACACTCAGTTGCTTCCGCCGTCTCTTCCCCACAGCATTATCGGGAGCCACTTGGCCACTCCAAGGGCAGAAGAGGAGCCCACAGGGACAACGATCCACTGATGACCCTTCTTTGAGCTGGAGGTCAGACTGGAAACCTCTGGAGGTGCCTTCCAGCCTAAATTATCCTAAAACCTATTAACTCCCCCTTACCCATCCATGATCCTCTGCAGGAAGAGCCCACCCAGGTGAGGATGGGGGCACCTGGCAGCCCCTTTCCCTACAACATGGGCACATGAGGTAGATCTTTCATCTCAACCCTTGATGCTTCGAAAGCCTCATGAGTTTTCATCAAACACTAATGGTTTAATTCCTGCTTACGTATGTAGAAACCTTGCCATGAATCTGAGGGCTTTTTTTTTTGGGGGGGGGGGGAGTTGTTTCTTTTTAAATTTATAACAACTTTAATTTTACAAGTTCATAAATCAACTCTTCTTCCTTGCTCTGTCCCCCACCTCCTCTCTGGGTGTGGCTATAAGAAAATGAAACCACTGAATGAAAAATAACTTTTTTTTCTTTTTCTTTTTCTCCTTCCTTCAAGAATTGCTCATGTCTCCTCACAGCCTCAAATATTTCATGCAGGTTGTGCCATGTATTTCACAAGCAAAGCCAACCAAAACACTGCCTTCCATATACACTGCAAAAAAAAAAATGTTTTCCAGAGCTCAAAGCATTTCTGTCTTTGGCAGAATCTTTTCTCAAAGCATACTGAAGGAAAAGTATGGAAATGAAATACAAAGAGTGGTTAAAATAATATTTTGGGTAGAGATGAGCCCAAACCAAACCCCAGATTAGAAAGCCAGATACCCCCCTAGATACTATTCCCAAAATGAGGAGGTTTGTTGTGATACTTGGAGAACTGAGAAAGCTTGCAGGTCTCCCACTGAGTTTAATTTATTAAACTTATAAATTGCTTAACCCCTACTGGTCCTTACAGCTAACACAGACTCTATTTTATTCATGTAATAGATTATTTACCCAGAGAGGCCCTGGGTGGGTTAGACAGGCTGTGGGGAAACAGATGGGTGTCCAGCATGGCAAAAAGTACCCACAAAGCAGAGGGGCTGTGCTCAACCTGGGCAGGAGATCCAAAGCTTTCCTGAGATTTGGTGTGGTTATATCTGCTGTTTGGATCCAGCCTGGCACTGACACGGGCACAAACTGCAGCGTAATTTGGGGCTTCATACCCAGCATTTAGAGCTAGGTCCAAAACTCAAATGGAAGAAATTTGGGAAAGAGGGTTTTTAAAGAGTTTAATGTGAAACAGAAAACCCATGAATCTATTTTTGCCTTGGTCTTTAATTGAGCTATTTTTTTTTTCAACCCCCTAGTATGCCCAGGCTGTTCAGACAACCAACAGCAACTTCTCAATATTAAACAGGAGGCTTTATGCTATATGAATGGTGAACAAATGACAAACTCAGCTCCATGTGCACCCGCTGCTCTGGAGAGGTGAACAAAGAGCATGTCATGGCTCAGCACATACTGTTACTCAACAGCAGCCAAAAAGAAAGCCAAATCTAAACAAAGCCTATCTTGACAACAGATTTCAAGGGGATAATTGCACCTACTAATTCATAAATACTCTCAGACACTGATAATGCAATTCTCAAACTCAGAGGCATCTTTACTTTCTGTATTCCAGTAAGGAGTCCATGTGCATGACTGCAAAATTAAGATGGTTTAATCATGTAAAGTGTATTTTACTCTCAAGTTTAATATTTATTATAAACCTTAAAATAGCTTTGAAAATATTCATCCTAGTGCTTGACAGGATTTGTGTTTGTTTTTCCATTGACTTAGTAGTTGTAACACAGGTCTCAAAATAGAATACCTGGGGAGGGAGAGTGTTTTTCACTCCAGAAGCTGAGTGCATACCCAGAACGTTAGCCTGCACCAGCCCCAGTGTACAAAGCACCTACCATCGTGAGCTGAAACCACTCCAGGTCCCATCAGCTAAGGATGGACACGGCCTGGGCTCTGGAGGCTGCTCTGCTCCATCCCACACTGCACCAGGGCTGCTCACACTCGGTACCCACAGCACGAACAGGCACCCAGCCAAATCCTCCCCATCTCCAAGAAGCCAGTTAACCACACCTCCATCCCTCTGCCTTGAGAACAAGGATGAGTCTTGGCTGAAGTGGTGAACCTTTGGTGGAGCACAGGGATAAGTGGATTCTACACATTACTAGACAAAATGAAATGTACCAGGCATGAAGGGTCTACAGGGCAGAAGAGTCAGTAAAAAGCCCTTTTTTCCATTGAATGGTTTGGGTTGGAAAGCACCTCAAGGCCCATCCAGCTCCAGCCCCCTGCCATGGGCAGGGACACCTCCCACTAGATCAGGGGGCTCAAAGCCTCATCCAGCCTTGCCTTGAACACCTCCAGGTGTTGAACACATCCATGCCTCCTCTGGTAACCTGTGCCAGGGCCTCACCACCTTCACAGTAAAACAGTTCTTCTCTAATCTAGATCTACCTTCTTTCAGCTTAAAACTTTTTAATGTTTCATGTTGTTAAATCTTTGCCCATCTCAGCCTAAAAAAAATCTTTGCCTGCCAGATCCATGTCCCACCTTTAGTGCACACAGCTCTCCCTGATCACAAGCCCAGCACCTCCTTGCTCCTCTCCCCAGACCCTTTGGTGCCATGGATGCTTGGGGAGGGAATTCTGCCCCTCTCAGCCTCCCCAGGCAGTCTTGGGAACCACAGGCATCCAGGCTCACTCCTGGAAGTCAGTTTTGTTGCAAACAATGTTCCTGGACTCCAACAGCAATATTTTCAGGCTCAATCACCTTCAAAAAAACTAACCCCATGGACAGTGCTTGCATACACATACATGTACACACAAAAACACTTATTAGCTTAAAAGGGTGAGTATCAAAATGTTACACTAAATTATCTGACATCTTTATTGCTTAGAATGACAGACTCAAACAAAGCTAACTCTTTAATTATGTTTATATAATGTAATTTGGCATAAGTCATAAAGCACCCCTTTGGCAATGCCAGATTAAATATTTTACATTTGCTTGGGCAGCACATTACAAGATTGAAAGCAGTATTTTTGCCTGATGCTCCAGAGCAGTGGTTGCAGCAGCGTGGATGGGAGCAAGGCTCAGCACTGAGGCTTTCCCAGGCAGGGAGCTCTGCTGTGGGAGCTGCTCTGGGCTCGCTGAGACCCCAGACCCACTCTGCACAGCTCCCCTTCACACCCTCTCACCCAGAAGACTGGCGACGCTGGTGTTTGCCACGGGCAAAACAAAATGCCCTGACGATGCCAGCGGTACCAGAGGTGACTTGGTTGTTGCTGCTGGGGTTTCCTGTCACCTATCTGCTCATTCCAGCTTCTCCACACAGAAGTGGGGAGTTACTCTATGCCACAAAAAAAATCTGCTAATGGACCTTAGGAAAGTTCAGATTTCAGAGAGAGGATGAAACATCTTGAGCTGTTCTGCAACAGGGCAGGGCAAAGAGAGCAGTCTCAATGTTCAGATCAGCATCTTTTCCATCACCACTAAGTTATCTTCCCAAGAAAAGGCTTGCTGTATGAGTTCCCCCCTAGGAAACTCCACAGGAGTCCCACATCCAAGCTCTGTGACCTTATTCTGCACTGTTGAACTGGAAATGTTGTGGTATTCCCTGCCTGTTTCAAAGGGATGCCAAAGAATAAACATAGCCCTCAACCCCAGTACAGGTATTAAGAAGCCACCCCTCCACTGCCAGCACACCAGATAAGCATAAAGATGTAGCTGAAGTTATAACAAAGCCCCTGAAGATCCAGGATAGTCATTTCACTGGCAGCAGACTGGTTGTGCAGGTCAAAACAACCTCCTCCAGTAAATTCTCCACTCCTGAGGATCAGCTTTGTCCAGCACACAGGTCCTCCCAAGAGGATTCTCTGGCCAAGTTCTGCTGCTACAACTGCACGGCAGCACAAAACTGATATTCATAAGCAAACACAACACAGTAGGGTCCAGCCAGCCCAGGAAGAATGTTTTGCCTTGGAAGATGTTCCACATCCTTCCATTAACTTTCTTCCATCCTGTGTACTTCAATGGGCTCTTCACTTACTACCAGTAGGAGCTTAAGACCACGCACCCACGTGTTAGAACACTGTAAAGCTCCAAAATTTAAGAGAATGCATTTAAATTTCCTGGCAAGGCAGACCTTCACACATCAAATACAGCTGTTTCCTGGCTTCCCCAGGATTGCTACACAAGTTTTATTCCATGCTACAAGAAGTCAGGCAGCAGATACCCTGCCTTGGTTAGCCCATAAGCCCACACCTCACAGTCCCATCACTCCAATGTGGCCACACCCACACGACCTAGATTCTCTTTGAGATGGTGTGTGCCCCTCTTACTTTTTTCTTACCAACAATTGTGGCTGAGGTGGTTCCAGCCTCCCAACTCTGCCTATCTGACTCTCACATGTCAGCTTTGACCCACACGGTATCCCTTGGCGTCTGCCTTCTACCGTGCACCTTGTTCCCACAGTCTTGTAGTCAAGATGAAGATTGCAGCTTCACATCATCGTCCCTGAAGGTAAAAGCAGAAAGGAGGCAAGACAAGTCTTACTCCTTTCTTATAGGAAGTCAGTGACTCCATCAAAGCATCAGAGATGCAAAAAGCTGAGAGGAAAGGAATTTAACCAGGCTCCATCCCAATCTCATGTAGTGTTGAACCTTCTTAATGTGAAAGCATGAAGGTCACACCTTGAAGAACATGTCTGAAGTCTTTTTGTTTGGTTTTTTTTGGGGGGGTGAGGGGTTTTTAATGGGTTTGGGTTTTTTTTCAGGGGGGGATGTGCCTTGCCATCTACACAACGTGAGATTTTATCAACCATGGTAGGATCTGAGCTTTTCTGAAGCTGCAACCAGCGCATAAAAGACCCAGATGCTGCGCTGCTGAAGGAGATGAGGAACTCCAAATACAAAACACAACTGTACAAATGTTCAGCCATGCAAACTGGGAGATGAAAGCTACATTCACAGCCTGCTGGAGCACCCAGCATAAGCTTTGTGTAGCCCCACTTCTTATGTTCAGACCTTACCACCCAGAGCTGCCAGTGTGTTTCACACGCTCACACTCCACGTAGCGTATTCATGGCACGATGTTAAGCAGGGAGCGGTTTGAATTGCTCATTACACCCACCAGTTTGGATGCTGCAAGAGGTACCTAACTCATAGAATCATAGAACTATCTGGTTGGAAAAGACCTCTGAGATCATCAGTCCAACGGTACCTGTCCACTGCTAAACCCTGTCCCTGAGAAACTCATCTACCTGCCTTTTAAACACCTCCAGGGATGGAGACTCCATCACCTCCCTGGGCAGCTGTGCCAGGGCCTGAGAACCCTTTCAGTGAAGACATTTTTCCTGATGTCTAATCTGAACCTCCCCTGGCACAACTCGAGGCCATTTCCTCTCATCCTGTCACCTGAGAGAAGAGACCAACACCCACCTCTCCACAGCCTCCTTTCAGGCAGTTGCAGACAGTGATGAGGTCTCCTCTCAGCCTTCTCTTCTCCAGGCTAAACAACCCCAGGTCCCTCAGCCGTTCCTCATAGGCCTTGTTCTCCAGCCCCTTCCCCAGCCTCATTCCCTTCTCTGGATGCTCTCCAGCCCCTCAATGTCCTTCCTGTACTGAGGGACCCAGAACTGACCCCAGTGACCTCACCAGTGCTGAGCACAGGGGCACAGTCACTCTTCACTGTTGTAATAAAATGATGGCTGTAGAGACATCAAGAATGAATGAGGATACTGCACAAACAACAGGAACTTGAACTTCAGTAGCATCTGGAGCTTAAATGGTGAAGACATAGCATCACAATTTAAAAAAAGAATTAAAAAATAATAATAATTCAAATGGAGCCCAAAACAATGCACAAGGTACAACTCAGAGCAGAACACTGACTAATGTAAAGAGAACTTCAGAGCAGCAATTTACAAATTCTGGGGTATGCAATGTTTGCATCAAAGCATTTTAATTACAGAATGAATAAATCTACCCAGACACAATTTCCTTGGGTTCTTCAAAGACAGTCTTGACTGTTGTCAAAGCATGCTCCCTTTCTCACCTTCATATAAATTATTACGTGCAAAAATTCAATTAAGGCAGAATATGAGTTATGAAGTATTTGCCTGTGCACAAGCATAAAGGCTTGCAAATTTCATTGAAACTCTGTTGAGTTGTATTGCCCACACAACTGGCAATTTAGTGAAAGCCACACAAAAGGCTTTCCTCCTTGTTGTTTACATAAGTATTTTGGAAAAGGGGCAAATATTGCTATGCAAAAAGGGAAACATAGACAGGAGTGAAATGTAGCTTATTGAGCTAATAAAACAGCAAGCCTTACATTTGTTTCTTTAGTCCTATAGAGCCATTTCTGTTTAAGGCTTATCTGTTCCACTGTTAGCAGAGCTACTGACAAGTGTTTTCACTGCAGGTTGTTAAAGCATGGGAGCTGCTTTAGTTTTAACAAAGAGAATGTTTCCCAGTCATTCTTAATGGTAGTGGCTTAATTCATGATTTAAGAACCATAGAACAGCTTGGGTTGGAAAGGCCCTTAAAGCCCACCCAGTTCCACCCCCCTGCCATGGGCAGGGACACCTCCCACCAGCCCAGGCTGCTCAAGGACCCATCCAACCTGGCCTTGAATACCTCCAGGGATGGGGCAGCCACAGCTTTCCTGGACAAGCTGTGCCAGGGTCTCACCACCATCATTGTGAAGAATTTCTTCCTAATGTGTAATTTAAATCTTCTTCCAATTTAAAGCCCCTCCCCAGCTTTCCCAGAGCCCCTTCAGGTACTGGAAGGTCACTATGAGGTCTCCCCAGAGCCTTCTCTTCTCCAGGCTGAGCAACCCCAACTCTCTCAGCCTGTCCTCACAGCAGAGGTGCTCCAGCCCTCTGATCATCTTCATAGCCCTCCTCTGGACCTGCTCCAACAGTTCCATATCCTTCTTATGTGGGGGATTCCAGAACGGGACACAGCACTCCAGGTGGGGTCTCATGAGAGCAGAGCAGAGCAGAGGGGGAGAATCCCCTTCCCTGCCGGCCCAGCTTCTTCTGCTGTAGCCCAGGACACTGTTGGCTGCATCACGGATTCATTTCAAGCTTCTCATCCCCCAGCACCCCAAGTCCTTCTCCTCAGGGCTGCTCCCAATCACATTATCCCCCAGCCTACAGAGACTGGCTGTACCATCAGCCCAGCTATCTAAACTCATCTAAAGACTACATCAACCCCAGAAAAACATGAAATTAATCTGAATTCCGGGGCTTCTGATGTTTGCAATGAGCTTGGCCAAAAGCAATCCCATTATTTTCATAGTGCTTTCTATAGAGATACCAAGCACTGCCTAATTAAATGAGTAATAGCAAGAAATAAAGCCTCTTTCTCACACGTTCAGAACTGTGGAAACACTCTTTCATGCAGCAAGGAACGGTATATATAAAAAACACGGACATCAGTGAAAGCAAGAAGGGGCATGAGCTTCAGGAAGTGTGCCAAACCACTGGGGCTTGTGGCAGAATATCCTGAACATCTGTGATCTAGCTATTCGAATAAAGGCATCAAACATCTCACTGAAGACACCCCACACAGGTCAGCGGTCACACAAGACCACGGGACAGCAGCTGCTCCCTCCTTACAGGTCAGCTTGGCCACTTCAGCTCAAAACCAGCAATGCCAAAGAAATTGAAAACAGATAACATGAATTCTGCAGCAAATAGCTCTGAAAAAGCTCTGAGAGATGGCCATCCCCATGTGCCAGGAAATCTGGTTGCTCAGGCTCCATCCCTCCCTCCCTCCCTAGAAGGGTTCACACGCCATTTCTGAAGGCATAAGTTGATAGCCCAAGCATCCAAGGGTTTCTTATTCCTGCCCCTCCTCTGGTATTCAAGCAAAATGAATGAAGAAAAAGCCAACTTTGCTTCACACACACCCTTAGACCTTCACAGCTGCAACAGCTTTAATGCTGCACTGTACATTTGCAACGCCAAACCAAACCTTTTCATGACTCCAAAACCTATTGAGGTCAAAGAGAGCAGAGAGGGCTGGGCGGCAGCTTCAAACCGCTTCTCTACTTTTTGAAAATCCCAGTCGATCCCCTCACTGTCAAGGAAGGAAGGAGAAAGGGGAAAACAGTTCAACCTAGGTCTTCAGCCCATTTCAACAGGATTGTGATCATTTACAACGGGGGATAATGCCACCAACAGGTGAAGCAGTGTTTTTCTTCATTTGCACCAAACAGGGATGAGAGTCATTATCAGCAGGTGAACCGTCAGGGTGTGGAGGAGCCCTCCACAATAACCAGGTGATTTTAGTGTGCTTTACTCACACTTACACCACAGCAACAGGAGAAGGTATGCTCCTCTGCAAAACCTCATCTTTACGTGGTTGTGTGTGCTGGGGGATTAGGTGAAGCATCTTGGAAGGTTTTCGGAAGGAGAAAGGAGCACAGATTCTTTCTACAAGAAGAAAGATCCTTTCCACAGGATGAGAGCTCTGAGAACAGCCCCGAAGGAGTGGAAATTCCATTAAAGTCTGCAGCTAAGCTGGGGAAGGTCATGGGAGGTAACTGTGCAATTTCTTTCTGGCCATGCAATCCCTGTCCTAAGCAGTGACACACCACACCACGCTCCTCCACCCCACCCTCAGCAGAAACACCTCCCATGGAGCAGCGCTCGGAGCTGCCTGTTTGAACCAACTCATCTGGGTTTTTTTTTTGCTCAAGTCCTTGACTCGGAATCAAACCTCCCTTCCTCCTCACACATTCACACCACATTCCCAGCTGGTTTGGTCCATGGCACTCTCGGGTGGGTCGTCACCTCCTGGCTCGGTGGCAGCAGTTTGCTCCCGTGCCCGGAGCCATCCAAGCCTGCAGTGTGCACAGCGCCAGCAGCTCTGCTGTCAGGGCAGCCTGGTGGCTATCAGGGAATTCACAAACCAGAGCAGTGAGCTGTAGGAACCCTCCAGGGAAAGCTCTTCTGGCACACACACGCTTAAGCAGCTGCAAATCAAATCAGGTTTCATTTCCCTCTCTGTGCCACACGGAGTAAATCATCATTTGCCTTGTAAGCAAGGAGTCTGGGACAGTGGCTTCCCCAGCAATAAGCCTTAGCAACAGAAACACAAAGCTACCAGTACTGAAAAATATTTTTTCACTTGCAATGTGTTTTAACCTGGCCTTTCTTCTCCCACCCCTGCATGTTTTCTGCTTATAACAATTAATTGCTTCTTAGCTGAAGGCAGGGTTTAATCCTGCAAGCATAAATTCACACGTACAGCGATGTGATCAGTGAGGTTTGTGGGATTAAGTCCTTGGGTCCACCAAAAATTTTCACAGGAGTATAATTACAATCAGACATGCAGCTACATGAGTGTTAAAGGTAAGCACATGTGTAATTGCTTGGCAATTTGTTGCAGTTTTTAAAAATTCAGAAAAATTGTTCGGCATCAGAACAATGTGAGCTGCCTGGGCAGGCACACGCAGAACAGAGCTGATTAGAAAATTCACTTTTTAGGGATTCTCCTGGTTTTTCTTCACCAAGTCCCTCCTCAACACCCAAATCCTTTCTGGAAAAGTGTCTTTCCTCCAGCAGGCTTTGTACTGTTTCTCCTCCTGACTTGAACCCCTCCTGCCAATTCTGCATTAGTCCCAGACCTGAAGTTTGAGCCAAAGGTGCTAAACTTTTTACCCACACGTCTCACTGCTTTTTCCTTTCAGCCCAAAGGCCAAATCAGCATCAACAAGAGTTAATATTTTGTTAGTTACATGCTTTTTTGCCTGAATATCTCCCATTAACGCAGCAATTGGGAAAAGGAGATCTTCATGTTATCTCCAAGATGACCTGCTGGGTGCAGTGGGTGCTGTGGCTCAAGAAACACCTTCTTGCCCTCTTCTGGGAGCAAATGCCACCCGTGCTTTGTTCAGCCCTGTCCTGTTCCCTCTGCAGCTCAGATCAAACCCCAGCCTGTGACTTGCCACCAATAACTGCGAGTCACAGAGCAAACAACAAGCAGGCACAGCAAGCAGGGAATGCACAAGAGGATTTCCAACCAGCAAACTGCAGCTTTTCCTGCTAAGGTCATTAAGGAAACTATTGACAGCTTGAGCAGCTCCTTTTGCAAAATCTCTTCACTCAAACATTTTCCCGTATTTCCTGCTGCTATTGCATCCCCAGCAGCTGCCTCTGCTCCCCAGGTCTGCCTCCAAATCCTGCTTTCTCATCTTAAATTTCCCACATCAGTGTCACAACTCCTGTACTTACAGGAATCTGGCAGTGCCAGCCCACGCTCTGCCTGGCCAGCTGCCTAATGCTGGTACAGCCTCCCACAGGCTTTTGATCCACATTTTCAGCTGCTTTAGAGCATTTCCAATTAAGGAGCTGCACTGCAGAAGCAAACCATCTTGATTGTACACCTCAGGGCTCTGGAGTGGAGCTTTCTCCAGGTAAGCCCAGTTGCAGTTACTCGATGAATGAGACATTTTAGCTGGATAGTGTCCCACCCTCTCTGTTAATGGGAGCTGTAGCCCTGTTGAACACTACCTGAGACCTGTGGCTATTCCTCCAGGCTTTACTCCAGCCCCATAGTGGGAATCAGATCGCTGGAGTTGCGCTTGCACCATAACCTTGGCTTGGAACCATCAGTTGTAACCCATGGACCAGGTGCTGGTTACTTTTATGGTTATCCAGCTGCACCAAATTATGCAAAATTCTCACCAACTGATGAACAACATAACTTCTGGGAAGTAGTCAGGACACTGGGTCTGCCAGCATTCCAGAAGCATCTGGACAATGCCCTCAGTCACATGTGTTAGGTGAGTGTTGGGAGTGTCCTGTGCAGGGACAGGAGTTGGACTGGATGAGCCTTTTGGGTCTCTTTCAACCTGGGTCATTCTATGATTCCTACTGCAAGAGGTGACTGCCAGGTGGGACAGACTGAATAAAAGGCACCACCAGCTGCACCATAAGCAGTGACCCTACAGCAGCACCGAGGTCTTCTGGAAGTGCTGGGAAGGTACCTTCATCCTCCCCTCACAGGGGCTGTGCTGGCTCTAGTCCCCCTTGAGTTCTGGGCTTTGAGCCAGCAGGCCAGAAAGGCAGTTCTAACACACTGTGCAGGATCCTCACAAACCCATGTACAAACTGACCTGAGCCAGTGTGCACTGTGTCCCACTGATGGGCTGAGACTATCACGGGGAGAAAGATAACCCTCACATCCACGTGCAGATTTTGAGCCCTTCTGATGGTACCAGTTATCACCCTGTTTCATGGGCTATAGCTAAAATCTTTAAATCTCAGAAGGAACCAACTAAGTTTGAGTTCACAGTAAGCAGTTTGCTTAATGAAACAGTGCCAAACAGGGAAATATTAATCACACCCCTTACTAGAAGCATAATACAAATTAAAGTAAGGGTAATGAAAGAGGAAAACACATCTTTAACGTTTCGCCGTCATTCTGAAATCAAACTTATTGTTCCAGAACCTTTTAGAAATATTTGATCCTTTCAGGTCACACGTGCTAGGTTTTGAATGAAAATGATCTGAGATAATCAGCATTCAAACACCTACATGAAAGGTTAAACTCCAAAAGGACAAAACTAGCCTCAAATATTACCTCTCCAGTTATGTACGGCACAAAAATTTTGCATTCTTCAAATCAGAATTATTAATTTCTGTACTAAGTGGCAGCTGCTTGCACAGTTGTTTCTAGTGAGAATTTATGCTTGGTTCAGGCAGAAGAAAGGAGCCTGGAATTAACCTCTTGCTCTCTGCTACTGGTAATTACCTTTGCCACAGCGCAGAGCGCGCCAGGCGCAGAGCATCCAGGCAAGGTCCTGCCATCAGCAGCAACAGCATAAATCAAGATGTGACAGCATGAAGGGACAAATAAATCACTGAGAGAGAGATGACATGGGGAAGGATAAGAGCTATAAGCAATGCAAGCAGATGAGCTGGAGCTGGTTTGGTTGCCATCAGCTGGACATCTGGAGTTGAGCTTGGTTTCTGGTATGACCTGTGTTTGGAGACAGGAGAAATGAGACACAGAGAAATTAAGCTTGGCTCTTCTGAGATGTTCAAGGGAGCGAGGCACCTTCTCCTGGCACAGGGTTTGTCTAAGCAAGGTTCCCATGGAGAGCTGGTGCCAGAGCTAGAGACAGCACAAAGGCATCCCAGACCCTCCTGACATGGGCATGGGGAATTTATCTCATCCTTTACTATTCAAATATATCAGAAGTGCTTCTACTGGAATGCTTTCTTTTTGAACTTCTGCTGTTCTTTTTGGAGAGAAAAAGAAATCTGTGTCAAGAAGCCTTAACAGGTATTGATAAAGAAATTTGCTAACAGAAACCTCTTTCTTGGAAAGTACTATGCCAAGGGAACCTTTACTCCAAAAACTATACATTAAAGCTAAGAAAATAAAGAGGAAATCTGCTTTTTGTGATTTGTTTCCTTTTATTTTTTTTAAGAGGAAGCGAGAATGAGCACCAGGAAAGGGTTTGGCTCTTGATGGTATCTCGTGGTAGTAGGTGGCAAAGATGTCCCAGTGCTCCCACGTGACATTTTGGTGTGGTATTGTGGCTGGGGAGAGAGCAAAACGAATGCAACAGCTTCCCAGAAATCATCTCCCAAGGCTTTATCTTTAGTTTCTTTCCCTCCATACTCTGATATGAGGAAACACTGAGATCAGCAAAGCCCTGATGCTGAAGCCTGTAAACACATCCTGGCTCCCACTCAGCAAAAGAGATAGCAAACACCTCATTTCCTACAGGGCTCGAGCAGGCTCCCAACTCTAACTATATCTTCATTGACACTGAGACACAGACATTGTCAATAGAACTGTCTCCTGTTTGTTTCTGGTTTGGTTTCTCATCATGAATCAGGACACACTCACATGTGGCAAACAGCAAAAATCATTACAAGGATAGAAGCCACATAATACGTGGAAAGAAGAAACACAGCAATGGCTGAGTGAAAAGAAACCGTTAAAGACCTGGAAGACTGCAGATCATAGAATCACCCAAGTTGGAAGGGACCCAAAAGGATCATCGAGTCCAACTCCTTCAACAGGACCAATTAGAAGGCCAACAGGCAGCCAACATGATGTAAACTGGAAAAAAATAACAACAGAGCATTTTGTGCCAATTCTCACTTTGGTTTGTGCCCCACAACACTGTTGAGGTCAACGGCTTGAAAGTCCTAAAGCGCATCCAGTGGTTTAGTCAGTATTAGGTGTCTGGAAGATTTTCTTAACAAGGGATGAGAGGAGAGGGTATTTTCAATTATTATAACTTTTCATATTTAACTGCTTTGAAGAACCCAGCCCTGAGGAACAGAAGCCTCCCTGGAAGCTGACAGCAGGCTAAGAACGTAAGAGCCAAAATCAGGAGGCACTTCAGAAAGTTTTATACTAGCCATGAGGGACACAAATACTTGCACTTTGGGAAATACACCAACCATTAATTATGAATAAAAGCAATATGCAGAGGTAAAGAAAGAAGTCCATGTTGTAGAACGAGGAAATCAGCCACTCCAACCTGCTACCCTCCTCCAGGAAAGCATTTCTTAAACTCCCCCAACTTGCATTTCATTTCGTGGAATCAAAATCCTGCCAGACTCCGGCTTTCTTTGCCCTTCCCTCCAGTTTTTTTGGACAGAATTACAAAATGATGGGGTTAATAAAGCACAGAGCAGCTGCAATCTATTTGGATTTCACTGAAGGACTTGATACTGTCTCCTGAAGTCTTACACTCCAAATTAATTCAAGTTGGCTCTGGCAGGAAAACACTGTCATGTCGATTGTAAACACGGGGTAATGACTCGCAGCGACGCTCTCGCTGTGGGCACTGCGGGCCAGAGAGCTGCCTGCTGGGATTTAACCTCATCAGCCACCCAGGGGAAAGAAGGGAATCCAAGGAGCACTGACAAAAAGTCACAAATGCAGTTAAAATAAAAGGAGGTTGGCTCCACTGGGCAGAGGGATAAAACCCACGAGGTCAAGAGAGCTAAGGGGTGTTGATAAAACAAGTCAAGTTTTCTGTGGGAAGGGAATGGGAGAAGGGTTCATGGAATTGGAATAACCCAAGCTGGAAGGGACCCACAAGGACCATTGAGCCCAACGCCTGTCCCTTCCCAGGACACCCCCATGGGGCTGAGGGCAGTGTCCAAATGCTTCTGGAATGCTGGCAGAGTGGGTGCTGGGACTGCTTCCCTGGGGAGCTGTTCCAGGGCTCCACCACCCGCTGGGGGAAGAACCTCTTCCCAATATCCAATCTCCCCCTGCCCTGGCACATCTTCCTGCCATTCCCTCCAGTCCTGTGCCAGGTCACCAGAGAGCAGAGCTCAGCCCCTCTTTCCCCTCCCTCCCTTGGGAGAAGGCACAAACAGCTCTGAGATCCCCTCTCAGGCTCCTCTTCTCCAGCTGAACAGAGCCAGGGACTTCAGCCTCTCCTCACACACTTCCCCTGCAGACCCTTCCCCAGCCTTGTGGCCTCCTCTGGACACTCTCCAGCACTTTGATGTCCTTTTTACCCTGTGGTGCCCCAACTGCCCCCAGAGCTCGAGGTGGGGACACCCCAGTGCAGAGCAGAGGGGACAATCCCCTCCCTCTCCCGGCTGGCGATGCCGGGCTGGATGCCCCCAGGACAGGGTTGCCCTTTGGGCTGCCAGGGCTCTGTTGGCTCATGGTCAACTTGCCCTTGACCAGAGCCCCCAGGTCCCTCTCCACAGGGCTGCTCTCCAGCCTCCCACACCCCAGTCTGTCCTTGTATCCAGGGCTGTCCTGTCCCAGTTGCAGTTGAGCACAACCCTGCCCACCTGTGCAGAGACAGGTGAGTGCATAACATTTAAGTGAGGGGGGAAATCCAGGGAACAGCGGTGTTCATAGAGACTTTTTCTTTCTTGCTCAAAAGCAGGGACAATAATAGCATGATTGGATTCATCAGCTCCCAGGCACAGAGCCATCTGCAGCACCAGAGGCTGCGTGCACTGGGAGCGTTCCCACCCGTGTTGCAGCAGGGATTCATGGCTTGACCAGAGTAGCTATTGCAGAATAAGCTATTCCACAATCACCACTCAAACAGCTCCCTGCTCAGACCACTGCCTTCCTCAAGAAGAGTTATTTTACAGTGGAATAATTAATGCTCTCTTCCACAGCAAAATCATCATTGCTCTGCAATACGTTCCCTCAATAGGATTTGGATGAGGAGCAGCACCACAACAGCTCTTGCAAAATAAGTTATTCTGGACAATTTTGTCTGGTATGAAGCCCCAAAATCCAAGTGCTCCTGATCCCTAGGCAGAAAATCCACGTGGTAACTGGAGAAAAAAATTCTCTGCTGATGCAATCAGGAGTCTGCTGCCCTTGTCTGCATCAAACCCTGCTGAGTGTCCATCCCACAGCTCCTGAAACTTGGGGGAATTGTGCTGGAGAGGATTTGATCATGGCCAGTTGCCTGGTTGTCAAGGAAAAATGGCTTTTTATATTAAAAAAGTAATCACTTTCAGGTTAGTTAGGGACTTTTTTTTCCTAATTGATTTCAATACAATGAAAGTGTTTCAGCTTTGGAAGGGAATTTGAACAGAAAGATAACTAAGAAGAGTCTGGGAAAGTTTAGGGGAGGGGAACACATTTAAAGAAATACAGTCAGGAAAATATGGCTTGCATTTTCCCCTGACACTGTTGGTAATGGTTTTCTTTGACAGCCCTGATTCCTCATGGTTTCTAAATTCTCCCAGCACCTCCCACCCAGTGCTCTCCAAGCCACATAGAAGGAGCTCACCTTTGGACTTCGTGGTATTTCAGTTTTACAGCAACCCATGTGAAGTCTCTTCATCGTTGTCTTCATCCTCCTCCCTGTCTTCTAGGAGAAAATCACTGCTGCTCTGGAGGAGCCAGTACCTTCCCCTACTCCTGCTTTGAAATATTCACCTAATGCAGTGATGGGCACTTCCTGAAGCAGCCAGGTGGCTGGGGAAGCCAATCATTCCAAGTCCTTTAAAAACTGGTTTAGTCATTTAGCTCTTGGTGCTCCTTCAGTGGTTTGGATTTTGTATCCAGAGTTCATAAGAGGAAACTCCCTCCCAGCTCCATCACCTTCCCCAGAGGAGGAGGTTTGGGCAGGAGTCTGCTCACATTCGTATCTCAAAGTCAAGGCTCAACACTGATAGAATTCACTGCAGAGGTGATTCTAGTTTCTCCTTCCAAATCCAGGAGCTTCCTTCCTGTTTCAGTCCTTAACAAAGTTAGGAATTTGCACAAGGCAGAGCCAGCACAGAGGCAGGGTGCAGGACACGAGGGTCCCCTGTGCTGTGCAAGGCTCTGTCTCATCACTGATAGTCACCATCACTTAACCTGCAGCACATGAACATCTCCAGGGTGGAAAGAAGCAACTTTCAAAGGAGCCTGGTTTCTAGTTTAATGCAGATTCCATAAACAGCCAGTCACTGGCGATGTAAGATTCAGCCTTCTGCATCCCTTCCTGCCTAATGTGAAGCAGATGTCTTTTATTAATGAACTAATTGCTAATTAGTAACCACTGCACTTCTCCCTCATCAGTTTTCTTCAGGAGTTCAGGCACAGAGAGGGAAGGCTGTGCAAACAAACCAGTTCCCAAGGAAATGTATTGCATATAGAGCGTTTCAAGGTCAGCAAGGCAGTGCCTCTTACCAGGCAGGGCACTTGGCAGGGTTGTGGGACACCCCATTTGCCACTTTGCACATCTGTTGACTTGCCAAGTTGTTCAGCCCTCCTGTATTTACTCAGCCTTCCTCATACCATGTCCATTCAGACAATCAACACTAAAGCAGGGGTACATCTCTCATTTCAGTGCTTGGCAGAAAGGAGCTGTGGTAACTCCTAGCATTGGGAGAATGTAACAAGACATTTTGAAATGGGTTCAGGAGGGTTACAAGGATGATCAGAGGGCTGGAGCACCTCTGCTGTGAGGACAGGCTGAGAGAGTTGGAGCTGTTCAGCCTGGAGAAGAGAAGGCTCTGGGGAGATCCCACAGCGGCCTTCCAGTACCTGAAGGGGCTACAGGAAAGCTGGGGAGGAACATTTTCCAAGGGCAAGTAGTGATAGGACGAGGGGGAATGGTTTTAAACTGGAAGGGGGGAGTTTTAGACTGGACATTAGTAAGAAATTCTTCACAATCCGGGTGGTGAGGCCCTGGCACAGGTTGCCCAGGGAAGCTGTGGCTGCCCCATCCCTGGAGGTGTTCAAGGCCAGGTTGGTTGGGGCTTTGAACCCCCTGATCCAGTGGGAGGTGTCCCTGCCCATGGCAGGGGAGTGGAACTGGATGGTTTTAAGGTCCCTTCCAATCCAAACCATTCTATGAAAACTCTATTGCAGTTTCTCCTTGCAGTGGAGCAGAGATCAGCAATGTCAAATCATGACCAAATTTCCATGCCCAGCAGAAGCTGACACAAAGGAAATGTGAATGGGGCTTTGGAAGGGAACGAGGGCAAAGCCAGACTTTGTGCTCAAATCCATGAGGACCCGTGGGTTAAGCTGATGTGGCATAAAACATCAGGACTTCTGTTAACATAATTTTATCACCAAAACCATAATCTCATGCCTCCTTGGAGCCTGGTTCTCAAACAAAAGCACAGACCACCAAGGCCTTACCCCATTGGTCCAGTGTAGGGTATCATGACAGTAATGGGACAGCGCATAGGGTATTGCGACAGCAATCCACCAGTGACTTAGAGAGCACGGTGACTACCATGTAAGTGTCCCAGGCACAAATCATATCACTCCTGAAAGCTGGATGGGACATGCCCTCTTTCATTTTTCACCCTGAATTCCCACAGGAAGCTCCAATATTTGCCCAAAAAGTTTTCTGTCTGGTGCCTCACTCTGAGCTGATGGAACTACAGTGCTGTGACTTTGGATCTAGGTGGGAAATATTTCACCCATGGTCCAGAGATGAAAAAATAATGGAAAACATCCCATTTTCCTAGTGGGTGTTGCAGTACACTGGACAACCCTCAGAGCAAGAGGCTGCAGCTCGCCTGATCCGCTTCTGGTGCAGCTTCCTCCTTCCTTTGCTCCTGGATACTTGAGGGGGAGAGGAGAGCACCCAGGAGCTGGGACACACCACCCAGGAACCCTGAACTGGGGACCTCTGAATTCCAGTCCAAAATGTTACACCCCAGTTCAATCAAGAGAGATTATTTCTTTCTGGAGTCTGCATTCAAAAATACGATGATGTTTATGCATTATTTATAGAAAAGGGAAGACATTCAAATTGAGTTGGGTCCCAGCCACCACATCTTTCTAAAGGTTTCCCAATAGAGACAGATTCCTGTTCTGGCTGCCTGACTCTCCTTTCCACTTTCCCCCTGATACTGAGGGATCTTAAAGGCTTAGAAAGCTGTAGCCATGCTAATTTTGTAATACACTGAAACTCTTCTTTTGCATCATCTTAAGGAGGACTTATTCTAACTTGGTTCTTGGAAATCATTTCTCCCTTCATAAAACAGCCTAAATTGTAATCTTTCCAATTAACTCCTTACATTAAGGCATTTAATGCTTTTATTTTAATAATCTTCGTAACAAACAACTTTAGTCTTTTATAGAGTTTTACATCCCCAAGGATTCCAGAGTGCTTTCAACCACTGTGCACCAACTACAAACAGGGATGAATTAAACACCTTGTGAACAGGCAGCTGTTCCCAGGGCAGGAGAGGCATCCATGCAAGCGGAGAACGGGGTGTCTGCACCTCGGCCAGTACAGTCACTGTGTTGCAATGCTCAAATCTGGCCAAAGCAGGAATGGCTGATGTCCTCCACTTCTGCAGCATCATGAAATTAAAATAAATCCTGGTAGGCAATTTCCAAGAAACAGACTCCTAAATGATGGATTTATTAACTATTCATTAACATTATTGATTGCACCATGATAGGTGAGGCATTGGATGAAAGTGGCAATGCAGGAAACTATAATTAAATATAAAGGAAAAGGGTTGTGGCAGCTCCATCCTGGGACTGGGTGAGGTCAGCTGGATGAATCCCTGAGTAACCTGCCTTAGATGAGGAATATCTTGCAGTCCCAAATCCTTCTACGCTGTAGTGTGGTGCAATAACTTAAGACATGAGTGGTGTTGGTTTAAATTAACACATCAACTGCTGAGTTGCAGCAGCTGTCATGGGTTGGCATTTACTGCTAGCTGAGGGCCTGGCAACCTCCAGCCAACACCAGGAACTGCAGTGCCTCAAGTTGCACCAGTGAGAGACTGCAGAAACCCCACTGCTCCAGCAATTTCACTGAAAATTAAGTTGATTGCTCTCACCTCACCCAAGCAGCTGCGGAGGAGAGCAGAGCACTGGGCCCCACACAGCAAATGCTTCTGAACTTGGCTTTCCCTGCCTTTAGTCCCCTGTTTTCTAGATTAAAGCAGTGCAAAGCTGTTAACTCTTCCTCACAGCCACCAACCGCTTGTTATTCTTGTTAAGCTGGACCCGCTCCAGTTCATCAGAACTGGTGGTGAAGAGCGATGCTCAAAGCTGGATTCAATCTGCTGTACTTCAGACCTCACCACCACCCCGGTGTAGCCACCTCCCTTATCTCACACACAGCTTTCCTATGAAGCTGGCCCAGAAAGCTCTTACGAGGCAGACAAACGGCGTCACGCTGTCCCGCTTGGATTAGAGTCTCCCATAGCTTCCAGATGTTTCTCTGTCACGCTGCAGCCTCACCAGCTGTGGCCTCCTCTTTAGGAATTCGTGCACTGGATCACACCTTCTTGCTTACGTCTTTGCTGAAATTTGTCTTGCTGACAGCAGATTTGTGGTTAACTCCTCCTCAAAAGCAATTATTTCCCCAAGGAGCTGTGCATCCTATGCAAGGAATGGCAACTAGACCTTGGTTTGAAGATTGCAAGGCTCCACCACTGCCTGGGGGTTTATTTCAACAGTTAACTTCCAGCTGACCACTTCTAAGCTCGCAGTAGATACTCAGGAGGTTTCCTTGTGGCAAGACTACAGCATGATGTAAAGACTTGGTACCTAGACAGAGGCTATAGGCAAAGTCATTGCGTAAACCAAGCCTTCTGGGGCCGGGAGCCAGAGAATGTGGAGCTCAGTATGGAAGACATCACTCTATTTTTTGTTGATAACATTATATTTTATGGTCTGCTTCACCACAGTCTGAAAATACTTTTTAACCCACTGCGCTCACCGTGATCTGCCGTCGCTCGGTTGCCTTGTGGTGATGATCCTGAAGGAATCCTCGCCTGGATTCAGGCTCTGCCTGGGCTTAGGAATGGACAGTTTGGGATTTTAATCTGGTTTTGCATAGCCTTCAGATACGCTGTAGGGAAATAAACAACCCAAGAGTTCCTATGGCCGCAGAGCACTTTTTTAGCAAACAGTAGCTCTGAACTCTCGAGGCAGCACTTCAATCACCGCTGTAGGGCAGGGAGACCTGGGGCAAACAGTGTAGATATCTATAGAGTGAACAAAAACCCTGTAACTCATTGACTTTGGACAATGGCCTAGTGAGTTCCAGCTCTGCCACATGGCAGCTTCTGAACTGCAGCTACCAGCACTGTTAAATAAGTTGAAAAAAACCTATACTGCCACATTTCACATCTAGAAAAGACATAGGACAGAAAACGTGATTCAAAGGTGAATTGAAGAACAGCTTTTTGTTTAAAGTTTCACCCCATGTAGCATAAATAATGAACTGGTCGTTTATAACTTGTAAGAGCAGTACATACAAAAAAATCACATAAACTTTTCAGCTTATGACATTTCACAGTGATAGGAATGCCATTATTCCTGTCATCGATGCAACTGAGCACACACCACTGCTGAGCAGGAACAGGGAAGAGAGGAAAGGAAACTTCCCTCCAGAAAGTCATGAAAAGAAAGTTAATTACAAGATTTAAAAAAAAAAAAAGTAGTTGGATATTGGCCAGAAAGCTTTCTGTTTAGACCCCGTTAATTCTTCCTAAGGGAAGCATTATTATATTTTGATGCAGAGACTCAAGTCTATTTTTAGAGCACATCGTAGTCGATGAGTTTAGCATTTTCACATTTGAACCAACAGCCTATTAATAGTTTTTTCATTCTTTCTATAACACCACGTGGTAGTTTGCTCACTTAATAATAATTGCTTAAATCGTCATCTATTCCATGCCTGTCATTAAACTGGTTTTACCCTGAATAACCTCTTGGATTTGGCAAGTAAGGCTCAACTATTCCACACTGTGCATTAACCATATGACCTCCTGGTTTCCATTTCAACCCTTCTTGTTGTTTTGTATTGGTAGTGGTCCTTATCCCAGAGGGTGGGGCTGTGTGCAGAGGAGCTCAGCAGTCTGGAGACAACTGCTGATGGGAACTTCATGAAGTGATACAAAGGCAAATGCAAAGTGCTGCACCTGAGAAGAAAAACCCCAAGCACTAGTACAGAGTGGTCATTGACCAGTTGGACAACATCTTTGAAGAAAAGGTGCTGGTGGAGAAGTTGACCATGAGCCAAGCATGAGTCCTTGCAGCAAGGAAAGCCAACAGCATCCTGGCCTCCATGAGCAAGGACAATGCCCGTAAGGTTGAGGGAGATGGTCCTTTCTCTCTGCTCAGCTTTGGTGGCACAACCCTTGAGCCCATTCCATGGCTCCTCAGTGCATGGACATGCTGGAGCTGATCCAGCACAGGCCACCAGGATGGATGAGAGGCTGGAGCACGTGGTATGTGACAAGAGGCTGAGCCAGCTGGGCCTGCTGAGCTCTAAGAAGAGAAAGCAGGGACCTTACTGCAGTTTATCTCATCCTAATGAGAAGGTGTGGGGCAGGTGGAGCCAGACTCTTCCTGGAGTTGCACAGCAACAGGGCAAGAGGCAGCAGACACCAGTTGCAACATCGGGCATAGGACACAGGAACAAGGGCCCCGGGATTCGTGTCTTCTCCACCCCCAGAGACCAGCAAAACATGACTGGACAAGGCTGGGAGGAACCTGATCTAAATATGGCCCTGCTCTGAGGAGGAGGTCAGGTGACCAAACCTGAGTTGCTCTGTTTCTCTGATTTATGCCTTTTCACCAAGCTACATTTTTTAAAAATATGCCTGAGTCATTTGAAGCGTTGTGTGCAAACAGCAGAATCACGTGTGTGAAACCGACTCTAAACTGACCTAGCATTTGATCTTAAAAACACCTCATACCAAAGAAATGAGAGTGGACTTTCAGTTTTTGTTAACTAAGTGTTTATAGCTCTGAGTAATGCATTTGTTAAGCCCTTGAAACAAGAGCCGGCTCTGCCTTTGTTTGCACAGGAGAGCACAGCAGCACTGCTTTTACAGCAATGAGACAATGCTGGGCTCTGCCGGATGATGCAAACCCTTGTCTTGTGAGACCTCATCTGGAGTATTGTGACCAGTTGTGGAATCCCCAACATAAGAAGGATATGGAACTGTTGAAGCAGGTCCAGAGAGGCTACAAAGATGATCAGAGAGCTGGAGCACCTCTGCTGTGAGGACAGGCTGAGAGAGTTGGGTTTGTTCAGCCTGGAGAAGAGATGCCTCCAGGGAGACCTTATAGTGGCCTTCCTGTCCCTGAAGGGGCTCCAGGAAAGCTGGGGAGGGACTTTTTACAGGGGCAAGTAGTGATAGACATTAGGAAAAAATTCTTCACTGTGAGGGTGGTGAGACACTGGCACAGGTTGCCCGGGGAAGCTGTGGCTGCCCCATCCCTGGAGGTGTTCAAGGCCAGGTTGGATGGAGCCTTGAGCAGCCTGGTTCCATGGCAGGGGAGTTGGAACTGGATGATTTTTAATGTCACTTCTAACCCAAACCATTCTGTGATTAGCAATTTAAACCATCACAAACAGACCATATCTTCAGGGTGTTTGGGTGTCACCTCTAGATTCAACACCAAATTGAATGCCCAGCAGCCAAGGTAGGCAAAAAACCTGCAAGAGATGTTTGAATACCTTGATCACAGTGTCAGTTCTGAAGAGCTGATAAGCAAATGTGTCATGTCAGCAGCCCAGAGCGAAGAGCTCTGGGTAGGGCAGGACACAGGTCTCTAATGGGAGAGTCAGGAAACTTCTGGAGGGGCTGTGCAGCTCCAGGGTCACCCACGTTAGTGCAGCCCATATGCAGCCCCACAAAGAAAACATTGCCGGGGGCTTTTCCATCAAGCCAACTGAAGTCAACTAAATAGAAACCAGCATTAGATAGATTTGCTAAAGTCAGTTTGGCTTTTTGTTACTTGATTTTTCTAAGGGTGGAGAGTTAATTTGTCTGGTTTTAAAGACTCTTTCCCCTCTTCTTTCCTCTGCAAGAAAATCCCCACAAACCACAGAGCAACGGCAATAAATGAGTGTAGGAATTCACCAAAGGATTGTGGTGGATTCTCTTTCACTGTCAAATTTCAAACCAAGATCAGAGAACTTCCTAGAAATGATGCAGTATTTTAGAGAGGGATTAATTCCGGGAAGCCCAGTGGCTGATTATACCAGGTCATTTGACCCAATAGTAAAGGTTTATTCTGGTTTGTAAGCGTTACCCTGTTGGAAAGCAGAGCAGGCTGCTGGGTGGTCAGGGCACGCCATCTAGTGAGATGCACCTAGAGAGATGCAATCCTTGGCAGAAACCCTCCCTCTGGGCTGGGGCTGCAGCTCCCGGGTTGGATCGGCTGGGTGCAGATGGGGTTTGGGGGAGGAAATGTCTTGTTTTGGAGCAGGGATGTAGTTCCTGAGGTGGAAACGCCAGAACGATGCTGGTCCCTGTGCTTGGACAGCCACATTCACTCTGCTTCTAGTCTATGTGACACTGAGCAGCTTTATCAGCTGCTGTGTTATTGCAGGATGGATCTGTGTGTATAGATATATAGAAACAAAAATATATAGACAGATACAGAGAGAGCAATAAAGTTTTTAAATACTTTCTCCTATTTCCTTAAAGCCCCAGGTTTCACCAAGGACCTCAGTAAGAGGACCAAGCTTGGCTGTGTATTTCTCTTGACTGAGGATACCTTTATATGTAAAAAAGCACTCCAGTGCCTTGCTCACTCAAGGGCAAACCACAGGAAAGAGAGCACAACCAAAATGCTAACCCCATCCATCAGCTCTCCCCCCACTTCTATTTCCATATACAAACCCGGATACCCAAAAGGATCTAATTTTCAGA
Source organism: Dromococcyx pavoninus (assembly GCA_033558185.1). Classification (NCBI taxonomy): domain Eukaryota; kingdom Metazoa; phylum Chordata; class Aves; order Cuculiformes; family Neomorphidae; genus Dromococcyx; species Dromococcyx pavoninus. Next base: position 61,846 of record JAUMJL010000757.1, on the reverse strand, counting down.
GTGGATACAAGGGATTTTCTGGGGGAAAAGGTCATAGAATCACAGAATGGTTTGGGTTGGAAGGGATCTTAAAGCCCAACCAGTTCCAATCCCCTGCCATGGGCAGTGACACCTCCCACCAGACCAGGCTGCTCAAGGCCCCATCCAACCTGGCCTTGAACACCTCCAGGGAGGGGTATTACCCAAGTGCTTCAGGTACAGCTCAAATTAAATCATACTGAGTTACTAAGGGACCACAGCATTAGTTTAATTGCAGAGTTCGGATGGGTTAACTCAGATTGCAGAAAGTAGATCTAAAAATAGGGATGCGTGTGCCTTCTCTCAACATCACTCTTGATTTTCAAGATTCATCCTAAGAGCATATTTTCCCCTGAAATGCTGTGGCTTAGGGAAGGGCATGTGCAGTTCCCTGTGATAAGAGCACACAGGATTCAAAGGGAAGGATGAAAGCATTCTGCTTTTGTGAGCATCACAGGGACCTCGGTGGAGCTGCTGTAATTACAACAGAGGAAGGTGAGAGTGGAGTTTGATGAAGGCAGCTGATGAGTTTACGTAGAAGCCATCCAGGGAGATGTTCATTGGAAAGATTAATGGTCACTATATTTCAACTCTATTTCCACCAGTGCAAAGAAAGGTGCTGAGAAACTCAGTGCAACAAGGACTCCATAAATCTTCCCTACTTAGTGTTGCATATTAAGTGAGGGACAGAGAAAAGGGAAAGGGGGGCAGGAGAGACAGCGAAGTAAAGCTTGCTGGTTCGCTTACAGCCTTGGGATATGTTACCTAATCGAATCTGGGGCCAAAAACCCCTCACATTTTCAAGTTCAGAGTAGGCTGCAGGGATCCCTGGGTTTTCTGCATAGCAGGTTGTTAATTCCCACTGTGATTTAGTGAGACTCTAAGGATGGGTTTTTTTAGTCCTTATTATTTCGTTGCTCTTCTCCCAGTTGCCCTTCAGCTCCTCGCAGAAGCTCTTTGATAGAGTCTGGAGATCTCGCTTAACCAAGGATGTGAGAACATGGTTAGAAAATATTAAGGAGGAACTTGGATGGCTCTGAGGCTGGAGCTAAGACAAAAGGAGGGGGAGGGAGAACCACAGCCGCTCCCACCACGCACGGGAGACCTGACATCTTGAACCCCTGGCTGCAGCACTCAGTGAGACATAAATCAGGCCATTCATGACGGGGCCTGCTCTGCCAATACACATAAAGGAAAATACTCGGCGGAAAGAGGCAGATCGGAATTAGATCCATCTCTTGCATAGCAGAAATCCTTTACGCCAGTTAGATGAGAGAAACTGATGTTTGAAAACCACAGAAGGTTTGGCAAGGGTGAAATTTTACATGCTAATGAGCCCCCAAAGAATTTTGACCTGTGAAGGGTATTTAACTACTGAGAAAGATTTATATCCAATAATACACAAAAATGGAAGTGAGCACAGAGTATGGGGAATTTGAAACACGCTACAAACACCCTTCTGCTTTCATCAGGGTTGAGGAATCATTCAAAGAAATACCAAAAACACTTTTAAATATATAAGCAGTGAGGAAAGTAAGATTCCTTAGCCAGGAGAAGTGCATGGTATGTCCTGTCGCTGTCTGCATTCAGTATTTAAAAGCCTTCTCACTACTAGGTCCTTGCAGAGAGACTGCTCTGGAGAACTTGTCATCTGCTGCATCACCGTCGGGGAGGTTTTATGTTACAGTGGCACAAGAGTCAAGCAATGCATTATTGAAAGAACAGGCATTAATGGAGCACAGATTTCCAAAGCCTCAGGTCGATGAAATAACCACAAGGCCATCCATCTGTCCCCTCACCGCTACGCATACGTATTCACCCTTTAAATGACATTTCATCAACATAGCTTGCAACAAAACCCCTTCTAAACCCCTTTAAGACTGTTATTTCACTAAGTCAGAGGTTTTTTCCAACCAGCTTTCTGCACACCTGTTAACACCAAAAGCAAAAGAAGCTTCCACCCAGTGCAGCTGTATCAATAGATGTTATCTACAATTTCTAGTGCAGTTACTATTGTGACTATTTGTGGATGATGCATAAAATCACATCTATATTAACAAGTTATTGTTATAAATCTGTCAAAAATGGGTTAGAAAATAGTACAATTCCTTTGATATAACCAATATATCTCATCAAAGACAACGCTGGCTCCAGAAGTCCATCTCCTCCTGGGCATTCAGGACATGGGTAACTATGATGAAGTGCACTTGCCAACGTCCACATTTAATTCACAAACTCAAAGCCACAGTGTCTCCACTGATCTGCTTTACACACTGCTACACAACAGTCTCACTCACCCTAAATAAGTCATTAAAGGAAAGTTTTAAAGCAAAAGCTTAAGAGAAACGTTCAGTCACTTCTTAAGCCATTTTTTGGATATTTGGTTTTAGGCAAAAAAGGCAAATCATAGAATCTATGATTCTATGATTTGCCTTTTTTGCCTAAAACCAAATATCAAAAAAAAAAGGCAAATGGTGCAACCCAACCCAGCTTATCTGTTATTTTAATAACATCTCAAGGCAGGAGGTTCTTTCCAGCCATCTGTTGAAACACTTCGACACCTGCAAGTAGATGCTATATTTGCACATTCCCAAATCCTGTTTGAAAGCAGCCAGGAGAATAGTTTTGCCAACACAGACCCATCCAACAGGACCTTCACCTCCTCTGGGTGTGGATCTTTGCTATTTCTGCAAGTGCCCACCACAGCTGGGCCAAGACAAGTGCTGAAGCTTCTGAACTACACGTGATATGTGAGATAGCTGAGTCACTTCCAAAGGAGCAGACCTGCACGGGGCACCTTGCTGGCTCAGGGTCTCTCTGCCTTCCCACTCAGGCTGCCAGCTTTTAATTGACAAAGAATATAGATGGATAATCTTAAAGTCTGTGCTACACTGAGATTAACTTTGTGAGGAATATTAGGATTACAGAGGAATACATATAATTTTGTAGAAGCACAGCATGGTACAAAATAATCAATCTCTGGAACCATTTCAGATGTGTTTTCTCCCCTAACACAGACCAAACTCAGATCCTTCCTAAGGAGGCTTATTTCTCCTTGGAATATATCTCAACCTTTCCATTAGTTCCTTACAGTAAGGGTACCCTGCTCTCCATTTTCATATCTCAATGTAATAGAAAGATTTAGCACAGTTCACCACACCAGGCACATGGACCAAGAGAATTTCTGCAGGAATTAACACCCAAATTCCACACAAGCCACCATGGCCCTAGTTTAAAGATTTGTGCTTCACTTGTCCTCTTCCACCCCAAACATTTCAGCTATAATACTCCCCTCACCAGTGTTCACCTCTGACTGGCATCTCATCTGAACAATGAGAAATTAACATTAAATAATCCAAGGCAGCAGATTAGAGAGATTACAGTTCAAAATGACACATTTATTATAACTAAACAAAGGACACAAGCTCCAATTAACTTAAAAATTTTATACTGCATTATGGCAAACACAGGACCAGTATGCCCAGAGCACAGACAAATGATTTTCAACTTAAATTTATAACACGGTCTGAAATTCTTCAACTGAAAAGCAAAACTTGGAATACATACAAAGAACAGAATGTGGGATTATTCTTTCAATTAAATATACCCAATAATTTGATATAAACAATTTAGAAGTATTTAAATACATGCTGAAGTAGCTAAAGTTTAAACAGTAAGCAAGGTATGTAGATATAAAGTTACAAGAAGTATTTTGGAGTTGTATAAAAGTTATAACTTCTTCCCCTAGACAAAGCCTACCTAAGCATAAGGAACTATCCTGTCAAGAGAGTGTTCTCTACCTGCATGCAGTCCTGCTGACAAACTACCTATTAAATTAGATTTCTGGTACTTTACTTGCAGGCAGACTTACTCTCACAGCATGCAGTTAGTGATGAAAATCACAGGAAAAACCATCTTGTGAACTAACGTGAAATGGAAAAAAGTTTTTAAATAAAACAGGTCCTGTAACTGCTTGTTTTGAAGGGGAAAAAGAAATGACATCCTACTTTACTTCTCTTCCCTTTTGCTAAATGGATTTTGAAAGCTTTTTATGTATTTTACATTTTTCTCCCTGAATAGTATAGAATCAAAGTCTGATTTTATTTGAATCTGAAACAACCCCAACAGTGGTCTTACCGGTTACCTAACCCCGAGCTCAGAGGCTTTGCCTGTGTTAAGTCACAAGGTCATCAAAATCTTGCACATCCTTGAATTATTTAAACAAATATTTACACCTCCTCATTAAATATTAATTCAGGAATAAGTTCTGACCAGTTACTGTACACTCAAAAGTCATCCTTTTTCTGGGAGTACTGCAGCTTCTGCTTTTTTTGGTCAACACAAAAGACAAAGCAGCACCTTCTCTGCAGCAAGACCTCAAGCCCCCGATTTCCTGGAGCCAGAGCTGCTCAGGAAGGCTCCAAACTGGGTAAAAGTGTAAAGCACCAAGGGTTTCCTAAGCTTTTTAAGCTTGCAGAACATGTGCTGTTCTAGTCCAGCTGTCATGGGTTTGCCTGCTTTAAACATCAGAAGGAAGTATTTCCCATGAAAATGCTTCACTATGGTTGATGCATTTGTCCTTTAAAGGCTTTGGGTAATGGGGAAAACTGACAGTTGTAACTGACATTTAAATATATTTTATGTAACCTGTTAAAATTTCACAATATGTGGAATTTCAAACAAGTCCAAAAGCTAAAAATGTTCAATAGATGTGTCACAATTATCTTAATTGGGACATTCTCCCTTAAAAAAAAAAAATCAGCTGTTTTTGGCTCCCTTCTTGTTTAATCCACAGAATATTTAAGTATCCAGTAAACACAGAAAATGAAGAGCAAAGTGCCTTAAAGTCCCAAATACTACAATCAGATAATTTAATATAATTTAATGTAAGGATAGTTAAAGCTCTGTAAAATTTTAATCAACAAATCTTTGAAAACAGTTTTTTCTGCTACTTCCCTGTTCTAAACTTGCATGTGTTCAAGTGCACACAGTGCTTGGGTTTTTGATACTGCATGAAAAGTAGCAGACAATTTTAGAGAACCTTTCTCATGTTTCAGGAATGTCAAGTAAAAGTGTTATACATAGTTTTCAAACTGAAGATAGGCAACTGTAAAATTTAGTCTACTTCAAAGCCCTTTAATTCTATTTGTAAATTACACAGTGTCGAATTAGTTTTAAAACTGTATGTTTGTGAAATTAGTTTTACCCCTGCGGTTCCACCTAAGTTTTGGCCTAAAAAAAGCACCACCTCCAAAATCTACAAACTGCCTTTCATGCTCAAATCTCCAAGTTAATCTCCATTTACATGGAAGAGAACAGCCCCCTTGTTTAGGGACACATTAACGGCGATGATCGTGCTGATGTGAAATTTCAGCTTTGCCACAGTAATTTTACACCTCAGATACGATCACAGTAATTCTCAGGAGGATCTTTCTTACTGTAAGAAGCTTTCGTAGCAAACTGTACAGAATAGGAACTCAATACTTGAACTAAACACTGACCCTTGTTCTCGAGTTAATTGTACTGTACATCTTCCTTTGGAAACAACTAAATACAATGGTCCATCGTGCAAACCATGAGACTGTCAAAACTGCTTTTGTTCCACTATTTTACAAATAATTTAGCCAATCTAGATAAATACTGAACATGGAATTATGCTGAAACATGCCTGGGAGCCAATATTTTCTACAAAAACACACAATTATGCCTAAAAGCATTGAAGTACTAACTGCCCACCTCAATATCACTGTGTACAGTGCCACTGTAAGATGTGCTCTCTATAGTGTACACAAAATCAAGAAATTCATATATTTTATAATACTGGGTGCAAATTCAAAATAAAATTAACAAAATCAAACCACAACCCTGCTGGTTCAAGTCACACTGTGTGTATTTCCTAACAGATTTTAATAATGAGTGGAAAATTTAGGCTAGCAGGAATTACAGAACATCCCAGTGTCGGTATTTCAGTTTTCAAACTTAAAAATTTACAATTAAGGACAGACATTAATAAAGGAAGCTTGACCTACTGCCAGTATTTAACCACACAGTTAAAAGACAGTAATTATAATCAATTAATTAGAAAGCCAAAGATGTCATCAAAGCACTGGCAAACAGCAGACGTGACTTGCTGACCGCACAGTAAGCAAGGCTACGAGATAAGAGTATGTCCTTTGACTAGACCTGGTTAGTGATTTTATACCTGAGATGAAAACTGAGAGGTAAGAGAACTAGTCATGGTATAATTAATTATCAGATGAAAATGACAAATATGCAAAGAGAACTGCATTTTTTAAAAAACATATGCAAAAAAATGACAATTGACATTTTCCCCTCATGATTATTTTCATGTTGCTATTTAGACAAACACTTTAACTCACTCTCCTGTGTGACAGATTGTGTTCTGAAACTACTTTAAAGGCTCCTGTGACTTCAATGCTTTAGTAATTCATGGAATTTTGAGTAGAAGTGACATCCTCTATTGCCTAGTCTTAAGAAATTTAAGGCACCCATAAGAAGCAAACTTCATGGGAAGTTTCCATTCTAGGAAAACATAAATCTGATTTTCCCTTCAACAGAAAAAAAATCAGGAATTGATAAAAGTGATTAGAATGCCACATTCTCTGTCAGTGAGGCAACAGCTTAGTGATATTTAACTTAAATAAAACTACACTTAAAGAACTGCTATTGAAGCCACAGAACCTTCATTAATAGGTTATAAAAAGTGTAATCTTTTGACAGAAGGGAAAGTTTGTACTAATTTCTGAAAAAGCTAAAAGGTAGAAGCAGAGCAAGTTTGCCCCCCGTGTAATGATGAAAGGCAATAAATGAGAAACATTTTTCCATGACAGCTACACAGAATTTATACAGCAAACTTGCAAGTTTAATGGATCACTGTACCACAATGAGTGCAAACACTTGATTTCGTGGGCAGGAGAACTGCTAAAGAAGCATCTTTTGTTTTCATCTGTATGGAACGACAGTAAATCACTTCTTTGATGAACAGAAGTTTCATTCCATACGCCAGAAAACGTATCTAGGATTTTTTACTAGAATCAGCTCAGAACACTTCCCATAATCACAAAAGCTCAAGTAATACACAGCCATTAGACACAGAGACATATACAAGGTTTTGGTTACAGTTGGGATTAGCTCCAGATTCTGAAGTTTAATTCTTTGCTTCTGCAGCTTCTTTATCATGTTTTTCCTTTGCTTTCTCTTTTTCTTCCAGTTTTTCTTCTTTTTGAAGCAGTGCCATAATCTCAGCAACCTGACTGGTGCCAATATCGATATCTTCTTTGTCAATCAATTCTACTACCTACATGAATGTAAAATGAAATTGAGAGAGCATTTAGTTTTTACATCACTGGAGGCATTTTCATATCATAAGTTTTGTTAAGATAAAAAGTAACCAGTTTTCTCATGTTCAAGAAAACCAGCGATTTTCCTCCATGAAAACAAATTCAAACCACAACCCGTGCCTCAAACTTATCAGGAGTATTAAAAAAATCAAATTTAAAATAAATAGAACTTTTGAATTCAGCAAACAGAGTCACATTTTAAAGCAATACTAAAACAAAACCATAAAGAAAGCTCAGACAGTATGTGCTGAAACGGTATTTAAGACAAAACTGATTTTATATACTTAACTTTATCTGTATAGAGGAAATATGTGTTTTAAAAGGCTGCCACTATATTTTCTAGCTGATCACAGTGTCCTAAATTTAAGTGTTTTTTCTGTATTGAGTAGGAAAATTACTTGTATATTTCAGGACATCTCTAAATTTACCAGGTAAAAATGAAACAAGAAAATCAATGAGAAATGCAGGGAAAACCCAAGAATGTTCTGCAAAATGAGAAAACGGGACAAATCAGGCAAAGAACACGGGGTCTCATGTCCTTCAAGCACAGGAAATAGAGGTCTCAGTGAAATACCTAAGGCATGCAAACAGGCAGGAGAAGCTGTTACCTTGTCTTGTTGACATAAAGTGTATCTACATGCAGTAGGTCAAGGCTTTGGCTAATACTGGAATTCCTAAAGTAGTTGTTCTAAAGCTCCTTCCCATCCTCCCTCTCGTTCATAAGTAGCACAACAAAACCATTGTATTTTACAGAACCTGACATATGCATACAGGAAAATTTACAGCTTTAAAGGTAACGTGGGGAACAAGACACAGGATAAAGGCTTTCCCCCCCATCCAAAATAGTCATATAAACTCTGAAGTTGCTAATATGAATTGTAAGATCTATTTAAAATAGAGTACCAAAAATCTTCGTGAATTTAAGTCAAAAACAGTTAAATGTTTGAAGGATGGATAGAATTATTTAGTCCCCAGACTTACCTTAACAACATTATCTATATCAATTTTGCCATCCTTGTTTTCATCTAGTGCCTCTGCAATCCTTGTCAGCTTCTCTTCTGGAATCTTCTGAATTTGTTTCATCGCATTAATTAGCTCAGCAATGCTGATGAGATTCTCCCTGAAGAGGAAGCACAATCTGTACATGGCAAGCAGTTACTCCAAAGGAGTAAAGGTGACAAAAGGCAGTACTGAAAGTCACTAGACTGCAGGTCCTTTGTAAAAACATTGATTATTTATTTACAATCCTAAACACAACGCAAAAAAGCAAGAATGAGTTACTAATGAGCAAGCAGATTTCCAATGAATCTTTTGTCTTGCCATCAAATCTCATGCTTGTCAGTTTCCACGTGCTTTATTGCACAGATACAGGTATCCAGTAGCACTTGAAATAAAGTTCAGCACAGCTTCTGTATCTAACGCCCTTTGCCCCTGCCATTTACCTAAGATGCAGTGCCAGGCACCTGCCATCCTTTAGATTTAGACAGGCTGGCCTACACAAAATTAATGAAAGTCACAGGAAAACAAAAGCTGAGAATTAATCACTTCAGAGTTTAGCTGTTCTGTTAAAACAGGCTTCATTTACTCATATCAAGGAATGGACTCTGTTGAACAAAGGACTCAACTTGACATCCTGACTAGCATATTTCAGCTGCTTCCTGTCTGCTTACTGATCTTCTGCAATTTAAAGCTTCTGCTTGCCTTTGTAATTCTGTTTGAAGAACCATCTTCCAGGACAGGCCAAGCCGAAATGCAGGAGACTGTAAACCCAGTACTAAGCAGAAAAGTTTCAGCAGTACAGTCCCAGCTCCGTATCTGTCCCTAACCCCCGGGCACAAGCTGAATTTTATTCAAGAAGCAATTTCTCAAGCTGCCACCAAGTGTCCTGGACTTGTGCCATTTCTGTGACTCGATAGCTTGGTAATGACTGCAGCAACTTGATGGTTAAAAACAAGTCTTTGTCAACTAAGCAATATTTTAGACTAATAATTTTCAGTTATCCACAATCACCTACAAAATTATCCACAAACCTATCCATTACAAAGTATAATTACACTCAGAACAAGTTTCTATATTGTATTTTTAATTCACAAACTCAGATGGTTTTGATCAACAACTTCTCTAGAGCACCATTCATATGGTTAATCTTATTACACAAAATTTGAAACAAATGACCGTTTGCCCTGGGGACTGGAAGCAACAAAGTCTGGAAACAACAAAAGCTGAATCCTTATTTCTGTTTCTGTTATGCTCTATTGGAGCTGGGAAGCTCTTAATGAATCACACAGAATGGTGCAAGCACAAACTAGCTTAATACAGCAATAAATCACAAGCTTGGAATTAGAGTCACAGTTTTTAGGTATTGCAGTGCCTGTAATATCCAACAAATGATTCAACACATGATTGCCTGAAAGACTCTGCAGTAACATTACGACTTGCAGAAGTGTTGATAAATGAATTTTGCACTGAAACTATCAAGCAAGATCTTTCTTTGAAAATCTGCAAGCGTGTTAAAGTTGAAATGAAGCACATTTCTAGAAAGGCACTGTGTAAAATCATGTCCTTAGCTCTGTCAGACCCGTTCCCCTATTTCTCTCCAGGGACAGAACAGATTTTATTGCAATTTTTTTTCCTCACTGACATCTTCACTACTAAAGGACAAACATGAATATGCTTACCATACCTTTCAACCACTGACAGAGGGCAATCCTACGGTGTGAGGAGCATAACTAAAGGTATGGTTTCACCTCCATCACCATTAGTGCCAGAGGCGTGAACAAGATGGTAAGATACTAATGGACTCCTCATGACTAGTATCTGGGGAATGATACCTGCTTTTTTTCCTTCCTCATTTCAACCATATTTAACATACTTAGAAGAGAAAACCTACAATTTGTTAATTTTATTTTTTAAATAAATTACCTTAACATTCTAAACAAGAACTTATTTGCTAACTCTTTTCTAATCACACATCAGACCAAAGCGAGACTGAAGAACAGCCAGAGAGAAGTCACTTACCCAGCACGAGGACTATCACCACCCTCCAGCTTTACATCCATCGTCTTCTGATTTGTCTCTAATTCATTAATAATTTTGTCTATCTGACCAATCATTCGGTTCACCCTCTTGGTCAACCGCTTGCTTGCTTTTGACTCTTCCACCACCTCTTCCTGGCCACTTTTCGAGAGCTCCTTTATCTCTTGCAAGTCCTAAAAGAAATAGCCAAGAGAGAAAAGCTTTAGTCGGCGTGACTTCTCAACAACAGACAGTACTGGCTTTGACAAGCATTTCAAGCCAGGAGCCATCTGTAAATGAAATACAAATGTATAGACCTACAAAGCCAAACTGGAATTAGAATGATAAATGCTAACACTGCTGCTGTTTTCGTGCACCCCTTAAATGTTATTTCCAAAAGCCTGGATAGGATTCATTTGACTTAACTTGAAGTATCTGTAATACTGACATCTATGCTTGATAAGAAAGCTGATAAGCGCATGTTAGTCTAGTCACCTGGGAATAAGAACAGGAACAGGATTCTCATCCGGTGGCAGCTGCTCCAGTGACTTTTACTAGGCCTTAAACACATTCTACAACTGAGGCTCTGTGTAAAAGTTCATTTACTCAGCTACCAAATACAGGCTAACAGACACCCAAGTAAGATAACCTTTAACTTTGTCCATCGTTTATGCTAAAACTAAACACAAAAAGAAATTTTTTAAAAATCCCATCTTCCATGCTCCATTCTTCACCTCATTATACTCCTGGACATCGCCCTTCAACTCCTCAAGCTCCTCCTTTTCCTTTGTTAGTGATTTTTTCTGTTCTTGCAGCTTGGTGCAAGCATCACTCAGCATGTCAATCTCCTCCTTGGTGATTTCCTCACCCTGTAACAGAAGATATATACAAATCAGTGAAAGACATTTGTGATTCTCCTAAAAGATTTCGGATCTTTTACTAGAACAGACTCAAGATTCTTTTTCCATATTTGGAGTCAACATTATTCAGACTGGCATTTTGAGGCTAACGCCAAGATTGTAAATGCTAAGGCAATTAGTTTGCTATGGCAAGTATCTTTTAAGTGCACCAACAGTAATTTCAGCTAATGGGATTCATTATGTGAGGTTTGGCTGTTTGAAACTGTGTACCTAACTGACTCATTTAAAGATGTCTTCGTTCTTCCTTTGCTGGGTGAAAAATCCAAATATCTGAAAACTAATTCACTAAACGTAGGAAAGATACATTCCACAAAAAAAGATTGCAGGGCAAAGTTCAGGAAGCTGCCCTGGAACAAAGTTATCTTCAAAAACCTTTCTGAGAACGAGAATGAACACCTATAGTTTGTGAGGGATATCTACCTCCTGAAAAGCTGAGAATAAAAATCCAACCCCCAGCTGAATACTTGAAAAATAAGATGATGATTCACTAAAAGCACTAAAACCCCATAATACCAGCTACAGTTCACATATTAATCTTACCCAGACACCAGCTTTTGTTTTGAATAGCTAAACTCTGAACAGCCACATTAAGTACAGGAAGACGTGTGCAAGCAAGGATGCCAAAACGAGAGCAGAATGGCAACATGCTTCCAAGGAACAACTACAGAACAGTTCACAAACCATGCATTCAGCGCCTTCACCAGCTCAGAGTTTCAGTGTATTGTTCATATCTAGGCATCAACAGCACTTCTGATTTTAATACATTATCTATGCCCTACCTCAGGCAAAAAAAAAAAGGCAAATAACTCAGTTTGAAAACAAATTCCTCTGCCTCAAACAAAATCAGTCCTCTTCAAAAAGTCTAACATTTTTCCCTTTAGATGCAAGAATGTATTCCATGGTGTTTAAAATCTTTGCATGCATTTTTAGGGACAGTCCACTCTGTAATCTGGGTTAGGAAATGCCACACTAACTTTTACTTCTTGTTTCTTCTTATCAGTCAAGGCTCCTGAGAAAGTCCCTCTCGTGGCCCAGTGTCACATGTTCTCACAGGCAGAAAGGCAAATGCTAGGCCAAATGTGGCAGTGCAAGGCAGTTGCAACATCAAACACCCTTACTGTTTCCAAGCAAGCTGATCCCAGCCTTGTCTGCCTGCCTCCCATGGCATTCCTCATGGCTGCACTTCTGTGCACCCACCTACAGAGTCAGCCAAGTCTGCTAACTCACCACATAAAAATGAGTTATTTCAGTATAGAATAGTTCCATTTGGTTACTACCATTAAAACCTTCTTGGCAGTATTCTAAAGCAAACAAACAATGTTATAATAATAGCAGGTAGATAATGATGCTGTCCAGGAAAACTGAGAATATTTTTCTACTTAAACATCAATTTTAAATTAAAGCCTATTTGCAAAGTTACATAGGGACTTAGAAAAATCCTGACACCAAACCCTATGGACAAGAATGAAGTGCTCAGCTACAAATAAAATTCAAGGTACAACTGAAACATGAAAAAAAGGGCATACAAGAGGTTGAAGCAGGGACGGGTGACCCAGGACGAACAGAGACAACATTTGATCCTGCGTTGGTGGTTAAGAATTTTCCATCTATTAATTAGTTGGTTTTAACAGACCAAATGGGGTGAGAGAGCTAAAAGTGAAACTCGGGCAAGTTATCACAGCTCTTACATGGATGTTTCGAATCTTTACATTCAAAAGTATGAAAATGTACAGTTATGCAGATTACCTTAATGCCTTCCAATACTGGTGCTGTATCTATCAGTGCCTCCGAGTGCATCGCCGTATCTGCTCTTGCCAGTTCTTGTTCAGTATCCATAGCCACCTGACTTTTTTTAACTTGCAAAGCAGCTGCTTCAAGATCTACCACCGATTCCACCTCTTTCTAATTTGAAAAACCCACAAAGTTTTAATTAAAACAAAGATAACATTAGCTGCATTAGCATCAGTAAAGACTGACTTCTCAAAATCGAAATAGTTGCCAAAGTGGATGCAGGTATTTTCATGAGAAGACATTTAGAATCTGCAACAGAGTGGTTTCACATTAAAATATCCACTTGCAGTTAATGAGCTATGCCTGTGAGCACCTGAAGCTTACTTCATCAGTAAAGCAAGCCAGCAGCTTCTATAGTCCAGTATTACACAATGACATTATTAGGTTAATGGTAAATAAAGAGCCAACAGATAAGAACGTTTAAAGTAGGGGTGGGAGAAATCAAAAAACAAACCAACCCACCACCATCTCTAGAGGAATAAAAGGCTTCTCTTATTACTCTAAGAGGAAAGAAATTAAAGATATGCTTTCTCTGTTGCAGTCTGTTTCAATATTCTCCACACCTTCCATACATGGATTTCAAGTTCAGTTTCTTGCCGTCAACACTCAGAGCGGAGGCAATAACTCACAATACATCAGTGGTGTAAAAACTAGCATTTATTTCTCAATAGTCAAGTGCAGAACCTACCACGGCTGGAACCTGAAGCGTTTCTTTGGCTTTCTCTGCAGCTTCAGATATTCTTTCCATCTCCTTTTCTTCATTTTCTTTCCTGATGGCTTCCTCTTCCTGAAGTGTTGCTTCCAGCCGCGCTTTGTTATCTACTTTTTCACCTTCAACTTCGGCCACTATGACCTGAGCCTCCTTGGCCTAGAAAGAACATAAGAAGCCCATTAAAGTCTATATATATGTATATATGTATGTCTACATAATGTAAGAAATATGCATCTCCTTATTGAGATCAGACATGCTAATGACTAGTTAAAACCCTCCAAAGTTACTCTCTTTTTGCATTTCTCAGAAAAGGATGATTTTCTTTGAAAACAAGAACTTTCCACCGTGAAATCATACATGTTCCTTATTCTCCTACTCTCAAGACTATCAATAATCTATTCAGATAATTTCTCTCTCTACAAGTCAGCATCAACATTTTCATATCTTAATGTCTTCAAATTGACTGCAGTGTAGATTGTTTTTTATCTAAGTAAAAAGTATATTCTAAATTTTCTTATGGTATGACTGTCTACCCTCACGCAATCAAATATTGCCTCTCATTTGCTGTATTGTCAGACTCTCCATATATAAGGTACCTTCACCTGTATTTGAAGGTCACTCAAACCTGTCCATGGTTTAGTTCTGTGCTCTTCCTTGAAAAGCTAAGAAGAGCACACTTCTCTGAACAGATTTTCAATGATGATACTGAAGCTGGTTACAACAATACTTACAACACTCTCTGGTAGCGTCTGAAGTGTTGTTTTGAGCTGATCAGCTGGAGAAAGAGTCTCTGGAAGATACATGGCCCTGGATAAAATAAGCAATGAAGTAGGGATTTCCTGGTTCAGGTGCAGATCCAGCCACTGTAAATGCAACACATAAAACTAATCTTCAACTTCTGGATTTCTTTTTTACTGATCAAGTCACGCACTCACAAAAAGTGTAAATAGTGATTTTTTTTACCACTACTTGTCAGCCAATATCCTAGCACTGGCACTACATGGTATAAAGCAGGAAAGAATTACAGCAATTACATTCAAGTATATGAAGAAGTATTTTGTTTGAGGAAGTACTGAATAAATATCTGAAAAAGTATTTCACATGCAACTTCCTCTAAACCAGGCAATACGAAAAGGCAAGGAACTGATGTACTTGGAGAAATTTTCTTTACAGAATAATAAAAATAATTAAGAAGACAAAGTGCTGAAGTTACGAATGTATTTTGGATAAATTTAAGTCCAAGTACCTATTCACATCAACAAAACATGGCGCAGTCAAAAACCGAAGCCCGCTGCTACTACACAGTACAGATGACAAAGGCTTAGTAAAGAGAAAGACTGTTTGAGTCAAGCCTTTAATGAGAACAGAAGTAAACTGACTTATCAGAACCAAAACAAAAAGCAAAGCTGACAACTGAAGTTAGTCTGTGCATTCAGTCTTGCAAAACCATACCTGTTTAAGCTGTTCCTTCAGACGCTCCTCTGTCACACCAAGAGCTCTCATACCTCGGGCACGACAAGCTGCCTGCAGTTCTTTAACAGTCAGGCTATCAACCCCTTCTTCAGCAATCAGCTGCACAAAGCATAAAATAAACTTTAACACCTAACTGCTCAAAACTGAAGAACCACTATCAACGCACACCCAGAAATCTGCTTTTTTACAGCAGCCACTAGAGGCTGCTGTGATAACACAAAATAGCATCTGCTCTTTAAACAGTGAGTGCTATACTCTGTTGTCTGAGCAGCTCTATGATGGTAATGTCAATCTCACTATTTCTACCAGCTCCCTTACAGATTATAGTTTCATATAAATGCTTTTCCTTGTAACATAATTACTTTCATTTCAATTAAAGACATTTCTGATTTTGAGCTCTTCAAGTGTTTTTTTTCTCTGTTAGGTCAAAATAAGAGAATTTAGGTAAAAAAATGAAAATGTCTAAAAAAAACCATATACATAACCCCATGCAATTCTACAGGACTGGGGAAGTGTGGCTGGAAAGCTGCCTGGTGGAAAAGAACCTGGGGGTGTTGGTCAACAGCCAGCTGAACACTGAGCCAGCAGCGTGCTCACGTAGCCAAGAAGGCCAACACCATCCTGGCTTGGATCAGAAATGGTGTGGCCAGCAGGAACAGGGAAGGGATTTGTGCCCCTGTACTCAGCACTGGTGAGGCTGCACCTTGGATCCTGTGTTCAGTTTTGGGTCCCTCAGTACAAGGAAGACACTGAGGTGCTGGAGCACATCCAGAGAAGGACAACAGAGCTGGTGAGGGGGCTGGAGAACAAGTCCTGCGGGGAGCAGCTCAGGGAACTGGGGTTGTTTAGCCTAGAGAAGAGGAGGCTGAGGGGAGACCTTACCGCTCTCTATAACTGCCTGAAAGGAGGCTATATTGAGGTGGGTGTTGGTCTCTTCTCCCATGTAACAAGTGATAAGATGAGAGGAAATGGCCTCAAGGGAGGTTCAGACTAGATATCACGAAATGTGACTTTACCAGAAAGTTGTCAAGGACTAGAACAGCTGCCCCGGGAAGCAGCTGAGTCACCATTCCTAGAGTTATTTAAAAGACATCCACATGTGACACTTAAGGACATGGTTTAGTGGTGGATTTGCTAGTGTTAGGTTCACGGTTGTACTCCAAGATCTTAAGGGTCTTTTCCAACCTAAATGATTCTACGGTTTTATATACACACACTTCTTACCCCTTCGTGTCAAAATTATTAAACAATGCCTATTTAGAATGACTCACTTTGTCATCAGCTTTTATACTTCTCAACCTCATTGTCAGCTGGAAGCGGAGAAAGTTATTTGTCCCAATTGACTGAAGTTCCAACAGTTTACAAAGTGCCACCAACTGAGGCCTGGTCAGATTGTCCAGAGTCAACTCATCTTCAAACAGTTTAGAGAACCTTAAGATCTCCTCATTACTGGGTCTTTCGCCAGTTTCCCTGATCTGTAAGAAAAAACACCCACACACAGCTTTTCAAAGCAAATGTTATGGCTGCACATTATTTTGAACAATAAAAATATTCTCCTCATTTGCCAAGTATTTTGCGTCAATTTTGATAACAGGACAAGGAGGACAGGAAAGAAGTTTAAAAAACAAACAAACAACTTTATAAGTATACATAAGTATATATATAAGTATATTATGCAGTGTTGTTGGAAGCTATCGACACCACCAACTCTTTTGCCTTCTTCACTTATTTACTAAAAATAATACCTTCGAACAACACTGCATAATATACTTAAGATAAAAGTAGCAAAACCAAAAATTAGATGCATCCCCACACTAATGATCAGGTCTGTTTGAGCTGGCACTACCACAAGATACCTCAAAAAAAGAAAGTTATATCTAAGCAAATAAATAGTTGCTACAAAACTCACAGCGGCAAGTATTCTTTCTGGTATCATACTTACTAAACATAAAGCACATTACAAACATCACCATATGAGGATAAAGTGAGAACTATATCCACTGCCAAAAGTTTTGCATCATTGGTGTCCCTAAGAAACATGGATTTGGACACTTAACTACCTACATTCTCTCCATAACCACATTAGTTACAATACTGTTTTGCTTCCAGTTCCTAGCTATTCTGCAGCACCTCATCATAAATGCACTTGTACTTGAAGTTATTCCAAAGTATAAACTGCTATCTGGGAAAGGACTCCGCATCCTTCTTGATGGAAGATCACAGTAAAACATTATCATCTGCATAAATGTTGATTTTTCTATTTTAGGTATACCACTGAGTGCTTAATGATACTACTGAACCCAAAATCTAGGGAACTTAACAATGAACCACTCCAGGTCACTTAACACCTTCAGTCTAAACAGTAAGTATGCAGATATCCAAGAAAACTTTTCCCAATCCCTCTTTTTTTAAGCCCTTTAAAGAATATACATGTTAAGTGACAGCAAGTACAGTCTGAAAACCTAACATTACTTATACAGCCTGATTTATTACGCCTACCTGTTTTACTTGCTAACTCAAATCTTTTAATGAACAGCTACTGAATACAGAAAAAGAGAAAAATCTAGAAAACAAGGTGGTCTTGAGGATAATTAACCTCCAGGATAATCGTGTGGCAAAGAAACCAGCGCAAGAGAAAAAAAAGGTCAAAGGCCTTGCTGTTCCACTTCACCAGCACCTTTACTACAGGAGCCAAAAACAGAACTTCAAAAATACAGAAAATCTTTTCTTCGCTGTTTAAAGTTGAATTTTGGCACAGCCAAGCATATGTTTCTTAAGAGTACAAACTGAAACTCTCTAGTAGATCTCTAGAAACAAAGCAACACAGATAAATTCTGGAATTCTGCAGCAAACACATTAAGCCCATAAAATCAATGTTTCTTGCAGCATCAAATACTTTACAACAGAAGCAGCTATAAAAAGAACAGCAAAAAGGTGGAAAGCATTTAAGCTTCTCCTTGCTCTGACATCTCTTACCTAGTATAGTGAAATGAGATCAACAGTTTGAGTCTATGGCACAAATGAGAAATTTATAGCTGTGAAAAGTACACCCACACATAAGACATGCAATGCTTGAAACTTCTTTTTAGTCATCAGAGGAACCTGGGACTTCCTCCAGCAAGTGTGGAGTGATATGTCACTTGTTTCCACAGAAATTAACCGCCAAATGAAATTCTCAGTAGCAGTTCTTTCAGAGAAAAGGAAACTTTCCAAGCATGAAGCACAGCCATGGCACGCTCCCAGAGTCTGCAGCATCAGTGCTTCAGCCACTAACTGCTAAAACTAGTCGTTTAAAATTTTGTGCAGATGAAAAAGAACAGAAACCGATATTGCAGAGAAGCTTCAGAATGCGTAGCCTTTGCAAGCAGATACCGACCGGCAAAACTTACTCAGTACTACGAATACAATCTTAGTTCCCCACCTTTCAAAACTTTTCTCTCAGCACTGACAAGCAGGAAACGCTCAGTCTAGCTGATAGGATTGTAAAGTTCAGGTCTGAAATTCCCAGGCTTATGCGCCTTTTTATGTGCAATACGGACTCTCCCCAAAGGAGAGAGCTACACTCTTTGCTTCCAACTTTGTTGGGTCAATATTTAAGAGTCCCTAATTTCTATTATGCCCTTAACTTCTATTAAGAGAAATCAGAAGTGTGATCAGACTGAAGTAAATCCTATCCTGAGAAGATTTTAAGAAGGTTAATTTTCATCTCTCCAGGGAACACCCTACCCTTACCTACAACTTTGTGAGGAAACACTGTCAAACCTAAAGGACATCAACGTAGGAGGCAGAGATCTGGCATTTAGTTTGCGTCAGCAACTGCTTGAGAATAGAATAACGTTCTAGCAAAATCCCAGATTATACCACATTGCTGAAAGGATTTCAGCAGTACAGCAACTGTACCTTCAAAAATTGGCTTTAAAACAGAATTAAACTTGACAAAAATGTTTACTTGTTGCCCACTAAGTTTTAATCAGTTAATTAGGAAAGAACTTCTTTCTTTCACTCTCCACTCACAATGTTCAAAGAGGTCAAAAATTACACGAGTAATCGCTGAGCACATCATTTTTTTGACGTTAGAATTAACTTACTAACAAAATAAGAGCATGAAAAGTGAATAAGCAGAAATGGAATCAAACAGAGTGAAAGTACCTGCTAGAATACCAAAGCTGAGAACAGTAAAGCTTCAGCATGTTGAAGTATTACTTGAAATAGAGATCGATCCCAAAAAAACTATTACATCCTGCTCCTTTAAATCCAAGGGAATAAAGACAGCTGATGATTACTACAGACCAAATAAAAGACCAAGCTATTTTTTCTGGTAGGAAGAGAAAATACATTTTTTAATTGTTTTACCTTTTGAAAGAATGTTGAAAAATCTTTTGTAACATTTCCTTTGGCTGCTTTATTTTTTAAGGCCATCTCCTCGATCGTGTCTTGAAGGAATTTAGCCACTTCAAGCTTTACTCTCAATTCTTTCTTCAATCTTTCCTCCTGTTAAAAAAATATTTGGTTTTAAAAGTCCTTTCCACAAATACACACGCTAAATACCATTTCTTCTGCCCTAAGACAAGTTATGTGGAGTACTTCTGAACTTCTGCTGTAACACACGCAGAAGGACATCCACTCTTACTAAAGATCCCCAAATCACACTGAAAAAAAGGTTGATGAGCTCGAAGCTCCATGAAACATGAGATGAAATGCCAACAGCGAAATGCAGGATAAGCAGCCTCATCTGTTACAACCAACGGGTACCTCTGAGTTAGTAACAGGAAAACAGAAACTAACTGATTTTGGTTAATTCTCAGCTCTTTTATCCAGCAGAGAAATCCTGTGCTACACCACATTCAAACAGAAAGGAATTTATCACAGAATTAGAAATCAACAGTAGCTTAGATCCAAGTATGCAATCCTGATTGATTACATCTGTGACTGACTGGGGGCTCACTACGTACCAACCTCATGTAAGTATGTTGTGCTCTGAAAGTGAGACCTTGTGGAGGGGTTTGTGTGCATTTACAAAGCTCTAAACAATGCTGAGAAAACTTAACTAAAAGAAATAATGTTTAAAGAAAACAAGGCACAAGAAGCTATTTTAAATATTGAGTATATATCCAAAAAATCTTGCATCAAAATTAAGGACTACAACTGTTAAAACAAAGTCTGTCCATTTTAATACAAAATATAGAAAAAATAAAAGTCTCATAGCTTTCATTTCTGATTTGTAACAGCCATAGAAAACGGAGGACAGAAAAAAGGACAAGAGAAGCTTTCGGCCTATCTAAGCACCTGCACATATAAAAAGATAAATCAGGATAGCACTGGTTCATTACTATTTTTTTACAAAGATCATCAAATCAACATAAATAAGACAAAAGCATTCCCCTAAAACAGAAAAAAATATTTTTTAGATTTTTTTTTTCTGATCTCTTCCTTTACCGAGGAAAGACCTGTTTTTTCAGAACAGATTAAAAATTCAGACGTGCTTACCTTTTTAGACTTTGTCTCAAATGTAGAAGGAAGCATATTGGGGAACAATTTAAGAGCTACTGGAAGCAAAAATTCCATAAATGGGACAACAATAAAAACTAGGAAAGGGACCAAGCGGAATAGATCAGCACATATTCGAAGAAACTGGAAGGAAAAAAAACATGGATTGATAAGCAAAATTTGGTTTATTTAAAAAACACTTGATACAATCATTCACATTATCACTTACGCTCACATATATATTTGCTACAAAGGAAAGTTAAAATAACACAGAAAAAGGATGTGACAAAGTCAAGTTTTACTACCTTTTCCTTCAAGTTGCTATATACTACAGTTTGCCAGAGTTTCAACTGTTTTCAACACTATAGAAAGTATTCCAAAAGCCTCACTGTGTCTCAATAGGATTACTGAACAAGTATCTAATTTAAACCTCTTAAAAGCACCTGAAAACAGGAGGTGGTCATTTGTTGTCATTAAAGCTGCTTAACTTCTTTTATTCATCTTTATTTGTGCTCTACCACTTCTTACATGCATGAGCTACTAGGGACTAAGTAATCAAGAGTAAAATGAAAGATCCCTCCCCCTCTGCATTATCACAATTGTAATGTACATTTAAATCCAGGGTAATGAGCCCAGCTTCATAGATCTTTTCTTTTAGTCACTGCTTTTCTAAAGCAGTAATCCCCTGAAGCAGGCCAATGCATTAGTTACTGAATCTAGAACTGCATAAAATACTGTCCTCCTCTTTTCTGTACTCCCACAAATGTATATATTGGGCCGCACAGTCTATAATCAAATGTTTCAGTACCAAGGTTAGTAAGGTGGGTTATATTGGGAAGTGCAGACTGCATGACTGCCTCATTTTACAGAGCAAATAACCCGTTACTGGGAATAATGTCAGTTCCTAAACCAGAGACTGAAGGTCAGACCTACACTACAGTGCACTCCTGCCACAGCACTGCCATTCAACATCATTATTTCATAAACACAGCTATGATTGGCAAAAACTGGCCACACAAATGCTATTACTCAAGTAAATCCATGCTTCCCCCTCCATTCCATCCCCACAGCTCATGTCAGTCCAGGAGAACAGTTGCCACAACCAGTACAGATTGGATGCTTTGCTGGCATACAGAACCAGTAAAACTTTAATCATAATCTTCCTAGAACAAAACCAACCAAAATCATAAATACAGTCTGAGGAATCCACACACTTCACAGATCCAAGTTCAACCTTTTTTTGATATATAAAATATTCAGTTTCCCAGAAGGGATGCCCTGGTTAATTGTTTTACACAAAGATGTTTCCATTTATTCCAACAATAGAAGATAAATGTCTGCCCAGTTGTTCAAAAAAATGTAAGAAAGTTTGGAAGAAAATTTTAAAAGTCAGATGAACAAGTACATTTTCCCTAAAAAAAAAAAATCAATAATTTCTACAGAGTGCAGTACAGAGTTCTTATTTCCACACAGTAACTATTTTTAGACAGCATGTGCAAGTATTGGTACAAGGCAAAATCCATATCTAAGGAAGCAGTTTTACAACCAGACTAAGCTAACCTAATGCTAACCTGAGAAAAATGTATTAAACAGCCACGAATGCACAGTCACAATGTGAAGCTACACCACTGATCCTGTTAAAACTAACCCATAAATACACACCCAGGCAAGTGAAAAAGGATCACCACAAACCAAAAATGGGGTGGGTGGGATGGAAAATCTGATTTAAGCACTGAGTAGGCCTGGCCTCTTTTGCAGCAGCCCTGTGCTGGATTAGTTGACACAAATCCTGAAACTGCAGTCTCCACTAACTTTGCACAGGAACCTAATACAATGGTGCATGATTACACACACATTATTTGGCAGCTCACGATGAAAAACTTGTGACTACTCTGTATCTGCTGCTACATTTCATGCATTCCACTCTTCCCCATACTGCAGAGCTGAAAGGTTTGTAAAGCTGATATACCTGCCACGAACTCCAGTGTTCACCACCTCACTTCCATATCCTGAACCATGCTGCTGCAGGAGGTAGCACTAAAGCAACTAGTTTTTAACAGAAAGCATCATATTTGGCATGTTTTACTTCTTCCTGCCTTCTCTCCTAAGTGCAGATGTTTGATCCTGTTGAATCCAAACCCTACAATTGTACAAGCAAAGTTTTGGAACCAACTTTCAGTTTATACAAGCAATAGCTGCCTTGCATTAGCCATGCTGCAAAGGCTTGTTAATGCGGTTAGATTACATGGATATCTTTCCATTATTGCCTCCAAAGAGGAAGGAAAGGGCAGGCAGAAATAACTCATTTGTCACTCTGCGTGAAGATAACATTTCCCTAGGACAGAAGGTTCAGAAGCAGGTTAACACATTTAAAGCAGTACAAACTTCTTTTTTTTTTTTTAATTTCAGGAGCAACTTTTGCAAAGTAGTCACTAATCTGGCATCAAAGTTTTAAGGCTCCTTTAAATCAGCCAGTGCACTACAATTTAAGGCTGAACTGATAAAAAAACCTCTGTTGAAACAAACTTAATGTAAGATTTTAAAAAGCACATGTAAAGGGTGTTTTTCAGCTGTAGGCTGGGTTGCTCTTCACTGACCCTACCATGACTCCATTCAAGAGTCAGGACATCCTCTGTCTACATATAAAGAAAACACAAAATCTAGATTGAGAAAATAACACTGCTGTGGTTCTTAAAACTGTTTTCTCTACATCTTCTACACTGGACTGCATTCAGACACACACGCATCGACAAGAGACCAGATATAGCAATGTAAATGCTCATTTAGACCTAAACAATAAATTCCTGGTTGTTTTAAAATAAGGGAATTGATACTGAAACAGCACATCTGTACAAAAAATTTAGGAAGGCCAAAGGCCAGAACACTTACATAAATATAAGAAAGACAGCTCTGTCATTACCACATGATGAAACTGAGGGGTAATCAAATGAGTAATTCCATCTATTGATGGAATAATGCACGAGTGCCCAAAGGCAACATATTACTTCTAAAGGCTCATGCCCAGAACACAGTTCTGATCTTTCAGCACAAATATTTCCATGATATCTACATTTTAGCATTGTTTGTATAATTTCTCAGAAGCATGGCTCAGTGAACATGAAACAGGCAGGAAAACCAATGGTTCCAGTCTTGCCCTCTGGACAATTTCTGGTTTTGTTTCAAACCATAAATTAATTTGTCTCAGTTGGTCTTCCAAGTTTCCCAAAGCTCTCAATAAGCCAGCACAAGCCAGAACTGCTACTTCAAGGAGTCCTGCAGTCCTTGTTCCCCGCTATCCTCAGTTACTCTTTCCTGGCACTACATAATCCCTCTCTCACGTCAGCACAGACTGTTATATTTATTGCTGAGCGGCGTTTTGTCTGGAGCAGCTGCCAAACACTCTTGCACCAGCTTAAGGAAGAGGGCAAAAATAAGTAGCATGAAGATGCTGAGCCCAAATACCAACAACCAGTGCTGCTGTAGAAAGAGAACAGATGTAATCACAGATGAAAACTGCTACATTTAACAATTTTTTAACATTTAACAATTGTTGTTATTTGTCTTACCTTGTGCATATAGGAAACAAACCCTTTGGCATACTGCATTAAAATGCGATGGGTTTTAATCTCACATGAAAATGTTTAACTATGTATCTAATTTTATCAGGAAAATATTAAAACAGTAAGCAAATTTTCATATTTGGGATCATTTAACAAATTTCTTGAAGGCAGAGATGTGAACCTGACACATTGCATAGACGGGGTCCAAACTGCAAAGAACCAGGCCGTGACTGCAAGCAGCACTATTTACTCCTGCTGTCACAGTATGGACACTTTTCACTCTCCAGTATTTCTTCTAGTAATTTTTTCCTCAGCAACAGCTGAAATAGGATTTTTTGTTTGTTTTAAAAGAGGCACGAAGACAGACTTGAATAAATCAGCACGTTTGATACATTGCTAATGAATTGGTGAAGTTTTTTTTGAAGTTCAAAAAAAATTTAAAATCATATGAGTTTTAGAACAGCTTATTATTTTGCATTCTTTCAAGAGCTCACATCAAATATTTTAAATAATTCTAGTTGAATAAGCATATTTACTTCACCACAAAATGAAATTACTACTGAAATGCATGTATATTATCCTAATCTGAAAGCACTCTCGTTTTGCACTCCAGATTTCATCTCAGTCCCCTCTTTTCTATAAAATTATCAGTTGCATTATTACAGTTTCATAAATATAAGTCACATGCCATAAAAAACCACAGAAGTATAAAGCAAAAACTTTCAACAAATTGTCTTACTGGGACTAAAATGATCTCACAAATATATTCATAACAGGCAGTACTAATATCTGATTATCAATCATGCATTTTAGCCTGCAGGTTTTTTTCTGCTTAAAAAAAAATAAAACACAACAGAATTGGCACAAATCCAACCTTTACTAGAAGTTTTTTCCCCTCTATTTTTCCAGCTGGAGTGAAAAGCCAGCGAAAGTGGCCATGTAAACACATGCAGCACGTGGATGGGAACTTGAGAACAAACCACAACTGCTGTCCACATGCCAACACAGAAGAATCCTCTGCTGTTCCAGCTAGAAAATACCAAATTTATCCTCAATAATGACTAAAAGGTTTTGGAGTCAAATCCAAACCTCCTCCACAGGGAAAAGAAGGAAAATACACCTAGCAATTTTAATTCTAAGAACAGAAGACAACAGAAGGAACCAACTCAGTTCAAATAAAACAGAGCAATCACTAAGGATACTCAAACAACATCGGTATTTACTCAGTACCTGTCTCCGTTCTCGACGAGACAAAGTGTTTCCATGAAGTATTCGCCAGAGCATCCTTGCAGCTATTTTTGTGTCAATCCACAGTAATCGAAAACCATGGTAATAGTGCTTCAGTTCATCCACAATCCTCTGTCCAAGAGATTTTTTCACAACTTCCACTTCTGTTGGACTATATACAGGACCTCCTTCTTCCAACTTCTTGTTTTTGTCCTTTAAGGACTTCAGTGACTTTTCAACTATGGAGTCATCTTGAAGAGGACGTGAAGAATGCCACCATCTAACTGGAAGATACTGGGGACCTAAAACACCCACGGTTGCTAGCGGCGTCCATGAGCCAGAGGAGCTCAAGTATATTTGTTCAGGTCCTTTAGTCCAACAACAGTAGTGATCTTTTTTGGAGTATGGGTAAACAGGAGGGACGCTAGTGCAATATTTAAAGTGTACAGTCCTTCAGAAGGAAAAAAAGCATTCATGAATTAGCAATAGATCATAACCTATTTATATATAATGTCTTCGTATAGTTACATAAACTTACGTACTTATAAAATGCATCCTTTGAGGAATACCTACTGCATATTTAAGAAAAACAACAAACCTGTGACTCACAATCAAGATGTCTATACCTGAGAAGAACACTTGGCTTTACTTCACAACAATAACCTGCAGGGAATTTTCCATTAGACAGCTTTGAAAAGGCAGCTTATTTTACTCCAATTAAATAAAGAGTAGCAACCAGAAGTGTTTTCCACTTAGAAAGCTATATTTGAAAATAAATCTGTAAATCAGCAAGCAATATAAAGCCCCTTCTGTTACTTCTCTTGTTTGAGCAAAACGTTTGAGAGAAATATACAAGTTGTGGACTTGGGATAGGTGCTGAGTTAGAAGAAGAGAATTAGTATCAGAGAAATGCAATTTCATTAAGAGATACTCTTCTACTACCTCCATGCACCTTGTTTTCCTCTTTCAGCAGAAACTTTAAGCACAAACTTTCATCACAGTACTGAGCTGGGGCATGCAGAACCAACACCGTATTCAGAACTTTGTTCTTTTTCTTTAATTAAATGTCAGCTGAAGTTAGAAGGAAAGCATTGCTCAAACACCACATACGCTCATACACTCAGAAGAAGTACTCATTATAGTAGGATTGTACAGACTTTTATAAAAGGGCTTGACAAATTTAAAACAGTAGATAAAACATTGTATATAAATGAGCTCCATTAGGTGTCCTTCAAACATTAAGTCAATTACAGGACAGAAATGACTGGGGTGTTTCTCCACAGAGCCCTTACACTGCCAAAACAAAATCTGAATTTGCATTTGTCTTCAGTCAATGAACAGAAAATAGGTGCAAGTGGTTCTACAGCTCAGAGTAATGCTTTAAGGAAAACAAAAAAGTTTATTGAATGTTTTTAAGTATTAGTCTCACTCAATTATAATCCAGAAGTACTTTTTAAGCCTAATTATCACATAAATCCAACTAATTCAAAACTACTATAATGGTTTCAGCTTTTCAAAGTTATTCAAAACAAGCTTTGTACAAGAAAATTGATTAAATTATTACGTTTTAAAAAGACACCTGATTATTTTACAGCTTAAACTGAAATTCTAAGCATCTGACCATCCCCTGGTCAGACAACTGCTGAAACATACACAGCTACACAAAACATAGTTTGATTAACTAGAAGATTACACACTTGCACAGGTATTAACTCATGAGAATTCCAGATCCTTTAAGAAAATAAAGTACGTATTCAAAACCAGATTAAAACACTTGCATAAATCAATCCATCCTGACTGTAAGACATTTCCCAAAAGCAGAGCTCCAGGCCTACAAACCAAGTTCCACCTATAGACATCTACATCCTTCTGCAGGCAGAAGGGAAGGGAGCTCTGGCAGCAGCTCTGAGTCTGCAGGGAAAAACAATTTTCAGAAGAAATGTGCCTCTCTGACCATGCTTGCACAGCAGGATGTCAGACACAACTCTGTCCCAAGCTGTGCTCAGTACTGGTGTCATTACAGTCCCTTGCTTTTGGATCTGGGTCATCTGGGGAGCAGGCATTAGCTTACTTTAAGCAGCAACTTTACATGAACAGTAGCTTTTGGTAAAAAAACTTCCCTCAAAAATAACAATTGCTGTCACAATATTGTATGCCCCATACAATAATTTACTAAAAAGCAAACAGAGAGCTGAAATGTTTTACATATTAAAAAAAATCTCGTAACTAATTATACAATAAGTGGTAATGAACTAACATGACTAAAAAAGAAAGGCATTGTTGTATGTTTCATATCAGAGGGCTATGTGTAGAGACACATCCTTATGTTAAAATGGAAACTTAGGAAATAGAAGAATAGCTGCTGTTTCCTGAGCAGTTAAGACTGTAAATAAACTCTTTCAACATTCCAGGAAAAGTATTAGGAAATTCATATCCACCAGCACGCCTTGTAAGCCAAGTCAGGAACAGGGAATGGATTTTGCCAACATCCAACTACTTAAGTTCCAGAAGAGCACACAGCGGCTGGATTCCTCTTCCAAAGAGGATGCCAACTCCTAGAAGAGCCTCATCCAAGGCTCTAACATACAGCAAACTACTTTGTATTAATAAAGATACAGCTCACATGACCTATAAACCCACTGTCTAATATGTTTTTCAAACTAGATATGACTGGATGTTTGCTCTATGGAACTCCACAGAGAAAGTATGCAAGAAGCCCATGATATCACATGATACTGCCTGGAATCACTCACACACAAGATCAATATTCTATTGCTTTCACATTGTAAATGAAACAAAAAGGAAGGAAGCGAGTGGAAAAAGGGAAGACCTCACTTTCCTTCTCCCATACACAACAAAGAGATGAAGACAGTAATACTCAGCCTTCTTTCAACCTGTCAATAACACAAGCTGAAGTGAATATTTTCACACTTTGTCTGATTTAAACCTTCTATGATAATATACTAACTGATGGTTCTGTACAGTTTAAAGTTTAGTAAAAAGTTCATATTTACTCACATCTGGTTTGCCAGCCTCAGGGTCGTACAGCTAAGACATGCCCGATCTCCCAAGTTACCTAGAAAACCACCAATAATCAGCATTAATTCTGAAATTCAGGAAGACATTTATCCATACAGTGAACTGTACATAAATATGTGATAAAACACCAACATTTACTTAAGAATGGCTACCACTTAAAGGATAAAACCTGCTTATCAGCAGCTGGGCCTCCTCATGATGCCCAGTTCGTCAGCACATTCCCACTTTGGATGATTGTGCATCACAAACAGCCAAGACTAGATTTTTTTTTCCTTTGACAATAACCACGTGAAGTACAGAAGCCCAAATATCTCACCCTCCTGCAATACAAGTCAAAGCACGTGCCTCATCTTCCTTATTTCTTCCAATCCGTAATCCCAACACATAAGATGAAAAAGATAAAACAGGTGGGAAACAATTCTGTAGCACAGGTTCCATAAGCTTTCAAGCAAACTGTCCATAAATGCAGCCAAGCTATGTGGACCTGTTAGGTACTGCTTGCACTAGATCCCTTGCCTGAAGACAGGTTTCCAGGTTCCTCAGACAAGTAGGAACCTAAGCACACCTCACTAGAGTGGTGGAAACACAGGACCACCTCAATACATTGCTGTCCATTTTGATTAGCACCTGGTAAAAAGAGCTCTACCCCTGGATCCCAAATGGTCTTGAAGGGCTACAGACTGATCCAAAAACCATATGTTAGCTTTCCAGCAAACATCCTGTTCCTCAAAACAAATTTTATTTGAAATGCTAGCTCAGAATCAGTCTTAAAAGTAACTAATAAAGTCCACAAGGAGAACTGACACCTTTGTACAGGCACCCTCTACCCAGGTACAGAGATAAGCGGCATTCTGGTAATAAATTGAGGAGACCATCAAACAATAAATTATCTAAGTCAGTTCACGTGTTTCTGTAAAGGGCTATGCTTGAAAGCCTTCCAACCATCCAACACCATGGAAGCACCATCAGCTACATAAAATGCTACCTGGTCGTTGTATGCAATCTACAACTCCTGAACCCACTGGAAAACCACCAATGTCCCTAAAGCAATTAAAACCAAACATCTTGTATCAATACCTAGCTGCAATAACTCAATAGCTACTCAATACCAAGGACAAAAAGACTCCAGGACAGAACAAAGGAAGATCATATCAGCAGGAATCCAAATGCCTTGGCTCTTTTTGGCCAATCTTTTCAGAATTCACTGTAATCAAAACACAAATGGAAGGCTGGATGGAGCAAGCACATTGTGGTTTGTTTTTCCCATCCAGACCCTACTATTTCCAGTCAATCCTAAGAGAGAGCAGGATAGAAAGGTCATTTGAGGTTGGTACTCAACATTTCCACCATCAAAGCAAAGATACAGGCTGTGACAGCATCTGAAGTAGACACATATCTAAGAAAACAGAGCACTCAACACTGACCACCAGAAGCCTTCCCCAACAAAATATCTTTATTATTAGAGAAAAAGAGAGAACTCCAAAATCAGGTGGGGCAATCAGAAGGTGGGAGGGGGGATATAAGTTAACTTCTCAAAGAAACTTCTTAATAATCATGCTAAGTGGGCTTTGATGTCATTACAACAAAAGCTATGGCCTTGTTAAGACAAAGGAAAAGCATCTACCAATCTCAACTTATAACAAAACTCTAATAGACACTCAAGTAGAGTCAGGGGAAATTCTATCTCTTTCTGTCTCAAAAATCAAGCCCTGATAATCTGTGAAGGCATTCTGATGCTTTCCAACATTTACAGAAAGATAAGCAGCTGACTTTCTTGACCCAAGAGTCTAGCCATCTCAGAAGGATGTCCCTGACTTTAAGGAACAGCTGATCAAAGCAGACAAGAACTCAAAGTCTTGAGGGATAAGTAGCAGCATGGTAATCTGTCTCTCACCTGAGTACCAGGAAGCACACAAAGCCTATGTGCCAAAAATAAGAGTCCTACTAGCAGCAGACATTACCTGCTATGGATACGTGTCCCCGGAACAAAGAGGATGATCTGGAGATCAAAACTGGCTTTAAGTTCCTTAGATAAAATTCCATATCAGCAAGATACTTTCACTTTGCTTATCTTTATCTT
This sequence comes from Dromococcyx pavoninus, assembly GCA_033558185.1. NCBI lineage: Eukaryota > Metazoa > Chordata > Aves > Cuculiformes > Neomorphidae > Dromococcyx > Dromococcyx pavoninus. The sequence continues at coordinate 31,163 of JAUMJL010000757.1, read as the reverse complement.
TTTTTCCAAGCAGACTCATTCATGCTAAGGGGCCAAAGAACAAAATTCCAAGGTTACGGTAAGAAAACATGCTGACTCAAACACTTCTTGTCATACAGCCACTCAGAGTGTGAATGGGCAAGCAGGAATATCACTTCATCAAAAGATTCTGTAAAATAACTGTTAATTTCAACTTTCCCAGTTCTGACAACAGAGCTCCATGTTTTGCAGTGCCTGTTCTAACCGTGTACATAAGTGCAAGCCCTGAAAAAAAACGCATACACTCTTTCGAAAGGAGCAAAGTCCATATCCTAGAAGCAAGGAATACCGGCATCCAAAAGTGTCTAGAGAAGGTCAGTGTAACCTACCACACTCAACACTTCATTTTCAAGTGTTCAGCATGTAAGGAATCTCCATTAGGATTACTTGGTTTGGAAGCAAGAAAGGTGATAGTGCCAAAAAAGTTATATATTACCGTATTCCTCATAGAAAAAGAAGTCAAGAGATATTTTATTTTTAAATTTAATGATATATCAAGCCTAAAGTTTTAAATGTAGAATAGCTATGTACTGTTAACACTGTGTAGAGTTTCTAAAAAGAAAAGGCTAACGTGAAGTAAGTACCTATAGAAGTACAAGCTTGTGGTACTTAACAGCTTGATCTTCACAGGAAGAACATTTAGGATTCTTAGAAGCACTTAGCTTTAACCTAATCTTAGACTACTCACACGCAAAGCAAAGAAGATGAGCTAAGTAAAGCAAAACACTATATGAAAAAATTACACCATACAATAATGTCTTAATAAAAACTCCAATTAAGAGAAATGATTATACTATAAGCATGGTGTATTGCAGCACAAAAAAAATATTTGGTTCTATTATAGTATTTCAGTACCTAAGAATTTTCATGTGTGGCGAGATTTATGACATGTAAAACCACAGTGATCATTACCAGCTCTTCTTATCCTAGGCCACAAGAAGAGTCAAAGCTTCCATCTAATTCAAAGGTACATGGATGTCTTTCTTTCCTATTTTAAACAAACAGCATGGATAAGATACCCCAGTTTCTTGTTCAGGTCACTGTGCAAACTCAGCCTAACTAAACTTTTTTAAAACAGTAGCAAAAAAATACCCCAAACCATCAACAAGAAGCTACCACAGTTGAGGGTTTATTGGTAACCAAGAAGACAGCTTGTTTACCAAAATTAACAAGCATCCATACAGTTGATCAGGTTTGCCAGAATCCAAACGTGCAGACACTCTGTCATCACTGAGAGCACTCCCAGGACAAACTGCTACCTGTTAAGTTTTCACTCGTTCCTCGCTAAATCCGTGCCATTCCAACTCCAGGATGTAAAAAGCAACCACAGGCCTCATGTACGTCACAAGTTACCAGCTGCTTCATGACATTAAACTTCACCGCCCTAAGATATCTGAGCTGCCAAATTATCTTGATTATTAATGGGAACAGTATCTCAACAACACGTTTCCTTTCTATTTTCCCAAGTTTTCAAAGCCACATGGAAAAACCTAAACTCCTATTTACTCCCCCATGCAGACTACAAAAACCTCATGCACTTTCCTAAAGGATACTCAGACACGTGTAACTGGTGACAACAGCCAGACTACACCGAGAACAAGACAGGTAGTTCCTATGCTTTAACAAAACCCACATTTTCAATTCCTCAGCCAGCTGGCATTTGAGAGCCATGTGTGTCCTCACTGCCACCTTGGCAGGGAGGCACATGGGAAGGACTTAGCGGCCACCCCAGCCAAGGAACGAGGCCCCGGCTCAGTGCCAGCACGGGGGGAGTCCGGGACAGAGGGGACTCTGCTTGGCCCTGCTGTGCCCTGTTGAGAGGACAGGCTGAGAGAGTTGGGCTTATTCATTCTGGAGAAGAGAAGGCTCTGGGGAGACCTCACAACAGCCTTCCAGTACCTGAAGGGGCTACAGGAAAGCTGAGGAGACTATTTTTACAAGGGCCTGGAGCGATAGGATGAGGGGAACGGCTTTAAACTGGAAGAGGGAAGATTTAGATTAGACATTAGGAAGAAATTCTTCACGATGAGGGTGGTGAGGCACTGGCACAGGTTGCCCAGGGAAGCTGTGGCTGCCCCATCCCTGGAGGTGTTCAAGGCCAGATTGGATGGGGTTTGAGCAGCCTGGGCTGGTGGGAGCTGTCCCTGCCCATGGCAGGGGTCTGGAACCGGATGGGCTTTCAGGTCCCTTCCAACCCAAACCGTTCTGTGATTCCATCATTCCCCGCCCACACCGGGACCGCCAGACGCCGCCGCCCTCCCTGCCTCCCCCCCAGGCCCAGGCAGCGCAGGGCCCCCCGCGGCCGGGCCGGGCCCTGGCAGGCTCACCGTGCCGGGGCTGGCGGCGCAGCGCTCGGGGCAGGCGGCAGGCGCGCCGCCCGCAGCTCCGTAGCAGCATGGAGGCCATGGCGCAGGGCGGGCAGGCGGCAGCGGGGCTACCGGCGGGGAACCTGCCTGCTCGTGCCCCACCGCCCGCGCGGCACCACGCGTCCAGGCAGCCGCGTTCGCACGGCCCCGCCCCGCGCGCGGGGGACGCCGGGAAGGGGAGTGCCGGGCCGGTGCTGCATGCCGGGAGCTGTAGGCCTAGCAGGGGGGGGATGGCGTTGGCAAGGTCATGGGGTGACCCGAGTTGTTAGGGAGTCACAAGGGTCATCTATCCAACTCCAATTGGTATGGAATCATGGAATCACAGAACGGTTTGGGTTCCACCCCCCTGCCATGGGCAGGGACACCTCCCACCAGCCCAGGCTGTTCAAGGCCCCATCCAACCTGGCCTTGAACACCTCCAGGGATGGGGCAGCCACAGCTTCCCTGGGCAACCTGTGCCAGGGCCTCAGCTCCATCATCATGAAAAAACGTACTATCAGAAGAATCATAGAATCATAGAGTTATCTGGGTTGGAAGAGACCTCCAAGATCATCAAGTCCAACCCTTAATCCAACCCTATCACGATTACTAGATCATGGCACTAAGTGCCACACCCAGTCTTATTTTTAAAAACCTCCAGGGATGGTGAATCCACCCCCTCTCTGGACAGGCCCTTCCAATGCCTGATTACTCACTCTGTGAAGAACTTTTTTCTGATATCCAGCCTAAACCTTCCCTGGCAGAGTCTGAGCTTGTGCCCTCTTGTTCTGTGGCTGGTTGCCTGGGAGAAGAGTCTGACCCCCACCTGTCTACAACCTCCTTTCAGATAGTTGTAGAGAGCGATGAGGTCACCCCTGAGCCTCCTCTTCTCCAGGCTAAACAACTCCAGCTCCCTCAGCCTCTCTTCACAGGACTTGTGCTCAAGTCCCTTCACCAGTTTTGCTGCTCTTCTCTGGACCCTCTCCAGCACCTCAATATCTTTCTTGAACTGAGGGGCCCAGAACTGAACACAATACTCAAGGTGTGGCCTCACCAACGCCCAGTACAGGGGAAGGATCACTTCCCTCGTCCTGCTGGCCACACTATTCCTGATGCAGGCCAGGATGCCATTGGCCTTCTTGGCCACCTGGGCACACTGCTGGCTCATATTTAGCCTCCTGTCAATCAGCACCCCCAGGTCCCTTTCTACCTGACTGCTCTCCAGCCACTCTGTCCCCAGCATGGACAGTCTGTGTATGTCGAACTTTTGAAAAATACTGTTACTCAGATAGTGCTTAACTGAAGATAGTTAGAAAACTAATTCTACAGAAAACTAATTCTACTTAAATAAAAATATTCCACCTTTTTAATAGTAACTACTTCTGTAGTAATGACATGCACTCGCAGCCCAGAAGGCAAACCATGTCCTGGGCTGCGTCTGAAGAAGCTGGGCCAGCAGGTGAGGGGATTCTGCCCCTCTACTCCACTTTCACAAGACCCCATGTGGATTATTGTGTCCAGTTCTGGAATGCCCAATGTAATAGACAAATAAAAGTTTTGCTTCAGCCAGATTGTGATAATTGAAATCAGTAGGGGGTCGGGAAGAATGTAGGTTTCCAAATACCCAGTTAAGGACATGTAAATAACCTTTCAAGACTCGTTTTAATATGAAGCAGGGGCAGGTAATGCACATGTATAGGTGTATTGGGGAATGCAATGAATATGTAGCATTTGATTGCTGTGAATCAGAACTGGTGGCGTGCGTGTAGAGGGATGGGATGCATGTGAAGGGGGGGGAAGTAACAAACTAAATGAATATGTATAAGTACTCTAAATAGATGTACATGAGTGGGACCACACAGCGTGCATAGAGGAGCGTCCATCCTCTTATGCACCCAGTGCTGTAACTAAATCTCTTTGCTTCTAAGACTTTGTCCTCTCTAAAATTCTGATCTGTGAGTTGGAATTTCTCACACCCAACATAAGAAGGATATGGAACTGTTGGAGCAGGTCCAGAGGAGGGCTATGAATATGATCAGAGGGCTGGAGCACCTCTGCTGTGAGGACAGGCTGAGAGATTTGGGGTTGTTCATTCTGGAGATAAGAAGGCTGTGGGCGACCTTATAGTGACCTTCCAGCCCCTGAAAGAGCTACAGGAAAGCTGGGGAGGGACTTTTACAAGGGCAAGTAGTGATAGGACGAGGGGGAATGGCTTTAAAATGGAAGGGGGGAGTTTTAGACTGGACATTAGTAAGAAATTCTTCACAATGATGGTGGTGAGGCCCTGGCACAGGTTGCCCAGGGAAGGTGTGGCTGCCCCATCCCTGGAGGTGTTCAAGGCCAGATTGGATGGGGCCTTGAGCAGCCTGGGCTGGTGGGAGGTGTCCCTGCCCATGGCAGGGCAGTGGAACTGGGTGGGCTTTAAGGTCCGTTCCAACCCAACCATTCAGATTCTACGATCCAGGTCGTACACGAAGATGCTGATCCTCGCGCGGGTGCCTGCAGGCGCCACTGGCACTGGTGGCGGAGGCGGGCGGAGGGGCTCGGTGCGGGAGGCGCGGTGCATGCTGGCAGCTGTAGTCCTCCGGCGGCTCTCGCGGCGTGGCCGTGTCTCCTCCCCGGCAGCCGGCGGGAGGCAGCGGCGGGGGGGTGGGTGGAGGCCGCAGGAGGCCCTGGGCGCTGCCCGGGGCTTGTTCATCCCACTGAACGCGGTAGCGGGGAAGGTGACGCTGCGGGGAGCGCGCCCGAGCCGCCCACGAGGGCAGCCCCCAGTGCACCAACACCCAACCTGGGTGCAACCACGGTCCCTCACGTTTTGGGGTCAAAACCTGGCTTTCGGGTCAAAACCTGGCTGCCGTTCAGGGCTGCTTAGCAGCAGTTGTTTCACTGCCTGGATGTGCGTTGCCTGGGCATCTCAGGGCTCGCAGGAAAAACACCTTTCTGGTGGAGCTAAAGCATTTTTTATATGAAATCAGAAATATAGTAGTGTGCAAGCACTGCAAAATGCTGTTACGACACACTGCCCGTTATAAAAGGTTTTAAGTCTGCTCAGTTAATATGTTTGGCTTAAATAGTTCAAGTATATTAGCGCTTTTATGCTGTATCTTTAACATGGATCATGCAGGTGTGCTTCGCCAGTGCTGGTTAATAGTTTGGCTACAGGTAGCAGGTTATTCTTCAAATATCACTCACTCCTGACCAGCATCAGGATCTTCTATCATGTATTTCAGTAGTTAATTTGAGTTAATGCTGTCTTAAATAGCACCATTAACTTTGCTTAGGTTTTAATTGTATAAACAGATGCGGAAATAACCAGAATCAATCTGCAGGAATTATAATTTAATCAGAGAACAGTGAAATTTAATAAACCATGTATATGAGGTTTGGGTGTTAATGCCTTCTTTTTTCTTTTTTTACGAAAAAATGGGTGGGAAAAGCTGCTGAAAGTGTTTTTCAACAAGATGGCTGACACCCCCTGCCAACAAGATGGCTGCCTCAAGGACAGGGCGCAACAGTGACAGGGATGCCATGGGTTCAGCCCTCCTGTGTTCCACAGCTTACTTATAATCCCAGGCATTTATCACCCATACACCTGCCTAAGCCCCAAAGAAAGCAGGTGCTGTTTGACTTTATATGTAAATGGTAGCAGAAACTTCAGGTTTGACCCAAAACATGACTGAAACAGCGTCTCATGTAGCAGGAAAAAGCAAATGTGTCTGCAGTTGTCCTTTCATGCTTGAGGTGTGGCCAATGCAGGAAATTTAACTAGTAATATTTCAAAGTTCTTTTATGTATATCAAGAAAATCCTCATAAATTTCTCCTGGGTATGAAAAAATAGATTAAAATACATATATTTTTAATTCAAGAGAATATATGAAGACGTAATAATAAACTGACCAAATCTTTAAAAAAACCCACGCTTTTCTTACATCTTTTAACTGTGAAAGACTATTGTTTCAGAAACACTATTGTTTAAATACAGTGACTATTAAAAAACTAATTGGTATTATCATCTATGTACTTATTAGAAGAGCTGCTTTTAAAGTGTTAAGCTTCCAAATATATTGCAGGATTTTTAGCCAGCTGCGTTTGCTTTATGAATTTTTAAATATATAGTACATTTAAGTGGTTAAAATTGTTTAAAATCTGCAACTTAACAGTTGTGTTTTATGTTAATATGGCACTCTTAAAAAAATAAACAACAACAAATCTTGCCAATCTACACATTTCTCTCACTAGGCTGGGTTTGTAGCCTTTTCTTGTTATTCTTTTTTCTTTCTGGTTGACTGATAACAAAACCAAATGAAATGGGGCAACTAATGGCAGTTCCTCTAACAAAGCTGCTTAATTATGTAGAAACATTATATGAAGCCTAAAGAAGAAGAATAATATGCTCTGAAGTCATTAAACTATTGACAAGAGATTTCAGACAGCAAACAGATGATTACAGAGGTCTCAATACATAGTAACCAGACTTTCAATAGTTTCATTAAATTCATTAGTATTCAGGGTAGCAGACAATGTACATGCATGAGCCTTTTCAGAGCTGAATCCGTTGTCTTTGTACAGTCTTTTGTTCTGGATTTGTTTATACCTGGAAGTTACATGGTTTTCTACTGCGTATGCAAAGGAATGATAATACACTCTGTGAAAATTTCCTAAGCGGAGACAGTTTCAAAATACTAATTGGTTTTGTGCGTTTGCCAAGCATTGTGAAATAACTCTTAAGACAAAAGTATTCGTAATATTCAAGTAGCTGTACGAATTGCTCCCACGTGAACAGGCCCCGTGACTGTAGGTGATACATGGGCCTTCCACACGAGTCAGTTTTTGCTTTAAAGAAAAAACATCTTTCACTCCATCGAGACCAACAAAGAAAGCACTCATCCCCAGAATAAAACACGACACACATGGCTACTAGGGTTTCATTTTTAAAAAAAACCTTGAGCTGCTGTGGCCATTTTAGACCTGGTTCTTGCAGCAACTGTTGTTTGGAAAAGTTGTCAGCCATCTTGTTGAAAAGGATGTGTTTTCTAGCAGGAATAGGGTGAGAGACTGAAAGGAAAAAATACAGCCCCCCTTTTCTGTATCAGTTTAATGATTAAAATAAATTTAATATTTAAACAAAACTGTTTATTATTCAGTATTAAACATCAAAATTTTTTCCCCTGAATGGAAATGGAATTAAATGGAAGCAAAAGCAAAGTGAGAGTTGTCTAAACAACTAGAAAACATATTCCAAATAACAGGAAATTATGATGCCTGTCACAGGCTGTGGGAATATTGAAATGTATTTTATATGTATGAGCACAGCCCAGTGATATGAAAAAAGCAAGAACGTTTTACTTGGCCAAAAGCAGTACGTGCAGAGGACCTATTCAATCACAGGTTATGCCTACATCTGCACATTAATTGCATAGACATGAAAAAGGAGCAGACAAACCTGTAATTCTCACAGAGGAAGTTTAGAAATCTGCCTAGAAATGGGGGGCAAATGTCAGTATGAACAGGGAGCAGAAACGTAGGGTAACTATAAATGCAGTATCCTCTTTCAAAAAACTGCTGTTTCACAGTGCAGCAGATTTCCCATAACGGTTAAATTAAATTCTTCTCTGTGGTTGTCCCTTATTCCTTCTCCCTTTGCCACCTCAGGAGCTGTGGTGCGGGACCAGGATTCCCCTGTGGCTTGCCAAAAGCACCTGCACAGCTGGAGGGGGCATCCGTGCCATGCTCACCACGGTTGTCATCCTTTCCCTAAGGACATGTCTCATAGATCCTGTTGGCTTTTTGGATGAATAACAGTATCCTCACTCCCAGCTTCAGATAAACGTGCAGTTGCCCTGTAGCTTGTGAAAGCTGCTGTGTAACGATACCAAATCGATGACACTCCTGGCAGAACCACCACGCTCCTTACAGCCGCAGGGCCTCTGTTTCCTGTCACATCCAGGCGACGAGCAGGGCTGGCAGCAGAGGCAGGGATGGGAGATAGGATTCGGTGGGTGGAGGGGAAGGAGGTGCAGTGCTTGATGTTCTTGGGCTGTAAGCAGGAGGAGGTGGGAGCACTGGATGAGACGGGAGATGGGTTTGGTGTTTCTCTGCTGCAACATCGTGTTTGTGTACACAGTGTGATTCTGTAAGCCACACGGTGGTGCAGGTCCATAGATTGAAAAGTAGGATTACGCCTCGAGGTTGTAGAATTTGTTTCCATGGCAATCCCCAGGTTGTCTCCTTGAATAGATGTAACAATGTGGGATTAACCTCATCTTTATTCACCACAGTTCCGTGTAAATCTGAAGAAAGAAAGAAAAAGACATTACTGTGCAGCAAGTTGCATTAAGTTCCCACTGGAGGGAGAAAACCAACAGATTATTAGTAGTTCTTTAAAAAATACTCCCATTCATCATCACAGATTTTTAGGAGAGACTCCTGGGATACTGCAGCCTGTTGCTCTGTAAATGTTAGAGCCCAAAGGTAAAAGTTCAAGTGGTCGCTGGATTACAGATTTGCTCTGTATGTACCTTCAGATCACGAGTTCAGTCCTGTCCGTAATGGCCAAAACCAAGCAGCAGGGGCTGCACGTTAGCAACAGTGCAGAAACAATCTGCCTCGGGTGCCTGTTCACACAACCCAGTGAAAAGCTACCTAGACATTTCCATGACAGTAATAATGTGCTGTAAACAGTCATTCCAGATCCAAGGATAATTACCTGCTCAAATTCTACTCAAAAAGTGGCATTTTAAGAGATTGCATAGGCTTGACCCAAATTAGCAACACAAACCAATGTATTAGGTTGTCATTAATTAAATGTGACATGCAGGCAGATGAGGAGGACACAGCTGGGAGAGTACAAACAGGTAATTCTGAAAATCTTTTCAAATTGATGAAAAAGCAGCACTTGCAGTTTATAGTGAAGTTCACACAGATTCTAGTTTTAACCAGCAGATGGAGCTTACGTGAAACAAACAAGCAGAAAAGCTGCATCATCATCATCATCATCATCACCATCCCAAGAAAGCAGTGTTTTGGGGTGCTGCTCTCTGCAGGGCTGGAAAAGGACACGGGGAAAAAAGCTAGAAGGTTCTGGACAAGGCAGGATCAAGCAGAGGAGGAAGGGCAGGCAGTGTTCGGGCCATATATGCATAGCAAAAAGGGAAGACCTTGAGAAATAAGTAGGGGGGGGGGGAAAAGGACGAAAGGAGTCCTAGAGTTACAAATGTACCTATAAATTCCAGCTGAGAGGACAAGGTATGAGATTTTTCTACAGAATTACCAATCCTGTATTTAAGGTAACCTGTTATGCCTTCAAAGGCATCAATTTGATTTTATGAATGACAGGCTTTAAAAAAACATATTTAGAGTTATTCTTTGCCTCCAGGTTTTCTTGAGTCTGTAAGGTTTGCCAGTTCCTGTCTGCAATTAGAAGCACAGAAAGCTGACAGTCTTATGCCATCATCTGCCTCTTGGAGTTAGGTCTTTAAGAAAACACCAAATGTTGTGTTACTGTCAATAAAAGCTCCAAATCCGCCACCTCTGTTTTTATGAACCCATCAAGGAAAGAGACAAGAAAAGCATGTGACCAGGGAAAGCCCTCCCCAACCCCAGCCTGGATTTTGTAGACCTGATCCTGCACCCCTTAAGTATCTCCAAATCCCTGTTGAAGTCAGCCAGCATTATAGGAGTGCTGGAAAAATAGGAGGTCCCTGCAAACCAGAAATACCTTTCTGTTTGTGTCCACTAAAGAAACGGCAGAAAGGCAGCACACCATTTTAGGAGAATTTTTACCTCTGTATTCTAAAAGGGAGAAGAAAGGGCTGCTTCCGAGGGCCGTTTTAGTGACAATAACATAACTTTCTGTAGCAATTTGGCAATGTTGAGGCTGCGTGTGATAAGCAGTGGTTTAGAGGGGAGGGGATTACAGCCAGTGCACGCTCACATACAGCCGTACAGCTTGGTAGCAGGCAAAATGCTATGTAATCCCATTGTCCCCCAGGCATATTTGGGCTTTGTCTGTGTCTAAGGAGAGAAGCAGAACTAAGCATTTCTGTTAAAAGAACAAATAAGGAAGATATTGAAGGTGGATTGGTTGATTTGCTTGGTGCTTAAAATTCCTGTGCAGAATTTAGCCCTCTTAGGCCTCAAATGTTGTTACTTCTTTCTTGCTGTTTTGGCTGATGATCTTATCAATCCTGACCCATATTTTTCCCTAAAAAACCTGCCTGAATGACCCCTCCAGAATATCTTTCTAATCTTTGAATTGCTCTCTCCTGTTTACCTTTCAGCATTAAACTTTCTACCTTATGTAATCCAGACCAAGCCTGTAACACAGATCTCACACTTTTTTATCCTGTTCCCCTTGACCTGACTGACACTCCCATCTTCCATGCTGCCATACAATGACCTCCCCATTCCAGCAAGCAAGCCCACAGCCCCTCCTTTATTCAAGTCAAAGAGCTGCTTTTCTCAAGAGGCCTCCCCACAGAGATAATGAAAAGCAGATTAAGAGATTTAAAAAAGGAGTTGGTTCTTTTGGAATGGTCAGGGCGCTTTCCCTTTCTACAACCGTCCTCTATACTGTAAATTTTCCAAATCAGTGTTTGTCTGGATGTCTGTGCCGTGACCTCAGCAGGACCTAAGCTGTTGGGCCCCAATCCTACACATGCATATGCATGCCATGTCACTTTGCTATCAGTAACATTCACAGACAGAGTGGTAAAGGAACAAGCACAGTTATGTATTGGTAAAATCAAATTCTGGTGCTTGCCAGATAATATCATAAAAGTGTTAGAAAAGGCTAAAAATTAACATTTTTATCTTTGTTCTTGTGACACGGAAAGAATGGCAACCTCCAAGGCAAGTGAAGCGGCAGCTCTGTTGACAACCCCGGTTTGGACTGATTTGTAGATATTTGAGAATCTTGAGGGGAAATACCTGGTACGATGTGATGTGAAGCCATAGAAAAATATCAAAGAGCCATCAGCACAAGTACATCCCAGCGGTGCTTTGCCAGTATCCTGCCTTTTTCTTGTGGCTGAATTTCAGGCATCAGAAACAGAAGACGCTTTGTCTGGGCTTTCCCATGTAATCAGCAACCTCTCTTCTGCCTGTCTTAGGCCTCTGTTCACTTTATTACTATTATATATTCCCTAGAGACACACTTAGGAGGCATTCAGCCCCGAACATCCTGTTACCTTAAAGCAATTAGTTATTTTGCCAGTAATGCATTACTTGTTATATGATTGTATAAAGTGTGGCTAGAAAGTTATATGCCCATATAAGAAAATACAAAGTTGACATGAAAGACCTTTACCCTTGGATTTCATCAGTATCCAGGGGCAGTAAAGTACCCCAAAGCAGTCACTCTAAAAGAAGGAACTGTGTGTGCAAACCGAAGCCTTAGCTGGGGGCTGCAAATATCTAGCGGTTAATCAGCTGGATAGAGCGAGAGGAACTCGTTGGGACTAATATGAGGAACAGGTAAAAGTAAGCCATGAAGAGTGCTTATCAGTCAGGATGACAAGCCCCACGCTCGTTCCAATACAACACATATAGATCGTCTTCTTTTTTAATTACTAATCTGACAGCTGAAACAGGAAATACACCCAACAAATATCAATAAAAAGGCTTCATTCCCCTTTGGCTCAGCCAGCAGTGCTTTCCTGCTGTGCCAAGGGAGCAACCTCCTCCCCTTTGCGAGGCCTCTCCTCTTAAGGAACAGACATCTAACTCTCCCTGAGTGGGAAGCCTCTTTCAGCGTGCCAGCTGGGAATCAGGGCCCTGGGCACAATCCCAGCACCTGTGCCTATTTTTCTTACAGAGCGTGGCCAGCTGCTCTTCCAGGTCTCCAAATGTCCTGTATACCCTATTTCTTCCCATTTCCGTGTCTTGCTTTGGATAAGCCATGCAAATGTTTTGCTTATATTTGGATTTTTGCAAATATACTATTTTACATTTACGTTGACCTGGAGTACAGTAAGGATCATGGTACTGACAAGCAGAGCTATACCATGTTTTCAATACTCCTTAAACCAGGGTTGTTGAACCAGCAGCGCCCAGAACCCCTGTACTATTTTTGAGGGAATTTGAAGGTGAGGAGGATATAACTGCAGGCCACTTTCCAAATTAGTCACGTGGAGTTTGGGAGGAAGAAATGTGTGCAGTGGCCGGTGTTAGCAAACTTCTCAGGCGTTAAGCATGGTAGCAAAGAGTATAGCTGACCAAGGGTTCACAGGCATTAGATAATTGCTTTGGCTCTGACTTGGTTCATAGCACGTTAGACTAGTCATTTCTATCTGTGACACCAAACTATCAACTGCAGACTTCCTGTGTGGAAAAAATTATGCATCTTCTCCGAGTTTGTATTATGTTCTCACTTATCCAGCAGTTCTTATGCAGAGGCAGGGATGGATTGAAGAGGAGGCTGTTACCACTACTAATAGCTTGACTCTGAAAAGCCCTCCTATCATTCAAAAATCCTAGTATAAACAGGAGCCTGACTGGGGTTTGCATTCTGTACTGCAACAGGAAAAGGATACATAGAGGTCTGGAAAATAATGAAAGTGGGAGGAAAATGAATAGAAAATAGTTATTATCACTGGTGATAATACCATATTATTGCAATCAGTTTATCAGGAAGCAGGGTTTAAAAAAGAACAGAAGGAAATATGTTTTCATATGAACTCTTCACCACTGCATGTCCTTAACCCCAAAACTATAAATAAATAGTTTCAGAAAGAAAATAGAGAAATCCAGGGGATAAAGGCTTAATGAAGGCTCTGACACATGCTCATCTAGATGCAATGTTTGGTTCAGAACCTAGCAAGTCCATAAACTATTGATTTCCAGGAGCAGGAACGACACAAGCAAGTAAAAGTTCCTTTTCCTGTGCCCTGTTTCCAATTCTAAACATTAATTACTACTTCCCTTCTTGTTTTTCCTTGAGGAAAATTATCTCAGTTCACTGTGGTAATGGTGTTCTTCAAACATCACTAATTAGAATCCCAACAGAGGAAAGGACATGCCCAAGCCTGCTTTGAGTTCTAAAAGCTTTCTTCATACTGCACAAATAGAAGTGAGAATAAGAGACCATAAATTATTACCCATGGGCAGGTAATGAAAACCGCGGGATGTGAGTCCTAAGTTGGAACCGAGGAGGTGTCAGAGGTGGACTGAAGGGTCACTCTTGGTGGGTCTCAAGCCGCTTGACTGGAAGCGTCCATGGCTCACCCCATGCTGGGGGCCATGGCAGTTCAGTTAGTCCTAGGCAAGCACAACACTGTTTCTGCTGTCCTTGCAACTCCAGGTGTTGCTGTCACCAACAAAAGAACCAACAGGTTAATAGAGATGGGGATTTTTTGAGGAAAAGTGTCAGTCAGGTCAGAAAGGGAAAGGATTTCTGTCCAGTTGGTAATATACACAGACGTGGGCAGCATGAAACTCTACCAGAGTAGGGAACTCCCATCTCCTGTGGATTTCTTACCACGGCGTTCCCTCTTCAGACTTTACAAAGTCCAACTTCTGCCATAATGCACCTGGCATTATAAAATTACTGTTTATCTCCCTCTGGTGGGTAATAACCCATGAAAGCCACGAGGAGGCGGGCATTAAAATTTTGCCTTGCGCTACTTTCCATTATCTTCTTTCTTCAGTTTCTTCTTCTTTGCTCCATGATCTTTCTCACAAACACAATCAATGTCTTTCTTGCTACACTCTAAACATCACGTCTGCTCTTCCTCAATTTCTGTGCTAAGTGATGAGTTAGACCATTTCAGGGTTTTCTATTTGGCTTCAACATAAGTGGAAATGAAAGTAAAGAAGCTGCGCAAGAATGAATTTAAAACAAAACATTATAGAGATTGGTGGTGTTTGCGTAGAGGCGCAATACACTGGAAACTTAGAAATCCTGGTGAAAGAAAACCCTTAAAACTTACATGGGTTCCTGAGGCTTATAATAGATTTTTTTTTCTATCTGGAGTCAGTCAAAAGAGATTTATAATTGGGTGTTCTTAAAGTTGATTTATTTGGGTGGAAAATCTGCATTCTGCTTAGCAGTTTGTTCACTTTGCATTTGTTGTTCCATTACCAAAAATATTACCAGCAAAATACATAAGCCAGCTGTATTATATCTGAAGTTAGCTCTCTAACAGCAACAGTTAACTACCAAAGAGTATTCCCAGAGCAAAGCTGACATTAATTGAGAAAGATAGTGCTCTCGAATATGTCGAGACAAGATGCTATAGAAATTGATTTAACCAGACCATGCCTTTTGTCTATGGAACTGCATTTCTGTCCTTTGCAGAGCACATAGGCTAGATAGTATTGCTGTTACTCCATTGAGATTAATGGAAATATATTAAGGATGAATCTCAAAGGTGTTTCCTTTCTCTGAGTACTCTGATTTTTTTTTTGTCTGGTTAAGCACATTTCAGAAAACAAGATGAACAAGCCAATATTTTCCAAATTAAAAATGACAGATCTGGTTGAAAGAAATTTTAGAACAGCCTTTGATAATAATACATTTCTCGAGTGATAGCAGGCTTTGCATTAATCATTATCTGTTACCTTTCTGTTTAAAACTTTGAATTATCTAAATAAACCAACAGAAAAGACATTGTCCTCCAGTCTAAGAATTCTCCAGATTCCTTGAGGCACTGACTGACCTTTTTCTCAATTCACTGTGGTAATGGTGTTCTTCAAAAGTCACTAATTAGAATCCCAACAGAGTCTTTATTATGGCAAATTTAAGCATCACAAGGAATGAAATGAAGATAAACTGGAATTCAACTCAAACAAAGTAAGATCACGGATTATTAGTTCTGATTATTAGTTCTCATACTAATACCATTGCAATCCATGTTTTTTCATTATTTTATGAAAAATAATTTTGCTATAGAGCACGTCAGGACTATCAACAGAGTCATTTTAGTTACATGGGTAAAAAAATATTGCAGTTTTGCTCCCTTTATAACTGAGGTGTCAACATAACTAATTTCATCTCACTGTAATAAAGAAGAAATGAATTCCATTCCTGTATCAGTAACGACATATTTTTATTCAGCTGAGACATTTCATAAACCTGCTGAAGGTAGGAACTGCAGCCGGCACTGAGACATGACGTGAAGGCAGGGACAAGGTACTGCAGGAGAAATTTACGGATTTTGTCTCGAGAGCGTTATGTGCATTGATGTACAGGAAAAAAAGAATCCAGCGACTATCAGCTTTCAAGACCAGCTTGTAAAGCTGACAGTAGGAAAATGTTCTTTTGCTTCCAAATTGAGTAGGTTTGTTCTAGAATTTATTAACATGCTGCAAACAAAGAAACTTACAGTGCCACATCCTGTTCTTTGTTTAGGTTGGATGAGGGCTTCATTTGGCATCGCGGAAACTGTAACAACTGCACTGGGCTGAACCAAAGGCCTGTGAGCCCCTTTATCCAGTCTCTGGTCATTGACAGAAACGAGTGCTTAGGGAAAGAGTATGAGAAATAGGGCAAGCATAGAGCGTGGCTGCCGTTAACCTGCTCTGCCTGCAGCAGTGACTGCTGTATTCCAGCGCTGCTGATAAACAGAGAAGGTAGTCTAGCGGTCTGAGCACAGAGCTGGGAGCTGTGAATCTGCATGTTTCAGTCTTGCCTCTGTCACCAAGGTTACTTGTATATTGCTGTGTCCCAGCTCATGTGGATGTGTGCTTGTGGCAAACCTGTCTTCAAGCCTCCGCACTGCAGAGGCACACACAACCCACAACCCACACCGACACCCACGCTCGCAGCCACGCCACTGTTGGCTGGGTCTGGAATTATGGTTTGGAGAGATTTGTTCCTCCCTAATGAGCCACTGAACATCTGTGATTGTTTCTTGAAGAGTCGCGTAGTATCCCGGTGCGCTTCTTATTGTGCCCCTTTTTCTCTCCCCTGTTCCTTCTGGTTCTTCTGTTTTTCACAGTGGTTATCATCACCACTTTTGTGGTCCTTGTGCTTTGTCTTAAGCGTGTCACCCCTCAGTTTTTATACTCCTGAACAGCGGGCTCGGTGCAGTGTAAATGAAATGTAATGTAAATGAATCAAGGTCAATCTGCCTGGTAGCATGGAGAGGCAGACTCTTTCAAATACCCCAGCTGAAGCTGCTGATAAAAAAGTGACCTTGCTTCAGGACTACCTTGCAATTCCCAGCACCATGAGATCACTCTTGAATGGACCCTCAGAAAATGAATCCATCAGCTGCAGGCCCAGTTCTGGTGAGCTCATCGTTGCTCCTGAAACTCTTCCACCTCCTCCTCAACTGTCTCCTTGAGTGCAACCATTGTTTCTACCTCTTTCAGTCTACTGTCCTTCCAGAAACACAACGTGGAGGACTGCAAGCTCTGCACTCAAGGCGGTGTGCAGGTAGGTGGGGAGTTGCCAGCATTCCCGTTTCCATCTTTAACCTTGCAATGGAAAACCTTTACCAGTTGGATGCATTAGTTGCTCTCTGTGGCCATTGGACATGTCCTCATTTCTGTGGGCTGATTGAAGCTGGCTGGATCAAAGGGCAGATTTGAGGCATTTCTCCCCAAATCCATGCACCTCAGGTTGAGCAGAACCCTGGAGAGCTCCTCCTCCTCCTCCCTGCGGGCTCCAGCTGCGCAGGGCAGGGGTGCAGGGAACTGGAGGAAGCCACATGCAAATCAGGGTTGAGTGGGAACCAAATATGTCTGACCCAGGGGGAAGTTGGTGGGAAGAGTGGAGTCAGTGCAAGGGAAGCAAGCGAGCAAATGGGCTGGAATAGGCAAACAGGCCCTGACATATTGGCATGTCAGTGAAGGGCTGTGTACAGTAAATAAATAAATTCAGGTACACGCACTTGAGCTGTTTCCCCAGGGGGAAGTGAGTAGGCATGTGTTCAAAGAATATTATTTGCTTTATACTGTCCTGTGAGCACAGGTTCAACATATACATTAGGAAGTATTTATAGGTCGTATGTGTGAATGATCGAAGAGTTTAGACAACAACCTGAATAATCAGCAGCATACACCAAGTCCCATCCGTCTGATCCCAGCCCCAAGTTCCTTGCCTCTCAGTGTCACAATTTCACAAGCAATTAAAATGGCTACTTAGCTGTGTTATGTTATTATGAGCAACATCTCTTGTCAAGTATTTTAAGTATGAAAAGTGATGTTAATTATTAAGCATTACTACCTAGGTAAAAATTACACCTCAGTGTCAGGAATGCACAACAATATACCATTAACTTGTTTAATATGATAGCTTTGAAAGAGTGATATGTTTCTCTTTTACATTTCAACAGCAAGACCTTTGTTATTACTTTGTTCATTTAAATGCTTTCTGCAATAAAGATAATTTGATGATTTTGCAAACCAGCCTCATCCCTAGATTGTTATAATTTGACAATTTCTAGGCTTTTCAACACGGGGCTGTGCATATATGTCATATATCGCATTGCAGATTTCATCCAATAGCAGAAAATGTACTCTGAATGCAATATCATCTTATCAGTATTCCAGCACCATAAGCTTTCTCACTGCAAGCAGGATACTGTTCATCACAATGAAACTGAAAAAGGAATAACTGAAGGATTGATTTATATGACGTTCACTCAGGAATGTTCAAATTCTGACATAGTCTCTCTGACTGAAATCCTAAACACTGTATAATTTTGATTTATCACCCTTAAAAGAAAGAGCTTAGATTTATAGATCAACGGAATACCTAGCATGAAAAAGAGTGGTGCAACAGCTCAGGAAGACTGCAAGAAAATGCAGATCGATCATGTGACTTTACTCCAAACATTGTCTCAGCCAGCAAATCCGAGAGCAGGGCTGAAAGCAAGTGGAAAAACCTTATGCGGATGTTTTCACAAATCCACTCTATCATTCAGAAATCTCTCTTGACTATATATATATTTTTATAAGAAAGATAAGAGCATGTTAATCAGTTAAAACACGAACCAATCTGTTCACTAAAAGTTGCAAGAAATGTTTATTAAAGCAGCTAATTTATGGCCAAATGGGGCCAGAGCTTGATTCCCAATATACTACACAAAAGGCTGCTCTACCAGGCAGCTCTGTTTTCCTCCTGCACCAGCAGTGTGATCTATTCTGTGCTATTCTGTCTTAACATCTACTTGTCACAGGGGCCTGAGGAAGGCTATCTGGGGTGAGAGGGAAGGCTGGACCTGTCTCTACCAGCAGGAAAAAGCCAGAGCAGCCCTACAGTGCGCTGCCTAAAAATCATAACTGGTATTTTTAAAGCAAAGTAGCTAGATCTAAATCAAGTATAATCTTATTGCACTGAAAGATGAATCAGGTTAGTTGTGTTACTACTTGTATTTTTTTAGTGAGGTAAAGAGAGCGACTAGAAGAGAGGACAGATGCAAGCTATTAACAACAGACTGGTTGATAAATGTACATTAAAAGCCCAATGAACAAGAGTTTTAATACCATCCAGAATTGAAATCAACAAGTCATTTAATTTTAAGCAGACTGAAAAATGGAAATCTACCCCCATCTCCACCATTTTCTTGCGTTCTTACTGTTGGGTAGTATGAATTCTTGCCTCCTTCCCTTCCACACTCTCAGCTCATATTTCCTACTTAGCCAGCTCCCAGTCCTGTTTTGGACAAATTTTTATCTTATCACCTTTCTCTTGCAAATTCTTCTTCTCTAGAGCACTTAACATCCTCCTCTCACAAAATCCACCTTTTACCAGTGGTACCTAATCAATCTCACTTCATCCTAGCTAGGAAACAGAGGGGTTTATTCTAGGAAAAAACCTTATTATTCAGTGCATTTTGTGACTGGTATGAATACTCTGTTTAATTCTAGCAGATGGTGGTCTCCTCTATGCAGGAACATTTGTCTGCTTCACTGTATTGCACAGTGCTAGTCCAGGCATACTATTCTCACCTATGAAAGGGCCTGTTCCTTATTACTCCCAAAGATCAAACATTACACTCTTGCTCCAGTATTCTTCACTTTCAGACAGTCTGGGCTACAGCTATTGCAGCCACTGTAAAAGCACTACAGCCTCAGCGAGATTATTCCTTCCTTCCTGAATACGTTAGAGTGAATATATCAGGAACTAGATTTGTGCTTAGGGCATAGCAGGAAGTCCCTGATTCTTTTTATGTATTTGTAAAAAGGAAAAAAAAAAAGAAAGAAAGAAAAAAAAAAACCCAAACCAAAAAGAACTTGGGTGGAATCAAATTTAGGACATTTATTGCCTCAGCTATATGGACATGGTTTTCAAGACCAATAAAATATATTATTTCTATCAAAATCTGTTTTCTACTAGAATGACATAAAGGCCTGGAAGTAGTGGACAAAAGAGAAAAAAATAGTGCACATTATTTCTGTAATTAATTGGCACCATAACATTATATGGCACTTATACACCTATATGAATACGATACAGACAATATTCTTTGGACTAGAAAACTTTATGTAAAGCCCAGTTCAGCAAACCAAGCCTGGCATGCTTCATTTTCAGCCTGAGCTGTTTATTGAATTCTCAAATAAATGTATTTATCGATAGGAAAATCAAAACAGCAAGGGAAGTAATATAGGCTTAGATTTCCCAATGGTGAATTCATTAGCAGAGTCAATTCTGGACTCAGCCTGGCATCTTACCCACAAGACAACACTCACTTTCCGATGTAATGACAGATGATCATAAAAACTTAACAGCCTTTTGCTATGCTGTTGAAGCAGGTAGGGATGGGAGTGAAGAGCAGCAAGGTATCTTCTTCTTTGAGCAATGGCACACCTTTAAGTATGAGAGATTAAGAAGTAGACTTGATTAGGATGATTATCATCACCCTCAACAGCAACTATAAACAGCTCCAAGTCAAACGGTTCTGACTCACTTGTTGAAGGGCACTGGCATCTGTGGAGGAAATTCTGGGCATGGGCCGTCACCGGTGGCTAATGCTCTGGAACAGGTGCTCAGCCGTTTGCCAGTCCCACATCATCGTAGGGCTGAGAGCCAGTGGATCCAGCTCAGGAGAGAGATGCCCATCTGGAAAAGAAAGGGCACCGCCTGTTGTGGCAGCTCTCCTGAGTGGCTTCCATTGGTAAACGTTTGGTTCCTACTAGAATTTGGGAGCCTTTCTCTGCTCAAAGCACCTGAGTGCTAAATACCCTCCTTGTCCTTCCCCAATATCAAGTTCCCCTGGACCACAGCAGCCACTCTTGGGTGAAGTACTTTTGCAGCCAGTATGTTTGTGATTCTAAGTTCAACAGATTCACTACAAACTGGTGACCTAATATTTAAAAATATCACTAGGATGCGTAAGATCAGTCAAACCTGACTAAGGTCAAAGAACATTTATTTGCCCCTTCCAGAACAGAAGGCAGAAATATTGCAAAATTGACTTTCAAATCAATTAACAAGGCATACATACTCGAAATCTCAGCTCTGGCAGAGGCTGAACCCGGTGTCATTTGATCTGCTGTAACACTTGGGTGTATGAGTAGGTCAGCTGAAGGAAATCTTTCTCAGAAATTACCACTGTTGCTCAACTAGTCCAGACTGGTGGCTTCTGAGTACAAGATAAACATTTTCTTACATTATAAGTAATATAAATAAAATAATAGAAGGTCTTGACACTGATCCAGATACATCTAAAATTACATATTATAGAGCTAGAGAGGACCCTGTTGTCAGACCAGTGCTGGACAGATGAAAAGACTTTTTGAAGGGAATTTTTTTTTTAATCTGAACTCTAACATACCTTTCAATACAATATTTCTGCCCGATTAGGGTAATTCCATTGATGGAAAGCCTATCTATTACAGTTTGATTATGATTATAATTTATTGTAGACTTACTGCATTCATTACTAACAAGAGCTGTAAAAATATTAGTAGTACTAATTATTAAACTTGAGAACAATGCAAAATAAAGATAAATAAAAAAGAGGCAAATGAAACTGATTAAATGTCTGGCTCCCATTGATTGCCAATAACTGCTTGTGTTAAATTAGGTTATTTTATCGTCCTCTGCAGGAGGACATGCTCCATTCAATAACCAATAATTTAGGTCTTTGAGTTAATAATCACAATAAAAGTATTCCCCACTTTCTGGCATGTTGTGTTTATTTTAGGATATTAACACAACAATCCAAATACAACACGTAAGGCTCCCTCAGGGCTTTCTGTCTCTCATCCCAGACCTTCTGTTTCTTTATAAGCTTTAACAGCCACAGTTATAAGAGATATAAATAGTCCGAAGCACAAGAGAATCTCTCTTCCCTGACAGAATGTTTATTTACAAGCTGTACAAACCTAAGCAGGTCAAACAGTTCCTTGCTGGCAGGTTAATAAGGCCCACCTGCCAAATAAACCCACCAGTGAACTCCACGGGGCCTACATAAATCCAAAAGGCTTGGACAAGAAATTTTCTCCCTAGGAATCACACTGAGATGGGTTGCTCACAGTTCAAAAGGGGTTCATCTTTCAAACTCCAGAGTGCTTGTCTATCTGGCACAGACTGAGGAGTGTGCAAAAAGCTTGCAAAGCCCATGGTTCTTACATTCATAAGACACCGTTATTTAACATTTATATTTCAATGTTGCCTACATGACACCTGCGTGCCAAGGGCTCCTGTACTGGTGCCATGCAAACATGTAAGACTTTTAAGTCTCTGCCCTTGAGAGGTTTTAAAAGGCAAGTACAGTCGGGTTATAAATCAAATCTTTAAAATTATTTAAGACTTAACCTACAATTAATTTGCATACAATGCCATGAAAGGGAAATGGAAGAATAGGCTAGCTGATTATTTAAGCTGACCTAGAAATGAATTCTCCCAAGCCACACTACATTTTGAAATGAATATTGACTGCTATCAAAGTGGAATTCTGCTCTGAGACCTGAGCTGTTCAAACACTACTCTTGGGTAAATGTTTCCCACTGATTCAATGACTTCTTTATGTTCTTTCCTGAATCAGCTAGGCCCAGCAGCTGGCCCAGCACAGGCTTATCCATGGACCTTTCAAGAAGCCGAGCCACTATGTTTATATTGCATTGTAAAAAGCATCTCCAAAGCGTCCTTCAGATTTCTCTTTGCTGTTTGTACAGTCAGCAAACTGGTAAATTCTGAAATGCCTTCTAACATTTTATACTTTTGGAATGGCATCAATCAGGCAGATGAAGGCAGACAGCCATGCACCAGTGGACTGCAGTTGGGCAGAAGCTTCCCGGCTCAAGACTCTGAAGCAGGAACTTGTGATCCTTTCATGAAAAGGAGTTTGTTTACCTTTGCACGCCAGACTGAGAACTGCAGCGGCACCCAAACAAACATCCTGCGTCCCAGCCTCAGAGGTGGCAACAGCAATCAGTGAGGGTGATGATGGCTGGAGAGAGCAGGGATCCCAGGTCCAGTTTAAACTAGACAGTCAAAGTCTGATGAGTCTTTTAATATATATCATGAGGGATGTGCCCATACCGGGCCTACAGGCTGTCTGGTGCCAGGCAGACATGTGAAAATCCCTGGGGACAAGTTAGAGGCAAATCAGGGAGCCTTTTTAAGGCATGCAGCTATTCCTTCCTGCAGCTCTGGAGTGGGCTACACCAGACACCCGCAGCACTGAGGATTACAGCTATTATTACCTATCAGATCAGGGCTGCAGAGAGACAACTCACGTGCTTAATGCTAAGTACATCTATTTGCCAGACTGGCTCCAAATATAAGTCAAATCTAACAGTTTTGCAAGTGTACATGAAACAAGGAACACATGTAGAATGTGCATTTAAGAGAGTGTGCTGTGGCGAAGAATTTTGTCCTATTGTGAAAGGCCCCTGTGTCAGATCTCTGGAGAGAATGCTTTGTCAGAATCGTGGCATTTTAGGTGAGCTGTGTGCTGGGAGTGATGTACTTTTAGTCAGAGGCAAAAGTACCTCTTCTAGCCCCTATAAAGAACTTCTGGGGTGAGAGAGTTGAGGCTTTGGCTTACAAGTCAGGCTCCTGAATTCTGAGTGCAATCAAGTGCCTGTCTCCTCCTTTGGATCTGTGCAAACAGTTTATTCCTGCCTTGGAGAACCATCTCAAACCAGAAGATGGCTGTGATCCCAGCCCTTCAGCAGACACCACATGCCCAATTGCTGTAGCAATTGCAATAGGAGGAGTGTCCAACACATCATGGCTTGTGTCCATGGGAATGATGCTATTATTAGCGCAATGGTACTACAGCTATGCCCAGCTTCAGTGTTCAGAGACAACACAGGGTGGGTGAATCTCCATGTGGATTGTCTCTTACACACTGACCAAGCCCTACACCTCTTCTCAGTTAAATACATACTTCATTTGAATCACGGTATAGCTTGGTTTCTGTGAGTGCAGCTGAGATAATCCAGTGTTTTTCTACGGTATGTAAACTGGATGCAGATTCAGTGCTGGAGCCAGAACTGCCACGGTGGGATCACTCTAGCATTTAGGGTTGAGCTGCTGACAGTGAACCGCAGTGTAACTCCTGCAGGCAGCTCAGCAGCCCCTTTCCCTCCCTGCTACGGCTTGTCCACCAGGCAAGGGTGTCTCATGAAATGCCTGCGCTGATTTGCAAAGTGAAAGCTCTGGCTCATTAACAATAACTGAAGCGAACAAATATAGCTTAGAGGAGCGAGCATATCAAACTCAGGAAGAGTGTAAGAGCATGGTAAAATGTGCAAGAAACACGTCCTACTCCTTTCAGTTTTCACAGCAAAAACAGCACAGGTGATAATTTAGCAGTCAGGCCTGCCTTTGCAAACCTGCTCTTCCTGTGCCTCAAATCCAGTTGTTTCAGCCCTCATTTGTCAAGTACATTTGCAGGTACTCAGCACCAATGTAAAACAAGTGCTAGGCATCTTGTATAAAGTCCCCAAACAGTTCTCAAAATCGGCGGATATTCCTGAAAATGTCTGTCAATGAGCATTTTTCTCAAGGCATATATACGGAGTAAGTGGGATATGAGCACAGCTACAGTTTCTCAGTACAGGAAATTGCCGGCCACCAGCGTAATTAGAAACAGTTCATATGATCAAATTAATCATTCAAAAAAGAGCAATTACTGTTAACAGAATAATGGCATGCCTTAAAAAAGAATGAAATTAACCTTAGGACTGACATAGTTACCCTCACCATTCCGTACTGAGGCAGCAAAGATTAATATATGTGCAAAATAAAACACTGCATCAGAGTCTGCTGAAAACAGAAGTAGCATTATCTCTCTGGCCTATTCAGCCCTTAACAAACTTTATTCTTTGGCACTGGCACAGAATGGAAATATCAGTAGTCACTTCTCTGCCAAAATGAAAAAAACACTTTGAAGACTTACATTGCTATATAACTTACCACATTGTGTTTATCTCTGAACAATAATTACATGAAGATTAAGTATAAGTCAGTAATGTGAGATGCAGGAATATTATCATTCAAACATACATTACAGCTCCTCAGAAGCTGAGAGTTATAGAGTTAAGCTTTAGCCTTAACAAGTCAGATCTAAAAATGCATACCAAACCTATTGCAAAAAAATGTAGTTTTGCTCCATAGTGCTAAGCATTAATTCTGATTATGAATGTATTTCAGTATTTATACTTCTAAATGAGATTAAATTTATGTTTATAAACATAACAGTACTATGCTATCAATAGAAGAGGATGTGTTTTGAATCCTCAAGCTGTGTGTTTCTACATAGATTAGATTTATTTCATTTTGACTGTCAGCAGTGTTTAAGTCAAACTGATGTTGAAGATAATTAGAGACATATAACTTATATAGATAAATTTATTAGGGTACTGAAGTTACTTGTACTATGCTGGAGCCTGTTAGCTGCTTAGAACCGGTATACAGCTGGTTTTTATCATCCCAACACTGGAGCACAGCAGGGCCGTGCTCCTCTGTTTTCCTTTCTCCTGGCCTCTGTCTTCCCCTGGAGATGAATCCCACTCCCTCATGTCTTCAACTTTCCTCTTTTGCTCCCTCAATGACACTTCCCTTCCTTTTGCCCAGCATAAATGATGGAAACAGTAATGGACATTTGCAAGAAAAATGATGTTTACCCCATTCTTTTCCTAATTGAAAATGTAGATACTAAAAAGACCCGTGCATAACTCATAGTATGAAGAAGATTCACATTTAATTTTCATCATGGTTATAATTTCTTACTCCGAACAATATTTAAGCTGTAAGCTACAGTTGTACTTAAAATGTTTTTCACTTGGACAGAGACTGTGTTTGAAATTCTCTAAGCAGATTTTCTTTTTCCCAAAGAATCAACCTCCAATTAAAAATACTATTATTCTATTTTTATAAGATTACACAAAACATATGAGAATCAACTTCCAATTAAAAATACTATTATTCTATTTTTATAAGATTACACAAAACATATGAGAAGTCTGAAAAGCCTGTACCTTCTCATTTTCAAGTTAATTTAAAAGTAAAAACTATTCTAATACACAATACTGAATCTTTAAAATAACCATTTTCAATGAACTTTCTTTCAAATTAATTAGCACATGTATGTGCAAGTTCTCAAGAATGCATTTAGTGCTATAATTTATGATGAATCTGCTATGTGTAATACAAAATATTTCAAAATGCCGATTTAAGTTTTATACTCCATTCTTTTATACTCAATTCTACATCAGCAGCTTGCTGTCTCCATATTAAACAGCATGCAATACACTGCATGGCCAAAGATACAAATGCATTAACACCCATAAAGATTCTTCTTAACAGTTGTGATGACACACAGACTGACATACTGAAGGATCAGTGGCTCTGTTAAGCTATGCTTAACAGAGGTTTAGGCAGGGTTCAAGCAGGCTGGAAACAACGATTCCTCGCTGTTAATCCAAAGGAAAAATGTGGACTGCTGACCACAGGTGATGGGTTGCCAGCTGACAGTGTGAGAGTAATGGTGATAGGAGGGACAAGGCTAGAAAGACATCTCTGCATCAGTGCTACAACAATGGGTGGCATTAAATTTTCCAGTGTATTCAAGCTACAATGTCTTCAGTGTTTAGTCCTAGTAAGTGGGAAAGTCTGTGAAATAGGAAGAACCTACATTTGCAGATTCTGCAGGGCCTCATACAGCCCTTATCTCATTAAGCTCCTGTAATACAATAAACGCTGTGGATATGCTGTACTGACTCGGGGATATCTGATTTAACCCATCGACCACACTTGCATAACTTTAATTTAACTCTACTCATAGTTATGTTTATATTGCCACCAAGATGATCTGCGTTCAGGGAAATATTTACTGTAAAGATGATTATATAAAATCCAAAATACAAAAATAAAAAGGGATACAAGAAAGGCATCCAGAAAGCAATGAATGCTTGGGATGCACACAGCAGAGCAATGTAAACACGAAGCTCCTGCACAAAGATCCACAATGAGGTTAAGTGTGCTTGCTAACTGCACTGTCATTACGCTTGGCCTTTGCCAGGAGAAAGGCAAAGCTTGAGCACAGGGACTGCTGATCTCCATTATTTCTAATAGCAAGAAGTACCCCAAAATGCGCCCCATCCCTTTGTTAACAGGGCTGACCAAACTCTCAGGGGAGAGAGTTCTGCACTGTTGCATGGAGTAGTGCCACGCACGTAGAATTTGTTTCTGAGCTCTGCCTAACGCAGTGAAACTACAGCGACTGCAATGTAGGCCTTAGCTTTTCTGGCACTGTCTGTCCCTGGGGTGGCAACAAACAAGCCGTCTTTCAGCTTCAGGATTTCAGCATATCCCAATATATGCCTAAGGTCAGGAGCACAAACCATTATTGCTGAATAAATAATCTTGAAAAAGTGTTTAAATTTTAAGTTATCCTTTGGCTTAGTAACTAACTGATAATCTCTAAAATATTTAGATGTTTCTAGAATATGCAAACACTACATTTATTTAAATTCCTTTATTGAATTAAACAGAGCGATATTGATCTTGATACTATTTCTGAACACAATATATCCAATAAAAGTTGAAAGTATGGAGCAATAAAATCTTAGGTACCAAATGAAACAGGAGTTATTAATAAATGAATACTGTTGCCTGCTCTAGTTGTATATCTTTGGTTTCAATGACCTGCACAGCTATCTGAGAAACAAACAGTTGAAAACTATTGGCTAATTCAAAGTCAGAAGAAGATGTAATAAAAGAGAATAAAACTTCCACGAGGTTCAGTCTGGAAATTTGCAACTGCTAGAAACAGATTAGAGGACATTTACTTCAACCATTTGAGGCCATCGTTCAAGCATAACACTGTATGCCTGTTACTTGTCAGCACAAGCTCATTTTGCAGCGCACGTACATTTACCCCCTTGGAAGTTAAAACTTTTCTGAACTCAGTTTTCAGAAGTGTAGTACAACTATATCCACTTTTGAAGAATCAGCCTCTTTGTGTACTGCAGTGGAAAAATTGAGGCATCTATTATCACAATGTAAGTGCAAGAAAACAGACAATTGTTTTTGAAATTAAGAAACCTGTATGAGTCGTTTCTGTTTGAGAAGATCATAACGTTAGAGAAGTTTGCACCAGTGTCGAAGTACAGTATGAACTGGTGCCATTCCAGTTAAAAGTGATAACTCCCAGCATAAACTTTCCTGGAAATGTGCGTGGTGAATCTATCATGGTTGTGAACCTGAGTGGCATGGACAAGGCCAGTCATCTATAGGAGCTGAAAGGACTAGGGAAGATTTATTGTTGCCTTGACCATGATAGCAAAGTCATTCCTCTTAAATCTTAAGGAACTGACACAGAAAGCAAACGTGAAAACTGCATTATCTGGAAGGTCTTACGCATTCATAATAAATACAGAATGAAAAAGTGTTTCTCTTCTATAAGTCATGCATTGAGATGGATTAACATCATTGGGCCTGAACAGAAAATTTATACCCAAGAGAATGTAGATATCAATAACTGTCGTGCTACAGATGTGTTAACTAACATGGTTTCTTACACAAGGGCTTTTGGGGGGGGGGGGGGGGGGGAGAAACAGCAAGATCCCTGCAAACGTCATGCTTTGTCTTTTTAATACATTAGCATTATTGTTCAGCTATGGAAGAAATGCCTTTATATAGCAAAGTATATAGCCCTTATATAGCAAAGTAACGGGATTCACATATTTGTATTTCTGTTTATTTGTATTGACAATAGTGCCTCTTTAATAAAACATTTTTTCCTATAAATGCATTTAACAACTTTAGAAATGAAGCTGGAAGAAAAAATTGTGTGACTTCATTCAAATTAGCTATTTTAAAATGTGATGACACTCTCTCTAATGCTGTAAATTTGGAAGGTAAATCTTGTTTGTCTAACACCTTAAAGATAGTGTATTTTTAACAGACAGGCTGTAAAACAAGTTAAGGTACCTTTATCTCTACAGACAGATTTCCTTCACCTTCCTTCCACCTTGAGATTAAAGTTTTAATCAGCCGATGATTAACTTTTTCATTACTAAGTAATTAACACTAAGTTTGCACTCAACTGCTAACAGCCATGCTAAGAAAGGTGCACCCACTGTTAAACACACACGTAAAAACATCAAACTTAAACATATAAAAGTAAATTAAGGATTATGGAACAAAATAAGTCTGAGTCTTTCTGTAACAGATGGCATAATTTCACCATTATACAGAAAGTATGATGCTGGTGTGTTCCCCTCCTCTCTTATCGTCTGTTTACCTTTCACAGGAGTTGCATAAGGCCCTTAGCGACCAGGTTAACCCAGTATCCATAGCACTGAGGAACCTGATTCCCAGCCTTGCACAGAAAACACAGGTTCTCAGTGCTTCACAAATCCTTTATCAAACCATCGAAAGCTTGAAAGAAGTTGGCCATGACCTGCTTTACATTATCTGGCAGTTCATGAGAATATTTATTCCTGTTGTAACATGACAGATATTTAACTATTTGGCCTAAAAAAAATAGATGCACTTTCAATTGGCAAATTGCAAGCACATGTACATAGTTTGGATACAAGCTTTAAAACAAATAAACTAGGCCATACATCCTGAAAAGACAGCCTGGGTAATTCACAGCCAGGCATACTTGGCTTCTTACAACCACTACAAGAAGGACATTTAGGTGCTGGGTTGTGTCCAGAGAAGGGCAACGAGGCTGGGGAGGGGGCTGGAGAACAAGTCCTACGAGGAAAGGCTGAGGGAACTGGGGTTGTTTAGTCTGGAGAAGAGGAGGCTGAGGGGAGACCTCATCACTGTCTACAGCTGCCTGAAAAGAGGTTGTAGCAAGGTGGCTGTTGGTCTCTTCTAAGTTAACAAATGATAAGAGGAAATGGCCTGAAGCTGCACTAGGAGAGATTCAGATTAGACATCAGGAAAAATTTCCTTACAGAAAGGGTTCTCAGGCACCGGAACAGCTGCCCAGGGAGGTAGAATGCTCCTGGAAGTGTTTAAAAGGTGGGTAGATGAGATGCTTGGGCAAGGTCTTTTCCAACCAAATGATTCTATGATTCTAATTCAAGACAAGCTTTAAAACAAATAAACCAGGCCATAGTTCCAGAAGACACAGCCGAGGTAATTCACAGCCAGGAACACCTGGTTTCTTACAAACACTGGACAGCTTCAAAATTGTGTGGAGTTGTACAGAAAGTCAAAACATTTGGCTTAAATTGTGGTTTCCAAAGAGCACAGTGCTGGTGAGGCCAGTGGGTGAGGAGGGCCCATTCACCAGGTGGTGCAGCCCATTGTGAGCATCCCTCTGCCCAAGGGGTGGTAAATAATAATATTAAAAAATATTGGAAAAAAAGTTTTCCACTGACAAGCTGGAGAATTAGGCCTGCACGAACCTCATGAGGTTCAATAAGGCCAAATGCAAGGTCCTATACCTGGGTCAGGGCAATCCGCAGTTTCAGTACAGGATGGGGAATGATGTGATTGAGAGCAGCCCTGCTTGTGGTGCTGATTGATGAGAAGCTCAACATGAGCTGGCAACATGCGCTCGCAGCCCAGGCAGCCAACCCAGTCCTGGGCTGTGTCAGAAGCTGGGCCAGCAGAGTGAGGGAGGGGATTCTCACCATCTGCTCTGCTCTTGTGAGACCCCACCTGGAGTATTGTGTCCAGTTCTGGAATCCCTAACATAAGAAGGATATGGAAGCGTTGGAGCAGGTCCAGAGGAGGCTATGAAGATGATCCGAGGGCTGGAGCACCTCTGCTGTGAGGACAGGCTGAGAGTTGGGGTTGCTCAGCCTGGAGAAGAGAAGGCTCCAGTGAGACCCCATAGCAGCCTCCCAGTACTGAAAGGGGCTCCGGGAAAGCTGGGGAGGGACTTTTTCCAAGGGCAAGTAGTGATACGATGAGGGGGAACAGCTTTAAACTGAAAGGGGAAAGATTTAGATTAGACATTAGGAAGAAATTCTTCACAATGAGGGTAGTGAGACACGGGCACAGGTTGCCCAGGGAAGGTGTGGCTGCCCCATCCCTGGAGGTGTTCAAGGCCAGGTTGGATGGGGCCTTGAGCAGCCTGGTCTGGTGGGAGGTGTCCCTGCCCATGGCAGGGGGGTTGCAAATGGATGGGCTTTAAGGTCCCTTCCAACCCAAACCGTTCTGTGATTCTATGACCTCAGCGGGGCGGGCGGGCGCTAGGCGCGCTCTCACCCACCTGGAGAAGGCCCCCCCCCCCCGCCAAGCGAGTCGGGCCCCGCACAGCTCGCTCCCTCCCTCCCTCCGCCTTCGATCCCCCCCTCGCCTGGCGGCCTGGTCTGGCCTCTCCTCTGCTCCGCTCGCGGTCCCCGCCCGGCGTCGCTCGCTGCCGGCGGCCGCGCGTGCGGGCGGCTCTGTGCGTGCGGGGGGATTTGAAACAGCCGCTCCGGGG